>JAJQQW010000001.1:45119459-45719459 GCA_025583905.1 Ia io
TGGCTACCGGCCTCGGAGGGAGCCTCGGGCTTGGCTCCGCTCCAGGCTACAAAGTTTCAATTGTAGAAGGACAATAAATTCCAGATACCAGGGCCTCCGCTTGTGTTGCCAGGGGGCGTGGCCGGCCTACAAACCACCACAGGCCCCTCGCTCAGGCCGCCCCACACCCCAAGGGAACCCCCACCTGATCCGGGACGCCCATCAGGGCAATCCAGCTGGCCCCCACCCCTGTACCAGGCCTCTATCTTATCTAATAAAAGAGTAATATACAGATTGATCATCACTGCAGCACACAATATAGCTGCCCCCATGTGGTCAAAGATCCTGCCCCCATGTGGACACAAGATGGCCACCACAAGATGGCCAGCAGGAGAGGGCATTTGGGAGGCACCTGGCCTGCAAAGGAGGGCAGTTGGGAAGCACCAGGCCTGCAAGGGAGGGCAGTTGGAGGTGATCAACCCTGCAGGAGAGGGCAGTTAGGGGTAACCAGGCTGGCAGAAGAGGGAAGTTGGGGGCAAACAGGCTGGCAGCAGAGTGGTTAGGGGGTGATCAGGCTGGCAGGCAGAAGCAGTTAGGGGCAATCAGGAAGGCAGGCAGGCAAGCAGTTGGGAGCCAGCAGTCCTGGATTGTGAGAGGGATGTCCCAGATTGGATAGAGTACAGGCTGGGCTGAGGAACAACCCCCCTCTGTGCACGATTTCATGCACCGTGCCTCTAGTCCTATATAATAAAGAGGTAGTATGCAAATTGACCATCACTCCAACACACAAGATGGTCACCCCCATGTGGTCAAAGATGGCTGCCCCCATGTGGACACAAGATGGCCACCACAAGATGGCCGGCAGGGGAGGACAGTTGTGGGCAATCAGACCAGCAGGGGAGGGCAGTTGGGGGGGACCAGGCCTGCAGGGGAGGGCAGTTGGGGGCAACCAGGTCTGCAGGGGAGGGCAGTTAGGGGAGACCAGGCTGGCAAAGGAGGGCAGTTAGGGGTGACTGAGCCAGCAGGGGAGGGCAGTTGGGGGTGACCAGGCCTGCAGGGGAGGGCAGTTAGGGGTAATTGGGCCAAGAGGGGAGCAGTTAGGCATCAATCAGGATGGCAGGGGAGTGGTTATGGGGTGATCAGGCTGGCAGGCAGAAGCAGTTAGGGGCAATCAGGCAGGTAGGCCTATAGGCAGGCGAGCGGTTGGGAGCCAGCAGTCCTGGATTATGAGAGGGATGTCTCTCAAGGGGTCCCAGATTCGAGAGGGTGCAGGCTGGGCTGAGGGACGAATTTTGTGCACCGAGCCTCTAGTAAATAAATAAAAAGGTATCCCTGTTCATGGATTGAAAGAACTAATATTGTTGAAATGTCCATACTACCAAAGGCTATTTATAGATTTAATTCAATTTCTATCAAGATTCTAATGGCACCTTTTACAAAAGTAGAAAAACAATCTTAAAATTTGTGTGGAACTGAAAAATACCCCTAATAGTGACCACAATTCTGAGAAAGAATAACAAAGTTGGAGGCAATACACTTCCTTATTTCAAGCTATACTACAAAGCTATTATAATCAAAACAGTATGGTATTGGCATAAAACAGACAAATAGGTCAATAGAATAAAATTGAGAGCACAGAAATAAACACAAGAATATATGATCAACCAATACTTGACAAGGGAGTCAAAGAATGGTAAATTAAAAATTTTTCAATGGAGTAAAGACAGCCTCTTCAATAAAGGTTTTTGGGGGAAATTGAATATCTACATGTAAAAGAATAACACTTGATGCCTGTTTTACACCACTCACAAAAATTAACTAAAAATAAATTAAAAAGTTAAATATAAGACATGAAATCATAAAAGTTCTATAAGAAAACATAAAAAAAATGTTCCTTGACATCAACGCAATAATTTTTTGGATATGACATCTAAAAAACAAGCTATGAAATAAAAAATAAATAAGTGGGACTACATCAAACTAAAAATTTGCATAGCAAAAACAAAAAACAATCAACAAAGTAAAAAATATACCCTACAGAATGTGGAAATATTTGCAAATCATACCTCTGACCATGGTTTAATATCCAAAATATATATAGAATTCATATAACTCAATACTGAAAGAAACTCCAAATAATCTAGCTAAAAATGAACAAAATACCTGAATATATATTTCTCCAAAGAAGATATATAAAAGGACAATGGGTGCATGAAAGGTGTTCAAGATGATCACCATTCATTAGGAAAATGCAAATCAAAACCACAAAGAGATATCATCTTGCACCTGTTAGGATAGCCATCATCAAAAAGACGAGACGACTAATGCTGGTACAAATGTAAAGAAAAGGGAACACTTTTACACTTTTGGTGCAATTACCATATATGCTGGTGTAGCTAGTATGGAAAATAGCATGGAGGGTGCCCAAAAATTAAAAATAGAACTATCATGTGATCCAGAAATCCCACTTCTGAAATACACTAACTCAAAAAGATATCTGCATCCCCCATGTTTATAACAGCATCCTATCTAATAATAGACGAATATGCAAATTGACCATACCTCCAACACACCCACAAGCCACGCCCACCATTCAATCAGAGCGAGTATGCAAATTAACCCAAACCAAGATGGCTACAGCCACAGAAATCAAGGTTTCCTAGGTAACAGAGGAAGCCAAGCTTTCCGCCTGCCTTGGCCAGGCCTAAGCCTCCACTCAAGCTACAAAGTTTCAATTATAGAAGGTAAACAAATTCAAACAAATGGCGGCAGAATGGAGCTTGAGAGAGCAGGCCAGGGTTGCCGCCAGCAACAGGGGAAGCAAAGCTTTCCACACACCCTGGCCGGGCCCACCCGCTTAAGGCAACAAAGTTTCAATTATAACCCCAACACAAATGGCTGCCGCCGGGGAGGGAGCCCCAGGCTTGGCTCCGCTCCAGGCTACAAAGTTTCAATTGTAGAAGAAAAATAAATTCCAGATACCAGGGCCTCTGCTTGGGTTGCCAGGGGGCGTGGCCGGCCTACAAACCACCACAGGCCCCTCGCTCAGACCGCCCCACACCCCAAGGGAACCCCCAACTGATCCGGGACACCCTTCAGGGCAAACCAGCTGGCCCCCACCCCTGTACCAGGCCTTTATCTTATCTAATAAAAGAGTAATATGCAGATTGATCATCACTGCAACACACAATATAGCTGCCCCCATGTGGTCAAAGATCCTGCCCCCATGTGGACACAAGATGGCCACCACAAAATGGCCAGCAGGAGAGGGCAGTTGGGAGGCACCCGGCCTGCAAGGGAGGGCAGTTGAGAGGGACCAAGCTTGCAAGGGAGGGAAGTTGGAGGTGATCAACCCTGCAGGAGAGGGCAGTTAGGGGTGACCAGGCCGGCAGAGGAGAGAATCTGGGGAAAACAGGCTGTCAGCAGAGTGGTTAGGGGGTGATCAGGCTGGCAGGCAGAAGCGGTTATGGGCAATCAGGAAGGCAGGCAGGCAAGCAGTTGGGAGCCAGCAGTCCTGGATTGTGAGAGGGATGTCCAACTGCCCGTTTACGGGCAGTCGGACATCCGTCGAGGGGTCCCAGATTAGAAAGGGTACAGGCTGGGCTGAGGGGCAACCCCCCTCCGTGCACGAATTTTGTGCACCGTGCCTCTAGTTATTTATAATAGCCGAGATGTGGAAACAATCTAAGTGTTCATCAAATGAATGAGTAGATGAAGAAGTTGTGGGTAGCCCTAGCCGGTTTGGCTCTGTGGATAAGTGTTGGCCTGCAGATTGATGGGTTCAGGTTTGATTCCAGTCAAGGACACATGCCTGAGTTGTGGAGTGTGCAGGAAGGTAGCCGATCAATGATTATCTCTTTTCCTCTCCCTTCCTCTCTGAAATCAATAAAAATATTTTTCAAAAGAAATTTCATATTATATATTTATATATATACTAGAGGCCTGATGCACGAAATTTGTGCACGGGGGTGTGTGTCTCTCAGCCCAGCCTGCACCCTCTCCAATCTGGGACCTCTCAAGGGATGTCCAATTGTCCATTTAGGCCTGATGTCCGGCAGTCGGACATCCCTCTCACAATCCAGGACTGCTGGCTCCCAACTGCTCGCCTGCCTTCCTGATTGCCCCTAACCGCTTCTGCCTGCCAGCCTGATCAACCCCTAACCACTCCCCTGCCAGCCTTATTGATGCCTAACTGCTCCCCTGCCAGCCTGATTGCCCCTAACTGCCCTCTCCTGCGGGCCTGGTCCCTCCCAACTGCCCTTCCCTGCAGGCCTGATCGCCCACAACTGCCCTCCTTTACAGACCTGGTCCCTCCTAACTGCCCTCCCCTGCTGGCCATCTTGTGGCAGCCATCTCGGGTCCACATGGGGGCAGCCATCTTTGACCACATGGGGGCAGCCATCTTGTGTGTTGGAGTGATGGTCAATTTGCATATTACTCTTTTATTAGATAGGATAGAGGCCTGGTGCATGGGTGAGGGCCAGCTGATTTTCCCTGAAGGGTGTCCCGGATCAGGGTGGGGGTTCTCTTGGAGCATGGGGCAGCCTGGGCGAGGGGCCTGTGGTGGTTTGCAGGCTGGCCATACCCCTCGGTGACCCAAGCAGAGGCCCTGGTATCTGGGATTTATTTATCTTCTATAATTGAAACTTTGTAGCCTTGAGCGGAGGCTAGGGCAGGCCATGCCATGTGGAAAGCTTGGCTTCCTCCATCGCCAGGAAAAGCCAAGCCTCCTGCTCTCTCTAGCTCCGTGGCTGCCACCATTTTTGTTGGGATTTATTTATCTTCTATAATTGAAACACTGTAGCCTTGAGTGGAGGCCAATTCAGGCCAGGAAGCTTGGCTTCCTCCATTGCCAGGGCAACCCAAGCCTCCTGTTCTCTCCAGCTCTGTGGCTGCTACCATTTTTGTTGGGATTTATTTATCTTCTATAATTGAAACTTTGTGGCCTTGAGTGGAATCCAGGGCTGGCCAGGGTGTGCGGGAAGCTTGGCTTCCTCCATTGCCAGGGAAACCCAAGCCTCCTGCTCACTCCATGGCCACAGCCATCTTGGTTGGGTTAATTTGCATACTTGGTCCTGATTGGCTGGTGGCCATGGCTTGTGGATGTAGAGGAGGTATGGTCAATTTGCATATTAGTCTTTTATTAGATAGGATATATAATGAAATATTCAACCATAAAAATGACAAAATCTTGCCATTTGAGACATAAGTGGACCTTGAGAGCATTTTGAAATAAGTCAGACATAGAAATTGAAATGCCATATGATCTCACTTATCTGTGGAATATGAAAACAAACAAATGAAAAACAACCTCATAGAAAAAGTGATCAGATTGTTGGTTAACAGAGGCAATAAGTAAGGGGAGGGAAAATAGGAGAAAGGTAGTCAAAAGCTACAAACTTCAAGCTAAGAGATAACTAATTGCTAGGAATATAATGTGCAGCATGATGACTATGGTTACCACTCCTGTATGACATATATGAAAATTGTTAATAGAGTAAATTCTAAGAGTCCTCTTTATATTTTTGGATCTGTATGAGATTATGGATGCTAACCAAACAAATTATTTTATAGTCTATATAAGTCAAATCATTATGCTGTACACCTTTAACTTATACAGTAGTGTATGTCAATTATATCTCAATGAAACTAGAAAAACAGATTTATACAGGTGGGACAAAAGTAGGTTTACAATAGTTTGTATGGAAAAAAATACAATAATGAATACATAATAATACAAGAATAAATTTTGTGTTTTATGTACTCACAATTGTAAATCTACTTTTGCCCAACCCTGTATTTTCTTATTTAAAACTCTTAGGAGTAGAAAAGGACAAAACAGTAAATGAGTAAAAAGTAGAGAGAAATACATAAACAGATATAGATATTATGAAGAGAAAGAGAAGTCTCTTTCATCAAGAACCACCCTAGAATTCCAACATGGCATCCAGCAGAACCGGTGTGAGAGTAAGAGTGTGAGTGAGTGACTCAGAGAGTGCGTGTGCAGACTGTGTAGGTGTGTGAGTATGTGTGAGGGTCAGTCCCATCGCGTGGGGATCTCAATGGACACTCAAGGTCTGCTACCTGAGGAAGATGCAGCTTCTGGGCTAAGGAGGCCCATCTGCTGGACTACTAGGGGCTTCAAACTTTCGGGCCTCAATCAGGGTGCCCAGGGCCAGGAAGGGATAGTGACTCACATTGGCCTGCACCAGAGAAGCTCCTGGGAGGCCAGGAGAGACATACCAAGGTACCAGATTCAACAACATCAGAGAAAAATCCAATGAGCTTCACAATAGCTGACCCAAAGGTTTTTGTGTGCAAGTGGTTTTGCTTTTAGTGTGAGTGAGTATGTTTTGTTTCTTTTTGTTTTGTGTTGTTTCTTTTTCCTTCCTTCTCTTTTTTCTTGCATATCTCTAATTTCTATCCTTTGATTCTAATCTGTTTTGTATCTTTTTATTGTTATTATTTTTTCTTATTCTGTTTTATTTTCTCCTTTTTCTGTTTTCTTTTCCTTTGATATCTTAATATATCCATTGCTATGTTTTAAAATCATTATTATTATTTCATTCATTTTCTGTTTCCTTTTCTTTTTCATGTTAGACTAGTTCTTTTAGCTTCCTTCTTGCTTCCATATTGCTCTTCTTCTTTCTTCCTTTTTCCTTATATCCCCTCTAAGTGTTTGAGATATTGTCTTTAAGTATAACAGCATGAAAAAGAAAATAAAAGCCATGAACAAAAACCAGACAGAAAAGATGAATAACATATCTGACATAAAAATCACACTGGAAGGAATTAAAACTAAATTTGATGAAGCAGAGGATCGAATCAGTAATTTAGAAAACAAGATATAAATAAATACCCAATTAGAGCAGCAAATAGAAAAAATAATTTTAAAAAAACACATAGGAGTATAGCATAAAAGGGCTCTGGGACAACATGAAACATAACAACATCAACATATCATAGGAATACCAGAAGGAGAAGAATGTGATCAAGGAACAGAGAACATGTTTGAAGAAATAATGGCAAAAAACTTCCCCAACCTGGTGAAGAAAAAAGTCACACAGGATCAGGAGGCACAAAGAATCCCAATCAAGATGAACCCAAAGAGATCCACACCTAAACACAGCATGATTAAATGGCAAACATTAAAGACAAAGAAAGAATCTCAAAGGCACCAAGAGAGAAACAGAAAATTACCTATAAGGTGCTAGAGGCTAATTCCAGCAGGACATAATAAAATGCAAGAAGTTCATCAGAAGGCTGATGAAATTTGGGGCTTCAGCAGGGCTGAAGATCTGTATGTTATTGCCTGCTGCCAGACAGCTGAAGGCAGTTCCCCCAACCTGATAATCCTTTACTGTTTACCAAACCTTACCTTTGATATGTATATCTGCTTTGCAAAAGGGAAAAATGTGTGAATGAAAAGCCCTGGGTCGGGAGATTCAGAGAGCTTAGTCACTAGAGCTAAGCCTCCCTTGGCTCCCCCAAAATGCTTTCCAAATTTATGTTTCATGTCTAATCTCTTTATTCAACTTATGTGCATCCCTTCTCCAGATTCCTGAACCCTTGCAGCTGCGGAAAGACCCCAGCAATAAGGGAGTTCCCATTAAAATGTCAGCAAACGTCTCCATAGAAATACCTCAGGCCAGAAGGGAGTGGCATGAAGAATTCAAGGTAATGAAAAACAAGGGCCTGAACACAGGATTATTATATCCAGCAAGGCTATCATTTAAAATTGATGTTGGTCACTAGTCTGTTTGGCTCAGTGGATAGAGTGTTGGCCTGTGGACTGAAGGGTCCCAGGTTCAATTCTGATCAAGGATACCTGGGTTGCAGGCTCCTCTCAGCCCAGACCCTGGTCAGGGCTCATGCAGGAGGCAACTAGGAGATGTGTTTCTCCCACATCTGTATTTCTCTCTGTCTTTCCCTCTCTCTTCCACTCTCTCTAAAAATCAATGGAAAAAAATATCCTCTAGTGAGGATTAAAAAAATAAATAAATTTGACGGTGAAATAAAAAGTTTTCCAGACAAAAAAGCCTAAAAAGTACATTACCACAAAACCAGCATTGCAAGAAATATTAATGGGACTGCCATAAGAAGAAGAATAAAAGGAGAGAGAGAGAGAGGGTCATAGGCATAAAGAAAATAAAAAATGGCAATAAATAAGTACCTATCAATGATAACCTTAAAAGTAAATAGATTAAATGCCCTAATCAAAAGACATAGGGTGACTTAATGGATAAGAAAACATGACCTATATATATGCTATCTACAAGAGACCCAGCTCAGAACAAAAGATACACACAGATTGAAATTGAAGGGATGGAAAAAGTATTCCATGCAAATGGAAATGAAAAAAAGCTGGGATATCAATCCTTATTTTGTCAGAAGTGTATATGACAAAATACACTTCCAAACAAAGGCCATAACAAGAAACAAAGGCCATAACAAGAGACAAAGGCCACTACATAATACTAAAGAGATCAGTACAACAAGAAAATATAACCCTTATAAACATATATGTACCCAATATAGGAGCACCCAAATATATAAAAAATTATTGATGGACTTTAAGCTAGAGATGGCCAGCAATACATGATATAATAGGGTGCCCTAAGATCCCACTGTTATCACTGGATAGATTTCCCAGACAAAAAATTAATAAGGAAACAGAGGCCTTAAATGATACGCTAGTCAGATGGATCTAACTGATATTTACATAACATTTCACACCACAGCAATAGAATATATATTCTTCCAAAGTGCACATGGAACATTCTCAACGATAGACCATATGTTAGGACACACAAAACAGCCTATACATATTCAGTAAGACTGATATCATACTAAGCATCTTCTTTGATCACAATGGCATTAAATTAGAAATAAACTATAATTTAAAAATGCAAAAGCACTCAAATGCATAGACGCTAAATAGCATTTTATTAAACAATAAGTGGGTTACCAATGAGATCAAGCAAAAAATTAAAAAGTTCCTGGAAACAAATAGAAATGAACATACACCACACAAAACCTATGGGACATAGCGAAAACAGACCTGAAAGAGAAGTTTGAAACACTACAGGCATACCTCAAGAAACAAGAAAAAGCACTAATAAACTATCTATCCTTGCAACTAAAATAATTAGAATGCAAACAGCAAAAAAAGTGCAAAGGAAGTAGAAGGAAGGAAATAATAAAAATCAGAGTGGAAATAAATGACAGAGATTAAAAAAAAGTACAAAAGATCAATGAATCCAACAGCAGGTTCTTTGAAAAGATAAACAAGTTTGATGAACCCTTAGTCAGACACATCAAGAAACAAAGAGAGAGGACCCAAAGACATAATATCAGAAATCAAAGAGGCGATATAACAATGGACACCATAGAAATACAAAAAATTGTAAGCAAATACTATGAACAATTATATGCCAACAAACTGGACCACCAGGATAAAATGGACATATTCCTAGAAAAATACAATTTTCCAAACTCAATCAGGAAGAATCAGAAAACCTGAAAAGGCCAATAACAACTAATGAAATTGAAGTAGTGATTTAAAAACTCCCAGCAAACAAAAGCCCTGGTCTAGATGACTTCACAGGGTAGTTTTACCAAACATTCAAAGAAGAACTAACTCCTATCCTCCTCAAACTATTCAAAAAAAATTTAAGAGGAAAAAATACAAGATCTTTTTTTGAAATGGTCATTATCCCAATTTCAAAACCAAATAAAGAAAGAAAATTACAGGCCAATATCCCTGATGAACACAGATACTAAAATCCTCAACAAAATATTAGCAAATAAGATACAGCAATAGATTAAAAAGATCATAAAACATGATCAAGTGGGATTTATTCCAGAGATGCAAGGCTAGTTACAATATTTGCAAATCAATAAATGTGATACATCACATAAACACAATGAAAGATAAAATCACACAATCATATCAACAGATGCTGGAAAACTATTTGACAAAATCCAGCATCCTCTTTTATTTATTTATTTTTTAAAAATTTCTTTATTGATTACGGGGTTACATATATGTCGTTATTCTTCCATTACCCCCCTAACCCACTCATGCCCTCACCACCACGTTTTCTGTGTCCATTGGTTAGGCTTATATGCATGCATACAAGTCCTTTGGTTGATCTCTCTGCCTTACCCCCAACCTCCCCTAACTCCCCTCTGAGGTTTAATGGTCTGATTGATGTTTCTCTGTCTCTGGATCTATTTTTGTTCATCAGTTTACATTGTTCATTATATTCCATCAATGAGTGAGATCGTGTGATCTTTATCTTTCTCTGCCTGGCTTATTTCACTTAGCATAATGCTCTCCAGTTCCATCCACGCTGTTGCAAATGGTAAGAACTCCTTTTTTACTGCAGCGTAGTATTCCATTATGTAGATGTACCACAGATTTTTAATCCACTCATCGGCTGATGGGCACTTAGGATGTTTCCAAATCTTAGCTATTGTAGATTGTGCTGCTATGAACATAGGGGTGCATATATCCTTTCTAATTGGTGTTTCTAGTTTCTTGGGATATTTTCCTAGAAGTGGGATCAATGGGTCAAATGGGAGTTCCATTTTTAGTTTTTTGAGGAAACTCCATACTGTTCTCCACAGTGGCTACACCGCATACTTTCCTACCAACAGTCACAAGGGCTCCTTTTTCTCCGCATCCTCACAAGCATTTGTCCTTTGTTGATTTGGTGATGATAGTCATTCTGACAGGTGTGAGATGGTACCTTATTGTCATTTTGATTTGCATCTGTCAGATGATTAGTGACTTTCATCATGTTTTCATATGTCTCTTGGCCTTCCTTCTGTCTTCCTTTGAAAAGTATCTATTTAGGTCCGTTGCCCATTTTTTGATTGGGTTGTTTATGTTCCTTTTGTTAAGTTGTATGTGTTCCCTGTAAATGTTAGACGTTAAGCCCTTATCGGTGATAACATTGGCAAATATGTTCTACCATGCAGTGGGCCTTCTTGTTGTTTTGTTGATGGTTTCTTTTGATGTGCAAAAGCTTTTTATTTTGATGTAGTCCCATTTGTTTACTTTCTCTTTAGTTTCCATTGCCCTAGAAGCAGTATCAGTGAAGAAATTGCTTCCGCATATGTCTGAGATTTTGCTGCCTATGGATTCCTCTAGTATTTTTATGGTTTCCCGTGTTATGTTTAAGTCCTTTATCCATTTTGAGTTTATTTTTGTGTATGGTGAAGTTGGTGGTCTAGTTTCATTTTTTAGTATGTATCTGTCCAATTTTCTCAGCACCACTTATTGAAGACTAGAGGCCCAGTGCACAAAATTTGTGCACTCACGGGGGTTGGGGGGAGGTCCCTCAGCCTGGCCTGCACCCTCTCGCAGTCCAGGAGCCCTCGGGGGATGTCCTAAGCCGTCAGTCGGACATTCTTAGCACTGCCATGGAGGTGGGAAAGGCTCCCGCCACCGCCACTGCGCTCCCCCTGTGGGAGCGCATTGACCACCAGGGGAAGCTCCTGTGTCAAGCATCTGCCCCCTGGTGGTCAGTGCGCATCATAGGGACCGGTCATTCTGCTGTTTGGTCGATTTGCATATTAGCCTTTTATTATATAGGATACTGTCTTGACTCCATTGTATGTTCATGCCTCCTTTGTCAAATATTAATTGAGCATATTGGCTTGGGTCAATTTCTGGGTTCTCTATTTTATTCCATTTTGATCTATATGTCTGTTCTTATGCCAGTACCAGGCTGTTTTGAGAACAGTGGCTTTGTAATACAGCTTGATATCTGGTATTAAGATCCCACCTACTTTGTTCTTCTTTCTCAGGATTGCTGCAGCTATTCGGGGTCATTTTTTATCCCTGATGAATTTTTGGAAAGTTTCTTCTAAGTCTGTGAAATATGCCGTTGGTATTTTGATGGGGAGTGCATTGAAAGTATAGATTCCTTTGGGTAGTATGGATAGTTTAATGATGTTGATTCTACCAATCCATGAACATGGTATATTCTTCCATCTGTTTATGTCTTCCACTATCTCATTTTACAATGTCCTGTAGTTTTCTGAGTAGAGGTCTTTTACCTCCTTAGTTAAGTTTATTCCTAGGTATCTTAATTTATTTTGGTGCAATGGTAAATTGGATTGCTTTTCTAGTCTCTCTTTCTGTAAGTTCATTATTGGTGTATAGAAATGCCATAGATTTCTTGGCATTAATTTTCTATCCTGATACATTGCCAAATTCATTTACTAAGTCTAATAATTTTTTGATGCAGTCTTTAGGCCAGTGATGGCGAACCTATGACACATGTGTCAGCACTGACAAGCGTAGCCATTTCTGATGACACGTGGCCACATGCTGAGGATGAAACATTTGCTGCTCCTGAGGATGAAACATTTGCGACTAGAGTCTTGGGAGTTAGTTTTTTCCTCAAAGTGACACACTACCCGAGTTATGCTCAGTTTTTTGGCGAAGTTTGACACACCAAGCTCAAAAGGTTGCCCATCACTGCTTTAGGCTTTCCTATGTACAGTATCATGTCATCTGCGAATAAGGACAGTTTTACTTCTTTTTTTTTCAATTTGGTTGCCTTTTATTTCTTCTTCTTGTCTGATAGCAATGGCTAGTACTTCCAGTACTATGTCGAACAGGAGTGGTGAGAGTGGGCATCCCTATCTTGCTCCTGTTCTTAGGGGAAATGATTTTAGTTTTTGCCCATTGAGTATGATGTTGGCTGTGAGTTTATCATATATGGCTTTTAAAATGTTGAGGTATGATCCTTCTATTCCCACGTTGTTGAGAGATTTTGTCAAGAAAGGGTGTTGGATTTTGTCAAATGTTTTTATGTGTCAATTGATATCACTATGTGATTTTTATCTCTCAATTTGTTTATATGATGTATCACGTTTATTGATTTGCGGATATTGTACTATCCTTGCATCCCTGGGATAAATCCTACTTGGTCATGGTGTATGATGTTTTTGATGTACTGCTGGATCCAATTTGCTAGAATTTTGTTGAGGATTTTGGCATCTATGTTCATGAGGGATATTGGCCTGTAATTCTCTTTCATTGTGTTGTCTTTATCTGGTTTTGGTATTAGGGTGATGCTGACTTCATAGAAAGAGCTTGGAAGTGTTCCTTCCACTTGAATTTTTTGGAATAGTCTTAAGAGGATAGGTTTTAGTTCTTCCTTAGATGTTTGGTAAAACTCCCCTGTGAAGCCGTCTGGCCCTGGACTTTTGTTTGCTGGAAGGTTTTTGATAACTGCTTCAATTTCTTCCATAGTTATTGGCCTATTGAGATTTTAAGAATCATTCTGATTGAGTTTTGGGAGGTTGTACTTTTCTAGGAATATGTCCATTTCTTCCAGGTTGCCTAGTTTGTTAGAATAGAGTTGTTCATAATATTTTTTAACAATCCTTTGTATTTCTGTGGGGTCTGTTGTTATTTCTCTTCTTTCATTTCTGATTCTGTTTATTCAGGTCCTCTCTCTTTGCTTTTTGGTGAGCCTGCCTAGAGGTTCATCAATCTTGTTTACCCTTTCAAAGAACCAGCTCTTGGTTTCATTGATCTTTTGTTTTTTGGTTTTTGGTTTTTTTTGGTCTCTAAGTCATTTATTTCTGCTCTGATCTTTATTATCTCCTTCCTTCTACTCACTCTGGGATTTTCTTGTTGCTCAATTTCTAATTCTTTGAGTTGTAGAGTTAGATGATTTATTACCATTTTTTTTTTTGAGGTAGGCCTGTAGCGCTATAAACTTCTCTCTCAGGACTGCTGTCATTGTGTCCCATAGATTTTGGATTGTTGTGTTTTTATTATCATTATTTTCCAGGTTGTTTTTAATTTCTTCTTTGATCTCTTTGGTAACCCAATCACTGTTTAATAGCATGCTATTCAGCCTCAAAGTATTTGAATTTTGGGGGCTGTTTTTACTGTAGTTTATTTCCAATATTATGCCATTGTGGTTTGAGAAAATGCTTTATATGATTTCAATCTTTTTGAATTTGGGGAGACTTTGCTGGTGACCCAATTTGTGGTCTATTTTTGAAAATGTCCCATGTGCACTTGAGAAGAATGTATATTCCACAGCTTTGGGGTGAAATGTTCTGAAGATGTCAGTTAAGTCCATCTGATCTAGTGAGTCATTTAGGATTGCTGTTTCTTTGCTGATATTTTTGTCTAGAGGATTTATCCAGTGATGTCAGTGGTGTATTAAATCCCCTACTATGATTGTGTTGTTGTTGATCTCTCCCTTGATATCTTCCAGGAGTATTTTTTTTATGTATTTGGGTGTTCCTGGTTGGGTGCATATATGTTTATCAGGGTTATATCCTCTTGTTGTATCAATCCCTTTAGTATTATGAAATGGCCTTCTGTATCTCTTGTTATGGCCTTCACTTTGAGGTCTATTTTGTCAGATATAAGTATTGCTACCCCAGCTTTTTTTTCATTTCCATTTGCCTTAAAGATATTTTTTCATCCCTTCACTTTTAGTCTGTATGAGTCCCTTGTTCTGAGGTGGGTCTCTTGTAGACAACAGATATGTGGGTTATGTATTTTTATCCATTCACTCGATGTCTTTTGATTGGAGCATTTAGTCTGTTTACTTTTAAAGTTATTATTGAAAGGTAATTGTTTTTAGCCATTTTTATTTTTTGTGCCTGTGTTCTTTCTTACCTTTTTATTTCTTCTGTTTACACCAGTCCCTTTAGCATTTCTTGCATTGCTGGATTGGTAGTGATAATTTCCCTTAGCCTTTTTTTGTCAGTGAAGCTCCCCATTTCCCCTTCAATTTTGAATGATAGCCTTGCTGGATAGTGTATTCTTGGATTCATTCCCTTGCTTTGCAGCACTTTGTAAATTTTCTTCCATTCTTTTCTAACCTGATGTGTTTCTGTTGAGAAATCATTTGGTAATCTAATGGCCCCTGCCTTTTATGTAACTTTCTGTCTCTCTCTTGCAGCCTTTAATTTTCTCTCTTTGTCCTGAAAATTTGCCATCTTAATTATGATGTGTCTTGGTGTGGGTGTTTTCAGTTTCATCTTGTTTAGGACTCTCTGTGCTTGTGTGAATTTTTTCTTCCCAACATCAGGGAGGTTTTCTGACATTATTTCTTCATATAGGTTTTCTAACCCTTGTTCCTCTTCCTGTTGTTCTGGCACACATATTATTTGTATGTTGCTTCGTTTCATGTTGTCCCATAGCTCCCTTAGGCTCTCCTCCTGTCTTCTAATTTTTTTCTCCAATTGCAGTTCAGTTTGAGTGTGTTTTGCTTCCCTGTCTTCTAATTCACTAATTCGGTCCTCTGTTTCTCCTAGTCTACTGTTGAAACTTTCCACGGTGTTTTGTATTGCAGCTATATCACTCTTCATTTCTTCTTGATTCTTACATACATTGTTGATTTTTTCCTCCATCCAGTTTATGAACTGTATGACCCTTATACTGAATTCTTTTTCTGACATATTTCTTGCCTCTGTTTCGCTTAGCTGCTTTTCTGGCGATTCCTCCTTTTCTTTCCTTTGGGTGTGTCTTTGTCTACCGATTTTTGGTCTCACCAATTGATCTAGATGTAGAGTCATGCAGGGGCTGCTCCTTGGTTGGCAGTGGCTCCTCGAGCTTTGGTTGCTCCTCAGGCAATCGCTGAAGTGGCTTCTCCTCAGTTGGCAGCTGCTCCTGTGGTGGCTTCTGTTTGTAGCAGTGGTGTCTCCTCTGGCTGATGGGGGAGGCTGTTCGCACAGCTTCTGTTCCTTGGATGGGCATGGGTTGCTCACGTGGCTGCTGTTCCTCGGACAGGGTTGGACTGCTCACATGGCTGCTGCTCCTTAGATCAGGGCTGGCTGTACGCTGATGCTGTTCCTCAGATGGTGCAGGCTGCTCGTGAGGCTGCTGTTTCTTGGACAGGAGCAGGTTGCTTGCCGGGCTGGTGCTCCTGGTACGGGTGCAGGCTCCTCATGCCGTTGTTGCTCCTCAGACAGAGGATGGGCTGCTTGCTTGGCTCTTGCTGCTCAGGTGGGAGTGAGCTGCACATGCAGCTGCTGCTCCTCAGACAGGGGCAGGCCACTCACTCAGGTGCTGCTCGTCGGACAGGTGCAGGTTGCGTGTGGCTGCTGCTCCTCGGACCAGTGTGGGCTGCGCAGGACTGCCGCTCCTCGGACATGGGCAGTCTGCTTGTGTGGCTGCTGCTCCTCGGACAGGGGCGGGCTGCTCACCCAGCTGCTGCTCATCTGTTAGCTGCAGGCTGCACGTGGCTGCTGCTCCTCGTATCATTGCAGGCTGCGCAGGACTGCCACTCCTCAGACATGGGTTGTCTGCTCATGTGGCTGTTGCTCCTCAGTCTGGGGCAGGCTGTTCAGGCAGCTGCTGCTCCTCGAATGGGGCCTGGCTGCTCACAGCACTGAGCACTGCTGTTCCTTGTACAGGGGTGGGCTGCTCACACAGCTGCTGCTCCTTGGACAGGGGATGGGCTGCTTGCGTGGCTGCTGCTCCTCAGGTGGGAGTGAGCTGCATGTGCGGCTGCTGCTCCTCGGCTGGGGGCGAGTTTCTCACCCAGCTGCTGCTCGTCAGACTGGTGCAAGCTGTGTGTGGCTGCTGCTCCTCAGACCAGTGCGGGCTGTGCAGGGTTGCTGCTCCTTTGATGTGGGCGGTCTGCTCATGTGGCTGCTGCTCCTCGGTCTGGGGCCGGTTGATCGGGCAGCTGCTGCTCCTTGAATGGGGGCAGGCTGCTTGCTACACTGCTGTTCCTCATACGGAGGTGGGCTGCTCACGCAGCTGCTGCTCCTTGGACAGGTGCAGGGTGTTGGCTGTGTGCAGCTGCTGCTCCTTGGATGGGGGCGGGCTGCTCCTATGGCTGATGCTCAAATCATTGCAGCTCCTTGGATGGGGGAGTGGGGCACTTATACAGCTGCTGCTCCTTGGACAGAGGCCGGCCACGTGAGGCTGCTGCTCTTAGGCCTGGGGTGGGCTGCTCGCGGGGTTGCTGCTCCTTGGAGAGGAGGGGGCTGCTCACATGTCTGCTGCTCACGTGGTTTCAGTGCCCTAGGCTAAAGTGTTGGGCTGGTCAGAGGGGAGCTTGCTTCAGAACTCACAGGAGCCTGCACCCAGGGTGGCTGGATACTCATTGACCATGGGACCACAGCCGAGGTAGCAGAACTCTGGAATGGGTGGCTGTAGATTCCAAGGTGTTCTCTGAGGGCACCCTGGGTGAAGGTGAGGCTGGGCTCCCAGTTACAGCAGCTCTCCCCTTCCAAAAGTCTAGGCCTCTGAGGACAAGCTGGCCTCCTGGTACTTTTTGCAATGGTAGCAGAGGCTGCCTAGTTAGTTGAGCCTGGTTAGCCTGCCCCAGAAGGTCCTTCGGGATCTAACTGTGCCTTACTCACATACACACACACACACATCCCACATGACCACACACCCCTCTTTTGTTCCCTCCCTCACTCACCCTCTCTCCCTCACTGCCACCTTCTTCCTGCCTCTGTAGTTGTGTCTGGGGTGTTATTGACCCATTTGTGGATGGAGTTTCTTCTCCAGGTGTCTGGTTAATGTAGCTCATTCTCTAGCTCCTGGACAGACAGGATAAAATTCAACTTGACAAGACACAACACAAAGGGAACAAAGCACGAATATACTCACGACACCAATGACCCCACTATAAGTAACCATCTGAGAAAAGAGAATTAGGGGATAGAAAAGAGAGCACAAATGATATCAAAGAGAGATAAAAAGATAAGAGAGAAAAGAAAAAGGAAGAAAAAGGAGAATATATATATATATGGAAAACAGCACAGAACCAATAGATAAACCAAAAAAAATACAAACACCAAACACCCAGCAAAGAGGGTGGGGGCAGAATCTGTAGAGGTGGAGCTTATATACAGCAAATAAGGTTAAGAATTGGATGAATATATGAAGGTCCTCATTTCAGTGTAGAGGAAGTATAAAAGGGATGGGTGGATAAGAAGAAATAGAATGAGAAGAAAATAATAATAATAATAATAATAATAATAATAATAAATTTACAAAAAATTTGATTTCAAAAATGGTATAAAAATAAAAATAAAGTAAAATAGAGTGATGGAAAAATAATGAGAAAAGAAATAGAAAATAAAGCAACAAATAAAAACAGGGAAACAAAGAAAAGAGAAGAAAAAAAGAGATAAAATAATAATAACAAAAAAATAAAAATGAAAAAGTGAAGTGTCATTCCTTTGACTGGTTTAAGATCCCAGTCTTCTGTACTGTCTTTAGGCCAGTCCCTTTGGACTCTCAGGGATTATTTGGATTTTTTTTTCTCAAATCCTTTGTACTATTCAGGGTGGGATCTGGGTGTGGCTGTATTGCTTGCCTGGAAACAGGAGGGAGGGTTATCTCTTCAGGACAAAATGGCTGCCCAGGTTCCAGGCTCAGGTATGACTCAGCACCAGACTTGCCACCACCTCTCCTGGATCCCCCACTCTCCCCAGACTCCAAGGGTCCGCAACTTCTCCCTCACCCCAGCCATGGGTAAGTGTCTGTATCTGAAAGGTCCTATGAACTAGGCTCAGTGGAGAAAGGCTCAGGCCACAGAGAGGGGAGATACTGGTCTCTGCATGCTCGTCTCCTGCCGGTGCTGCACGGTCTGGCCAGCCCTTCAGGCTGCACCCTCTGGGTTCGGCCCTTTGTGACTGTGGACCCAGTTCTAGAATCCCTTGCAGTCCAGCAGTCCTGTGGCCCTTCTTTCCACAGTCAGACACTGTGCCTGTCCCCAGGGACGCAGCTTGGTGCTGTGCAGGTTCCCTCCGACTCTCCGGGCACAGGGGTCTGGCAGACTCACCTGCACAGCTCCTTGATTTTACCCTTTTCCAGGGATCCTATGCCCTTCCTGGCTGCAAACTGTCTCACCCTCAGAGTCTCCTTCACCAATTCGGGTTGGATGTTACTCATTTCACCTGTTCTTTCTATCTGCTCCAGGACAAGGCTTGGGACAGGTCTGTCTATTCCGCCGCCATTTTGTCTCTCCCAGCACCCTCTTTTAATTAAAAATTCTCAGCAAAGTGGAAATAGAAGGATCATACCTTAACAAAATAAAGGCAGATATGATGAATCTACAGCCAATATCATGCCCAATAAGTAAAAATTGAAAGTGTTTCCCTTAAAACAGGAAGAAGATAAGGATGTCCGCTTCTACCGCTCTTATTCAACATAGTATTGGAAGTGCTATTCTAAGTGATTAGATAAGGAGAAGAGATAAAGGGCATCCAAATTGAAAAGGAGGAAGTAAAATTATCATTATTCAGAGATCACATGATATTATACATAGAAAACACTAAAGCCTCCTCCAGGAATCTGCTAGACTTAATAAATGAATTCTACATAGTAGGGGAATACAAAGTCAACATCAAGAAATTGATGGCATTTTTTATGCACCAATAGGGCACTCCCAGAAAAAGAAACTTAAAGAACAATCCAATTTACCATTGCAACAAAAGAATAAGATACCTTGGAATAAACTTAACCAATGAAGGAAAGGACTTGAAACAGAAACCTATAGTACATTGAAAAAATAAATATAGAAAGATACAAGCAATAGAAAGTATATACTGTGTTCATGGATTGGAAGAATTAACACCATTAAAATGTCCATACTACCCAAAGCAATCTATAGATTCAACACAATCCCTATTAAAATACCAATAGCATACCTCACAGAAATAGAACAAATACTCAAAAAAATTATATGGAACCAAAAAAGACCCCAAATAGCTGCAGCAATCTTGAGAAAGAAGAAAAAAGTTTGAGGGATGACAATACCATATGCTAAGTTATACTACAAAGCAACTGTAATCAAAACAGCTTAATAATGGAACAAGAACAGGGATATAGATCAATGGAACAAAACAGAGGCACCAGAAATCGTCCCACACCATTACGGTCAATTAATATTTAACCAACTAGAGGCCCAGTGCACGAAATTCGTGCATGGGAGGGCTGTGCCTCAGCCTAGCCGGCACCCTCTCCAATCTGGGACCCCGCAAGGGATGTCCGACTTGTGGTAGGATAGGGCCTAAACGGGCAGTCGGACATCCCTCTCACAATCCAGGACTGCTGGCTCCCAACTGCTCGCCTGTCTTCCTTCCTGATTGTCCCTAATTGCTTCTGCCTGCCAGCCTTATCACCCCCTAACCACTCCCCTGCCAGCCTGATTGATGCCTAACTGATCCCCTGCCAGCCTGATTGCCCCTAACTTCCCTCCCCTGCAGGCCTGGTCACCCCTAACTGCCCTCCCCTGCAGCCTGTTCCCCCCCCCGCAACTGCTCTCCCCTGCAGGCCTGGGTCCTCCCAACTTCCCTTCCCTACAGACCCAGTCGCCCCCAACTTCCCTCCTCTGCTGGCCTGGTCACCCCTAACTGCCCTCCCCTGAAGGCTTAATCACCCCCAACTGCCCTCCCTTGCAAGCCTGGCCCCTTCCAACTGCCCTCCCCTGCTGGCCATCTTGTGGTGGCCATCTTGTGTCCACATGGGGGCAGCCATATTTGACCACAGGAGGGCAGCCATCTTGTGTGTTGGAGTGACCGGTCAATTTGCATATTACTCTTTTATTAAATAGGATGAGGCAAGAACATACAATGGAGTAAAGACAGTCCCTTCAACAAATGGTATTGGAAAAACTGGACAGACACATGCAAAAAGATGAAAGCAGCCAAGCGTGCATTGGATCAGTGGTTGAGCATTGACCTGTGAACCAGGAGGCCATAGTCCCATTCCTAGTCAGGGCACACACACGGCTTGCATACTCAATCCCCAGTATGGGGTGTGCAGGAGGCAGCCGATCAGTGATTCTCTCTTATCATTGATGTTTCTATCTCTCTCTGCCTCTCCCTTCCTCTCCAAAATCAATAAAAATATATTTAAAAGAATAAATTAATTTTAAATTTTTAATTTAAATTTAAACTTTTCTTTGTTTATTATTAACATTTTATTATTCAATTACAGTTTACATTCAAAATTGTTTTGTATTAGTTTCAGTGTATATTGGTTAAACAATCATATACTTTACATTGTTTCCCCTTATATTTACAGTATCCACCTGGCACCATACCAGTTATTACAAAATTAATTGGCTGTATTTCTTTCCTTTTTTTATTGTCTAAAGTTTTACATATGTCTCCTTTTTCCCCAATTGACCCCCCACCCGCCCTTCCCACCCTGGGCAAGCCCCCACCACCCCAGTGTCTGTGTCCATTGGTTTTGCTAATATGCATGCATGCAAGTACATTGGTTGCTCTCTAACCACCCCTCCCATACCATTTGTCACTGTTCATCAAATTATGTTGGTCATTATATCCCACATATGAGTGATATCATGTGACATTTTTCTTTCTCTGACAGGCTTATTTCGCTTAGCATAATGATTTCCAGTTCCATCCATGCTGCTGCAAATAGTAAAAGTTCCTTCGTTTTTATAGTAGCATAGTATTCCATTATGTAGATGTACCAGTTTTATAATCCACTCATATGCTGATGGGCATTTAGGCTGTTTACAAATCTTAGCTAGTGTAAATTGTGATGCTATGAACATAGGGGTGCATATATCCTTTCTGATTGGTATTTTTGGTTTCTTGGTATATAGTCCTAGAAGTGGAATTGCTGGGTCAAATTGGAGCTCCATTTTTAAATTGTGAGGAAACGCCATACTGTCTTCCACAGTAGCTGTATCAGTCTGCATTCCCACCAGCACTGCACTAGGTTTCCTTTTTCTCCACATCCTCACCAGCACTTGTGATTTGTTGATGATAGCCATTCTGACAGGTGTGAGATGGTATCTCATTGTTGTTTTGATTTGCATCTCTCAGAAGATTAGTGACTTTGAGCATGTTTTCATATGTCTCTGGGCCTTCTGTATGTCCTCTTTAGAAAAGTGTCTATTTAGATCCTTTGCCCACTTTTTGATTGGATCTTTTATCTTCCTTTTGTTAAGTTGTATGAGTTCTCTGTACATTTTGGAGATTAAACCCTTATCAGAAATATCATTGGCAAATATGTTCTCCCATGCAGTGGGCTTTCTTGTTTTGTTGATGGTTTCTTTTGCTGTGCAGAAGCTTTTTATTTTGATGTAGTCCCATTTGTTTATTTTCTCCTTAGTCTCCATTGCCCTAGGAGCTGTGTCTGTAAATATATTGTTATGACATATGTCTGCTATTTTGCTGCCTATGGAGTATTGTAGAAATTTTTATGGTTTACCATCTTACATTCAAGTCCTTTAGCCATTTTGAGTTTGTTTTTGTGTATGGTGTAAGTTGGTGATCTAGTTTCATTTTTTTCATGTATCTGTCCAAATTTCCCAGCACCATTTTTTAAGGAGACTGTCATGACTCCATTGTATGCTCTTGCCTCTTTTGTCAATATTAATTGAGCATAATGGCTTCAGTCGATTTCTGAGTTCTCTGTTCTGTTCCATTGGTCTACATGTATGTTCTTCTGCCAGTACCAGACAGTTTTTAGAACCGTGGCTTGGTAATATAGCTAGATATCTGGTAATGTGATCCCTCCAACTTTGTTCTTCTTTCTCAGGATTGCTGTGACTATTCAACATCTTTTTTTATTCCAGATAAATTTTTGGAGAGTTTCTTCTAGATCTTTGAAATATGTGTTGGTATTTTAATGGGGATTGCATTGAATCTGTAAATTGCTTTGGGTAGTATGGACATTTTAATGATGTTGATTCTACCAAATCCATGAACATGGTATGTTCTTCCATTTGTTTATATCTTCCTCTATCTATTTTTTCAATGTCCTGAAGTTTTCCGAGTACAGGTCTTTTACGTCCTTAGTTAAGTTTATTTGTAGGCCTCTTAATTTTTTTTGTGCAATGGTAAATGGGATTTTTTTTTCATTTCTCTTTCTGTTAGTTCATTATCTAATTAATAAGAAAGAGAAATCTGGAAATCTTAACCTAAATTACACAGCGAATGAAGGGCAAAGCCAGAATGCAAATTCAGGTCAGCCTGACAACCACAACACTGGACAGCTTTATAAAAAAACTGTTGTTATATTAATAGGTAAAGAATAGAACCTTGCTATTTTAACTGTTCTGAGTTTTTTTCTATTTCCCAAGTCAAAATATTTTGTGATTTATCTTTTCAAATCCTTTGCAAATTTGTCTACTGGAATGTTTACTATTTTCCCTATAATTTGTACTTACTCTTTAAATAACAACCTTCCTTATTCTGAAAACAATACCACTATTTATGTAACCAAAGAATGCAAGATCCTTTCTGCTAGTGACATCAAATTGATGGCTTAAACTGAGGTAAGAAACAGTGAAAATTTCTAAGTCCCTTTCCTAAATGTCTCTGAAAAGTGACATGTTTCCCATGCCATACTTGAATTTTCAGCCCTAAATGTAAACTATGAAGAAAAGATACCTCGTGGTTGACCCTGACCAGCAAGAAAATGTCAATTCCTCACCATTATCATAATACTAGAGGCCCAAACTGCCTGCCCCTGATGGTCAGTGCACATCACAGCAAATTGTCAAATAGTCGAATGGACACTTGGACATTTAGCATATTAGCCTTTTATTATCATACTAGAAGCCCGGTGCACAAAATTTGTGCACAGATGGGGGTTGTCCCTCAGCCCAGCCTGTACCCTCTCCAATCTGGGACCCCTGGAGGGATGTCCGACTGCCCATTTAGGCCCAATCCCATGGCAGTTGGACAACCCTCTCACAATCCAGGACTGCTGGCTCCCAACTGCTTGCCTGCCTGCCTTCCTGATTGCCCCTAACCGCTTCTGCCTGCCAGCCTGATCACCCACTAACCACTCCACGGCCAGCCTGTTTGCCCCCAACTTCCCTCCTCTTCCGGCCTGGTCACCCCTAACTGCCCTCTCCTGCAGGGTTGATCACTTCCAACTGCCCTCCCTTGCAGGCCTGGTCCTTCTCAACTGCCCTCCCTTGTAGGTCGGGTGCCTCCCAACTGCCCTCTCCTGCTGGCCATCTTGTGTCCACATGGGGGCAGGATCTTTGACCACATGGGGCAGCTATATTGTGTGATGCAGTGATGATCAATCTGCATATTATTCTTTTATTAGATAGGATAGAGGCCTGGTACAGGGGTGGGACCAGCTGGTTTGCCCTGAAGGGTGTCCCTGATCAGGGTGGGGGTTCCCTTGGGGCGTGGGTTGGCCTGAGCGAGGGGCCTGTGGTGGTTTGCAGGCCAGCCACACCCCCTGGCAACCCAAGCAGAGGCTCTGGTATCTGGAATTTATTTTCCTTCTACAATTGAAACTTTGTAGCCTGGAGCGGAGCCAAGCCTGGGGCTCCCTCCCCAGCGGCAGCCATTTCTGTTGGGGTTATAATTGAAACCTTGTTGCCTTAAGTGGGTGGGCCCGGCCAGGGTGTGCGGAAAGCTTTGCTTCCCCTGTTGCCGGTGGCAACCTTGGCCTGCTCTCTCAAGCGCCATTCTGATGCCATTTCTGTTTGAATTTGTTTACCTTCTATAATTGAAACTTTGAAGCTTGAGGCTGGCAGAAAGCTTGTTTCCCTCTGTTGCCTGGGAAACCTTGCTCTCTGTGGCTGTAGCCATCTTGGATGTCTTAATTTGCATACTCGCTCTGATTGGATGGTGGGTATGGCTTGTGGGCGTGGCTTGTGGGTGTGTAGGAGGTATGGTCAATTTGCATATTTGTTTATTATTAGGTAGGATTAACTAGAGGCCTGGTGCACGGATCCATGCACCAGTGGGGTCCCTCGGCCTGGCCTGTGGGGATCAGGCTGAAACCGGCAGTCCAACATTGCCTGAGGGGTTCTGGATTGTGAGAGGGCGCAGGCCAGGCTGAGGGACCCCAATGGTGCACGAATCCATGCACTGGGGCTCTAATTGATGTATAAAAATGCCATAGATTTCTAGGTGTTAATTTTGTATCCTGCTACATTGTCAAATTCATTTATTAGGTCTCCTAGGTTTTTGATGGAGTCTTTGGGGTTTTCTACGTATAATATCATGTCTTCTGTGAATAAGGACAATTTTACTTCTTCTTTTCCAATTTGGATGCCTTTTATATCATCTTGTCTGATCGCTATGGCAAGCACTTCTAGTACTATGTCAAACAGTAGTGGTGAAAGTGGGCATCCCTGTCTTGTTACTGTTCTTAGGGAAAATGAGTTTAGTTTTTGCCCATTGAGTATGATGTTGGCTGTACGTTTGTCATGTAAGGCTTTTATTATGTTGAAATATGATCCCTCTATTCCCACTTTGCTGGGAGTTTTTACCAAGAAAGGGTGTTGGATTTTGTCAAATGCTTTTTCTGTATTGATTGATATGATTATGTGATTTTTGTCTCTCAGTTTCTTTATGTGATGTATCACATTTATTAACTTGTGGATATTGTACCATCCTTGAGTCCCCGGAATACATCCCACTTGGTCATGGTGTATGATTTTTCTAATGTAATGCTGAATCTGATTTGCTATAATTTTGTTCAGGATGTTAGCATCTATGTTCATCAAGGATATTGGCCTGTAGTTCTCTTTTGTCTGTGTGTGTGTGTGTGGTGTCTTTATCTGGTTTTGGGATTAGGATAATGCTGGCTTCATAGAAAGAGCTTGGAAGTGTGCGTTCCTCTTGAATTTTTTGGAATAGTCTGAGGAGGATAGGTTTTAGTTCTTCTTTGAATGTTTGGTAGAACTTCCCTGTAAAACCGTCCAGACCAGGGCTTCTGTTTGCTGGAAGGTATTTGATGACTGCTTCAATTTCTTTGGTAGTTATGGGGCTATTCAGGTTTTTTGATTCTTCTTGATTGAGTTTTGGAAGCTTTAATTTTTCTAAGAATATGTCCATTTCATATAGGCTGTCCATTCTCTTGTAATAGAGTTTTTCGTAGATTTTTTTCATAATCATTTGTATTTCTGTGCGATCGGTTGTTACTTCACATCTTTCTTTTTTTTTACTTTTTTTTAATCTTTATTGTTCAGATTATTACAGATGTTCCTCTCTTTTCTCCTCATAGCTCCACTCCCCCTGGTTCCCACCCCACCCCAGGCCTTTCACCCCACCCCCCCGCACTGACCTCATCCATAGGTGTAAGCTCTTTGTCCAAACTCTTCCCACATCCCCCACAACTCCTCCCCCCCCCGAGAATTGTCAGTCTGCTCCCTTTCCATGCCCCTGATTCTATTACATTCACCAGTCTGTTCTGTTCATCAGGTTTTTAATTCATTTGATTTTTAGGTTCACTTCTTGATGGATATGTATTTGTTGTCACTTTGTTGTTCATAATTTTTTATCTTTACCTTTTTCTTCTTGCTCTTCTTAGAGAATACCCTTCAGCATTTCATATAATACTAGTTTGGTGGTGATGAACTCCTTTAGCTTTTTCTTGTCTGTGAAGCTCTTTATCTGACCTTCAATTCTAAATGATAGCTTTGATAAGAGCGGAGATAAATGGTATAGAGACAAACAAACAATACAAAAGATCAAGAAAACCAAGAGCTGGTACTTTGAAAGGATAAACAAGACTGATGAACCTCTAGCCAGGCTCACCAAGAAACAAAGAGAGAGGATCCAAATAAACAAAATCAGAAATGAAAGAGATGAAGTAACAACCAATCCCACAGAAATACAAATGATTATGAAAAAATACTATGAACAAATCTATTCCAACAAAATGGACAACCTAGATGAGATGCACATATTCTTAGAAAAATACAAATGCCCTAAACTCAACCAAGAGGAATCAAAAACCTGACTAGACTGATAACTACCAAAGAAATTAAAATAGCAATAAAAATTCTTCCAGCAAACAATAGCCACGGTTCAGACGGCTTTACAGGGCAGTTCTACCAAGCATTCAAAGAAGAACTAAAACCTATCTTCCTCAGACTATTCTCAAAAATTCAAGAAGAAGGCACACTTCCAAGCTCTTTCTATGAAACCAGCATCACCATAATCCCCAAAGTAGATAAAGACACTACAATAAAAGAGAACTATAGGCCAATATCGTTGATGAACACAGATGCTAAAAACCTCAACAAAATTCTAGCAAATAAGATTCAGCAATATATTAAAAGATCATACACCTTGAGCAAGTGGGATTTATTCCAAGGATGCAAAGATGGTACAATATCCGCAAATCAATAAATGTGATACATCACATAAACAAACTGAGAGACAAAAATAACATAAACATATCAATTGAAGCAGAAAAAGCATTTTCCAAAATCCAACACCCTTTCTCGATAAAAACTCTCAGCAAAATGGAAGAGAGGGATCATACCTCAACATAATAAAAGCCCTATATGACAAACTACAGCCAACATCATACTTAAAGGGCAAAAACTCAACTAATTTCCCCTAAGAACAGGAACAAGACAAGGCGCCCACTTTCACCACTCCTGTTCGACATAGTACTAGAAGTACTACCCATAGCGATCAGAGAAGAAGAAGAAATAAAAGGCATCCAAATTGGAAAAAAAGAAGCAATATTATCCTTATTCACAGATGACATGATACTATACATAGAAATTTCCAAAGACTCCATCAAACAACTACTAGATCTAATAAATTAATTTGTCAATGTAGCAGGATACAAAATTAACACCCAGAAATCTGTGGCCTTTTTATACACCAATAATGAACTCACAGAAAGAGAAATGAAAAAAAGATCCCATTTACCATAGCACCAAAAATTTAAGATACCTACGAATAAACTTAACTAAGGACGTAAAAGACCTGTACTTGGAAAACTACAGGACATTGAAAAAAGAGATAGAGGAAAACATAAACAAATGGAAGAACATACCATGTTCATGGATTGGTAGAATCAACATCATTAAAATGTCCATATTACCTAAAGCAATCTATAGATTCAATGTGATACCTATTAAAATACCAATGGCATATTTCAAAGATCTAGAACAAACTCTACAAAAATTCATCTGGAATAAAAAAAGACTTGAAATAGCTATAGCTATCCTGTGAAAGAAGAACAAAATTGGAGGGCTCACAATACCAGGCATCAAGCTATATTACCAAGCCATGGTTCTCAATACTGTCTGGTACTGGCAGAAGAACAAACATACAGACCAATGGAACATATTATAGAACCCAGAAATTGACCCAAGCCATTAAACTCAAGTAATATTTGACAAAGGAGGCAAGAGCATACAATGGAGTCAAAACAGTCTCTTTAATAAATGGTTTTTGGAAATTTGGTCAGATATATGCAAAAAATGAAGTGAGATCACCAACTTACACTATACACAAAAAACAAACTCATAATGGCTAAATGTCTTGAATGTAATACAGGAAACCATAAAAATTCTACAAGACTCCATAGGCAGCAAAATAGAAGACATATATCATAGCAATATCTTTACAGACACAGCTCCTAGGGCAATGGAGACTAGGGAGAAAATAAACAAATGGGACTACATCAAAATAAAAATCTTCTGCACAGCAAAAGAAACCATCAACAAAAAAACAAGAAAGCCCACTGCATGGGAGAACATTTGCCAATGTTATCTCCGATAAGGGTTTAATCTCCAACATTTATAGGGAACTCATACAACTTAACAAAAGGAAGATAAAGAATCCAATCAAAAAATGGGCAAAGAATCTAAATAGATACTTTTCGAAAGAGGACATTTAGAAAACCAAGAGACAGATGAAAACATGCTCAAAGTCATTAATCATCTGAGAGATGCAAATCAAAACAACAATGAGGTACCACCTCACACCTGTCAGATTGGTTATCATCAACAAATCAACAAATGACAAGTGCTGGCAAGGGTGTGGAGAAAAAGGAACCCTCTTTTCACTGTTGGTGGGAATGCCAACTGGTGAAGCCATTGTGGAAAACAATATGGTGTTTCCTCAAATATTTAAAAATGGAACTGCCATTTAACCCAGTAATACCACTTCTAACAATATATCCTAAGAATACAGAAACATCAATCAGAAAGAATATATGCACCCCTATGTTCATAGCAGCACAATTTACAATAGCTAAGATTTGGAAACTGTTTAAATGCCTATCAGCAGATGAGTGGATTAGAAAACTATGGTACATCTAGAAAACAATGGTACATCTAGAAAACTATGGTACATCTAGAAAACAATGGAATACTACGCTGCTATAACAAAGAAGGAATTCTTACCATTTGCAGCAGCATGGATGGAACTGGAGAGCATTATGTTAAGTGAAATAAGCCTGGCAGTGAATGAAGAATATCACATGAGCTCACTCATTTATGGATAATAAAGAACATTATAACCTGATGAACAAAAATATAGATACAGAGTCAGAGAAGCATCCAACAGACTGTCAATTTACACCAGGAAGGCTGGGCGGCGGGGGTAAGTGATCAACTGAAGGACTTGTATGCATGCATATAAGCATAACCAATGGACACAAGACACTGGGGGGGGGGCGGTGAGGGCATGTGCCAGGGGATAAGGAAGGCCAGGGGGAAAGAAATGGTGGGAAAAAGGAGACATATGTACTACTATTTGTAATACTTAAACAATAAAAAATAAAATAAAATAAAATAAAAATTACCAATTGAAAAATGGCTGAAAGAAAGAAAGAAAGAAAGAAGGAAAGAAAGAAGAAAGAAAGATACAATCTTCCCCAAAACTCAATCAGAAAGTGTAAAAAAACCTGAATAGGCTGATAACTACCTAGGAAATTGAAGCAGTATTAAAAAAAACTTCCAGCAAACAAAAGCCCTGGTCCAGACGGCTTCCCAGGGGAGTTTTACAAAATATTCAAAGAACTAAAACCTATACTCCTCAGAATATTCAAAAAAATTCAAAAGGACGACATATTTCCAAGCTCTTTCTATGAAGCTAGCATTACTCTAATCAAAAAAAAAAAAAAAAAAAAAAAAAAAAAAAAAAAAACAGATAAAGACACTACAAAGAAAGAGAATTAGAGGCCAATATCCCTGATGAACATAGATGCCAATATCCTCAACAAAATTATAGCAAATCAGATCCATCATTACATTAGAAAGATCATACACCATGACCAAGTGGGATTTATTCCGGGGATGCAAGGATGGTACAATATCCGCAAATCAATAAACATGATACATCACATAAACAACACGAGACACAAAAATCACATAATTATATAAATAAATGCAGAAAATGCATTTGACAAAATCCAACACACTTTCTTGATAAAAACCCTCAGCAAAGTGGGAATAGAAGGTTCATACCTCAACATAATAAAAGCCTTATATGACAAACCTACAGCCAACCTCATACCCAATTGGCAAACTTTAAAACCATTTTCCTAGGAACAGGAACAAAATAAGGATTCCCACTTTCACCAGTCTTGTTCAACATAGTACTGGAAGTGTTAGCCATAACAGTCAGACAAGAAGAGGAAATAAAAGGAATCCAAATTGGAAAAGAAGTAAAACTGTCATTCACAGAGACAGGATATTTTACATTGAAAACCCTAAAGACTCCATCAAAAAACTACAAGACTTAATAAATGAATTGGGCAATGTAGCAGGATACAAAATTAACACCTAGAAATCTATGGATGTTTTATACACCAACTAGAGGCCCAGTGCATGAAATTTGTGCACAGGGGGGGGGGTGTCTCTCAGCCTGGCCTGCACCCTCGCCAATCTGGGACCCCTTGGGGGATGTCTCACTGCCAGTTTAGGCCTTATCCCACAGTCAGACATCCCTCTCGCCATCAGGGACCACTGCCTTCTAACTACTCGCCTGCCTGCCTGCTTGGTTACCCCTAACCACCTCTGCTTGCTGGCCTGATCACCCTCCTAACTGCTCCTCTGCTGGTCTGATTGCCCCCTAACTGCTCTCCTGCCAGCCTGATCGTCCCCTAACTGCTTCCCTGCTGGCCTGATAGCCTCCTAACTGCTCCCCTGTCAGCCTGATAGCTTCCTAACTGCTCCCCTGTTGGCCTCATCACCCCCTAACTGCTCCCCTGCTGTCCTGATCATCCCTAACTGCTCCACTGCCTGCCTGGTTGCCCCTAACTGCCTCTGCCTCCTCCTCCACCACTGCGGCTTTGTCCGGAAGTACATCTGGAATGACGTCCAGAAGGTCTTTCAGTCTAATTAGCATATTATGCTTTTATTAGTATATATAATGAATTCACAGAAAGAGAAACTAAGAAAACAATGTCATTTACCATTGCAACAACAACAACAACAAAAAACTAAGATACTTAGAAATAAACTTAACTAAGGAGGTAAAAGACCTGTAATCAGAAAACTACAGGACATGGGAAAAAGAGATAGAGGAAATAAACACAAACAAATGGAAGAATATACCATGTTCATGGATTGGTAGAATAAATATCATTAAAATGTCCATACTAAGAGGAAGGAAGGTGGATACCGATGGGAAGGCAGACTGCAAGATAGTGTGTCAGTGAGAAAACAAAGGGAGAGTGTGTGGTCACATGGGGAGTGTTTGTTGGTGAGTTGAGGGACAGCTATACTCCAGGAGACTGTGGGGGACTGCTGGACGGGGCTCCCCTGATGGGGCAGCTCCCAATGCTGCTGGGTTCCCTCCTGTAGTGACCAGCTCGGACATAGAGACTGGAGACCATGCCATCTTGAAGGGGAAAGTGGATGTTGTCGGGAACCTGAAAAGCCCGGGGAATCTACAACTATGGCACCCACTGAAAAGCTGCGAACCTGAGAACACCGGTCCCCAATTGGCACAAACACGCGGATCCAGAGGAGCTCTACACTCTATCACTGAAAGATCATATTTCTCCTGGGATAAGGTGAGGTCTTTGGTGCCAGCAGGAGAGAGAAACGCGAGCACTGCAGGAGCTGGAGGACCGGGGGAAGTCTGTGCCTAGAAAATCCATGGCTGTTGGGGCTGGCGTGATCCATGAATGTTGAAGGGGGTCCTCAGAGCTGCTAACAGAAGGGAACTCTAAAAAGCAACCCATTTTGATCTGACGCAAAAGGACAGCCTCAAATTTTAGAAGTGTGCCGGCTGCTTAGACCCAAGGGGAAAAAAGACTGCACAGACCTGCGTGCAGCCCCAGAGTTCGCACACTTAAGCGGGCTCTTTTAATTTTTTCTTTTTTCTTTTTCCTCTTTAAGTCCTTGCTTCTGATTACTAAGCCCAATACATAGGATCACCCAATTGGGGACACCCTAAGAGACTGCAGGGGAAAGTTGTTTTTCTGGAACCTGGGGATCAGAACGGGGAATAACCATCAGAGAACCAGCTCTGGGGAAACCCACTCCCACAAACCAGTATTGAGTGCCACAGGGAAAGCAGGATCTAAGCACTGGCTAGAGCGGACCTATAGACCCAGAGGTCAATCCAGAAACACTGCCACCCAGGGGTTGAATCACAAATTGACTCTTGTGTAAACACAAATAAAGGAATACAAGAAATTAAGACACACTGGTTGCTTAAAAATCAGGACTGGCTTACAACACTGAGGAGCAGTGGAACTCAGGGAACTTCAATACTGTCCTGACTAGGAAACAGGCATTCCAAACAGAACAGTAGAGGAAGTGAATGACCTTCACTACTGCACATTTTTATTTTCATTTTTTTCATCTATTACTTAAGAAACTAATTTTTCTTCTTTTTTCCTCACTTTATTTTACCTTTTTAATTATTACATTTTTATTTTCAATCAGTATTATTAGTACTATTATTTTACCTTTTTTTTTAAAAAAAGTGTTATTTTATTTTCTCTTTATTTTACTTTGGGATTAGTGTTCTACATTCTACTTCCATTTTCTCTTTACCATCATTTTACTCTATCTCAACTTTACTTTATACCATCACTCTCTTCCTAACTTTTACCCTTTTGTTGACCTGTTTCTCTTACCCTTTTCCTGCTTTAGATTTTCCCTATTCCTTCTTTTTACCCACTGTTAAAATTTCACTCTACTTATATATCTAATTTCCAATCCCATGTTCCAAGTCCATACACACCTCTCTCTTCTCTGTCTTCAATATCCAAAAAAATTTTGTTCCCTCTGTCCTTTTGTTGTTGTTTGCTTGATTGTTGATTATATCAATTTTTTATGATTTTTTGTGATATTGTTTTGCTTATTCTTTTTTGTTTGTTTTGTTTTTGTTTGTTTTTTGCTTCTGTTTTCCCTTGCCTTGCTTGATATCAGTTGTTGTTTGTAGTTTATATTCATTTCCAGGTACTTGTTGCTGGCATTTGTTGGGATTAGTGGCTATTCCATTGGAGTTTTCTCCCCATATTTATAGTTTGTTCCACTCTTCTCTCTTATTCTCTTTCTTTTCTCTCTTACTTTTTTTTTCCTTTTCTCAATTTCATTTTTGCACTCCTTTCTTTTTTTTTCTCTTGTTTCTCTCCTATCCTCTAACTTGATTTTCTCTGGTGGTCACCTTTATTTGGGGTTATTAATATCGTTAATACATTTCAGTTAAGGGCATTGTGCATTGTACCTGGTTGTGTTGTATTTTGTGCCTTCAAATCAATGCAGGAGAGAGAGAACTATATAACCAGACACCGGGAGAAGAGAGACCATGGGGAGACAAAGAAACAGCCCACATATGAAAGAAAAGCAGGCATCACCAGAAAATGAAGTAAATGAAATGGAGGCAAGCAACCTGTCAGAGAAAGAATTCAGAGAAATGGTCATAAGGTGGCTGAAAAGAATGGAAGACAAATTCAACAATATGTATAAGAACCAAGAGGAAATGAAGAAGAATGAAGAAGAAATGAAAAATGACATTGCTGCTGTAAAGAACTCAATAGAAAGGATCAAGAGTAGAATAGAAAAAGTAGAGGACCACATCAGTGAGCTATAAGACAAGATAGGAAAAAATACACAAGCAAAGCAGCTTCTAGAAAAAAAATTTAAAAGCAGGAGGAGAGCTTATGGGAAATTTGGGACAACACGAAACAAAACAACATCCACATAACAAGGGTTCCACAAGGAGAAGAAACTGAGCAAGGAGTAGAAAACCTGTTTGAAGAAATAATGACAGAAAACTTCCATGATATAGGGACGAAAAAACCCACACAAATCCAAGAAGCTCACAAATGTCCCAAGCAAAATGAACCCCACAAGACTGACGCCAAAGCACATTATGATAAAATTGGCAAACACCAACAACAAAGTAAGAATCTTAAAAGCGGCCAGAGAGAGACAGAAAGTTACCTACAAAAAAACCCCCATCAGACTAGCGACTGATTTCTCAACAGAAACTCATCAGGCCAGAAGGGAATGGAATGAAATATACAAAGTCATGCAAAGGAAAGGTCTGAATCCAAGAATACTGTGCCTAGCAAGGCTATCAATCAAAATTGAAGGTGAAATCAGGAGCTTCACAGACAAAAAAAGACTAAGGGAACGTATTACCACCAAACCAGCAATCCAAGAAATGCCAAAGGGTCTGCTGTAAAAAAAAAATGAAATAGGAAGCGAAGAAGGAATATAGGGGTAATGAATAAAAATGGCGACAAATAAGCACCTATCAATAATAACTTTAAATGTAAATGGATTAAATGCCCAAATCAAAAGACATAGGCTAACGGATTGGATACGAAAACACGACCCATATTTCTGTGGTGTACAAGAAACCCACCTCAGTAAAAAAGACACACACAGACTGAAGGTGAAGGGATGGAAAAAGGTTTTTCAGGCGAATGGAAATGAAAGAAAAAAAAAAAGCTGGGGTAGCAATACTTATATCTGACAAATTAGATCTCAAAGTGAAGGACATAATAAGAGATAAGGAAGGCCACTTCATAATACTAAAGGGAACAATCCAACAAGAAGAAATAACTCTGGTAAACACATATGCACCCAATACAGGAGCACCCAAATACATCAAAAAACTCCTGGAGGATATCAAGGGAGAGATCGAAAGCAATACAATCATAGTAGGAGACTTTAATACCCCACTATCACCATTGGACAAATTCTCTAAACAAAAAATCAGCAAAGAAACATCAATCCTAAATGACTCACTAGACCAGATGGAATTAATTGACATCCTCAGAACATTTCACCCCAAAGCCACAGAATATACATTCTTCTCAAGTGCACATGGGTCATTTCCAAAGCTAGACCATATGTTGGGTCATAGGCAAAGTCTCTTCAAATTAAAGAAGATAGAAATCATATCAAGCATCTTCTCAGATCACAGTGGCATAAAACTGGAAATCAACTACAATAAAAACAATTTTAAAAAATCAAATACATGGAGACTAAACAGCATGCTTTTAAACAATGACTGGGTGCCAAAACTGGTTTGGCTCAGTGGATAGAGCATCGGCCTGCAGACTGAAAGGTCCCAGGTTCGATTCCGGTCAAGAGCATGTACCTTGGTTGCGGGCACATCCCCAGTAGGGGTGGTGCAAGAGGCAGCTGATCGATGTTTCTCTATCATTGATGTTTCTCACTCTCTATCCCTCTCTCTTCCCCTCTGTAAAAAATCAATAAAATATATTTAAGAAAAAAAAAACAATGACTGGGTTACCAGAGAGATCAAGGAAGAAATAAAAAACATCATGGCAACAAATTACAATTAAAACACAACAATCCAAAATCTATGGGACACAGTGAAAGCAGTCTTGAGAGGGAAGTTCATAGCTCTACAAGCCTACTGCAAAAAACAAGAAACAATGGTAACAAATTACCTAACCCTACAACTCAATGAGTTAGAAATAGAGCAACATGAAAAACACAGTGTAGCAGATGGAAGGAAATAATAAAGATCAGAGCAGAGATAAACGACATTGAGACCAAAAAAATAATACAAAAGATCAACAAAACCAACAGCTGCTTCTTTGAAATGATAAACAAGATTGATGAACCTCTAGCCAGGCTCACCAAGAAGCAAAGAGAGAGGACCCAAATAAACAAAATCAGAAATGAAAGAGGAGAAATAACAACAGACCCCACTGAAATACAAAGGATTGTTAAAAAATACTATGAACAACTTTATTCCAACAAAGTGGACTACCTGGAGGAAATGGACATATTCCTAGAAAAATACAACCTTCCAAAACTAAATCAAGAAAAATCTAAGCATCTCATTCGGCAAATATCTATGAAAGAAATTGAAGCAGTCATCAAAAAGCTTCCAGTAAACAAAAGCCCGTGGCCAGAAGGCTTCATGGTGGAGTTTTACCACACATTCAAGGAAGAACTAAAACCTATCCTCCTCAGACTATCCCAAAAACATTCAAGAGGAAGGAACACTTCCAAGCTCCTTCTATCAAGCCAGCATCACCCTAATACCAAACCAGATAAAGACAACACAATGAAAGAGAATTACAGGCCAATATCCCTCATGAACTTAGATGCCAAAATCCTCAACAAAATTCTACCAAATCAGATCCAGAAGTATGTCAGAAAGATCATACACCATGACCAAGTAGGATTTATCCCAGGAATGCAAGGATGGTACAATATCTGCAAATCAATAAACATGATACATCACATAAACAAATTGAGAGATAAAAATCACATGGTCATATCAATTGATGCAGAAAAAGCATTTGACACAATCCAACACCCTTTCTTGATAAAAACTCTCAACAAGGTGGGAATAGAAGGATCATACTTCAACATAATAAAATCCACATAGGAAAAATCCAGAGTTATCATACTCAATGGGCAAAACCTAAAACCATTTCCCCTAAAAATAGGAAAAAGAAAGGGATGTCCACTCTCACCACTCCTGTTCGACATAGTACTGGAAGTATTAGCCATTGCAATTAGACGAGAAGAAGAAATAAAAAGCACCCAAATTGAAAAAGTAGAAGTAAAGCTGTCCTTATTTGCAGATGACATGATATTGTACATAAAAAAATGGAAAGAGTCCATCAAAAAACTAATAGACTTAATAAATGAATTCAGCAGTGTAGCAGGATGCAAAATTAATGCCAACAAATCTATGGCATTTCTATACACCAATAGTGAACTTACAGACAGAGAGAATAAAAAGGCAATCCCATTTACTATCGCAACAAAAAAATTAAGATACCCAGGAATAAACTTAACTAAGGAGGTAAAAGACCTGTACTAGGAAAACTACAGGACACTGAAAAAAGAGATATAGGAAGACATAAACAGATGGAAGAACATACCATGTTCATGGATTGGTAGAATCAAGATCATGAAAATGTCCATACTACCCAAAGGAATCTATAGATTCAATGCACTCCCCATTAAAATACCAACCGCATATTTCACAGACCTAGAAAGAACTCTACAAAAATTTATCTGCAGTAAAAAAGACCCCGAATAGCCACAGCAATCCTGAGAAAGAAGAATAAAGTAGGAGGGATCTCAATACCAGATTTCAAGCTGTATTACAAAGCCACTGTTCTCAAAACAGCCTGGTACTGGCACAAGAACAGACATATAGACCAATGGAATAGAATATAGAATCCAGATATCAACCCAAACCACTATGCTCAATTAATATGTGACAAAGGAGAGATGAACATACAATGGAGTCAAGACATTCTCTTCAATAAGTGGTGTTGTAAAAATTGGACAGATACATGCAAAAAAATGAAACTAGACCACCAACTTACACCATACACAAAAATAAACTCTAAATGGATAAAGGACTTAAACATAAGATGGGAAACCATAAAAATACTAGAGGAATCCACAGGCAGAGAAATCTCAGACATATGCCGTAGCAATTTCTTCACTGATACTGCTCCTAGGGCAATGGAAACTAAAGAGAAAATAAACAAATGGGACTACATCAAAATAAAAATCTTTTGTACAGCAAAAGAAACCATCAACAAAACAACAAGAAGGCCCTCTGTATGGGAGAACATATTTGCAAATATTATCACTGATAAAGGTTTAATCTCCAACATCTACAGGGAACTTATACAACTTAATAAAAGGAAGATAAATGATCCAATAAAAAATGGGCAACAGACCTAAAAAGATACTTTTTGAAAGAAGACAGAAGGAAGGCCATGAGACATATGAAAACGTGCTCAAAGTCACTAATTATCTGAGAGATGCAAATCAAAAACGACAATGCGGTACCATCTCACACCTTTCAGAATGCCAATCATCAACAAATCATCAAAAGACAAGTGCTGGTGAGGATGCAGAGAAAAAGAAAACCTTGTGCACTGCTGGTGGGAATGCAGACTGGTGCAGCCGCTGTGGAGAACCGTATGGAGTTACCTCAGAAAACTAAAAATTGAACTCCAATTTGACCCAGTAATCCTACTTCTAGGAATATATCCCAAGAAACTAGAAACACCAATCAGAAAGGATATATGCACCCCTATGTTCATAACAACACAATTAACCATAGCTAAGATTTGGAAACAGCCCAAATGCCCATCAGCAGATGAGTGGATTAGAAAACTGTGGTACATCTACACAATGGAATACTACACTGCTACAAAAACGAAGGAATTCTTACTATTTACAGCAGCATGGATGGACCTGGAGAGCATTATGTTAAGTGAAATAAGCCAGACAATGGAAGAAAAATACCACATGACCTCACTCATTTATGGAAAATAAAGAACATTATAACCTGATAAACAAAAAGAGAGATACAGATGCAGTAAATCACCGAACAGACTGTCAAATAACAGTGGGAAAGCAGGGGATTGTTTGTGAGGTGGGGAAAGAGATCAACCAAAGGACTTGTATGCATGCATATAAGCACAACAAATGGACCAAGACACTGTGGGGGTGGGATGAGGGTATGTGACAGGGGGTAGCGGAGGCTGGGGGAAGGTCAATGGGGAAAAAAAGGAGATATATGTACTACTACATGTAATATTTAAACAATAAAAAAATATAAAATAAAATAAAATGTCCATACCCCACCCCCCCAAAAAAAATCTATAGATTCAATGAAATCCACATTAAAATACCAACAGCATATTTCACAGACCTAGAACAAACTCTCCAAAATTTCATATGGAATAAATAAAGATCTCAAATAGCCACAGCAATCCTGAGAAAGAAGAACAAACTTGGAGGGATTACAATACCATATATAAAACTAAATTACAAAGCAGCTGTTCTTCTATGTTCTGCCATGAACTTCCCTCTTAGGACTGCTTACACTATATCCCATAGATTTTGGATTGTTGTGTGTTCATTGTCATTTGCTTCCAGGATTCCTTTTATTTCTTCTTTCATCTTTTTGGTAACCCAATCATTGTTTGATAGCATGCTATTTAGCCTCCCATTGTTTGATTCTTATTCATTGCTTTTATTGTAGTTTGTTTCTAATTTTATGCCATTGTGATCTGAGATGATGCTTGATATGATTTCCATCTTCTCAAATTTGAAGAGACTTTGCCTGTGTCCTAATATGTGGTCTATATTTAAAAATGTCCTGTGTGCACTTAAGAAGAATGTTTATTCTGTAGCTTTGAGGTGAAATGTTCTGAAGATGTCAATTAGTTTCCTTTGATCTAGTGCATCATTTAGGATTGCTGTTTCTTTGCTTATTTTTTATTTAGAGCATTTATCTAGTGGTGTCAATGGGGTGTTAAAGACCTGTACTCAGAAAACTATGATTGTATTGCTGTCATTCTCTCCCTTAATATCTTCCAGAAATTTTTTAATGTATTTGGGTCCTCCTGTGTTGTGTGTATATATGATTACCAAAGTTATATCCTCTTGTTGAATTGCTCCCTTTAGGATTATGAAGTTGCCCTCCTTATCTCTTGTTATGGTCTTCACTTTGAGGTCCATTTTGTCAGATATAAGTATTGCTACCCCAGCGTTTTTCTCACTTCAATTTGCCTGAATAATTCTTTTCTATCCCTTCACTATCAGTCTGTGTGAGTCCTTTGTTTTGAGATGGGTCTCTTGTAGACAGCAGATATATGGGTCATGATTCTTATTCTAATTATTATATTTCTACATATGCTATTTCCATCAACTAATTAATAACCATCTAATTGCCATCCAACAATGACTAATTCATATGACATAAAGACAAATTATAACTATTCATAATCAAAAAGGCCAAATTTTAGCCTTTATGTTAAAATCACTAATCCTATTTTATTGGTTCAACAAATCTTCTGGGTTTAATGTCACATTTATTTACTCCTGCTACACAACTATCAATAAATCTTGCAATGGCTATCCTATGTAATAAAAACCTAATATGCTAATTGTCCCCTCGACCAGGAGTTTGACCAGGGGGCAGCCGGGGAAAGGAAGACCCTGGCCAGTGGTTGGCAGCCACTAGGGACCCTACCTGTGCACAAAGTTTGTGCACTGGGACTCTATTCCTTTATAAGTAGAAACAGTAATCCTTAGATTCCAACATAAAACTAAAACATCTCTTGCACATTTCTAACCACAAGGCACTCCAGTACCTCTTATCCCATTGTTAGTAATTACTGAAAAAATTAATCTGTTTATTAAACCAATAGCACTAGCCATACAACTAATAGCCAATATTACTTCTGGACACTTACTTATTCACCTAATTGATGGAGTGACCCTTGCATTAATAAGCATTAGCATAACCACAGCCCTTATTACATTTATTATCCTCATTTTATTGACTACTCTGGAATTTGCTGTAGATCTAATTCAGGCTTATGTATCCACTCTCCTAGTTAGCCTCTACCTACATGATGATGCCTAATGACTCACCAAACCCAAGCATACCATATAGTTAACCCAAGCCCTTGACCACTTACTGGAGTCTAATAACATCAAGTCTTGTTTTATGATTCCACTTTAATTCCTCACTATTCCTCTCCCTAGGCTTAATCACCAACATACTGACCATATATCAATGGCAATGAGACATTATCTGAGTACCTTCCAGGGTCACCATATACCAGAAGTATTTTTCTTTTCTGTGGTTTTTTTTTTTTTTTTTTTGAGCCTTTTATCACTCGAGTCTAGTTCTTACCCCAGAATTTGGAGGATATTGACCCCCGACAGGTATTAATTATTTAAATCCCTTAGAGGTGCCACTTCTAAATATATCTGCATTACTAGTTTCTGGGCCCATCATAGTGTAATAGAAGGCAACCACAAACATATACTCCAACCTTTACTTACCATAATCTGTTTAGGCTTATACTTTACTAGTACATTACTCCAAGCCTCAGAATACTATGAAACCTCATTCACAATCTCAGATGGTGTGTACAGGTCAACATATTTTATAGCCACAAGCTTTCATGGATTACACATAATCATCAGCTCTACTTTCCTTATCATATGTTTCTTATGCCAACTAAAATTTCACATTACATTAATCATAACTTTGTATATATAGTCTGATTATTCCTTTTTTATTATTCTTATATGTCTCCATCTATTGATGAGGATCCTGTTCTTCTAATATTAACTAGCACCACTGACTTGCAATCAATTAGCTTCTGCAAAATAAAATAAAAATAATAATTCATCTAGCACTCACATTACTTATTAATACCTTACTGGCACCACTACTTGTAATAATTGCATTTTTATTTCCTCAAACAAATGTATATATAGAAAAATAAAGTCCTTATGAGTGTGGGTTGATCCAATAGGGTCAGCATGTCTACCTTTCTCAATAAAATTCTTCCTAGTAGTATCACATTTTTATTATTTGACATAGAAATTGCTCTCCTCATACCTGTACAGTGAGCCTCTCAAATTAATAGTTTAAAAGTTATACTTACCATATTCCTAATTCTAATTTCATCACTAGCTATTAGTTTGGCTTATGAGTAATCTCAAAGGGACTAGAGTGATCTGAATCTGTATATAATTGGATATGATTCAGCCATAAAAAGGGAAGAAATCTTGACATTTGTGACAACATGGATGGACCTTGGAGGCATTATGCTAAGTGAAATAAGTCAGAGAAAGACAAAAACCATATGATTTCAGTTATATGTAAACAAATTTTCAGTTATAAATAAATAAGTCTTTGGGATATAATGTACAGTATGGTTAATAATACTGTATTGCATATTTGAAAGTTGCTAACAAAATAGAACTTAAATGTTCTCACCACAAGAAAAAGTGTAACTGTGTGGTAATGGATGTTAACTGGACTTACTGTGGTGATCATTTTGCAATACATACAAATATCGTCTCATTATGTTGTATACCTGAAAATAACATAATGTCAATTATATCTCAATAAAAAGGGAATGATTTGATGAACTTAGTGATAATCAGATGTGGGATGGAAAATAGGGGAAAAAACGAAGAGACAAAAGATGAGCTTAGGCTCATGAGTCAGACTGCCTCTGTCTCATTTTGAGTCTGCTACTTATAACTATGGAAACATGGTTAAGTTACTTAACCTCTTGATGCCTCAGGGGTTGACAACAGTAACTACCTCCAGAGGATTGCTATGAGAATTAAATTAAGATGCTATAATAGAGAACAGTGCCCAGCACACATGGAGCGTTCATATATGTGAGCTATTATTTCTAGTTTTACTGATAAAAAGTATTGTTCCTATTTTCTGTCTTGCTCACTTTGCCCACTTCTTAGATAATTGGCTAAGCACAGTTGTCTATGTAAAGCCCACCTGCCTAGAATTGCTAGGGCCTGATTCAGTAACTATGTCAGGGCCTATCTGTAAAATAGAAACACATTAGGTGATATGCAAACTCCTGTAAAGCTCCATATTTATATTCTCCTGAGGTTCTACACCTGATACTTTGAGGCTGCAGGAAAGATTAGTAAAAATACCCAGGAAAAGCCATGACAGCATGGAAAAACTATCATCCTACATAATAAAAAGGTAATATGTAAATTACCATCACTCTGCTACGCCCATGATTGGGTCAGCAGGAGGCGCAGGGGGCAGGACTCGGGGTGGCCGGGGTGGTGATTGGGCCGGCAGGACGCTGAGCTCGCGTCGCCATCGGTGGCGCAAGCTCAACTTCTGTGCCATGGCTGTACTGCAGCACAGAAGGGGCCTCTGGGGTAGCAAGCCGGGCATCTGGTGGCCCTAGCTGACGAGGCAGTGTGGGCGGGTGGGAGGGCAGCGTGGCTCCCGGGGGAGGAGTCTGGCGGCAGTTGGGCCGCAGGAGCATGCGGCGATGTCTGCAGAGGACGCAGGTTTCCACGCAGCCCGGGCTGGCCGAGGGAGGGCTCATGCGGGAGCCGGAAGGCAGAGGAGGCGGCGGCGGCCCAAGCCTTCCTGGGCGGGAGGCGAAGGCAAGACCCCGGCCTGGGCTCTGGCCACCGGAGGACCACGCCCCCGCCCCGCTTCGCCCTAGGGGCCCAGGGACTTCGGAGCTGCCGGCCACACTGGTCCCGACCAGCAGACAGACAGCCTATACGTGCATGATTAAATCATGCACTGGGCCTCTAGTCTATAATAATAAAAGCATAATATGCTAATTAGACCGGACATCCTTCTGGACGAAGCCTGGGCTGCAGCTGCGGGATGGAGGCAGTGCTGCGGCTGTGAGGGAGGGATCCAGGCAGCCGCCACAGCTGTGAAGGCCTACTCTTACATGAATTTCATGCATTCAGCCTCTAGTTTCCTATAAAGCCATAATCTGGCTGAGGCTGCATTGGCGAAATATCATCTCTAGAGGGCACCCAAAATACATAAAGTACACCATTAAAGGTTCTCAGAAAGAATTTGTGAGAGTAAGAGTAAACAGAGGGGGCAGTTATTAAAGAAAAGGTCTAATTGGAGACTCCCATAATACAATTGGCATGGGGAGAGTCCTCATTTATCAGCCTGTATTTCACAGATATTTATGATTATACTCCCAATGTAGAAATGAGTTGGTACTGAGGTTCTGACATCACATTTCCCCATAGCTTCCCTGCTGTGTCACAGTGTCATGTGGTAGGATTTCTGGGACTCTGGTAATGGGTGATCTGGGGGGGGGGAGTACAAGTGTTCACTTCTTAATGAGATTTGGATGTGAAGGTGGGAAGGGGAATATGAATAGCCTACGAGGGTTCAGTTATTGAAAAGATCACTAGCTCCTGGACTGGGCTACATGGTAATGGTACCCTTTGGAAGGAGACCTGAGCTAACAAGGTCAAAATGAGGTCATGTCACAAAGAGGTCTTAAGCATCAGTCAGTGACATGCACATTGAGAGTTTACAAGAGTCTGGTTTCTTTGTAGAAGGCCCCAGCTTCCTTTCTCACTCCAAAACACAGCAGGCCCCTTTCTGGCTACAGACACCTGTGGCAGTCAAATGAGCCAATCCTATATAATAAAAGGGCTCTTCTCAAGTTCTCTTCCTTCTTTTGCATTCCTCAAATGGCTCTCAGGAAAAGCTCAGCTAACAGTGTTGAGCATTCTAAAAGGAGTTTAACACCAGCAAAAAAATCACTAAGACTCTCTCCTTTTCCCAGGGAAATAGGCTCAGAGAGATAACAATATTTTCTTGAGATTTATGCACAGCTGGAATCTGGCCTGAGAAAAAAATAAAACAAAACAGGATACCAGGCCTGGAGAGGAATGTTAAGGAGACAGCTCCTTTATCTGTGTCTTTTATAGCTTTTATTTTTTGGGGAAAGAAGGTACTGGGGGTAGACACATGCCAGCCAATGTATGGGGCTGAGAACATAATTAAATCTAGTGGTGCTATGCTTTTATATTTTACAGAAATTAGAAAGAGGCAGAAGGCTTTTATCATTAACTAGAATTAACGAATTTGTGCACTGGGCCTCTAGTTAATGATAAAAGCTTTCTGCCTCTTTCTAATTTCCGTAAAATATAAAAGCATAGCACCACTAGATTTAATTAGGTTCTCAGCCCCATATCTTGGCTGGCATGTGTCTACCCCCAGTACCTTCTTTCCCCCAACAAATAAAAGCTATAAAAGACACAGGTAAAGGAGCTGTCACCTTAACATTCCTCTCCAGGCCTGGTATCCAGTTTTGTTTTATTTTTTTCTCAGACCGGATTCCAGCTGTGCATAAATCTCAAGAAAATATTGTTATCTCTCTGGGCCTATTTCCCTGGGAAAAGGAGAGAGTCTTAGTGATTTTTGCTGGTGTTAAACCCCTTCTATAATGCTCAAGACTGTTAGCTGAGCTTTTCCTGAGAGCCATTTGAGGAATGCAAAGGAAGGAAGAGAACTTGAGAAGAGCCTAAAAGCTTTTAAATAATAAATAACAGAGGGACTCAGCATTCTGGGAGCAATGTTTACTTCCTACAGTCTTTTACTGCCTAGAGGCAGTGATTAGAGATGTCCCATGTCAGGAAAGAAAGACCTCTATCCAGGTTTATCCCCCACCCAAGCTGTCCCTGGTTCTGACTATAACCCTCCCCAAGCACAGTATTCCACCAGGCTACAATATTTTGGGTCCTACTATAAGAATGTAGGGTTGTTGTTTTTTTGCAAGGTGACTTGTGGGCCTGGACATCAGACAACTCTCGGTTAGAAACTAAGCTCATCCACTTCTGCTGGGTAACCCCAAGTAACTTACCTAACTACTCTATGCCCCATTTTCCTAATCTGTAAACTAAAAATAATACTCTGATTCTTCAAGAAGATAACCAATAATGTACTCAATTAGAGTGTTCAGTTTACATGTGTACTAAAAAAAGTGAAGGTTTCTTTCCTCAGGAGTCCCTGCTCACAGAATGGCTCCTAGGAAACATTCTGTAATCTTTCTGGGCCAAAATTTCTACATCTGCAGAAATGGGGTGGGATGTGAAAGAGTCGGGCCCTCAGAGGATATGTGGACCTAAGTGGGATGAGGTCATGCATTACCAAAGACATTTATTATATCTCAAAAGCAAATGTAGGAAAAACCTGTAGTTAGAGAAACCAAATACCTAATGATTTTACCAGCTAGTTTAGAGGCCAATATGAATTTCATTCCAGTCAGCTCCTGAGTTTGGTTTGTTCTGTAAAGTTAGGTTTGGAAAAGCAGTAGATATGTGGATCCAGGTCTAGGTCCTAAGAGGGAGAGGAAATAAACTATTCACTCTGAGTGACTTAACTACTACAAACCTAAATCACAGTCTGCGCACACTGGAAGGAAGGCTTTGCCACTTGCTACACCTACCAAGGTAGAAGGGGGTTTCAGGGCTAGCACTGAGCTCAGGACCACTTGTGAGTTTGTACCCAGTGCCATAGGAATAAATAAGTAAGAAAAGGGGGCAAACACAAAGTCTCTCTGATGGAGTCCAAACTGACCACTGCGGCCTCATTTTGACCCTCCCCGAGCTCACATGCATACTCACTCATGCTGTGTAACCAGGAGCATGGAACCAGGATGAAATAAGGCAAGGATTTTTCTACCCAGGAGAGATTTTCTGATGGCACCTTGATGGAGACAATGGGATAGGGGTATCAGAGATTTTCACACCGAAAATTCTTTGACTGCACTTATCTGAAATCACCACGTCTTGTTCAGCCGAGGCTGCCTCCTCCAATGGTTAGGGCTATGGCCACCTGAAGGGCAGTTTCCCCTTGCTGGGATTAGAGAGCAAGGGAGATTGGGGAAAACATCCACTGTTCAACTGCCTGAAAAACTTAAAGTGTTGTATAAATGTCAGGAACAGCAATTTTTACTGTACTGAATGATCCTGCTTGCTGGACATAAGGTCACTTCCTGAATTTAATTCTATTCCAAGTCAAATAGTGCACTAGTTAACTTTGGTTGCTTTTTCCATCTGACTTTAAGAAGCTCTTTGGAGAAAACACGGTTTTCTCCAAGTTACCTGGAGGTAATTTTTTAACAGGAAATATCAGGATTATGTCACTGAAACAGCCCTAAGAAATCCTTTAGACGCATCCCCATGTTATGGATAGAGAAACTGAGGCATGGAAAGGGAACACATGAGGTTAGAAAATAAATCAAGATGAAGGCCAGTGAGTGACTGAGATCTAGGTCAAGAAAAGGCTTCTTTTCATAAAATTTTGACTATTCCCAGATCTAGTAACTTCCCCAAGGATCTGAAAAGAAAAGAGTATATTTGGAAGGACAAATCCTCATTCATTTATGCCACTGAGACAATTCAGAAATAAATCTTCCAGCCTCAGGGTAAACACCATAGCCTGATACAAGAGGCCCTCAGTTAGAGGCAGATGGTGGAAAGAGAAGCATTAAAGCAATGATAACAATAATTCAAACTGTAACAGGTAATACTTACTCAGTACCTCAAGTCTTTACTCTGTACTAAATGCCCAACACACAATCTCTCATTTTATCTTCACATTTACCCTGCAGGATAGGTTGAGATATCCCCATTTTATAGATGGGGGAACTGAGGTTTAAAATTGTTAAGTAGCCCAGCCAGCGTGGCTCAGTGGTTGAGCGTCGACCTATGAATCAGATCACGATTTGATTCCCAGTCAGGACACGTGCCCAGGTTGTGGGCTCAATCTCCACTGTGGGGCGTGCAGGAGGCAGCTGATCAATGATTCTCTCTCATCATTGATGTTTCTCTCTCTCTCTCCCTCTCCCTTACTCTCTGAAATCAATAAAAATATATTTAAAATGGTTGAGTAATTTGTCTAAAGGCATATAGCTAAGGAGTGGGTGGATGTGCTTTCTTTATAACCCAAATTTGGCTGAAACAAAGTCTGGGGGCTTAATTATTACAGCCTCTTGCACAGAAACTCAAGATTCAAATGCGACCTCCATTTGAAAGCGACCTGATCCTTCCAAAGAGAACCTCTTTCTCCCTCTACTGAATTTCCATGTCATGTCTTCCTGTCTGGCATTCTCATTATTTGTGCTTACGTCTTATTTCCTTCATAGGTTGTGAGCTTCTTCTTTTTTTATTTTTTAAATTTCTTTATTGATTAAGGTATTACATATGTGTCCTCAGCCCCCCATCCCCCCCACTCATGCCCTCAGCCCCCTGTGGTCTGTGTCCATTGATTAGGCTTATATGTATGCATACAAGTCCTTTAGTTGATCTCTCCCCCTTAACCCCACCCTCAGCTACCTTCCCTCTGAGGTTTGATGGTCTGATCTATGCTTCTCTGTCTCTGGATCTGTTTTTGTTCATCAGTTTATGTTCATTATAATCCATAAATGAGTGAGATCATGTGATATTTATCTTTCTCTGGCTGGCTTATGTCGCTTAGCATAATGATCTCCAGTTCCATCCATGTGGTTCCAAATGGTAAGAATTCCTTCCTTTTTACCACAGTGTAGTAATCCATCGTGTAGATGTACCACAGCTTTTTAATCTACTCATCTGCTGTTGGGCACTTAGGCTGTTTCCAAATCTTAGCTATGGTAAATTGTGCTGCTATGAACATAGGGGTGCATATATCCTTTCTGATTGGTGTTTCTAGTTTCTTGGGATATATTCCTAGAAGTAGGATCACTGGGTCAAATGGGAGTTCCATTTTTAGTTTTTTGAGGAAACTCCATACTGTTCTCCACAGTGGCTGCATCAGTCTGCATTCCCACCAGCAGTACATGAGGGCTCCTTTTTCTCCACATCCTCCTTTGCACTTGTCATTTGTTGATTTATTGATGATAGCCATTCTGACAGTTGTGAGATGATACCTCATTGTCGTTTTGATTTGCATCTCTCAGATGATTAGTGTCTTTGAGCATGTTTTCATATGTCTCTTGGCCTTCCTTATGTCCTTTTTTGAAAAGTATCTATTTAGGTCTGTTGCCCATTTTTTTGATTGGGTTGTTTAACTTTCTTTTGTTAAGTTGTATGCATTCCCTGTAAATGTTGGAGATTAAACCCTTATCAGTGATAACATTGGCAAGTATGTTCTCCCATGTGGCGGGCTTTATTGTTGTTTTGTTGATGGTTTCTTTTGCTGTACAGAAGCCTTCTATTTTGATGTAGCCCCATTTGTTTATATTCTCTTAGTTTCTATTGCCCTAGGAATTGTATCGGTGAAGATATTGCTTCGGCATATGACTGAATTTTGCTGCCATAGTTATCTAATATTTTTATGGTTTCCCATCTTATGTTTAAGTCCTTTATCCATTTTGAGTTTGTTTTTGTGTATGGTGTAAGTTGGTGATCTAGTTTCATTTTCTTTGCATGTATCTGTCCAATTTTCCCAACACCATTTATTGAAGAGACTGTTTTGAGTCCATTGTATGTTCTTGACTCCTTTGTCAAATATTAATTGAGCATAGTGGTTTGGGTCTATTTCCGGGTTCTCTATTCTGTTCCATTCGTCTATACATCTGTTCTTGTGCCAGTACCATGCAGTTTTGAGAACCGTGGCTTTGTAATACTGCTTGATATCTGGTATTGTGATCCCTCCAACTTTGGTCTTCTTTCTCAGGATTGCTACAGCTATTCAAGGTCTTTTTTTATTCCAGATGAATTTTTGGAGAGTTTGTTCTAAGTCTGTGAAATATGCCGTTGGTATTTTAATGGGGACTGCATTGAATCTATCGATTGCTTTGGATAGTATGGACATTTTAATGATGTTGATTCTACCAATCCATGTACATGGTATGTTCTTCCATCTGTTTATGTCTTCCTCTCTTTTTTCAGTGTCCTGTAGTTTTCTGAGTACAGTCCTTTTACCTTCTCAGTTAATTTTATTCCTAGGTATCTTAATTTTTTTGGTGCAATAGTAAATGGGATTGTTTTTTTAATCTCTCTTTCTGTAAGTTCGCTATTGATGTATAAAAATTCCATAGATTTCTTGGTGTTAATTTTGTATCATGCTACATTGCCAAATTCATTTATAAAGTCTAATATGTTTTATGAAGTCTTTAGCATTTTCTATGTACAGTATCATGTCATCTGTGAATAATGACAGTTTTACATCTTCTTTTCCAATTTGGATACCTTTTATTTCTTCTTCTTTTCGAAATGCAATGGCTAGCACTTCCAGTACTATATCGAACAGAAGTGGTGAAATTGGACATCCCTGTCTTGTTCCTGTTCTTAGGTGAAATGATTTTAGTTTTTGCCCAGTGAGTATGATGCTGGCTGTAGGTTTGTCATATAAGGTTTTTATTATGTTGAGGTATGATACTTGTATTCCAATTTTGCTGAGGGTTTTTATCAAAAAAAGGGTGTTGGATTGTGTCAAATGCTTTTTCTGCATCAATTGATATGACCATGTGATTTTTATCTCTCAACTTGTTTTTTGATGTATCACGTTTATTGATTTGTGGATATTGTACCATCCTTGCATCCCCAGGATAAATCCTATTTGATCATGGTGTACAATCTTTCTGATGTAATGCTGGACCCGATTTGCTAAAATTTGGTTGAGGATTTTGGCATTAACGTTCACGAGGGATATTGCTCTGTAATTCTCTTTCATTGTGTTGTCTTTATCTGATTTTGGTTTTAGGGTAATGCTGGCTTCGTACAATAATCTTGGATATGTTCCTTCCTCTTGAATTTATTTGGAATAGTCTGAGGAGGATACGTTTTAGTCCTTTTTTGAATGTTTGGTAAAACTCCCCTGTGAAGCCATCTGGTCCTGGGCTTTTGTTTGCTGGAAGCTTTTTGATGACTGCTTCAATTTCCTCCATAGTTATTGGCCTATTGAGATTTTTAGATTCTTCCTGATTGAGTTTTGGAAGGTTGTATTTTTCTAGGAATATGTCCATTTCCTCTAAGTTGTCTAGGTTTTTTGAAATAGAGTTGTTCATAGTATTTTTTAACAATCCTTTGTATTTCTGTTGGGTCTGTTGTTATTTCACCTCTTTCATTTCTGATTTTGTTTATTTGGGTCCTCTCTCTTTGCTTCCTGGTGAGCCTGACTAGAGGCTCATAAATCTTGTTTATCCTTTCAGAGAAACAGCTCTTGGTTTTATTGATCTTTTATATTGATTTTTTGTCTCTATGTCATTTATTTCTGCTCTGAACTTTATTATCTCCTACCTTCTGCTCACTTCGGGATTATCTTGTTGCTCTTGTTCTAATTCTTTAAGTTGTAGCATTAGATGATTTATTACCATTTTGTTTTTGTTTTTGTTTTTTTGAGGTAGGCTTGTAATGCTATGAACTTCCCTCTGAGGAGTGCTTTCACTGTGTCCCATAGGTTTTGGATTGTTGTGTTTTCATTGTCATTCATTTCCAGGATATTTTAAATTTCTTTTTTGATCTCATTGGTAACCCAATCATTGTTTAATAGCATACTATTCAGCTCCCACATGTTTGAGTTTTTTTATTGTTTTTATTATAGTTTATTTCTAATATTATGCAACTGTGGTCTGATAAGATGCTTTATATGATTTCAATCTTCTTGAATTTGTAGAGACTTTGCCTGTGACCCAATATGTGGTCTATATTTGAAAATATCCCATGTGCACTGGAGAAGAATGTATATTCCATAGCATTGGGGTGACATGTTCTGAAGATGTCAATTAAGTCCATCTGACCTAGTGAGTCATTTAGAAATGCTGTTTAATTACTGATTTTTTTTCTAGAGGACTTATCCAGTGATGTTAGTGGGGTATTAAAGTCCCCTACTATGATTGTATTGTTGTTGATCTCTCCCTTGATATCTTCCAGAAGTTTTTATATGTATTTCAAGGCTCCTTTATTGGGTGCATATATGTTTTCCAGGGTTATATCTTCTTGTTGGATCACTCCCTTTAGTATTATGAAGTGGCCTTCTTTATCTCTTGTTATGGCCTTCACTTTGAGGTCTATTTTGTCAGATATAAGTATTGCTACCCCAGCTTTTTTTTTTTTTTCATTTCCATTTGTCTGAAAGATATTTTTACATCCCTTCACTTTCAGCCTTTTTTGTCCCTTGTTCTTGGGTGGGTCTCTTGTAGACAGCATATATATGGGTAATGTTTTTTGTGTTTTTTTTTTTAATCCATTCAGCCACTCGATGTCTTTTGATTGGAGTATTTAGTCCATTTATGTTTAATGTTATTATTGATAGGTACTTGTTTGCAGCCATTTTTATTTTTGTGCCTGCATTCTTTCTTCCCTTTTTATTTCTTCTTTTTACACCAGTCCCTTTAGCAGTTCTTGCATTGCTGGCTTGGTAGTGATAAACTCCCTTAGCCTTTTTTTTGTCTGTGACGCTCCTTATTTCCCCTTCAGTTTTGAATGATAGCCTTGCAGGATAGAGTATTCTTGGATTCATTCCCTTGCTTTGCAGCACTTTTAAATTTTCTTCCATTCCTTTCTGGCTTGATGTGTTTTTGTTGACAATTATTTGATAATCTAATCAGAAATCCTTTGTATGAAATTTTCTGTCTCTCTCTTGCAGCCTTTAAGTTTCTCTCTTTGTTTTGAACATTTGCCATTGTAATTATGACGTGTCTTGGTGTGGGTCTTTTCAGGTTCATCTTGTTTGGGACTCTCTGTGCTTGTGTGACTTTTTTCTTCCCCACATCAGGGATGTTTTCTGACATTATTTCTTCAAATAAGTTTTGTAAATCTTGTTTTTCTTCATGTCATTCTGGCACCCCTATTATTTGTATGTTGCTTCATTTCATGTTTTCCCAAAGCTCCCTTATGCTCTCCTTCTGTCCTTTAATTTTTTTCTCCAATTGCAGTTCAGTTTGGGTGTGTTTTGCTTCCCTGTCTTCTAATTCACTATTTCAGTCCTCCACTTCTCCTAGTTTACTCTTGAAACTTGTATTGCAGCTATATCACTCTTTATTTCTTCTTGATTCTTACATAAATATTTTATATTTTTATCCATCTGGTTTATGAACTGTATGACCCTTATTCTGAATTATTTTTCTGACATATTGCATGCCTCCATTTTATTTAGCTGCTTTTCTTGAGATTCCTCCTTTTCTTTCCTTTGGGGGTTTCTTTGTCTCCCCATTTTTGCTCTCACCAAAGGATCTAGGTGTTGAGTCATGCAGGGATTGCTCCTTGGGTGGCAGCAGCTCCTCAGGTGGCAGCTGCACCTCAGGCGGTCGTGGCAGCAGCTGATCCTCATTTGGCAGCAGTTCCTCTGGCGGGCGCTGCTCACAGCAATGATGGCTCCTCTGACTGGCGGGGGCAGGCTGCTGGCACAGCTGCTGCTCCTTGAATGGGCGGGCTGCAATCGGCTGCTGCAGCTGTGAGATTCTTGAGAATATTGGATGAGACTGTGCATCTGTGTGTGTGTGTGTGTGTTGGTGTGTGTGTGTGTGTGTGTGTGTGGCACACACATGATCAACATCTAGCCCAGTGCCCAGCACATAGAAAGGATTTGTATGTGATAAATGTCTGTTGACTTACCAATTGACTCAAGAATGTTGCTAGATACTCAGATTTGCAGAGCAGCTATGAGAAAATGACAAGTAAGGATCATATTCCTCTCTTTCTACAAGTTTGGAGTACAAACAGCATCTTCAGGGTGTACCTGAAGGCAGATCCCTAACATCAGACTTTTAGATTCCACCTCCCTCCTTTATAACCATGGAAATTCCTATCCTATTCTTACCTTTTTTTCTAGAAAAAATGAGACCTTCAGAGATTAGCTGTATGGCTGACAAAAGTAGAAGGGCTGGCCTAATACTAAACAGGAGATTTTGAGTCACCAAAACCTTCCAAGTCTCAAAGGTAGGTGCTGGTGACAGATTAATTGCCCCCTTTGTCATATTAGAGAAATCACTGTGAATAAGAACTGAAAATTTCCATAGAGAAATGAGAATTATATAGACAGGGAAATGAAGACCTAGAGAGGGGAAAGGATTGCTGCAGTGTTACATGGTCTTTATTTTATTTTTTAATTAAATCTTTACTGTTGAAAGTATAACATATGTGCCCTTTTCCCCCTTTGACCCCTTCTAAACCTGCCCCCACACCCCCCAACCCAAGCCTTCACCACCCTAATGTCTGTGTCAATGAGTTATGCATATAATTTATTTGATTGATTTCTTCCCCCACACACCCACTTTCCCTCTGATATTTGACAGTCTGTTCCATGCTTCTATGTCTCTGGATGTATTTTGTTCAATAGTTTTGTTGTGTTTTTTTTATTAGATTTCACATATGTAATACTTACCTTTCTCTGACTGGCTTAACTAGCATAATACTCTCCAGGTCCCTCCATGCTTTCTCGAAGGAAAAGATATCCTTCTTTTTCACTGTTTCATAGTATTCCATGGTGTAAATGTACCACAGTTTTCTTATCCACTCATTTACTGATGGGCATTTGGGTGTTTCCAGATCTTAGCTATTGTAAATTGTGCTTCTATGAACATAGGAGTGCATACATTCTTTCTGATTGGTTTTTCAGGTCTCTTAAGATATATTGCTAGAAATGGGATCACTGGGTCAAATGGAAGTTCCAAAAATTTAATAATTCCATATTAATTTTTTTGAGGAAACTCCATACTGTTTTCCATAATTATTGCACAAGTCTGCTTTCCCACCAGCAGTGTACTAGGGTACCCTTTTGTCCACATTCTCACCAACAATTGTCATTTGTTGATTTGTTGGTGGTGGTCATTCTCAGGTATGAGGTGATACCTCATTGTTGTTTTAATATGCACCTCTCTAATGAAGTGTGACTTTGAGTATTTTTTCATATGTCTCTTGGCCATCTGTATGTTCTCTTTGGAGAGTATCTATTTAGGACCCTTGCCTATATTTTAATTGGATTGTTTGCCTTCCTTTTGTTAAGATGTATGAGTTCCTTATATATTTTGGATATTAACCCTTTATCAGATGTATCATTATCAAATATACTAGAATCCCAGTGCATGGATTTTTGCACCAGTAGGTTCCTTCAGGCTGGCCTGCAGACATCCCCTGAAGGGTCCTGGATTGCCAGAGGGTGCTGGCCAGGCTGAGGGACCCCACCGGCACACAATCAGGGCTGGGGAGGGTCCCCGGGAGGGGCCATGGGAGGGCTCCAGGGCGAATCCAGCCTGTCTCACCCAGTCCCAATTGGGGCCAATAGGAGCCATCTCACCCAGTCCCGATCAGGGCCTATTGGGACTGACCAGCCAGGGAGGGACCACGAGAGGTTGTACAGCCAGGGAGGGACCGCAGGAGGGCTCCAGGGCATGTCCGGCCCCTCTCACCCAGTCCCAATCAGCCAGACCCCAGCAGCAAGCTAACCTACCAGTCGGAGCATCTTCCCCTTGGTGGTCAGTGTGCGACATAGCAACTGGTCGAATGGTCGAACGAACAGTCAGACACTTAGCATATTAGGCTTTTATTATATAGGATTCTCTCACACAGTGGGCTCACTTTTCGTTTTGTTGATGGTTTCTATTGCTGTGCAGAAGCTTTTTATTTTGATGTAGTCTAATTTGTTTTTCTCCTTAGTTTCCTTTACCCTAGGAGATGCATCTGTAAACATATTACTATGAAAGATGTCTGAGATGCTGCCTATGGTTTATTCTAGGATTTTTATAATTTCACAACTTACATGTAAGTTTTTATCCATTGTGAGTTTATTCTTTTTTTTATTGTCTAAAGTTTAACATATGTCTCCTTTTCCCCTGATTGATCCCTCAGCCATTCCCACCCAGGGCAAGCCCCACCACCCCAGTGTCTGTGTCCATTGGTTATGCTAATATGCATGCATACAAGTCCTGTGGTTGTTCTCTAACCCCTGCACCTCCCCTGCCATTTGTCTCTGGATATATTTTTGTTAATCAGTTTCTATTGATCATTATATCCCACATATGAGTGAGATCATGTGATATTTATCTTTCTCTGACTGGCTTATTTCACTTAGCATAATGCTCTCCAGTTCCATCCATGCTGTTGCAAATGGTAAAAGTTCCTTCTTTTGTATAGCGGCGTAGTAATCCATTGTGAAGATGTACCACAGCTTTTTATCCACTCATCTGCTGATGGGCACTTAGGTTGTTTCCAAACCTTAGCTATTGTAAATTGTGCTGCTATGAACATAGGGGTGCATGTATCCTTTCAGATTGGTGTTTCTGGTTTATTGGGATATATTCCCAGAAGTGGGATTACTGGATCAAATGGAAGTTCCATTTTTTAACATTTTGAGGAAACTCCATACTATCTTCTCCAGTGGCCGCACCAGTTTGCATTCCCACCAGCAGTGAACAAGGGTTCCTTTTCTCCACATCCTCACCAGCACTTAACATTTGTTAATTTGTTGATGATAGGCAATCTGACAGGTGTGAGATGATACCTCAGTGTTGTTTTGATTTGCATCTCTCGAATGATTAGTGACTTTGAGCATGTTTTCATATGTTTCTTGGCCTTCCTTATGTCCTCTTTGGAAAAGTATCTATTTAGGTCCGTTGCCCATTTTTAATTGGGTTGTTTATCTTCCTTCTGTTAACTTGTATGAGTTCCCTGTAAATGATGGAGATTAAACCCTTATAGGAGATAACATTGGCAATTGTGTTCTCCCATGCAGCCAGGTCTCTTGCTGTTTTGTTGACGGTTTCTTTTGCTGTGTAGAAGCTTTTTATTTTGATGTAGTCCCATTTGTTTGTTTTCTCCTTAGTTTCCATTAGCCTAGGAGCTGTGTTGGTAAAGATATTGCTAGGACATATGTCTGATATTTTGCTGCCTATAGAGTCTTCTAAGATTTTTATAGTTTCCCGACTTACATTTAAGTCCTTTAGCTATTTTGAGTTTGTTTTTGTGTATGGTGTAAGTTGGTGATCTAGTTTCATTTTTTGCATGTATCTGACCAAATTTCCCAGGACCATTTATTGAAGAGACTGTCTTGACTCCATTGTATGCTCTTGCCTCCTTTGTCATATATTAATTGAGTATAATGGCTTGGGTCTATTTCTGGGTTCTCTGTTCTGTTCCATTGGTCTATAAGTCTGTTCTTGAACCAGTACCAGAGAGTTTTGAGAACCATGGCTTTGTAATATAGCTTGATATCTGGTATTGTGACCCCTTCAAATTTAGTCTTCTTTCTCACGATTGCTGTGACTATTCAGGTTCTATTTTTATTCTAGATGAATTTTTGGCAAGTTTGTTCTAGATCTTTGAAATATGCCCTTGGTATTTAATGAGGATTGCATTGAATCTGTAGATTGCTTTGGGTAATATGGATATTTTAATGATGTTGATTCTACCAATCCATGAACATGGTATGTTCTTCCATTTGTTTATGTCTTTCTCTATCTCTTTTTTCAATGTCCTGTATTTTTCCGAGTACAGGTGTTTTACGTCCTTAGTTAACTTTATTCTTAAAGTATCTTATTTTCTCTGTGCAATGGTAAATGGAATTGTTTTTTTCATTTCTCTTCCTGAGGTTCATTATTGGTGTATAAAAAGACCATAGATTTCTGGGCATTCATTTTGTATCCTGCTACATTGCTGAATTAATTTATTAGGTCTAGTAGTTTTTTAATGGATTCTTTGAGGTTTTCTATGTACAGTATCATGTCATCTGTGACTAAAGATAGTTTTACATCTTCTTTTTACATTTGAATGCGTTTTTATTTCTTCTTCTTGTCTGAAATCTATAGCTAGCATTTCCTGTACTATATTAAACAAGTGTGGTGAAAGTGGGCATCCCTGTGTTGTTCCCGTTCTTAGGGGAAATGAGTTTAGTTTTTCCATGGAGTGTGATGTTGGTTGTAGGTTTGTCATATAAGGCTTTTATTATGTTCAGGTATGAAACCTCTATTCCGACTTTGCTGAGAGGTTTTATCAAGAAAGTGTGTGTGGATTTTGTCAAATGCCTTTTCTGCATCAATTAATATGATTATGTGATTTTTGTGTCTCAATTTGTTTATGTGATATATCACATTTATTGATTTGTGGATATTGTACCATTTTTGAATACCCATAATAAATTCCATTTGGTCATGGTTTATGATCTTTCTAATGTAATGCTGGATCCAATTTGCTAGACTTTTCTTGAGGATTTTAGCTTCTATATTTATCAAGGATATTGGCCTGTAGTTCTCTTTTTTTGTGGTTTAACTGGTTTTTGAATTAGGGTAATGCTGGCTTCATAGACAGAGCTTGGAAGTATGCCTTCATCTTGAATGTTTTGGTATAATCTGAGGAGGATAGGTTTTGGTTCTTCTTTTAATGCTTGGTAGAACTTTCCTGTAAAGCTGTCTGGACCAGGACTTTTGTTTGTAGGAAGATTTTTGATCACTGCTTCATTTTCTTCTGTAGTTATTGGCCTACTCAGGTTTTTTTTTTTTCTTCCAGATTGAGTTTTGGGAGATTGTAGTTTTCTAAGAATATGTCCATTTCGTCTAAATTATCCATTTTGCTGAAATATAGTTGTTCATTGTATTTTTTCACAATCCTTTGTATTTGTGTGGGATCAGTGGTTACTTCACCTCTTTCATTTCTGATTTTCTTTATTTGGGTCTTCTCTCTTTGCTTCTTGGTGAGCCTGGCTAGAGGTTCATCAATCTTGTTTATCCTTTTATAGAACCAGCTCTTGGTTTTGTTGATCTTTTGCATTGCTTTTTGGTCTCCATGTCGTTTATTTCTGCTCTGATCTTTATTATTTCTTTCCTTCTGCTTATGTGTGCTTTTCTAATTGCTCTCTTTTTAATTCTTTAACTTGTAGGGTTAGATAATTTATTACCATTTTTTCTTGTTTTTTGAGGTAGGCGGTAGAGCTATAAACTTCCCTCTCAAGACTATTTTCACAGTGTCACATAGATTTTGGATTGTGGTGTTTTCATTGTCATTTGTGGTCAGGATGCTTTTAGTTTCTTCTTTGATCTCTTTGGTAACCTGATCATTGTTTAATAGCATGCTATTTAGTCTCCAGGTGTTTGGTTTTTTCATTGTTTTTATTGTAGTTGATTTCCAGTTTTATGCCATTGTTATCTGAGGATATACTTGATATGATTTATATCTTCTTGTATTGGAAGAGACTTTGCCTGTGTCCCAATATGTGGTGTATCTTTGAAAATGACCCACGTGCACTTGAGAAGAAAGTATATTCTGTGGCTTTGGGGTGAAATGTTTTGAATATGTCAATTAATTCCATCAGATCTAGTGAGTCATTTAGGATTGATGTTTCTTTGCTGATTTTTTCTTTAGAGGATTTATCTAGTGGTGTTAGTGGGGTATTAAAGTTCCCTACTATGACTGTATTGCTATCAGTCTCTCCCTTGGTATCTTCCATAACCTTTTTAAAAATGTATTTGGGTGGTCATGTATTGAGTGCAAATATGTTTACCAGAGTTATATCTTCTTCTTGAATTGCTCCTATTAGCATTATGACATGGCCTTCCTTATCTCTTGTTATGGCCTTCACTTTGAGGTCTAATTTGTCAGATATAAGTATTGCTATCCCAGCTTTTCTTTTTTTCATTTCCATTTGCCTGAAAAACCTTTCTCCATCCCTTCACTATCAGTCTTTGTGAGTCCTTTGTTCTGATGTGGGTCTCCTGTAGACAGAAGATATATGGGTCATGCTTTCTTATCCATTCAGCTACCCTTTATATTTTGATTGGGGCATTTAATCCATTTACATGTAAAGTTATTATTGATAGGTACTTGTTTGTCGCCATTTTTATTCTTTATGCCTGTGTTCATTCTTCTCTTCCTATTTATTCTTTTTACAGAATAACCTTTAGTATTTCTTTCATTGCTTGTTTGGTGGTAATAAACTCCCTTAGTCCTTTTTTTCTGTGAAGCTACTTATTTCACCTTCAATTTTGATTGATAGCCTTGCTGGGTATAGTATTCTTGATTCAGACCCTTGCTTTGCATGACTTTGTATACTTCATACTATTGCCTTCTGGCCTGATGTGTTTCTGTTAAGAAATCAGTTGCTAGTCCACTGGGAGATCCCTTGTAGGTAACTTTCTGTCTCTCTCTGGCAGCCTTTAAGATTCTTACTTTGTCATTGGTGTTTGTCAATGTAATTATAATGTGTCTTGACGTTGGTCTTTTGGGGTTCATCTTGTTTGGGACTCTGTGAGCTTGATTTTATTCTTGTGTATGGTGTACGTTCATGGTCTACTTTCAATTTTTTTGCATGCTTCTGTTCAATTTTCCCAACACCATTTGACTAAGATACTGTCTTAACTCTATTGTATGTTCTTGCATCATATGTCAAATATTAATTGAAAGTAATGGCTTTGGTCTATTTCTGGTGTCTCTGTTCTGTTCCATTGTTCTATATGCCTGTTCTTGTGCCAATACCAGGGTGTTTTGGATTTGTGTGAGTTTTTTCTTCCCTATATCAGGGAAGTTTTCTGTCATTATTTTGTCAAACAGGTTTTCTATTCCTTGCTCGGTTTCCTCTCCTTCTGGCACCCCTATTATGCAGATGTTGTTTCGTTTCATGTTGTTCCCAAGTTCCCTTAGGCTCTCCTCCTGCTTTTTAATTTTTTTTTTTTTAGAAGCTGCTCTGCTTGGGTATTTTTTCCTACCTTGTCTTCTAGCTCACTGATGTGGTCCTCTGCTTCTTCTAATCTACTGTTGATGCTTTCTATTGAGTTCTTTATAGCAGTGATGTCATTTTTCATTTCCTCTTGGTTCTTACACCTATTGTTGAATTTGTTTTCCATTCTTTTCATCCACCTTATGATCATTTCTCTGAATTCTTTTTCTGACAGGTTGCTAGCCTCCATTTCGTTTACTACCTTTTCTGGTGATGCCTGCTTTTCTTTCATATGCTGGCTGTTTCTTTGTCTCCCCATGATCTCTCTTCTCCGGGTGTTTGGTTATGTAGTTCTCTCTCTCCTGCGTTGCTTTAAGGGCACAAAATACAACACAACCAGGCACAATGCACACAGCACTGAACACAAATGTATTCACTATACTAATAACCCCTAATAAAGGTGACCACCAGAGAAAAGAGAATTAGAGGATAAGAAAGAAGGAAGAAGAGAAAAGAGGGGAAAAAAGGAGTGCAAAAATGAAAGTGGGAAACGGAAAAAAAAGTAAGAGAAAAGAAGAGGGAAAAAAAACCTATTTATATGGGGAGAAAACTCCAATAGAACAGCCACTAATCCCAACAAATACCTAGAAATGAATGCAAACTACAAACAACAACTAATATCAAACGAGGCAAGGGAAAACAGAAGCAAAAAACAAACAAAAACAAAACAAACAAAAAAGAAAATGCAAAACAATCTCACAAACAAGCATTAAAAAACCAATATAATCAGAGAGAATCCAAGATGGTGGTATAGGTAAACACCCAAACTGCTGCCTTGCACAACAATTTCAAAACTACAACTAAAAGACAGAATGGACATCATCCAGAACCACACGAAAGCTGGCTGAGTGGAAATTCTACAACTAGAAGGAAAGAGAAAAGCACACGGAGAATCAGAGGAGCAGCAAAGGACTGAGGTATGGAGACACGTGCATAGAGTGGAAGGGCGGCTGAGTGCCTGGCTGGTGTTCTCTGGCGGGAGAGGGAAGGAAGCCCCCTACTGCACTGAACCCCAGTTCTGACTGCACTGAACCCCAGTTGTGGGTGAAACCCCATGGATTCAGGCTTATACGGGGGGAGTCTGGACTGTCATGTAGAGAAAAAGGCACAAAGAGACTCAGAGACTCGGGGAAGCCTTGGAGGGCAGGGTCTGGAGGTGCACATGCGTGAGTGCATGCAGAGAAGACTGACTGCTGAGGTTGCTGCTAGCTTTCACTAGTGGAAGGGAGTTGGAAGCTCCTGACTGCACTGAACCCCAGTTCTGACTGCACTGAACATCAGTTCCGGGCAAGCCTGGGGAAATCTGGACTGTCAGGCAGAAACTCAGGGGAGCTGCGGAAGGCAGAGGTCTGGAGGCGCGCGTGCAAGGGCAGGGCTTATGGGAAGCCAAGACTATCTGCTCAGCCCTGAGACTCTGCCCCATCCAACCTGAGCACAGAGGCTTTTGCAATTTTGCAAGTCTGGTCCTATAAGGCTGTCTCCAGCACAGGTCTCCTGGTGTAGACACAGCTGATACACATAGCCAATTGGCCTGGAGGTCAATTCCTTCCAGTGATACCAACAACAATCAAGACTTAACTACAACAAGACTGTACACACAGACCACAAAGGGGTGCACCAAGAGTAACTGGGGAGGCTGACCCACTGGGCCATATAGGAAACCTAGCACACAAAGCTACCCTACCAACTCAGGGAAGCAGCAAAAATGTGGAAACAAAGTAACAGATCACAAACAAAAGAAATGGAGGAAAAGAAACGACTAGATATAGAATTCAAAACCACAGTTATAAGGTTTTTCAAGAATTTCCTAGAAAAGGCCAATAAATTTAGCCAGACCCTTGAGGATATGAAAAAGGACCAATTAGAAATTAAACATACACTGACTGAAATAAAAAATATATGGAGACCCAACAGTAGACTAGAAAAACGCAAGAATCAAACCAAAGATTTGAAATTCAAAGAAGCAAAAAACACTGAACTGGAAAAGAAAAAAGAAAAAAAGAATCCAAAAAGTTGAAGATAGTGTAAGAAGCCTCTGGGACAACTTCAAGTGTACCAACATCCGAATTATGGGGGTGCCAGAAGAAAAGAGAGAGCAAGATAATGAAAACCTATTTGAAGAAACAATGACTGAAAACTTCCCCCACCTGGTGAAAGAAATAGAGTTACAAGTCCAGGAAGCACAGAGAACCCCAAACAAAAGGAATCCAAAGAGGACCACATCAAAACACATCATAATTAAAATGCCAAGAGCAAAAGACAAAGAGAAAATATTAAAAGCAGCAAGAGAAAAGCAGTTAGTTACCTACAAGGGAGCACCCATACGATTGTCAGCTGATTTCTCAACAGAAACTATGCAGGCCAGACGGGAATGGCAAGAAATATTCAAGGTGATGAACAGCAAGAACCTACAACCAAGATTATTCTACCCAGCAAAGTTATCATTCAGAATGGAAGGTCAGATAAAGAGCTTCAGAGATAAGAAAAAGCTAAGGGAGTTCATCACCACCAAACCAGTATTATATGAAATGCTGAAAGGTATTCTTTAAGAAGGGGAGGAGAAGAAAAAAGTAAAGATAAAAATTATGAACAACAAATACATATCTATCAACAAGTGAACCCAAAAATCATGTGAATTAATAATCTGATGAACAGAATAAACTGGTGAATATAATAGAATCAGGGGCATAGAAAGGGAGTGAACTCATAATTCTCAGGGAGAAAAGGGGTATGGGAGTTGCAGGTAGAGACTGGACAAAAATTGTACACTTATGGATGAGGACAGTGCATGGGAGGTAAGGGCAGAGGGTGGGGTGGGAACCGGGTGGAGGGGAGCTATGGGGGGGTGGGAAAGGAGAAACTATTGTAATAATCAGAAAAATAAAGATTTATTAAATTAAAGAAAAGCCAAGAAAAAAATAAAACCAATATAATCAACAATCAAGCAAACAACAACAAAAGGACAGAGAGAAAAAAATTTGGATAGTGAAGAAAAAGAAGAGAGTGGTGTGTATGGACTTAGAGCAGGGGATTAGAAATTAGATACATAAGTAGGATGACATTTTAGCAGGGGGTAAAAAGAAGGAATGGGGAAAATCTAAAGCAGGAATAGGATAAGTGAAACAGGACAACAAAAGGGGAAAAGTGAGGAAGAGAGCGTTGGCATAAAGGTAAAGTTGAGATAGAGTAAAATGGTGCTAAAGGAAAGATGAAAATAGAATGTAGAACACTAATCCCAAAATAAAATAAAGAGAAAATAAAATGACACTTTTTTAAAAAAGGTAAAATAGCAGTAGTAATAATACTGATTAAAAATAAAAGTGTAATAATTAAAAAGGTAAAATCAAATGAGGAAAAAAAAGAAAAAAAAGTTTCTTAAATAAAAGATGAAAAAAATAAAAATGTGCAATAGTGAAGGTCATTCACTTCCTCTACTGTTCTGTTTGGCACGCCTGTTTCCTAGTCAGGACAGTATTAAAGTTCCCTGTGTTCCACTGCTCCTCAGTGTTGTAGGCCACAGTCCTGATTTTCAAGCAGGCAGTACTTCTTTGTTTCTTATACTCCTTTATTTGTGTTTACACAAGAGTCAATTTGCAATTCAACCCCCGGGTGGCAGTGTTTCTGAATTGACCTCCGGGTCTATAGGTCCTCTCTAGCTTGTGCTTAGATTTTGTTTTCCCTGTGGTACTTAATACCGGTTTGGGGGAATGGGCTGCCCCAGAGCTGGTTCTCTGATCATTATTCCCCCTCTGAACTCCAGGTTCCACAAAAACAACTTTCCCCTGCAGTCTCCCAGAGTGTCCCCAATTGGGTGATTCTATGTATTGGGCTTAGCAATCAAAAGCAAGATTTAAAGAGGAAAAAAAAAAAAAGAGCCAGAGCAAGTGCATGCTCTCCAGTGCTGCGGCGCAAGTCCGCACAGTCTTTTTTTCCCCTTGGGTCCAAGCAGCCTACACACTTTTAAAATCCCTAGGCTGCCCTTTTATGCCTAGTTCAGTTATGGACCACTTTCTAGAGTTCCCTTCTGTTAGCAGCCTTGTGGATCCCCTTCCACACTCGTGGATCATGCCAGCCCCAAAGGCCCTGGATTCTTTCTGGGTGCAGACTTCCCTGGTGCACATTTCTCTCTCCTGCAGGGACCACAGACCTCACCTTATCCCAGGGGAAATCTGACCTTTCCGTGAGGAGACACAGAGCACCTCCGAATCCACGTGCTCGGGCCACTTGGGACCGGTGTTCCAGGGTTTGCCGCTCTTAACTGGGTGCTGGTGTTGTAGATTCTCAGATTTTCAGGCTTCCGACAACATCCACTTTCCCCTTCAAGATGGCACGGTCTCCGCGTCAGAGCTGGTTGCTCCAGGAGGGATCCCAGCAGCAGTGGAGGCTGCCAGTTCAGGGGAACCCTGTCCTGCTATCCCCCACAGTCCCCTGGAGTATAGCTGTCCTTCAACTCACAAACAAACACTCCCTGTGCGACTACACACCCTTTCTTCGTTCTCTCACTCACGCACTATCTTGCAGTCTGCCTTCCCGTCGGCAGCCATCTTCCATCCAGGCTGTTTTGATTATAGTGAATTTGTACTATAACTTGATAATTGGTATTGTTAATCCTTCAACTTTGTTCTTCTTTCTCAAGATTGCTGCAGCTATTTGGGGTCTCTTTTGGTTCCATATAAAGTTTTTGGAGTATTTATTCCAGATGTATGAAATATGCTGCTGGTATTTTAATAGAGATTCCATTGACTCTATAGATTGCTTGGGCTAGTATGGACATTTCAATGATGTTGAGTCTACCAATCCATGAACACCGTATATTCTTTAACTTGTTTATATCTTCTTCTATCTCTTTTTTCAACATCCTGTAGTTTTCTGAGTATAAGTCTTTTACCTCCTTGATTAAGTTCATTCCTAAGTATCTTAATTTTTTGTTGCAATGATAACTGGGATTGTTCATTTAGTTTTTCTTTTTGAGAATTCATTATTGTTGCATAAAAATGTCATCAATTTCTGGGTGTTAATTTTGTATCCTGCTACATTGCTGAATTCCTTTATTAAATACTAGAGGCCCAGCACACTAAATCATTTGGGTAGGGTCCCTAAGGCCTAGCCTTCTGTGATCAGGGCCATCTTCTGCCTGTTCACCAGTCCCCAGGCTGAACACCGCCTCTGCTGCCAGGCTGTCAGGCCATTGGTATCACCAGCTCATCCCCAGCTGCTCGGGGGCTCAGGCCTGTGGGAAAGCAGGTGCTGGCAACTTCATCTCCATGCGCGTGCACCAGGCTGACCCCTGATGGAATGCGCTGCCTGCTCGGGGCTGCTTACGAGGGTGCCACCACCGCCAATGCCACTGCCACTGCTGCTGGGGCTTGATGTGCTGATGAAAGCTGCAGGGCATGCCCACAACTCACCTGCCCTGGTGTGAACAGCCCTGAGTGGGCAACATGTTCCATCAGCGGCTGGTCTGGCACACGCGCATGGAGATGAAGTCGCCGGCACCTGCTTTCCCATAGGCCTGAGCCCCCAAGCAGCTGGGGATGAGCTGGTGATCCCAACGGCCTAACAGCCAGCCCGGTCCTCCCACCACCAACCCCAATTTCCCCATTCACCATCCCTGATCCATCAGAGCCTGAGGGCCAGGGGCAGGGACCAAGAGGTCAGCCATTCAGCCTGCTCGCCAGTCCCCAGTCCTGCCCCACCCTGCCCTACTCACGGGCCTGGGGAGAGGGACCGAGAGGTGCTCAATGCACCTCATGGTGACCGGTCATTTGATTTGGTCATCATGGTATCACGGACACTGACTTTATATATATATATATATATATATATATATATATATATATATATATATATATATATGTGTATATATATATATATATATATATATATATATATGTATGTATATATATATGTATATATATATAGTAGTTTTTTGGTGGAGACTTTAGGTTTTTCTATGTACAATATCATGTCATCTATGAATAATAACAGTTTTACCTCCTCTTTTGCAATTTGGAATCCTTTTATTTCTTCTTGTTGTCTGATCACTGTGGCTAAGACTTCCAGTAAAATGTACAATAAGTGTGGTGAAAGCAGACATCCCTGACTTCTTCCTGTTCTTAGGGAAAATTATTTTAGTTTTTGCCCTATTTTGCATGACGCACACTGTAGGTTTGTCATATATGGAATTTATTATGTTAAGATATGATCTCTCTATTAACACTTTGATGAGATTTTTTTTTTTACCAAAAATGAGTGTTGTATTTTGTCAAATGCTTTTTCTGCATCTATTGATATGATCATGTGATTTTTTTTTTCAATTTGTTTATATGATGTATCAAATTTATTGATTTGTGAATATTGTACCATCCTTGCATCCCTGGAATAAATCCAACATGGTCATGGTATATGATCTTTTCAATATGTCTCTAGACCCAGTTTACTAATATTTTGTTGAGGATTTTAGCATCTATGTTCATCAGGAATATTGGCCCATAGTTCTCTTCCTTTGTAGTATTTTCATCTGGTTTTGGAATTAGGATAATGCTGGCCTCATAAAAAGAGGTTGGAAATGTTCCTGTCTCTTGGATTTTTTTGGAATAGTTTGAGGAGGATAGGTCTTAATTGTTTTTTAAAGGTTTGGTGAAAATCCACTGTGAAACCATCCAGACCAGGGCTTCTGTTTGCTGAGGTTTTAAATTACTGCTTCTAGTCCATCAGTTGTTATTGGCCTATTCAGGTTTTCTAAATCTTCCTGATTCCATTTTGGAAGATTCTATTATTTTTAGGAATTTTTCCATTTTGCCTAGGTTGTCCAGTTTTTTGGCATATAGTTGTTCATATTATTTTTTTTACAACCCTTTGTATTTCTGTGGTGTTAGTTGTTACTTCTCCGCTTTTGTTTCTAATTTTATTTATTTGGGACCTCTCTCTTTGTTTCTTGATGAGTTTGGTTAACAGTTCATCAGTCTTTCTTATCCATTCAAAGGACCAGCTGTTGGTTTTATTGATTTTTTTGTATTGTTTTTTTGGCCTCCATGTCATTTATTTGTGCTCTTATCTTTATTATTTTCTTCCTCCTACTTACTCTGGGCTTTTCTTGCTGTTTTCTTTATAATTATTTAAGTTGTAGGGTTAAATAATTTATTTTTTCCTTGTTTTTTGAGGTAAGCCTGTAATGCTATAAACTTCTCTCTCAGGACTGTTTTTGCTGTATCCCATAGATTTTGGGTAGTTCTGTGTTTATTTTCATTTGTTTCTAGGAAGTTCTTTTTTTTTGTCAAACTCATTGGTAACCCATTCATTGGTTAATAACATGACATTTAGCCTTCATGTGTTTAAATTTTTTGAGTATTTTTACTGTACTGAACTTGTGTGATTTTTTTCCTTTACCAGGATAGGGAATTTTTAATTTCTAATTTCATTCCATTGTGATCTGAGAAGATGCTTGATATGATTTCAATATTCTTGAACTTGTAGAGACTTGTTTTGAATCCTAAATGTGGTCTACTTTGAGACTAACCCATGTGCACTTGAGTAAATATATATTCTGCAGCTGTGGGTTGAAATTATCTGTAAATGTCAAATAAATCAGTCTGATCCAGTCATTTAGAGTCTCTGTTTCTTTGCTAATTTGTTGATTGGAAGATCTATCCAGTGAAGTAAGCAGGGTGTCAAAGTTCCCTACTCTGACTGTGTTGCTGTTGATCTCTACCTTAAAGTCCTCTAGAAGTATATATATGCTCCTATATTGGGTGCATATATGTTTGTCAGGGTTATATCCTCTTGTTGGATCGATCCCTTTAGTATTATGTAATGACCTTTATAGTTTGTTTGATGGCCTTCATTTTGAAGTCTATTTTGTCACATATGAGTATTGCTACCCCAACTTTTCTTTTCATTTCCATGTGCATAGAAACTTTTATCCATCTCTTCACTTTTACCCTGTATGAATCTTTTGTTCTGAGGTGGGTCTCTTGTAGACAACATATAATTGGTTCATGTTTTCATATCCATTTAGCTACCCTATGTTTTTTATTGGAGCATTTAATGCATTTACATTTAAGGTTATTATTGATACATATTATTTATGCCATTTTGTGTTTTTTTTCCCAATTTTTTTTATTAAGGTATTATATGTGTACATATCTTACCATTGCCCCCCCCCCCCATTCCCATATATGCCCTCACCCCCCAGAGTTTTGCGTCCATTGGTTAAGCTTATATGCAAGCATACAAGTCCTTTGATTGATCTCTTATCTTCCCCACGTCTCCCTAACCTTCCTGCTGTAATTTGACAGACTGTTTGATGCTTTACTGCCTCTGTAGCTATCTTTTTGTTCAAGTTTTTAATGTTCTTTATTATCCATAAATGAGTGAGGTCATGTGGTATTTTTCTTTCATTGACTGGCTTATTTCACTTAGCATAATGCTCTCCAGTTCCATGCAGGTTGCTGCAAATGGTAAGATTTCCTTCTTTTTTTATGGCAGCATAATATTCCATTGTGTAGATGTACCATAGTTTTCTGATCCAGTCATCTGCTGATGGGCACCTAGGCTGTTTCCAGATCTTAGCTATTGTAAATTGTGCTGCTATGAACATAGGGGTGCATATATCCTTTCTTATTGGTGTTCCCAGTTTCTGGTGCTGCTATGAACATAGGGTTGCATATATCCTTTCTTATTGGTGTTCCCAGTTCTCCTATATTCCTAGGAGTGGGATTACTGGGTCAAATGGGAGTTCCATTTTCAGTTTTTTGAGGAAACTCCATACTCTTCTCCACAGTGGCTGCACCAGTCTGCATTCCCACCAGCAGTGCACGAGGGTTCCTTTTTCTCCGCATCCTCGCTAACACTTGTCGTTTGTTGATTTGTTTATGATAGCCATTCTGACAGGTGTGAGATGGTACCGCATTGTTGTTTTGATTTGCATCTCTCGGATAATTAGTGAGGTTGAGCATGTTTTCATGTGTCTCTTGGCCTTCCTTCTGTCTTTTTGGAAAAGATTCTATTTAGGTCCGTTGCCCATTTTTTTATTGGATCATTTATCTTCCTTTTATTAAGTTGTATAAGCTGCCTGTAGATGTTGGAGATTAAGCCTTTATCAGTGATGCCATTTGCAAATATGTTCTCCCATGCAGTGGGCTTTCTTGTTGTTTTGTTGATAGTTTCTTTTGCTGTAAAAAAAGCTTTTTATTTTGATGTAGTCCCATTTGTTTATTTTCTCTTTAGCTTCCATTGCCCTAGGGGCAGTATCGGTGAAGAAGTTCTTTTGACATATGTCTGAGATTTTGCTGCCTGTGGATTCCTCTAGTATTTTTATGGTTTCCCGTCTTATGTTTAAGTCCTGTATCCATTTTGAGTTTATTTTTGTGTATGGTGTAAGTTGGTGATCTAGTTTCATTTTTTTGCATGTATCTGTCCAATTTTCCCAACACCATTTATTGAAGAGACTGTCTTTATTCCATTGAATGTTCATGCCTCCTTTGTCAAATATTAATTGAGCATAGTTGTTTGGGTCAATATCTGGATTCTCTATTCTGTTCCATTGATCTATATGTCTGTTCTTCTGCCAGTACCAGGCTGTTTTGAGAACAGTGGCTTTGTACTACAGCTTGAAATCTGGTATTGAGATCCCTCCTACTTTATTCTTCTTTCTCTGGATTGCTGTGGCTATTCGGGGTCTTTTTTTATTCCAGATGAATTTTTGGAGAGTTCTTTCAAGGTCTGTGAAATATGCCATTGGTATTTTAATGGGGAGTGCTTTGAACCTATAGATTGCTTTGGGTCGTATGGACATTTTAATGATGTTGATTCTACCAATCCATGAACATGGTATGTTCTTCCATCTGTTTACGTCTTCCTCTATCTCTTTTTTCAGTGTCCTGTAGTTTTCCGTGTATAGGTCTTTTACCTCCTTAGTTAAGTTTATTCCTAGGTATCTTAATTTTTTTGGTGCGATGGTAAATGGGATTGCCTTTTTAGTCTCTCTGTCTGTTAGTTCACTATTGGTGTATAGAAAGACCATAGATATCGTGGTGTTAATTTTGTATCCTGCTAAATTGCCGAATTCATTTATTAAGGCTATTAGTTTTTTGATGGAGTCTTTTGGATTTTTTATGTACAATATCATGTCATCTGCAAATAAAGACAGCTTTACTTGTTCTTTTCCAATTTGAATGCCTTTTATTTCTTCTTCTTGTCTAATTGCAATGGCTAATACTTCCAGTACTATGTCAAACAGGAGTGGTGAGAGTGGGCATCCCTGTCTTGTCCTGTTCTTAGGGGAAATGGTTTTAGTTTTTGTCCATTGAGTATGATGTTTGCTGTGGGTTTATCATATATAGCTTTTATTATGTTGAGGTATGATCCTTGTATTCCCACCTTGTTGATAGTTTTTATCAAGAAAGGGTGTTGGATTTTGTCAAATGCTTTTTCTGCATCAATTGATATGACTATGTGATTTTTATCTCTCAATTTGCTTATGTGATGTATCACGTTTATTGATTTGCGGATATTGTACCATCCTTGCATTCCTGGGATAAATCCTACTTGGTCATGGTGTATGATCTTTCTGATGTACTGCTGAAGCCGATTTGCTAGAATTTTGTTGAGGATTTTGGCATCTATGTTCATGAGGGATATTGGTCTGTAATTCTCTTTCATTGTGTTGTCTTTATCTGGTTTTGGTATTAGGGTGATGCTGGCTTCATAGAAGGAGCTTGGAAGTGTTCCTTCCTCTTCAATTTTTTGGAATAGTCTGAGGAGGATAGGTTTTAGTTCTTCCTTGAATGTTTGGTAAAACTCTCCTGTGTAGCCGTCAGGCCCCAGGCTTTTGTTTGCTGGAAGCTTTTTGATGACTGCTTCAATTTCGTCCATAGTTATTGGCCTATTGAGCTGTTGAGATTCTTCTTGATTGATTTTTGGAAGGTTGTATTTTTCTAGGAATATATCCATTTCCTCCAGGTTGTCCAGTTTGTTGGAATAGAGCTGTTCGTAGTATTTTGTAACAATCCTTTGTATCTCAGCGGGGTCTGTTGTTAGTTCACCTCTTTCATTTCTGATTTTGTTTATTTGGGTCCTCTCTCTTTGCTTCTTGGTGAGCCTGGCTAGAGGTCCATCAATCTTGTTTATCCTTTCAAAGAACCAGCTCTTGGTTTTGTTGATCTTTTGTATTGTTTCTTTGGTCTCTATGTCGTTTATCTCCCCTCTGATCTTTGTTATTTCCTTCCTTCTGGTTACACTGGGCTTTTCTAGCTGCTCTTTTTCTATCTCTTTGAGTTGTAGGTTTAGGTAATTTATTACCATTGTTTCTTGTTTTTTGCAATAGGCTTGTAGAGCTATAAACTTCCCTCTCAAGACTGCTTTCGCTGTGTCCCATAGATTTTGGATTGTTGTGTTTTCATTGTTATTTGTTGCCATGATGTTTTTTATTTCTTCCTTGATCTCTCTGTTGACCCAGTCCTTGTTTAATAGCATGCTGTTTAGTCTCCATGTGTTTGATTTCTTTGGATTGTATTTATTGTAGTTGATTTCCAGTTTTATGCCACTGTGATCTGAGAAGATGCTTGATATAATTTCTATCTTCTTGAATTTGAAGAGACTTTGCCTGTGACCCAGCATATGGTCTATCTTTGAAAATGCCCCATGTGCACTTGAGAAGAATGTATATTCTGTGGCTTTGGGGTGAAATGTTCTGAAGATGTCAATTAATTCCATCTGGTCTAGTGAGTCATTTAGGATTGCTGTTTCTTTGCTGATTTTTTGTTTGGAGGATTTGTCCAATGGTGATAGTGGGGTATTAAAGTCTCCTACTATGATTGTATTGCTATTAATCTCTCCCTTGATATCCTCCAGGAGTTTTTTTTTTTTATGTACTTGGGTGCTCCTATATTGGGAGCGTATATGTTTACCAGAATTATTTCTTCTTGTTGGATTTCTCCCTTTAGTATTATGAAGTGGCCTTCCTTATCTCTTGTTATGGCATTGACTTTGAGGTCTATTTTGTCAGATATAAGTATTGCTACCCCAGCTTTTTTTTCATTTCCATTTGCCTGAAAGATATTTTTCCATCCCTTCACTTTCAATCTGTGTGGGTCTCTTGTTCTGAGGTGGGTCTCTTGTAGACACATATATATGGGTCATGTTTTTTTATCCATTCAGCCACTCGATGTCTTTTGATTGGAGCATTTAGTCCATTTACATTTAAAGTTATTACTGAAAGGTATTTGTTTGTAGTCATATCTATTTTGTGTCTGTATTCCATCTTACCTGTTTATTTCTTCTTTTTACAGTATTCCCTTTAGCAATTCTTGCATTGCTGGTTTGGTGGTGATAAACTCCCTGAGTCTTTTTTTGTCTGCGAAGCTCCTGATTTACCCTTCAATTTTGATTGATAGTCTTGCTGGATATAGTATTCTTGGATTCAGTCCTTAGCTTTGCAACACTTTGTATACCTCCTTCCATTCACTTCTAGCTTGTTGTGTTTCTGTTGAGTAATCATTTGATAATCTGATGGGTGTTCCTTTGTAGGTAACTCTCTGTCTCTCTCTTGCCGCCTTTAAGATTCTCTCTTTATCATTTATATTTGCCATTGAAATTATGACATGTCTTTTGGGGTTGATCCTGCTTGGGACTCTCTGTACTTGCGTAACTTTTATCTTTCCCATATGCGGGAAGTTTTCTGTCATTATTTCTTCAAATAGATTTTCTAATCCCTGCTGGTCTTCTTGTCCTTCTGGCAGCCCTATTGTACGCATGTTACTTCATTTCATGTTGTCCCGAATCTCCCTTAGGCTTTCCTCCTGCTTTTTAATTTTTTTCTCCAATTGCTGTTCAGATTGAGCTTGTTTCTGTACCTGATCTTCTAACTTACTAATTTGGTCTTCTGCTTCTTGTAGTCTACTGTTGAAACTTTCCATGGTGTTTTTGATTGTAGCTATATCACTTTTCATTTCTTCCTGATTCTTGGATAAGTTGTTGATTTTCTCATCCATCCGATGTATAAATTCCACGACCATTACTCTGAACTCCTTTTCGGTCATGTTGCAAGCTTCAGTTTCACTAATTTCCTTTCTTGGCAACTCCACATTTTCTTTCCTCTGTGAGTTGTTTCGTTTCCCCATTCTGGCTATCACCAGAAAGCTCAGGCTTCCGTTTGCGTGGACCTGGGCCGTGTGCTATGGGGACTTCGCTCCACCTGAGTTTCACTGAAGTGCTCTGACACTAGGACGTGTGGCTGCCTTTGGTTGGTGGGAACCAGACTTGCCCAGGGTCAGTGTCCCCAGTGTTCCGTGTGGTCTCGTGTGCACACTTAGAATCAGGGGCCCTGTCTGCACCACACTGTTGGTATGTGCCAAAAATGAGATCCTTAGCATGTGCCCGGAGTCAGAGTTTCCCTGTGTCTGCACCAAGAATCGAATCGAGTGTCAGAGTCTCTGTTGCCTTGTGCGGTTTCTTGTTGAGAATCAGGGTCCCTGTGTGTGCATGCACCAACAATTGGGGTCGCTGGCTCTTAGTGTGAATGCGCTGTGAGTCAGGGATCCCAAGCAGCTGTGTCCGGCGTGCCAAATTCCTTGAAGTGGAGCTGCGTCCTGTGTGTGCTCTCTCTACTGAGCCAAACCGGCTAGGGCGCACACTCTCAAATTCCTGAAGGTGCTCTGGCTCCGTGCACTCTCCCAGAATCCCCGAATGGGAGCAGAGTCCGTCCTGCGTGCCAAATTCCCCAAAGGGAAGCCCCTCTGTGCATGCTCTAAGATTCCCCGAAGGGGAGCTGTGACCCACAAGCCAAATTTCCCCAAATTCCCCAAGGGGAGCCCTCTGTGCGCACTGACAGATTTCCCAGAAGGTGAGCTGCTTCTGTCCAGCGTGCCAAATTCCCTAAGGCAGAGCACGTCCCTGCGCAAAGCTCTGCAGCTTGGGCGAGGGTCAGATCTATCAGTTACTATGGCGCTGTCCCCGTGTGCCTGTGGGCGCTCTGCAGCTTGGGCGAGGGGCGGGACTATTAGTTACTATGGCGCTATCAGCGCGCCTGCGGGGAGGGGGATAGGCTCTTTGACTCACAGAAATCTGCTGCCGGGAAGTCTGGATTCTTGTTGTTTGTTGGTCTGAAGCTGTGATAGCAGTTCTCTGTCCCTGGTGGCTGCAGGGTCCTGGTTTGTGCCAGAAGCCAAGATGCGAGTCTCAGGCAGCTCTGTTTCTCAGGATGGTGTGGTCTCTGCATCCGCACCAGCCGCCGAGAAGTGTCTGCTTTGTGTGCGGGGCTCCGCCGTCTAGGACTGCCTGGTTAGGCAGCTCCTTGGAAGACCTGCAGAATCTAACTGACCCTAGCTCATACACACACACACCACACACGTCTACACTCTCCTCTATGGGTTCCTCACTCACACTCTCTCTCTCCCTGCCTTCCTGCCAGTCGCCATCTTTTTTTTTTTCTGCTTCTGTATCTATTTTTCCCCATTTCTTTCCTTTAAAAAATCTTGCCTCTGCAGACTAGAAATAAACATATAATAACAAAAAATGTTTGAGTCCCAATTTCAATGTCCAATAGTTCTGAGTCCCTGTTTCAATGTCAAACAGTTCCTTATGTGTACATGTCAGCAATGATATCTGGATGGTGGGCACATGGTGGCAATTCAGGTCCAACCCTCTGTGGTTTGGTCGTAGGCAACCTGCAGCGATGCGCAGCTGCTGACTGTTAGCGTGGCAAGGCATTGTCAGCATCTTCCCTCTCTGGACTGTTTCTCCTCTTGTCTTCATGGTTGGAGCAGACCTGTCAATTCCTCTCTGTTGCAGGAATCCACATGGTCTTGGAGTTGTTTTCCGAAAATATACAAACATATTCTCAACCAAAAGTTAATAAGGGAATCTTTTCTATATAATTGATTTGGGATCCTTTTTATTTTTTCCCAAACGATTTTCCTTTGTCTTATTTAGACACCATGTGTGTTTTTCATGGGTGTCGCTGTTAGCATTACAAATGAAAATTAATTTTGTAAAGTAAAAATTTTCTAGATGTAATTTACTTATAGGATATTTTTCCTTACATGATATTACCCTACTATCCTCCCCTTTTTTGATTAATGGAGGCTTTTGTAAATTTTATAATGCAGTCTTGATAACTTTAAATTTTAATTTTTTTGCACAAAAATATGACTGCTTTCTTGTAGTGCTGTTTTGGTGATGATAAACTTGATAAACCCCTTTAGCCTTTTTTTTTTATCTTGGAATCTCTTTATTTTGCCATCAATTTTGAATGATAGTGTTGCTGGATAGAGTATTCTTGGTTTCATATCCTTACTTTTCATTACCTTGAATACTTCATGCCATTCACTGCTGGCCTGTAGAGTTTCATATGAGAAATCAGCTGAAAGCTCATTGGATCTCCTTTGTAGGTAACAAATTGCTTTTCTCTTGCTGTCTTTAAAGATTCTCTCTTTGTCTTTAATTTTTTAAATATTAGTTATAATGTGTCTTCATGTGGGCCTGTTTGGATTCTTCTGGCTTAGGATGCTCTGTGCCTCCTGAACTTGTGTGACTTTTTCCTTTACCACGATAGGAAATTTTTCTACAAGTATTTCTTCAAACTTGTTCTTTATCCCTTGCTCACTTTTTCCCCTTCTGGTACACCTATTATGTGAATATGGCTATGTCTCATGTTGTCTCACAGGCCCCTTAAGTTGTCCTCCTGTTTTATTGTGTTTTTAAAATATATTTTTATTTATTTCAGAGAGGAAGGAGAAGGAGAGAGATAGATAGATACATCAATGATGACAGAGAATCATTGATTGGCTGCCTCCTGTATGCCCCCCACTGGGGGATTGAGCCCACAACCCAGGCATGTGCCCTTGACCAGAATCAAAACTGGGACCATTCAGTTCACAGGCCAATGCTCTAACCACTGAACCAAACCAGCTAGGACCTCCTGTTTTTAATTTTTTTTTTGTTTGTTTTGGGGTGTGTTGTGTGGTGTGTGTGTGTGTGTGTGTGGTGTTGTTCTCTGATTGAGTGATTTTTTTCTAGTCTGTCTTCTAATTCAGTGATCCAATCCTTGGCTTCTCCTAATCTGCTGTGTATTCCTTCCACTGTATTCTTTATTAGTGCTATGCCATTCTTCATAGTTACTGTATTTTTCTCATGCTGTTGAGCATCTTTGCCATCATTATTCTGAACTCTATGCCTGATAAATTTCTTATCTACATTTCATTTGACTCTTTTTCAAATAACTGTCTTGTTCTTTCATTTGGGGCTTGTTTTCTTGTTTGTCCATTGTGGCTATTTGTTTGGGTTTGTGTCTGTGTATTAAGTAGATCTGCTATGACTCCCAATCTCTAGTGCAGGATGCTATTTGTGACTGGGACTGGCTCTGAGTATCGTATGATGCTATCAGCAATCCATAGCTTGTGGGGGCTGGGTGCCTTTGGAAAGGAACAAGATGTGCACCAGGGTCTGCTTTTCCTAGTGCTGGGCCCAGAAGGATATTAGGCAAAGACTCAAATCCTCCAGAGATCCTCCTGTGCCTGCAGCCTGATTGTCATTAGTCTTGATTTGCCCCAGGCTATAGACCACAGGGTGGGGAGAGAGATCTTCCAACAGGGTGGGACAACTGTCTTTCCCCCAGACAAAAACCATCTGGTAAGCAAATGCTTGTGGGAGAAAGATATCCTCTACAGTATGAGGGAATGACTCAGCACAGGAAATCAAGATGGCTGTCCTCTGAGCTGCAACCCCAGAGCCCCCAAACCTGGACTCTCCTCACCCAGCTCCAGTCCACTCTTCCCTCCCTCTGTTGGAGCCCAAGGTGAGTGGCTACACACAAAATTTTGTGCTTTGGCCCTTGAAAAAGGTACCTTCATTTTCAGCTATCTCTGGCTGGCAGACAGCAACTCTACTGCTTTTCACAACCAGATGTTATGTGAGCATGTTTCTCAGTTCTGGTGCTCTGGGCTGGGGAGCCCAGCTTAGGGTTTAGACCCCAGAGTTCTCAGTGGGAACCCCCTAGAGCTGAATTTCTCCAGAACTTCAGCTACTGTCTGTGGGAGCCCAGCCAACATTTTTGTGCCTCCGCAGTTCTTACCAGTCTCTATGTAGTCTTCACTTTCCATCCTTGGTTATTAGGGTTCTCTCCATATAGTCTTCAGTTGATTTTTCACGGTGGTTCTTCTGTATTGTAGTTGTATTTCCAGTTTGGTCCTGGGAGAGTGTCAGTGTAGCTTCCACTTACTCTGCTGTCATTTTGGAATCACATGTTCTTTAAATGGCCAAACCAAGACTGGATCCCTAGACACCTTGTCACTCAGCATGAGATTATTTCCACCTCACCATTTTGCTTCTTTAATCAAAAAGGCTTGCATCATTGTCATCCTACATAATTTGTTTTAGTTATCCTTAATGCAGATTTTTTAAATGTTACAATAGTTTTATTTTCTAAAGTGGGAAAATTGATGCCTGAACAGTGAGCTCCTTCACATAAAACTCATCTTCAATAAACAGGGAATTATTCTATAAGGAGGAGAAAGGAGGAGAGGATTCTACATAAATTTACCATTTCTCTATAATTTTTCTCGATCTTCCCAAATACTGATAAAAGGTGGTAGTGGGTCACAGCCCTCTGATAAATCTAAAAAACATACCTCAATATTGTACAAACCTCCCAAGCTTATTGCTGCTACCACACCCTGTCTCCTTTATCAATGCTTTGGGATTCTATGGCCTGCCTCCAGTTCTTCCACCAAGGGGATATTAGAGATTATTAAAATAACTTGTTTTTTACACATCAGAAAAACTTTGAGGACTCTGTTGATAGTAGTAAGATCTAAGAACTGACTCCAGACAGAACCCATATTAAACCATGTGGCATTGAACAGTTAATTTATCCTTTTTAAGCCTCAGTTAGTTACCTCAACTATGTCTTTGAGATTCTGTCTATCCACCTCTTTACCTGTCCACTAAACTTCCTTCTGTTTATCTACCCATCTGTGCATATCCACATGTCTACCTGTGTCCCCATCTACTGCTTATCTAGGATAGGTTAAGGGGTTAAAATCTAACTTTAGAATTGAACTTCTTGGGTTTGAATCTTAACTTTCTTACTTTCTGGCTGTGTGATGTTGGCAAGTTACTTAATCTCTCTGTGTCTTGGCTTATTAATTTGGAAATTGGAGATAACAATAGTATTTACCTCACATGACTGATTTAAAAATTAAATATGTCAGTTTAATTAAAGCATTTTGAATGGTGCCTGACATATAATAAACACTTTAAAATAAATGTTGGGTGTTATAGTTGCATACCACCATATTCCAAGCACTTTGTTAGGCTTTGAGCATTCAAAGTGAATAAGGCATGTCCCGTAGACTTCCAGAGTTACATGTAAAGAAGAAGGCAAATTTGGAAATCAATAATTTATAATTCAGTGTGAAAAGTATCCTAATATACATTTTTGTAAGGTATGGAAGTGGTAAGAGAAATAAGAGACCAAGATTTGGGGGCCTAAGGTTGACAAATGCCTAATATAGGAGACAACACTGCAGCTGATTCTTAAAGGGCAAAGTAAAATGGCTGGTTTTAGAGCACAGTGCTGAAAAAGTGTGCAGAAGTCTTAAAAGATGTGGTTCATTTGAAAAATTACAGCTCAGTTAGTGTGGCTGGTAAGCTAGAACCAGCTCAGAATGATAGGTCAGACCAGAAAAGGCCTCATAAGCCCCCTGTCTTTCACCCTGGCAGGAGGGGAGAAAGTATAGAATTATGTTTTTAGCAAGGTAAGGACAAAGTTTGACTTTTTTTGAGGACAGGATTTCAAGGCACTGGATCTAGACTGTGGAGTAGAAACAGGGAAAGAGTCTGGAGAGAAAGTGAGTGTCTGAGTGGACAGATAAATGGTAGAGGCTGAGGCAAGTGAAGCCAGACTCAGAACACCACATTCAAATAAAATCTTGGACCAGAGCATAAATACTTAAAGCAATTCAGAACAGACCTGTCCTAGATGAAGTTGGCATGGGAATCCTAAGAGACTTCTGAGCTTCACCAAACTCAAAGAGTTCAAAAGCCTTGCGCTTGGGCATAAGACGAAAAGATGACCTTTCAGACCATTCTTACACTTGTTTGTTGGAATCAATATTTTGCATAAGGCCATGCACATGGCTCATTTTTGCACTTCATTTGATTTCTGTGTACACATTACCTCCTCAGAGATGCCTTCCCTGACCACCCCGTCTCTCTCTCTCCTCTCTCTCTCTCTCTCTCTCTCTCTCTCTCTCTCTCTCTCTCTCTCACACACACACACACACACACACACACACACACACACACACACGCATTTACAAGCGCGCACACACACACATCAAACAAAGCAAGATAACAACTTGTTAGTACTAGAAGAATTAGAAAAACCAGCTAGAAGTGTTATATAGTTCACAAAAGAAACAAGAAAAGGGTGTCAGAGGTGGAACTGGTTAAATTTTTTCAAAGAGAAGGTGGACTCTCACAGGTGCACTAAAAGATAATCAGGAATTTAAGTGGACACGACAGGTAATACAATAGGGATTATGAGCTTGGGCCCTGGAATCATTTAATTTTGGATTCAAATCTGGACTCTATGGCTCACTAGCCATTGTGTCCTTAGGCAACTTGCTTTGACACCCTAAGCCTCAATTTTCAATCATGAAATGGAAATACTGATAATACTTACTTCATTATATAGTTGTATGGTGACGACTTAGGAAATCTCAGCTATTTTGGTTACTGATATTCAATCAATGCTTTCTAACATCCTTTCTCTGTTACCTTTGCACTTATCATGGCAACCCTACCCTACCCACTCCAGCGTCCCAAAAATCCATATTATTGTGATACCCCACACAGGTTTAACTTCTTGGGGAAATTTCCTGTATTGCCAGTGCTTTTTTCTGTTCTCTACTCTTCTTCAAATCTGGCCTAGTCAGTTTCTTTTTCCATAGGGCTCTGTTGCTTAACTCTATGATTTGATAAATTAAATCCTAGGAGATACAAATAGTTGGTAATGATCTTTTCCAGATATTTTTTTGTAGGCCTCTCAGGCACATGATACTGATTCCCAGAGACATGTAGAGAAACCAGAGGTTTTCTAGACAGGTTATAACCATTTAGCATTTGGGGCATGTCCCTGCTCAGGCCCTAGGGACATATACTAATGCTTTCCATTCCAATCATCTTCTCTGAAAGTACCCCCTGTCACTGCTTTTCTCTGACCTCAATCTACTTGGCTCTTTTCTCCTTTGGTAACTCAGCTGGGAATGGTTTAACTTAGCACATATGCTTGGAAACCCCATAAAACACTGTTGTTAAGTAAATTTAAAGTGCCCAGCACCAAGCCCCGAACTACATTACCCCTTAATCTAGTTTAAACAGAGGAGATAACTTCAGGCAGACCAGAGGCCTGTCTAGTAATTTCCCACTTAGCCTCATCAGTTTAAGGCAGGTACAGCAAGTATACTCTATCATGCTGTGGAACTCCCTGGCCAAGCTGTTATTGCCAAACTCTGTATCTAAATACAGGGGACTAACAACATTAAGAAGGGTTAAAGATAAAAGGTAGCACAATAACTGTCACCTGGAAAATATCTAGAGTAAATTTCATACCATCGTCTTGGCAACATCTTATTGCCATGATGAACCCAACTAAAAGGGTATCCAGTTCCTTACTGTGCTAGAAGTTGACATTCTCCAGGAAAGGTTTTCTTATTCCTTCATTCCGGAGTGATAATAATGACCAATCTGTGGTCCTCCAACAGATGACACAGCTATAGCAACAATATATAACAACAACAACAAAAATAAATAAAATTTACTTACATGGAACTTACTCTGTACCAGGCATTGTGCTAAGTACTTTACATATATTAACTCATGTAATCCTCATAATAACCCAGAAAGTAGGTCCTATCATCATCATTATTATCCCCTTTATGCAGATGAGGAAACTGAGACAGAGAGGTTAAGTGACTTTTTCAAGGTCACACACCTAGAAAATTGTAGAGCAACGTGGTTAGCTTAGCCATACTCTTAACCTCCTATCCTATGTAGTCTCTCACCACTGGCCTCACATGTTCAGTGAAGCCTCGTTAAATGAGTAAATGGAATTTAAGAATGTATGAGCAAAATGTTTATTGAGTAGATGAAATCTCAAGGCTTAACTGCAAGGAAACTGTTAACTCATGTAAGGAGAAAACACCACAGTGGCCTTTAATTTTCTATCAGATCTGTACTTATTTGCACATACTTAATGTGCTAAAGAGTCCTTAATCATTAAGGCACTTATGTCAGCCACACCCCAGCCACCCCAAGGTTCCCAAAACCCACTATGGTAGTAGATAATTTATGCTTTTGCATGTACTAACGTTAAATAACATTTAGTTCCTCCAAATTCCACAATTCAGATTAGCTTCACTTCAAATTAATCTTAGTTTCTACAGTGTGATTTATATTGGCTTTTTAAGGTCCCTTTACTCAACAAATTAATTAATCATGTACCATGTGCCAGGCACTATGTGGGGGGCTGGAGCCTGAATTCAATGCAATACCCACTCACCCTAAGAGTTCACAGTGTGACACCAATAATGAACTTACAGAAAGAGAAACTAAAAAAAAAATCCCGTTTACCATTGCACCAAAAAATTAAGATACGTAAGAATAAAATTATCTAAGGAGGTAAAAGACGTGTACTCAGAAAACTACAGGACATTGAAAAAAGAGAGGAAGACATAAACAGATGGAAGAACATACCATGTACATGGATTGATAGAATCAACATCATTAAAAGGCCCATACTACCCAAAGAAATTTATAGATTTAATGCAATCCCCATTAAAATACCAACAGCATATTTCACAGACCTAGAACAAACTCTCCAAAAACTCATCTGTAATTAAAAAAAAGACCCTGAATAACCACAACATTCCTGAGAAAGAAGACCAAAGTTGGAAGGATCACAATACCAGATATCAAGCTATATTACCAAGCCACAGTTCTCAAAACTGCCTAGTACTGGCACAAGAACAGACATATAGACCAATGGAAAAGAACAGAGAACCCAGAAATAAACCCAGGTCATATGCTCAATTAATATTTGACAAAGGAGGCAAGTGCATACAATGGAGTCAAGACAGTCTCTTCAATTAATGGTGCTGGGAAATTTGGTCAGATACATGCAAAAAAATGAAACTAGATCACCAACTTTCACCATATACAAAAACAAACTCAAAATGGTTAAAGGACTTAAATGTAAGACGGGAAAGCATAAAAATCCTACAAGACTCCATAGGCAGCAAAATATCAGACATAAGTCGTAGCAATATCTTTACCGATACAGTTCCTAGGGCAATGGAAACTAAGGAGAAAATAAACAAATGGGACTACATCAAAATAAAAAGTTTCTGCACAGCAAAAGAAACCATCAACAAAACAACAAGAAAGCCCACTTCATGGGAGAACATATTTGACAATGCTATTTCCGATAAGGGTTTAATCTCCAACATTTACAGGGAACTCATACAACTTAAGAAAAGGAAGATAAACGATCCAATCAAAAAATGGTCAAAAGACCTAAGTAGACACTTTTTTGAAAGAGGACATACAGAAGGCCGAGAGACATATGAAAACATGCTCAAAGTCACTAATCATCCGAGAAATGCAAATCAAAACAACAATGAGGTACCATCTCACACCTGTCAGAATGGCTATCATCAACAAATCAACAAATGACAAGTGCTGGCGAGGATGTGGAGTAACAGGAACCCTCGTGCACTGCTGGTGGGAATGCAGACTGGTGCAGCCACTATGGAAAACAGTATGGAGTTTCCTCAAAAAGTTAAAAATGGAACTCCCATTTGACCCAGTGATCCCACTCCTAGGATTATATCCAAAGAAACCAGAAACACCAATCAGATAGGATATATGCCTCCGTATGTTCATAGCAGCACAATTTACAATAGCTAAGATGTGGAAACAGCCTAAGTCCCCATCAGCAGATGAATGGATTAAAAAACTGTGGTATAGCCCTAGCTGGTTTGGCTCAGTGGATAGAGTGTTGGCTTGAGGACTGAAAGGTCCCAGGTTTGATTCTGGTAAAGGGCACATGCCCAGGTTGCTGGCTCTATTCCCAGTAGGGGCATGCAGGAAACAGCCCATCAACGATTCTCTCATTGATGTTTCTCTCTCTCTCTCTCCTTTCCTCTCTGAAATCAATAAAAACATATTTTTAAAAAACTGTGGTACATCTACACAATGGAATACTACGCCACTATAAAAAAGAAGGAACTTTTACCATTTGCAACTGCATGGATGAAACTGGAGAACATTATGCTTAGCGAAATAAGCCAGTTGGAGAAAGGTAAATATCACATGATCTCACTCATGTGTGGGATATAATAATCAACATAAACTGATGAATGAAAATGGATCCAGAGACAAGGTGGCACTGAGCAGACCATTCAACCTCGGGGAGAAGGCAGAGGAGTGGGGGGGGGGGGGGTTAGTGATCAACCAAAGGACTTGTATGCATGCATATTAACATGACCAATTGACACATACACTGGGGCAGTGGGAGCTTGCCCTCGGGGGTAGGAGTGGCAGGGGGGTTAATTGAGGGAGAAAGGAGACATGTAATACTTTAAACAATAAAAAAATTACAAAAGTCCTATTCTAGAAAAATTTTAAAAAGGAAAATTATAGAAATAGAGAACAGATTAGTGGTTGCTAGAAGTTAAGGGCTGAGAGGAGAGTGTATGTGGTTATAAGAGGGCAACATGAGGGATCCTTGTGGTGATGGGAATGTTCTGTACCTTGACTATCAATGTACTGGCTGTGATATTATACTGCAATTTTGCAAGTTACTGCCACTAGAGAGACTGGATAAAGGATATATAGCATCTCTCTGTATTATTTCTGGCAACAGCATGTAACTAAGTTATCTCAAGTAAAAAAAAAATTAATAGAAAAAATAAACTGGGTCTGTTTTTCTTTTTAAATCAAGAATATTTCTTATATTGTGGAATATAATGAACAATATAAACTAATGGAAAAAAATAGATCCAGAGAAAGAGAAGCATCAAACAGTCAAATCTCAGAGGGAAAGCAGGGGAGAAGGGATTGGTAAGAGATCAACCAAAGGACTTGTATGCATGCATATAAGTATAACCAATACACACAGACACTGGGGGTCGTTGAGGGCATGTGTTGGGGGGTGGGAGTGGCCAGGGAGAGGTCAATGGGGGGAAAAGGAGACATGTAATATTTAAACAATAAAGATTTTTTTTAAAAAAAGCATTCACAGTGTGTCCACAACCCATGCTGAGCACATGGGCCTTAACAGAGACATGATTAGAAAACTCCAGGAGAGCAAGGACTTCTGTTTCTGTAATGCCAAGAATATAGTGGGTGCCCAACAAGTATTTTGAATGAATGAGCAAGATGCAAATGAATTTTTTAAATTGTGGTTTCTGCCCACAGAAAATTTACAGTTTAACTGAGCAAATATCACATGCAAAAAATACTTAATATTTACCAAAGACAACAAACTAACTGACAAATATCATCCAATTGATTCTAAGCAATTTTATAGTTATCTATTCTCATAGCAATCATGAGCCAGGGAGGGACATGCATTTTTCTTTCCAGGACAAGGGTGGAGAATTGAAACCTAGAGACATGCAGCATCAGAAGGGATTTTAGAGTTATCTCATGCAACCTCTAAACCTGTCACTAACAATGTCCTTCCTTCACTACACAACTATTGACAGAACCTTTCATTCCACAATAAGGCATTCAGAATTCCCTCCATAGCATCTCTGACAAGTGATCATTCAGCCCCTTATGGGTACATACAGGGTTTTATTCACACTAGCCTGACTGCTGGTCCTTGTTAGATAGCTTGTCTTAGTAGACAAATTCTCATTCATGGGGTTTAAATTGTCCTATATATAACTTCCCCTGAGGTCTACGCTCTGAAAATGAGACAAATGTGTCTTCTCCCTGTTCCACATGCCAACTTTACATATCAGGGACATGTCCAAAGCCACCATTAGTTTTCCATTTCCACCACTTACTTTGTAAATTTAAGATAAAAGACATCATCCCATAGGAATCAGTGATGAGATTCACTCAATAAAATATTTCTTGAGCATTGGATTAAACAGGGCTCTGCCCTCAAATAGATGACAATATAGTTAGAAAAAAAAGAAATAAAATGGTTGCTGTAGTGTAGGTTGATTAATGCAATATCTGAGATGCAGTGCAGAATAAGGAGAGTTAGCTGACAGGGTATTCAAGGAATAATTCACAAAAGTGGCAGATGAGCTGGGCCTTAACAATTGAGAAGGAGTTCAATAGATGGATAATCTGAAAAGTTTCAAGGATGAGAGAACAATGTGTGATAGTTAAAATGAACATTGTTTTTCTTGGGATATAGAAATAAAGGTTGGTGTGGCTGAGAGGATGTGTATAGAGAGAAAGTGAAAATAAGATCAAAGAAGTAGAACTGGATGGGCCTTTCTTGGTCATGAAAAAGTGAGTAGGTTTTATCTGCCGTTCAAAGGACACTGTAAGTTATATACTATAGTTTAAAAGCAGCAAAACAAAAGTCAAAATGTGTCATAGGTTAAATATGCGAATGAATTTGGGTGGTAGCAGCAGCAGAGATTAAGATTTCAAACTACTAAAATTTGGTTGCAAATTCAGATGCCTGTGGGGGCCAGGCAGATGGCATAGATAAGTGAAATGGGTCAGATGAAAGAAAACAGACTGATGGTGTACCGTGACAACAGAGATATAAGTTTTGTCAAAAGAGAGTAGCTAATACTAAGTTCTAGTCAATAAATGTCACATTGAAATGTGGGAAATCAGATTTTACATGAAATCTCTTAATAGAATTTGAAAACTAAACTAATAATTCTTGTGTAATGGTGGTGCCACTCAACTAGACATGAAGTAGGAGAAGAGGGGCTGGTCTAGCTGAAAGTGGTAATAATGCATTCTGTCTTAGTCATGTTGAATTACAGGATCTGTAGGAAGCCATGTGGAGATGGTGAGTAGTATTTCGAAAAATGTCATAAGCCTGATGGGACTAGAAAAAGCAAGTTGAGGTTAGAGATTAGGAGACATGTTCCTGGACTCTCTATGTATCATAGAACCAAGGAATTTTCTAGGTATATATGACTATGTTGAAGATGAGGGATTGAGCAATGATGAAAAAAGGAAGGGAGGATGGGAAAAAAATCTGATCAGCTAGCTGCATCAGATTATTTAGGAGACCTTATATAGCTCCACCACATACCTGTGCCTGAATGTCTCCCTTGATCATTCCCACTCCATGCCACCTTCTCACTTCATTACTTCAAGAAGAAGCAGTCCCTAAGTCTCACAAGAGTCTTAGAAACTACCCTGTCTAAACCCTTCCATAATTCAGATAGGGAAATTGAAGCCCCCCCTTCAAGAAAAATAAAAGAAACTTTCAAAAGTTAGTAAATTACAAAGCTAGGACTACAGTCTATAATCTTATGAATTAGCCTTTTTTTCTGGTGTTTGTGTGTGTGTAAGTGCACGTGTGCGTGCGCACTAGAGTGTGCATGCATGTGTGTGCACATGCCTATGTGTGCATGTGTGGGAGAGAGAGAGAGAAAGAGATCTCATTTGCATTTCAGCAAAAGGCTAATCTGCTGTCCTTGGTGAGTGACATGCAGCAATTCCAGCATCCTTACTGATCCAAGGAATACTCATAAACATTGCATCCTAAATGATATATGGTACCTCAATATCACAAAGACAACAGGAACATGTGCATATAAAAAATACACTGAAGCAGATACATAGGCCTTGTGAGAAAAGCAATACTAAAAAATACACAACCAAACACCCAAAAATGCAAAATAGGAAGCCCTGCATCACATTAAGGAACACTGGAAAATTCTTCCCATACCTCTCAGAGCAGTAGAGTTTGCTGTCCAGCTGCTTGGCCACAAAAAAAAAAAAAAAAAAAAAAAAAGGCTATCAGAAGCCTTTCTTCTCAGAATGAATGAAAATAATGCAGTTATATTCCCTTTTTTTAATTTTTGTGAGTTTATTTGAGCCACACTGACAATTGCTGGGAAGCAAAATCACAGGGGATTAACATAATGCTCCAGAAAGTGGCAATTTTGCAACTTATTTTATACATCACAATAAAAAAAAAAAAGAGACATATGTGGGTTACATGAAATTCATTGATGATAGATTAGGGAGGTTGGAAAAATCAAAGCAGGGGGAAGGGGAAACCTCTGAGATTGGATAAAAAGTAAAATGATAGACACATATTTATTTTACATAAGTGGGTATAGGATAGGTAACAGTCAACAATTAACATGATAACAACAGTGAGAGGATTTGTGGTGTCTGCCCTGGCACTAGTGCATCCTGTGGTGTCTGGAAAAAAGGGGAGTTACCCTGACATTCCAAAGTAATGTAATAGCAGATGCAAAAGACAGTAGACAGTCATAGTTAGGTAAAGACTGACCTTTGTCAGGGAAAATTCTAGCCTAGGACATGACTACCTGGCATAAACTGCTTTTAGTTAAAAAGTTTCAATTTCAGACCATCCTTTATGGTTACTTTAGGTCTCTGAGTTTGCAAGGCTGCCATGCAGGCCTTACTTGAGCTTGTCAGGTCTAGTATGTGGCCCCTTTTTCCACACATCCCCCTTTTGGTCATAAATCAATCCAAAGGATGCATTGATGACCAACCTTTTGGTTGGATAATGGAGTCCCACGGTGCTAGGAAAGCTCATTCCCAGGATGTCTCAGTGTCAGCATTTGTCTTGCTGAACAGGGTGGACCACTGGGGATGGGGCAAAACCATAACCTTAGATGGAATTCAAGATCGAATTATCATTATTCAAAATAAAATGCAAGTGAATGGGAGGCAGTCGGATCCTATAAGTCCTTGTTAAAAATATTCTGGATCATTTCTAATTTTCGAGGTACCATGATCCAAGTCTTTTTGCTGCTTGTCTTATAAATTGTTATTCTGCATCTAGTATAACATTTACATACCAGGAACAAAAGCAACAGTATTAAATCAATCAACACCAATTAGGAACAGAATATGTCTACTACTAGGCAAGGAAGGATTTGAGGGAAATAAGCATTTCAGCCAACTGAAAAACCCTTTACCTGTATTATCATAATTTTTATTAAGTTAATTTTATGCTTTCCTTTTTTATCCACTGTCATTTGTACCTTATGATACGTTTGGCCAGTTGAATTAAGACTCTCTACTATTTCATCATCATAACTGATAATCAGAATATCATTGTCTAGTAGGTGGAAAAGATTAGCAGTCACCCAAGTTAAATTTATCATATCTAATAAGGGACGGTGTCTGGGGAGACATATTGTTCCCACTAGGAAACTATAAGGAGGATAACAATATAAAAATAATTTTATGTACATTAAATCAATAACAATTAGGTGATATAATAACAAGGTTTGAGCAGCAGTAATTTGTGAGCATACAGGCCTTGTTGACATCTTGGGATAGCGTCTGCCTCCATGGTTGGCAGCTTCTCATCCTTGAAAAGTCTTTGATCTCCAATATAGATGAAACAGAGGCAGATGTCCATTTGCAGTTAGGCACCTGATAAGGTAAGGTCCCTTTTAACACTGTTGGAGAGAGTCTTTAATTAATGTCTTTCCCAATGGACAAAAATTTCCTGGTTGTAAGTTGTGGTCTTTGAAGTCTTCATCTCCTGGGAGTGCTGTGAAATGAATATTACTAATTTATCAGTCCCTATAATCTTGTTAATGAGTCATTGATAATAATGCAGAATATCTGCTTTTAGTTTTCCTTATATTTGGAAAATAAAAGGATTTTAAAATCCAAAATATTTTAAATAGAGTAATAAGAACAATAGATATCCAAAGTTCATTTGGCCCCATAACCATTTTTTATCCTGATTATTTGCCAGTATTTTCGTGAATTCAGTTTTTCCTTAGAGTTCCATAAATCTTTATCTAGTTCAAAGATATGACCTGCATATAAACCTGTAATTTAGAGTAAGTCAGAGTCCTTTTTAGGGATTTTTCTAAAGATGTAACATATCTGCAAATGCATCAGAGTAAAACAATGACTGTCTACAAATGACAAAACCTCAAGGGCTGTGAATGAGCAGTGGAAACAAAGAAAGTCTTGGCTCCAATCTAAGGAATTAAGCAACAGGAGAGAGCAGGGCTGGGTTTGTGGGTTTTTCCCCACTAAAAACTTAAAACTTTCACAAACATTTATAACCTTTATGACCTTTTACAAATCTTTGTACCATTTTCACAAACTTTCTTCCCCATTTAGAAATAACGATCATTAGAATAACTCAATATCAATCTTGTCCTGCAAAAAAATGTATCTATACTTTATGCCTTCTATTACCAAAACCATACAATTTCTTTCCAACTTAATTTGAACTTTTAACTCTTAGAAGCCTCAATTTCCAATGATGACCAAAAGTAAACAACCAACATTCCTTAGATTGATGTTTATTACACATTTTAAACACACTCTCACTTTCAAGAAATACACGTTCAACAAAGCACAAGGCTACATCAACAGCTCCAAATCTTCTTTACAGACTTTCGGCAATAAAAAGCCAAAAGCAGACAAACTTAAGACTTTGTTTAGCAATCAATGTTTCAGTATTACACATTATTTCAAAACATCTAGATATTCAATGACTTTAATTAAAATTCACTAATCTATACTAATAAAAGCCTAGGTGGTCCTCACGCCCTCATGTACGACATCATCACAAGATAGCCACCACAAGATGGTCACCACAAGATGGTCGCGCACACACAGCGGAGGCGGGGCCCAGCAGTCGCTCCACACGGTGAGGCCTGGGGGTCCCGCAGCTCCGTGAGGTGCAGAGGGGGCCAGTCCTGGCATCTCCACAGCCTCATGCGGAGGAGGTGGGTCCCAGCAGAGGAGGCCGGTTGTGGCAGGGGAGGGCAGTTAGGGGCAATAAGGCCGGCAGGGGAGCAGTTGGGCATCAATCAAGCTGGCAGGGGAGTGGTTATTGGGAGATCAGTCAGGAAGGTAAGCGAGAGGTTAGAAGCCAGGGGTACCGGATTGTGAAAGGGATGTCTGACTGCCGGTTTAGGCCCGATCCCGCAGTATGGAATGGTAATGGAAGAGATAGAAGATGAAGAAAGAAGGGAGGGGAAGAGCAAGTCTGGACAAGGAAGCTCAAAGAGCAAAAGATATAGTGAAAAAGATATAGAAGGGAAAAGAATGGGGTGTGATATCTATTAGCTTCAGAATAGTTCAGACAGTCTCTAAAACTTGTTATTAATTTCTTTAAGAATTTATATGTCCCTCTCTTAGAAGCTTCTAATTTCCAAATCAAGATACAGTTCCCATTCATTCAGTTTAATTTTAAGCTGGCATTATCTGAATTTTTGCAAGCAAAAATTTAATTTAGACACCCAAAGACAACTGCATTTTGGCCATTTAAAGTTGATATCATTTCTAGTTAAATCTTCCCATTCCTGTAAATCACTTGCAAGTAAAGGCTTTTTATTAGTATTAATGAGGGCTGGGGTCTGGGAGTTCCCAGCCTTGGAGGTACAACTTCCCATGTCAATTTTAGGTGTTGTTTTTTTCCAATATATCTGCAGAGTGTGAGCAAACTTTTAAAGGCATTTGGAGGCAACCAATTGCTGTGTCTCCCTCACATCGATGTTTCTCTCTCTCTGTGTGTGTCTCTTTCTTTTTCCCCTCCCTCCCTCTCCACTCTAAAAATCAATGGAAAAAATATCCTGGTGTGAGAATGAAAAATAAAAACAAAAATATGAAAAAACAAATTTAAAAACCAGCCACCCGTTTTTTCTGTCTCACTTTAGCTTGTGTTCTGTCAACCCTTAACCTTGAGAATTTAAAAATACAGCTCAAATAAAGTCTCTACCACAAGCAAGGGAAGGTCCTGGGAAGTGATAAAGTTGTATGAGTTTATGTTGGTCCATAAAGTTGTATGAGTTTATGTAATGGTCCATAAAGTCTCTACCACAAGCAAGGGAAGTTACCCAAGAGATAACTCACCCAAGTTCACTCAATGGACAAGAAGCTGGCAGGCTCAATGTTGGATCCTAGCACAGGTCCGGTTGTCCTGGGTGAGCTTTGGAATCCTGCCGCACTACGCAATAAATGTCAACATAGGAAAACATTCAAACCTTTGGAGAATTTTTGTGAGTTTATTTGAGCCACACTGACAATTGATGGAAAGCAAAATCTCAGGGGATTGAGAGAATGCTCCAGATAATGCCAGTTTTGCACCTTATTTTATACAGTACAATCAGAAGAGACATATGTAGATTACATGAATTTCATTGGTGCTAGATTAGGAAGCAGGGAGAAAGCAAAGCCAGAAGGGATGGAAAACCTCTGGGATTGGATAAAAAGTAAAAAGATAGCCATATTTATTTTACTTAAGTGGGTACAGGACAGTTTACAGTCAACAACTAACAATAACAATGAGAGGATTTATGGTCTCCGCCCTGGTGCACTGGTTGTGCTCTGGGATCTGGTAAAAGGGGAGTTACCCTGACATTTCAAAGTAATGTTATAGTAGATGCAAAGGACATAGTTAGGTAAAGATTGACCTTTGTCAGGAAAGATGTAGCCTAGGACATGACTACCCACCATAAACTGCTTTTAGATAAAAAGTTTTAATTTCAGACCACCTTTTGTGGTTACTTTAGGTCTCTGAGTTTACAAGGCTGCCATGCAGGCCTTACCTGAGTTTGTCAGGTTTAGAATGTTGCCACTTTTCATCCACACCAATGAAACTTAAATTTTTGAAAGGAATAAAACCCCATACTATTTGTTTTGTTTATGACTACATCCCAGTTTTTTTTTAATGGAAAGAGATTTCATGTCTTACATTCTTTTCAGAATCACGTGAGAAGCATGTACAAATGCAAACAAAGAAATTGGTATTCATTAAGCAGGTATTTATTGAACTCCTAATTGTAAAGTGGTAGCTCCTTGGGAGCTTCAAAGACTTTAAGACAGCTGCCTGGTTCTGGGAGAAACTGAAAGTGGTAGGACAATGCAAAGAAAGTGGGACAATGTTAGAGATGGTTCTCTGGAAACCCAGAGAATGGAATCACTAACTCCAGCTGGTCAGGAAAGACTAGGAAGGCCTCATGGAGGAGGTGATGTTTGAATTAATGCTTCAGGGATGAATAAGAGTTCAGAGAAGAAAAGCAAGGGCTCCTTTCATTTTACAGTCTAATGGTGAAGTAGAGAAGATGTGGTCATCTTTATTTGACAGATGATTTATTTGAGAAATCATTGTTAAAGTTTCACACTAGTCAGCAGGATCTGGTATTAGAATCCAGGGACTCCTGCTGAGGCAAGCTAGTAAGGCCAGACAAGTCAATGCTGTTATTTTCAATTTCATCCATCCATCTTTTACCACCTATCTGGACATCAGGGATTTGGATCTGAAAATGCTGTCTCTTTTTAACTATCATAAAATTTATTGATTAACAAGAGAAATTGTCCCCTGCCTCTTAAACCCAAATCACACACAGGTGACTGAAAGCCAGGGAGTGCAATGGGCAAAGAGTAAGCCACAGCTAGCAGCAGAAAAAGTTGATGGTTTAAGCATCTCCACATAATCCCCTGTACATAGAGAATGCTGCTGTCTTTGGGGAAAACAGACCCCAAAATTATTGACATACAGTGGAATTAGAGAAGTAAATACAGTTTCTGGGGAAGCACAAATGAGACACAGTGAAGCAGACTAAAAGAGGGTTAGGTAAGACATCCTAGAGCAGTGATGGCGAACCTATGACACGTGTGTCAGCACTGACACGCGTAGCCATTTCTGATGACACGTGGCCACTGAGGCGGCCGCATGCCGAGGATGAAACATTTGCTGCTCCTGAGGATGAAACATTTGCGAAATAATGTTTTTTCCTCAAAGTGACACACTACCTGAGTTATGCTCAGTTTTTTGGCGAAGTTTGACACACCAAGCTCAAAAGGTTGCCCATCACTGTCCTAGAGGAAGTGTTGTCTCAGCCATGTGCTAAATGATGAAATTTAACCAGGTGCAGGGGAATAGATAGGCACTCCACATAGATGGAGTAAATTTTCTATTTGGTTCTTTTTTATATTATGAATTTTCCTACTGAAATTGCTTATGTTTCCATTGATTTTAAGAGTGTTTGCCCTTATTTCTTGCAGTGTAGTTGTAATTGTTGTTTCAAAGTTTTTGATAATTCCAGCATCCATGTCATCTGAGTACTGGCGTGTCTTGATTTTCATTTTTTTATGAGTCATAAGGTTTACCTGGTTTCTTATGTCAGGTAATTGTGGATTATATGTGAACATTTTCAATATTATGATATTCTAGTAAAATTGTGTGGCTTGATTAGCTCATATGGAAAACACTGATTTTTTTTTTAATTTTAGCAATCTATTATATTAGATTTATTAGGTTAAGGCCATACATTCTGATCTGTCTCTGTGGGCTGTGATTCTAATGTTTTCAAAATGTTTGCAGTGTTACTCAGATCAACAATAAAGGGTCAACTACAGCAGGAGAATGCACACAGCTCTCATGGGCAGTGCACCTGCAGCACCCAGCTCAGGTGACGGGGGACGGGGGGGCTGTGCCACTGTTCCACACAGAATACCTACAACTGAAACCAGGAGACATATCAGCTCTACCTAATACCTAGAAACAAACACAGGGTGGAAGCCAAAAGGAGGAGACAAAGAAGCATGCCCCAAATGAAAGAACAGAAGAAAACTCTGAGGGTGTTAGGGAGGAACTAAACAAAATGGAGATAAGCAATCTATCAGATACAGAGTTCAAAACACTGGTTTTAAGGATATTCAATGAACTTAGGGAAAGAGTATATAAACTCATGAGAACTTCAACAAAGAGATAAAAAACAAAAATAGAGGTAGAAAACATAAAAAAGAACCAGTCAGGAATGAAGAATACAATGACTGAAATGAAGGCTACATTGCATGGAATCACCAGCAGAGTGGGTGAAGCAGAGGATCAGATCAGCAATTTTAAAGCTAGGGAAGCAGAAAACACCCAATCAGAACAGCATAAAGAAAAAAAGGTCCAAAAAATTGGGGATAGTTTAAGGAGCCTCTGGGACAACTTCAAGCATACCAATCTTTGTATCATGAAGATGCTAGATGGAGAAGAGAGAGCGATCAAGGAATTGAAAACCTATTGGAAAAATAATGATAGAAAACGTCCCTAACCTGGTGAAGGAAGTAGACATACATGTTTAGGAAGTATAGAGCACCCAGAAAAAGATGAACCTAAGGAGGCTCACACCAAGACACATCATTTTTAAATGACAAAGGTTAATGACAAAGAGAGAATCTTAAAAGCAGAAAGAGAAGAGCAGTTGGTTGCCTACAAGGGAGCTCCCATAAGACTATCAGCTAATTTCTCAACAGAAATTTTACAGGCCAGAAGAGATTGGCATGAAATATTCAGTGATGAAAAGCAGGGACCTACAACCAAGCTTACTCAGCAAAGCTTTCAATTAGATTTGAATAACAGATAAAGAGCTTACCAAACAAGAAAAGGTTAAAGGAGTTCATTACCACCAAAGCAGTATTACAAGAAATGTTAAAGGGGATTCTTTAAGAAGAAGAAGAAAAAGTAATAAAATAAGGATAATAAAATGGCAATAAATACATACCTATCAACAATTATTTTAAATGCAAATGGATTAAATGCTGTAGTCAAAAGATATAGGGTAACCAATGGATAAAAAACACAACACCAATACATGTGCTGTCTTCAAGAAACTCACTTCAGATCAAAAGATATGCACATATTGAAAGTAATACTACATGGCTGTAAAAAAAAAAAAAAAAAAACTCTTACCACTTGCAACAGCATGGATGGACCTGGAGATGGAGTTGGATGCTAAGTGAAATAAGCCAGTCAGAGAAATATAAGTATCACATGATCTCACTTATATGTGGAATCTAATGAACAAAATAAACTAATGAACAATATAGATCCAGAGACATAGAAGCATGAAACAGATGATGAATTTCAGAGGGAAGGCAGGGATGAGTGGTTGGGTGGGGAGTGATTAATCAGAGAACTTTTTTGCATATATGCATAACCCATGGACAATGACAAGAGGGTGGTGAATGCCTGGCAGGGACAGGTGCAGGGTGGGGGTGGTCAATGTGGAAAAAATCAAATGGGACATCTGTAATACTTTCAGTAACAAAGACAAAAATTTAAAAATAAACACAAAATAAAATAAAAAAAGAAAGTAACGGGATAAAAAAGACATTTCATGACAATGGAAATTTGTGAAAAGTTGGAGTAGCAATAGTTATACTAGACACAGTAGACTTTAAAACAAAGGCTATAGCAAGAGACAAAGAAAGACCCAGAAATGGAATTTATCTTAAGAAACCAAAAACACTAAATTGGAAGAATATATAGTCATATGTTAATTATAGCATTATTTACAATAGCCAATATGTAGAAGCAACCTAAGTGTTCATCAACAGATGAATGAGTAAAAAAGGTTTCAGGCATATATACAATGGAACAGAGAATAAAATGGAATATGACTCAGCCATTGAAAAATAAAATCTTGCCATCTGTAACAACATGGATGGACCTAGAGGATATCATGCTGAGTGAAATAGGTCAGACAGGATCACAATTCCAGATATCAAGCTATATTACAAAGCCACTATTCCCAAAACTGCCTGGTACTGGCACAAGAACAGACATATAGACCAATGGAAAAGAACAGAGAACCCAGAAATAAACCCAAGCCATTATGCTCAATTAATATTTAACAAAGGGGGCAAGAGCATAAAGTGGAGTCAAGACAGTCTCTTCAATAAATGGTGCTGGGACATTTGGTCAGATACATGCAAAAAAATGAAACTAGACAACCAACTACACCATACACAAAAACAAACTCAAAATGGCTAAAGGACTTAAATTTAAGACGGGAAAGCATAAAAATCCTACAAGACTCCATAGGCAGCAAAATATCAGACATATGTCATAGCAATATATTTACCGATACAGCTCCTAGGACAATGGAAACTAAGGAGAAAATAAACAAATGAGACTACATCAAAATAAAAAGTTTCTGTACAGCAAAAGAAACCATCAACAAAACGACAAGAAAGCCCACTGCATGGGAGAATATATTTTCCAATGGTATCTCCGATAAGGGTTTAATCTCCAATATTTACAGGGAACTCATACAACTTAATAAAAGGAAGATAAACAATCCAATCAAAAAATGGGCAACGGACCTAAATAGATACTTTTCCAAAGAGGACAAAAGGAAGGCCAAGAGACATATGAAAACATGCTCAAAGTCACTAATCATCTGAGAGATGCAAATCAAAACGACAATGAGGTAACATATCACACCTGCCAGAATGGCTACCATCAACAAATCAACAAATAACAAGTGCTGGTGAGGATGTGGAGAAAAAGGAACCCTCATGCACTGCTGGTGGGAATGCAGACTGGTGCAGCCACTGTGAAAAACAGTATTAAATTTCCTCAAAAAGTTAAAAATGGAACTCCCATTTGACCCAGTAATACCATTTCTAGGACTACATCCCAAGAAACACCAATCAGAAAGGACATATGCACCCCTATCTTCATAGCAGCACAATTTACAATAGCTAAGATTTGGAAACAGCCTAAGTCCCCATCAGCAGATGAGTGGATTAAAAAACTGTGTTACATCTACACAATGGAATACTACGCTCTTATAAAAAGGAAGAAACTTTTACTATTTGCAAAGGCATGGATGGAACTGGAAAGCATTATGCTCAGAGAAATAAGCCAGTTGGAGAAAGATAAATATCACATGATCTCACTCATATGTGGAATATAATGATCAACATAAACTGATGAGCAAAAATAGATCCAGAGACAAATGGCAGGAGACAGGGGGTTAGGGATCAACCAAAGGACTTGTATGTATGCATATTTGTATAACCAATGCACACAGACCCTGGGGTGGTGGGGGCTTGCCTTTGGGGTTGGGAGTGGCCACAGGGAGTCAATTGGGGAAAAAAGAGACATATGTAATACTTTAAACAATAAAAAAGTTCTTATGAATAAAAAAATAAATAAATCTGACAGGGAAGAACACATGCTATATAATTTTACTTATATATGGAATCTAAAAAAACAAAATATACATGCAAGCAGACCAGAAACATACTCATAGTTACAGAACATATTTTGGCATTTGCCACATGGGAGCAAGTTTGAGGAACTAGCAAAAAAGGTTGAGGGATTAAGAAGCACAAATTGGTAGTTGCAGAATAGTCATGAAGTTGTAAACTATAGCATAGGAAATATAGTCAATAATATTGTAATAACTATGTATGGTGTCAGAGACTTATCAGTGTGATCACTTCATAAGTTATATAAATGGCTAATTTAATATAATATTAAAAACTACAACTAAAAGACAAAACAGATATCATCCAGAACCACAGGAAGGCTGGCTGAGTGGAAATTATACAACTAGAAGGAAAGAGCAAAGCACACTGAGAGTTGGAGGAGGTGTGGAGGTGCGGAAGTGAAGTGCAGAGGTACTGAGGCGCACGTGCAGAAAGGGGCTGGCAACTGAGTACACTGTTGTCTTTTTCAATCAGGAGGCAGACACAAGCTCCAGACTGCTCTGATCTCCAGTTCCAGGTGAGACTCTGGGGACCCAGACTCATACGGGGAGAAACTGGACTGTCTGGCATCAGGCTGGAACACGAGGGCAGCTTTCTCTCAGAGGTGCTTGCAGTGATCATTGTTCCTGCATAGTGCCGCAGGAAACAGAGACCCAGGAACCTCTTCGGGGCAGGGCTGATGGTCAGCAATTGCTGTTTGCTCTGCCCTGGTGATTCCCTGAGACCCCGCCTCACTGAATTTACAACCTCACCCAAGCTATGTGCAGAGGCTTTTGCATATGAATGGCCTGGCCCTTTACAATCTGAAACCTAACATACTGCACCTGGGCCAGAGAGCCCCAGAACGTCCAAAAGAAGGCCCAAGCCTTGACAGCAGCTTGCATAGCTTCACAGCTGGGCCTCATCTAGGCACCTCCAAACCCCAAACAAAGAGGAGGAATCTGCAGATCTCTCTGTAGTTCCTGCTGGGTGGCCTCAGGCAGTGGCCGACTTTGCACCTCCTTGGAGATCCAAGAGCCAGTGTACCCAGTGGTCAGAGTGGGACCATCCAGATTACAACACTTCACATCCATAAGAGTCTTGCCCCATAAGGGTTTCTCCAGCACAGAAGTTCTCCCATTGTAGACACAACTGATCCTCACAGCCAATTGGCCTGGAGGTCAATTACTCCAAGTGATACCAACAACAATCAAGGCTTATTTACAACAAGACTGTGCACACAGCCCACAAAGGGGTGCACCAAGAGTGTCCACCTCAGGTAATTAGGGATGCTGAGACACAGGCCCTATAGGACACCTAGCACACAAAGCCACTCTATGAACACAGGGAAGCAGCCAAAATGTGGAGACAAAGAAACAGGTCACAAATGAAAGAAATGGAGGAAAGCAAACTCCTGGATATAGAATTCAAAACCATGATTATAAGGTTACTCAAGCATCTTCTAGAAACCTCTGAGAAATTTAGTGAGACCCTCAAGGATATGAAAAAGGACCAACTAGAAATTAAGTATACACTGACTAAAATAAAGAATAATATACAGAGATCCAACAGCAGACTAGAGGATACCAAGAATCAAGTCAAAGATTTGAAATACGAAGAAGCAAAAAACACCCAACCGGAAAAGCGAAAAGAAAAAAGAATCCAAAAATATGAAGATAGTGTAAGGAGCCTCTGGGACAACTTCAAGCATACCAACATCCAAATTATGGGGGCCAGAAGAAGAGAGAGAGCAAGATATTGAAAACATATTTGAAGAAATAATGACAGAAAACTTCCCCTACCTGGTGAAAGAAATAGACTTACAAGTCCAGGAAGTGCAGAGAACCCCAAACAAAAGGAATCCAAAGAGGACCACACCAAGACACATCATAATTAAAATGCCAAAGGCAAAAGACAAAGAGAGAATATTAATAGCAGCAAGAGAAAAACAGTTAGTTACCTACAAGGGAGTGCCCATATGATTGTCAGCTGATTTCTCAACAGAAACTATGCAGGCCAGAAGGGAGTGGCAAGAAATATTCAAAGTGATGAATAGCAAGAACCTACAACGAAGATTACTCTACCCAGAAAAGCTATCATTTAGAATTGAAGGTCAGATAAAGAGCTTCACACATAAGAAAAAGCTAAAGGAGTTCATCACCACCAAACCAGTATTATATGAAATGCTGAGGGTATTCTTTAAGAAGAGGAAGAAGAAGAAAAAGGTAAAGATAAAATTATGAACAACAAAGTGACAACAAATACATATCTATCAACAAGTAAACCTAAAAATCAAGTGAATAAAAAGTCTGATAAACAGAATAAACTGGTGAATATAATAGAATCAGGGGCATAGAAAAGGGAGTGGACTGACAATTCTCAGGGGTAAGGGGGTGTGGGGGGTACAGGAAGAGATTGGACAAAAATAGTACACCTATGGATGCGGACAGTGTGGGGGTAAGGGCAGAGGGTTGGGTGGGAACCGGGTGGAGGGGAGCAAAGTGGGGGAGGGGAGAGGAACAACTGTAATAATCTGAACAATAAAGATTTATTTTAAAAAAGACATCCAAATTGAAAAGGAAATAGTAAAGTTATCTCTGTGCACAGATAATATGATCTTATATGCAAAAATGACAAATATTCCACATAAAATGTGAGACATAATAAACAAATTCATATAAAAGCATCAGTTCTATTTCTAAACACTAACAATGAACTATCTGTAAAGGAAATTAAGAAAAGTATTTTATTTATAATAGGATCTGAAAAATGAAATGCTTAGAAATACATTGAATCAGGAAGTGAAAATTTTATACCATGAAAAGTACAAAAATAAATTAATTACAGATAAATAAATGGAAACTGATTCTGTATTTATGAATAGGGACATTTAATATGGTTAAGATGACAATATTCTCCAAAGTAATTGATAGATTTAATACAATCCCTATCAGAATCTTAAAGGCCTTTAAAAAAAAAAAAAAGAAGGAAGTTTGATCCTTAAATTCATATGAAAACACAAGGGACAATAAATGTGAAACAATATTGAAAAAAAAAGTCAGAGGGGATTAAAAATGACAGCAGAGTAGTGGATGCTGCACAGACATGCTCCCAGGACCAAATTGGAATTACAACTAAAATACCGAAAAACTTCCGGAATAATCAATGGAAGACTCCTTAGAGAGAGGCATGATAACTGAGGACCAAAAGTGGAGACCTCAGAGAGACTGGAAGGAGGAGGGGGGAAGCAGGAAAGAGCTGGCTTGGCTTCTACAGATAGCAACTGAAGTTCCATAGAGATATCTCATCTGTGAGGGGTTCCCGTTGAGAAGTCTGGGGTCTAATCCCCAAGCTGCCCCCCGCTCCAAGGAGAGAGTACCAGAAGTGAGAACAGTACCCACATAACATCTGGCTGTGAAAAGCAGCAGAGTTGCTGTCTGCCACAGAGAGATGACTAGAAATTTAGACACCCTCTTAAAGAGCCAATGCACAAAATTTCCCATGAAGCCACTTGCATTATGCTCCGGCAGAGGAAGGGCAGATTGAACTGGTGCTGTGTGAGCAAAAGCCAGGATTGGGGGCTCTGGGGTTGGAATTCAAAAGGCAGACACCCCAGTTTTCTGTGCTGACTCATTCCCTCATACTGCACAGGTCATCTTTCTCATGCAGACATTGCTATGCAGGTGGCCTTCCCTGGGGGGGGAAGACAATTGACCCACCCGATTGGAAAACACCTTGTTCCACAGTGTGGAGTTGCTGAGGCCCATTAAGAGACTGAGAATAACAACTAGCAGCCAGGCTGAAGCAATTGCCACACCCTATTGAAAAAAAAAGACAACTCTTGCTACACTTGTGGGCAATTGCCTGAGGGAATTCATGACAGAATCCTATCAGTTTGTACACAGAGGTGATCTCTGGAGGCTTTGAATCCTTGCCTGATCTAATTAATCAGAAACTGTGTTGGACACTATCCTGTATGAGAGACTGAGAAGCATACCAGATCTATCTAATACATAGTCACAAACCCAAAGAGGCAGGCAAAATAAGGAGACAAAGAAACAGTCCCCAAATGAAAGAACAAGAGATTCCTCCAGAAGAAGAGATAAATGAAATGGAGAAAAATAATTTATTTGATAAAGAGTTCAAAATAACGATGGTAAAGCTGCTCAATGGCATAAGAAAAAATACAGTAACTATGAAAACAGAAATAAAGAATGATACAGCACAAATAAAGAACACAATGGAAGGAAACACAACAGATTAGGGGAACTTGAGGATAGAATCAGTGGATTAGAAGACAGGATTGAAAAAAAATCACTCAATCAGAGAACCAAAAAGAAAAAAACAATTATAAAACAGGAGGACAACTTAAAGAAGCTGTGGGACAATGTGAAATGTAACAATATTCAAACAGCAGGTGTGCCAGAAGAGGCAGAAAGGGAGAAAGGGATAGAGAACATGTTTGAAGAAATAATGGCAGAAAAATTCCCTAACCTGGAAAAGGAAAAAATCACACAAGTTCAGGAGGCACAGAGAACCCCAAGCAAGAAGAACCCAAACAGGCCCATTCCCAGACACATCATAATTAAAATGTCAAAAAATAAAGACAAAAAGAGAATCTTAAAGGCAGCAAGAGAAAAGCAAACTGTTACATACAAAGGAGCTCCCATAAGGAAGACATGTGATTTCTCATCAGAAACTCTACAGGCCAGAAGGGAATGGCATGAAGAACTCAAGGTAATGGAAAGCAAGGATCCGAAACCAAGATTATTATATCCAGAAAGGCTATCATTCAATATAGACAGTCAATTAAAGAGCATCCCGGACAAAAAAAAAAGGCTAAAGGCGTACATTACCACAAAGCCAGCATTACAAGAAATGCTAAAGGGACTGCTGTAATGAGATGAAAAAAGAGAGAGAGAAACCTAGGCATAGGCATACAGAATTAAAATGGCAATAAATAAGTACCTATCAATAATAGCCTTAAACGTAAATAGATTAAAATGCTCCAATCAAGAGGGATAGGTTAGCTGAGAAGAAAGCATGACCAATATATGTGCTGTATACAAACAACCTGCCTCAAAATAAAAGACACACACAGCATGAGAGTGAAGAGATGGGAAAAAATTTTTTCAGGCAAATGGAAAATGTGCCTTGCCAGCACAGTCAAGGGTGAACCTGAGGAGGGACAGTGAAGGATTAAAGAAGACAGACAAAGATAATACATCTGGGGCTTGGTGGATCTCTCATGCCTGAATGAGGGCACAGAAAGATCCAGCCGCAAGCCAATGCTTTATTTTATAGACTCATTAAAACATGGGTAGATTAACATGTATACAAATGTTCTTGTTTTGGCAACACTTGCTGCACCTCCCACAGCCCATTAGCTACTTAGGAAGGAATTAGGGAGGGCTACAAAGTCAGGCTTAATTATTCTAGGAGAGCTCTGCCCCCAGGCTGGGACTTGTTTGTGGCCCTGCCACAGGTCAGTCCGAGGCTTAATCCTATAGCTGCTCCCTACAGGAAAAGAAAAAAAGCTGGGGTAACAATACTTATATCTGACAAAATAGACCTCAAAGTGAAGGCCATAATAAGAGATAAGAAAAGCCACTTCATAAAACTAAAGGGACTGATACAACAAGAGGATATGACTCTGATAAACATATATGCACCCAATGCAAGAGTATCCAAATACATTAAAAAAAAAAAAAAAACTTCTGGATGATATAAAGGGAGGGATCAACAGCAATACAATCATAGTAGGGGACTTTAATAACCCATAGACATAACTGGATAAGTTTATCTAGATAAAAAATCAATAAGGAAACAGTGACTCTAAAGGACACAGTAGATCAAATGGAACTAATTGACATCTTCAGAACATTTCACCCCAAAGCTACAGAATATACATTCTTCTTAAGTGCACTGGGACATTTTCAAAGATAGAACACATGTTAGGACACAGGCTCAGTCTCTACAAATTCAAGAAGAATGAAATCATATCAAGCATATTCTCAGATCACACGGCATAAAATTAGAAGTCAACTACAATGAAAACACTAAAAAAATCAAATACATGGAGGCTTAATAGCAGGCTATTAAACAATACCAGGTACATGGGTTACCAAAGATATTAAAGAAGAATAAAAAACAGCCTTGAAACAAAAGACAACAATCCAAAACACAACAATCCAAAATCTATGGAACACAGTGAAAGCCATACTGAGAGGGAAGTTCACAGCACTACACGATTACCTCAAAAAACAAGAAAAAAGTTGTAATAAGTTATCTAACCCAACAACTTAATGAATTAGAAAGAGAGCTACAATAAAATCCCAGAGTAAGTAAAAGGAATCTATAATAATAAAAGCATAATATGCTATTTAGACTGGACAGGCGAATGACCTTCCGGAAGTCATTTCAGACATCCCTCTGGAAGAACCTGTGGTGGTGGGGCAGAGGCAGAGGTGGTTAGGGGCAATCAGGCAGGCAGGAAGCAGTTAGGGGCAATCAGGCAGGCAGGTGAGTGGTTAGGGGCAATCACGCAAGCAGGCGAGTGGTTAGGGGCGATCAGGTAGGAAGGAAGAGAGGTTAGGAGCAATCACACAGGCAGGCAAGTGGATAGGGGCAATCAGGCAGGCATGCAGAATGGTTAGGGGTGATCGGGCAGACAGGTGAGCAGTTAGGAGTTATCAGGCAGGCCGGCAGAGTGGTTAGGGGTGATCAGGTAGGCAGGCAGGCGAGCAGGTAGGGGCGATCAGGCAGGCAGATAGAGTGGTTAGGGACAATCACACAGGCAGGTGAGTGGTTAGAGGCAATCAGGCAGGTAGGCTAGTGGCTATGGGTGATCAGGCAGGCAGGCAGACTGGTTAGGGGTGATCAGGCAGGCAAGCGAGCAGTTAGGGGCATCAGGCAGGCATGTAGAGTGGTTGGGGCAATCAAGCAGGCAGACAGGCCAGTGGTTAGGAGTCAGTGGTCCCAGATTGTGAGAGGGATGTCTGACTGCCAGTTTAGGCCTGATCCAGGATTGCAAGAGGGTGCAGGCCGGGCTGAGGGACCCCACCCCATGCACAAATTTCGTGCACCGGGCCTCTAGTGAAATAATAAATATCAGAGGGGAAATGAAGTACATAGAGACCAAGAAAAAAAAAAGCAATACAAAAGATAAATAAAACCTAGAGTGGGTCCTTTGAAAGGATAAAAGAGATTGATGAACCTCTAGCTAGGCTCACCAAAAAAACAAGGAGAGATGAACCAAATAAACAAAATCAGAAATGAAAGAGAAGTAACAACTGACCCCAAGGAAATACAAAGATCTTAAAAAAACACTATGAACAACTCTATTCCGACAAACTGGACAACCTAGATGAAATGGACATATTCCTAGAAAAATACAATCTTCCAAAACTCAATCAGGAAGAATCACAAAACCTGAATAGGCCAATAACTACTGATGAAATTGAAGCAGAAATAAATAAAAAAAAACTCCCAGCATAAGAAAGCACTAGTCTGGATGTCTTCCCAGGGGAGTTTTATCAAACATTCAAAGCAGAAATAATGCCTATTCTCCTCAAGCTATTCCAAAAAATTCAGAGAGAATAGATAACTATAAAATTCAAGAGGAAGGGACACTTTCAAGCTCCTTCTGTAAGGCCAGCATTACTCTAATCCCAAACCCAGAAAAAGACACTACCAAGAGAGATAATTACAGGTCACTATCCCTGATTAACATAGATGCTAAAATCCTCAACAAAATATTAGCAAATAAGATCCAGCAATACATTAAAAAATCATACACATGATCCAGTTTGGTTTATTCCTGGGATGAAAGGCTGGTACAAAATCAGCAAAGCAATAAATGTGATACAGCAAATTAACAGACTGCAAGACAAAAATCACATGATCATATCAAATGATGCAGAAAAAGTATTCGACAAAATCCAACACCCTTTTTTAATAAAAACTTTCTGCAAACTGTGAAAAGAAGGATCATACCTCAACATAATAAAAGCCTTATATGACAAACCTACAGCCAACATCATACTCAATGGGCAATAACTAAACTCATTTCCCCTAAGAACAGGAACAAGACAAGGATGCCCACTCTCACCACTCCTGTTCAACATAGTACTGGAAGTGCTAGCCATAACAATCAGACAAGAAGGAGAAATAAAAGGCATACAAATGGAAAAAGAGGAGGTAAAACTCTCATTATTCGCAGATGACATGATATTATACATAGAGAACCCTAAATGCTCCATCCAAAAACTACCAGATTTAATAAATGAATTTGGCAATGTAGCAGGATAGAAAATTAACACCCAGAAATCTATGGCTTTTTTTACACAGCAATAATGAACTCAAAGAAAGAGAAACTAAAAATGTCCTATTTATCATTGCAATAAAAAAAATTAAGATACCTAAAAATACACTTAATCAAAGAGGTAAAAGACCTGTACTTGGAACACTACAGGACATTGAAGAAAGGGATAAAAGAAGATGTAAAAATGTGGAAGAATATGCCGTGTTTGTCAACTGGTGGAATCCACATGATTAAACTGTCCATACTACCCAAAGAAATCTATAGATTCAATGCAATCCCTAGTAAAATATCAATGGCATATTTCACAGACCTAGAACAAACTCTCCAAAAAATTTATATGAAATAAAAAGACCCTAAATAGCTGCAGCAGTCTGTAGAAAGAACAAAGTTGGAGGGATCATAATACCAGATATAAAGTTATACTATAAAGACACTGTTCTCAAAATTTCCTGGTGCTGGCACAAGAAGAGACAAATATATCAATGGACCAGAACAGAGAACAGAGAAATCTATCCAAGCCATTATGCTCAATTAATATTTGACAAAGAAGGCAACAGCATACGGTACAATGGAGTCAATACAGTCTCTTCAATAAACTATCTTGGGAAAATTGAACAGATACATGCAAAAAATGAAACTAGACCACCAATTTAGACCATACACAAAAATAAGCTTCAACTGGGTAAAAAGACTTAAATGTAAGATGGGAAACCATAAAAATCTTAGAAGAACCCATAGGCAGCAAAATCTCAAACATCTCTTGTAACAATATGTTTACTGATACATCTCATAGGACAATGGAAATTAAGAATAAAATAAACAAATGGGATTATATCAAAATTAAAAGCTTCTGCACAGCATATAAACCAACAACAAAAATAACAAGAGCACCCACTGCATAGGAGAACATATTTACCAATGATACGTCTGATAAGGGGTTAATTTCCAAAATTTATAGGGAACTCATAAACTTAACAAAAGGAAGATATGCCAATCAAAAATGGGCAAAGGACCTAAATAGACACTTCTCGCAAGTGGACATACAGAAGGCCAAGAGGCATATGAAAAAAATGCTCAAAGTCACTTATCATCCAAGATATGCAAATCAAAACTACAATGAGGTACCACCTCACACCCATCAGAATGGTTATCAACAAATCAACAAAGGACAAGTGACGGTGAGCATGTGGAGAAAAGGGAACTCTTGTACACTGCTGGTGGGAATGCAGACTGGTGCAGCCTCTGCAGAAAACAGTATGGAGTTTCTCAAAAAATCAAATATGGATATCCCATTTGACCCAGTGGTCCCACTTTTAGGAATATAATAAATCAGAAACACCAATCAGAAAGACTATATGAATCTCTACGTTCATAGCAGCACAATTTACAATAGCTAATATTTGGAAACAGCCTAAGTGCCCATCAGCAGATGAGTGGGTTAAAAAACTGTGGTACATCTACACAATGGAATACTGCACAGCTATAAAAAAGAAAGAACTCTTCCTATTTGCAACAGCATGGATGACCTGGAGAACTTATGCTAGACAAAATAAGCTAGTCAGAGAAAGATAGTATCACATGATCTCACTCATTTGTGGAATACAATGAACGACATAATCTGATGAATAAAGATAGATTGAGAGACATAGAAGCATTGGACAGATAATCAAACCTCAGAGGGAAGGCAGGAGAGGGTGGTTGGTTGGAAAGTGATCAGCCAATGAACTTATATTGATACTAGAGGCCTGGTGCACTGGGTGGGGGGGTGTCCCTCAGCCCACCCTGCACCCTCTACAATCTGGGACCCCTCAGGGGATGTCCGACTGCCAATTTAGGCCCAATCCCTAACTGTCCTCCCCTGCTGGCCTAGTTACCCCCAATTGCCCTCCCCTGCCAACCTGATCCCGCCCCCAACTTCCCTCCCCTGCAGGCCAGATGGCCCCCAACTGCCCTCCCCTGCCGGCCCAATCACCCCCAACTGCCCTCCACTGCTGGCCTGTTTGTCCCCACCTGCCCTCCCCTGCCGGCCATCTTGTGGTGGCCATCATGTCGCAGACATATTGTGACGATGTGGAGGCATCATGCGAGGGCGCGAGGGCACGAGGGCCACCTAGGCTTTTGTTAGTATAGATAAGCATAACCAATGAACACAGATAATAAAGGGGTGAAGGCCAGGACTGGGACACAGTGTAGACTGGGAGAGGTCAATGGGGGAAAAGGAGACATATGTAATACTTTCAACAATAAAGAATTAAAAAACAACAGCCCACTCGGTGTGGCTTAGTGGTTGAGCATTGACCTTTGAAGCAGGTGGTCATTGTTCAATTCCTGATCAGGGCACATGCCCAGGTGTGGGCAATTGGGGGTGTGCAGGAGGCAGTCAATCAATGATTCTCTCTCATCATTGATGTTTCTATCTTTCCCTCTCCCTTTCTCACTGAAATCAATAAAAATATATTTAAAAACAAAACAAAACTGTGGCTTTATCTCTGACCAGCTCTATTCTCCCAGTTGGCAAGAAGCCCCTCTGCTTTTCATGCAGGGATATTACACAAGCCATTATTCTCAGCTCTGGCATTCTGGCCTGGGGAGCCCAGCCTGGGGTCTGGGCCTTGATTCTCTCAGGGAAAACCCCTCACTCTCTGCCTGCCACCATGGATGGTAGGCCAGCCCCTGTCGTTACCTTGCCCATTCTACCAGTCTGCAGATGGTTTCTGCCCTTCCTTGTTCTAAGTCTCTTCAGCTGGACCTCAGTTGGTAATTCCAGGTGAATGTTCCCCAATTTAGTTTTATTTCCAGTCTAGCCCTGGGAGGAGGTGCAAGGAAGTTCTGCCTATTCTGCCACCACCTTCTCTTCTCATAACAATGCATCTTAAATAACTAGAAAAAAAAGAGAACAAAAGCTACCCAAAGTAAGCAGAATATAGGAAATAATAAAAATTAGAGCAGAATTGAATGAAATAGAAAACAAAAAGAGCATACAAAAATTGATATAACAAAGAGTTGATTCTTTGAAAAGATTAATAAAATTGACAAACCTCTGCCTAGACTCATTAAGGATAAAAAAGAAAAGACTTATATAAACAAAATCAGAAATGAAAGAGAAGTTATCACTGATATCACAGATAAACAAATGATCATACTAGAATACAATGAAAGGCTATATGCCACCAAATTCAATAAACTGAATCAGAGAATGGGAAAATCTAAATTGACCAATCAGCCATGAGAAAATGGAAACAATAATCAAAATCCTCCCAAAATAATAAAAGCCCAGGAACATATTGCTTCAATATTGAATTTGCCAAACATTTAAAGATAATTTGGTATCTATCCTTCTCTTGCCTCCTTTGTCAAATATTAATTGAGCATAGTGGTTTGGGTCAATTTCTGGGTTCTCTATTCTATTCTGTTTGTCTATATGTCTTTTCTTGTGCCAGTACCTGGATGTTTTGAGAACACTGACTTTGTAATACAGCTTAAAATCTGGTATTGAGTTGACACCTACTTTGTTCTTCTTTCTCAGAATTGCTGTGGCTATTTGGGGTCTTTTTTTTTTATTCCAGATGAATTTTTAGAGAGTTCTTTTTAGGTCTGTGAAATATGCCGCTGGTATTTTAAAGGTGAGTGCATTGAATCTATAGATTGCTTTGGGTAGTATGGACATTTTATTTTTTGTTTTTTTGTGTGTGTGTTTTTTTTTTATATATTTTATTGATTTTTTACAGAGAGGAAGAGAGAGGGATAGAGAGTTAGAAACATCGATGATAGAGAAACATCGATCAGCTGCCTCTTGCACACCCCCCACTGGGGATGTGCCCGCAACCAAGGTACATGCCCCTGACCGGAATCGAACCTGGGACCCTTGAGTCCGCAGGCCGACGCTCTATCCACTGAGCCAAACCGGTTTCGGTTAGTATGGACATTTTAATGATGTCGATTCTCCCAATCCATGAACACGGTATGTTCTTCCATCTGTTTATGTCTTCCTCTATCTCTTTTTTCGATGTCCTGTAGTTTTCCGCATAGAGGTCTTTTACCTGCTTAGTTAAGTTTATTCCTAGGTATCTTAATTTTTTTGGTACGATGGTAAATGGGATTTCTTTTTTAGTCTCTGTTTCTGTAAGTTCACTATTGGTGTATAAAAATGACATAGATTTCTTGGCCTTAATTTTGTATCCTGATACATTGCTGAATTCATTTATGAAGTCTAATAATTTTTTGATGGAATGTTTAATGTTTTTTATGTACAATATCATGTCATCTGTGAATAAGGACAGTTTTAACTATTCTTTTCCAATTTGGATGTCTTTTATTTCATCTTCCTGTCTAATTGCAATGGCTAATACTTCCAGTACTATTTCGTACAGGAGTGATGAGAGTGGGCATCCCTGTCTTGTTCCTGTTCTTAGGGAAAATGATTTTAGTTTTTGCCCATTAAGCATGATGTTGGCAGTGGGATTGTCATATATAGCTTTTATTATGTTAAGGTCTGATCCTTCTATTCCCACCTTGCTGAGAGTTTTTATCAAGAAAGGGTGTTGGATTTTGTCAAATGCTTTTTCTGCATCAATTGATATGACTATGTGTTTTTTATCTCTCAATTTGTTTATGTGATATATCACATTTATTGATTTGTGGATATTGTACCATCTTTACATCCCTGGGATAAATCCTACTTGATCATGGTGTATGATCTTTCTGATGTACTGCTGGGTCTGATTTGCTAGAATTTTTTTGAGGATTTTGGCATCTATGTTCATGAGGGATATTGGACTATAATTCTCTTTCATTGTGTTGTCTTTATCTCGTTTTGGCATTAGGGTGATGAGCTTGGAAGTGTTCCTTCCTCTTGAATTTCTTAGAATAGTCTGAGGAGGATAGGTTTTAGGTTTTCCTTGAATGTTTGGTAACACTCCCCTGTGAAGTCATGTGGCCCCAGGCTTTTGTTTGTTGGAAGCTTTTTGATGACTGCTTTAATTTCTTCCATAGTTATTGGCCTATTGAGATTTTTAGATTCTTCCTGATTGAGTTTTAGAAGGTTGTATTTTTCTAGGAATATGTCCATTTCTACCAGGTTGTCCAGTTTGTTTGAATAGAGGTGTTCATGGTATTTTTTTAACAATCCTTTGTGTTTCTGTGGGGTCTGTTGTTATTTCACCCCTTTCATTTCTGATTTTGTTTATTTGGGTCCTCTCTCTTTGCTTCTTGGTGAGCCTGGCTAGAGGTTCATCAATCTCGTTTATCTTTTCAAAGAACCAGCTCATGGTTTTGTTGATCTTTTGTATTTTTTTTGTCTCTATATCGTTAATTTCCTCTCTGATCTTTATTATTTCCTTCCTTCTGCTTACACTGTGTTTTTCATGTTGCTCTTTTTCTAACTCTTTGAGTTGTAGGGTTAGGTAATTTATTACCATTGTTTCTTGCTTTTGCAGTAGGCTTGTAGAGCTATGAACTTTCCTCTCAAGACTGCTTTCACTGTGTCCCATAGATTTTGGATTGTTGTGTTTTCATTTTCATTTGTTGCTATGATGTTTTTTATTTCTTCTTTGATCTCTCTGGTGAACCAGTCATTGTTTAATAGCATGCTGTTTAGTCTCCATGTGTTTGATTTTTTTGGATTGTTTTTATTGTAGTTGATTTCTAGTTTTATTCCATTTTGATCTGAGTAGATGCATGACATGATTTCTATCTTCTTGAATTTGAAGAAACTTTGCCTGTGACCCAATATATGATCTATCTTTGAAAATGACCCATTTTCATTTGAGAAGAATGTATATTCTGTGGGTTTGGGGTGAAATGCTCTGAAGATGTCAATTAATTTCATCTGATATAGTGAGTCATTTAGGATTGATGTTTCTTTGCTGATTTTTTGTTTAGAGGATTTGTGAAATGGTGACAGTGGGGTATTAAAGTCCCCTACTATTATTGTATTGCTGTCAATCTCTCCCTTGATATCCTCCAGAAGTTTTATTATGTATATGGGTGCTCCTGTATTGGGTGCGTATATGTTTACCAGAGTTATTTCATCTTGTTGGATTGTTCCCTTTAGTATTATGAAGTGGCCTTCCCTATCTCTTTTTATGTCCTAAACTTTGAGATCTAATTTTTCAGATATAAGTATTGCTACCCCATCTTTTTTTTTCATTTCCGTTCGCCTGAAAACCTTTCTCCATCCCTTCACCATCAGTCTGTATGTGTCTTTTGTTCTGAGGTGGGTTTCCTGTATACAGCAGATATATGGGTCATGTTTTCTTATACTCTCAGTTACCCTATGTCTTTTGATTGGGGCATTTAATCCATTTACATTTAAAGTTATTATTGATAGGTATTTGTTTGTCATCATTTTTATTCTTTACCCCTGTGTTCCTTCCCTGCTTCCTATTTCTTCTTTTTACAGCAGACCCTTTAGCATTTCTTGCATTGCCGATTTGGTGGAAATAAATTCCCTTAGTCCTTTTTTGTCTGTGAAGCTCCTTATTTCAACCTAAATTTTTATTGATAGCCTTGCTGGGTACAGTATTCTTGGATTCAGACCCTTCTTTTGCATGGCTTTGTATATTTAATTCCATTCCCTCCTTGCCTGATGAGTTTCTGTTGAGAAATCAGTCGCTAGCCTGATGGGGGATCCTTTGTACGTAACTTTCTATATCTCTCTGGCCCCTTTTAAGATTCTTACTTTGTCACTGGTGTTTTCAAATTTAATTATAATTTGCCTTGGTGTCAGTCTTTTGGGGTTCATTTTTTTGCGATTCTGTGAGCTTCTTGAATTTGTGTGAGTGTTTTCTTCCCTATATCAGGAAAGTTTTCTGTCATTATTTCTTCAAACAAGTTTTCTATTCCTTGCTCAGTTTTCTCACCTTTTGGCACCCCTATTATGCAAATGTTGTTTCGTTTCGTGTTGTTTCCAAGTTCCCTTAGTCCCTCCTCCTGCTTTTTAAATTTTTTTTCTAGAAGCTGTTCTACTTGGGTATTTTTTCCTACCTGTCTTCCAGCTCACTGATACGGTCCTCTGCTTCTTCTAGTCTACTGTTGATGCTTTCTATTGAGTTCTTTATAGCAACAATTTCATTTTTCATTTCTTCTTGGTTCTTTGTCATTTCCTCTTGATTCTTACACATATTGTTGGATTTGTCTTCCATTCTTTTCATCCACCTTATGACCATTTCTCTGAATTCTTTTTCTGACTGGTTGCTTGCCTCCATTTTGTTTACTTCCTTTTCTGGTGATGCCTGGTATTCTTTCATATGCGGACTGTTTCTTTGTCTCCCCATGATCTCTCTTCTTTGAGTGTCTGGTTATGTAGTTCTCTCTCTCCTGCATTTATTTAAAGGCACAAAATACAACACAACAAGGCACAACACACAAGGCACGGAACACAATTGTATTCACAATACTAATAACCCCAAATAAAGGTGATCACCAGAGAAAAGAGAATTAGTGGATACGGAAGAAAGAAGAAGAAGAAAAAAAAAAGATTGCAAAAATGAAATTGGGATAAGGAAAAAAAAGTAAGAGAGAAAAGAAATAGAATTAAAAATAAGAGGGAAAAAACTATTTATATGTGTGAAAACTCCAGTGGAACAGCCACTAATCCCCACAAATGCAAGCTACAAATATCTAGAGATGAATGCAAACTACACACAACAACTAATATCAAGCAAGGCGTGGGAAAACAGAAGCAAAAAACAAACAAATAAAAAAAAGAAAAAGAAAAACAATCTCACTAATAAGCATAAAAGAACCAATATAATCAACAATCTAGCAAACAACAACAAAAAAAGAGAGAAAAAATTTGGATAGTGAAGGAAGGGAAAAGAGAGGTGTGTATGGACTTAGAGCAGGGGATTGGAAATTAGATATATAAGTAGGCTGACATTTTAACAGGAGATAAAAAGAAGGAATAGTGAAAATCTAAAACAGGAATAGGGTAAGAGAAACAAGACAACAAAAAGGGAAAAGTGAGGAAGGGAGTGTGGGCATAAAGGTAAAGTTGAGATAGGGTTAAATGATGCTAAAGGAAAGATGAAAATACAATGTAGAACACTAATCCCAAAGTAAAATAAAGAGAAAATAAAATGACACTTTTTTAAAAAAGGTAAAATAGTAGTAGTAATAATACTTATTAAAAATAAAAATGTAATAATTAAAAAGGTAAAATCAAGAGGAAAAAACAAAAAATATTTAGTTTCTTAAGTAAAAGATGAAAAAAATAAAAATGTGCAGTAGTGAAGGTCATTCACTACCTCTACTGTTCTGTTTGGCACGCCTGTTTCCTAGTCAGGACAGTAGTGAAGTTCCCTGCGTACCACTGCTCCTCAGTGTTGTAAGCCACAGTCCTGATTTTCAAGCAGGCAGTACTTTGTTTCTTATACTCATTTATTTGTGTTTACACAAGAGTCAATTTGTGATTCAACCCCTGGGCGGCAGTATTTCTGGATTGACCTCGGGGTCTATAGGTCCTCTCTAGCTAGTGCTTAGATTTTGTTTGACCTGTGGCACTTAATACTGGTTTGCAGGAATGGGCTGCTCCAGAGCTGGATCTGATCATTATTCCCTACTCTGATCCCCAGGTTCCACAAAAACAACTTTCCCCTGAAATCTCTTAGAGTGTACCCAATTGGGTTATCCTATGTATTGGACTTAGTAATCAAAAGCAAGGATTGAAAGAGGGAAAAAAAAGAAAAGAAAAAGAGCCAGAGTAAGTGTGTGAACTCCAGCGCTGCATGCAAGTCTGTGCAGTCTTTTTTCCCCCTGGCTCTAAGCCGCCTGCCAACTGTTAAAATTTTTAGGCTGCCCTTTTGTGTCCAGTTCAGCTATGGGTTGCTTTTTAGAGTTCCCTTCTGTTAGCAGCCCTGTGGATCCCCTTGCACATTCACGGATCACGCTAGCCCCAAGGGCAGTGGATCTTTTTGGGCACAGACTTCCCCGGATCCTATAGCTCCATTGTGCGCATTTCTCTCTCCCGTGTGGATCACAGACCTCACCTTTTCAAAATCTGACCTTTCCAGTGAGAGGGTACAGAGCTCCTCTGAATTGGTGTGTTCGCACTGCTTGGGGACCGGTGTTCCCGGCTTCGCAGCTGTTCCCTGGGTGATGTTGTTGTAGATTCCCAGGATTTTTAGGCTTCTGATAACATCCACTCTCTCCTTCAAGATGGCGCTGTCTCCGCATCAGAACCATTTGCTCCGGGAGGGATTTCAACAGCAGTGGAGGCTACCCGGTCAGGGGAACCCCGTCTGGAAATCCCCAACAGTCCCTGGAGTATAGCTGTCCCTCAGCTCACAAATAAACACTCCCCGTGCGACCACACACTATCCTTTCATTCTCTCACTCATGCACTATCTTGCAGTCTGCCTTCCCATCGGCAGCCATCTTCTGACCATCCGTTCATTAGATTTCTTATTCATTTATTTTTGATTTTTAGATTCAATTGTTGATAAGTATGTATTTGTTGCCATTTTGTTGTTCATATTTTTTAACTTTTTCTTTTTCTTCTTCTTTCTCTACTTAAATAATACCCTTCAACATTTCATATAATACTGGTTTGGTGGTGATGAACACCTTTAGCTTTTTCTTGTCTGTGAAGCTCTTTATCTGACGTTCAATTCTAAATGTTAGCTTTGCTGGGTAGAGTAATCTTGGTTGTATGCCCTTGCTATTCATCACTTTGAATACTTCTGGCCACTCCCTTCTGGCCTGCATAGTTTCTATTGAGAAGTCAACTGACAGTCATATGGGCATTCCCTTGCAGGTAACTAACTGCTTTTCTCTTGCTGCTTTTAAGATTCTCTCTTTGGCTTTTAATTATGATGTGCCTTGGTGTGTTCCTCTTTGGGTTCCTCTTGTTTGGGACTCTCTGTGCTTCCTGGACTTGTAAGTCTATTTCTTTCACCAGGTAGGGGAAGTTTTTGGTCATTATTTCTTCAAATAGGTTTTCAATATCTTGCTCTCTCTTCTTCTGGAACCCCCATTAAGTGAATGTTGGTATGCTTGAAGTTGTCCCAGAGGCTCCTTACACTATAATCATATTTTTGGATTCTTTATTTTTTCTCTCTTCTGGTTGGGTGTTTTTTGCTTCATCATATTTCAAATCATTGATTTGATTCTCAGAAACCTCTACTCTACTGTGAATCCCTGAATATTATTCTTTAATTCAATCAGTGTATGCTTAATTTCTGACTGGTCCTTTTCCATTTTCTTGGAGGTTTCTAGAAGATTCCTGAGTAACCTTATAACTATAGTTTTGAACTCTATATCCAGTAGTTTGTTTTCTTCCATTTCTTTCATTTGTGACATGTTTCTTTGTCTCCACGTTTTTGCTGCTTCCTTGTGTTTGTTTCTATGAATTGAGTAGAGCTTCTATGTCTCCTGAAGTTGTTAGAGTGGACTTGTGTAGTAGGTGTTCTATAGGGCCCAGTGGCTCAGCATCCCCAGTCACCTAAGCTGGGAGCTCTAGGCACACCCCTTTGAGGGCTGTGAGCACAGTCTTGTTTAGTTGAGACTTGATTGCTGTTGGTTTCACTGGGAGGAATTGACCTACAGGCCAATTGGCTGTGAAGACCAGCTGTGACTACAGTGGGAGAGCTGCTGTGCAGGAGACACCCCTATCAAGCAGGACTAGCTTCAGTGGGGCTTTGGTGCTCACTGAGTCTGCCCCTTGAGTGTGTTGCTTATAGATGTGTATAGTTATAATCTGGTATGGTCTGACACTGACCACTGGGTACACTGGCTCTTGGGTCTCCAGGGTGGTGCAAAGTCAGCCACTGCCAGGGGCCACCCAGAAGGAGTTATAGAGAGATCTGAAAATTCCTTCTCTTTATATGGGGTTTGGAAGTGTCCAGATGAAGCCCAGCTATGAAGCAAGGCAGGCTGTTGCTGGTGCTGGGTCTTGGGCCTTTTATTGATAGGTCTGGAGCTCCATGACCCAGCTGCAGCTTATTTGAGATATTTTAGCCTGAGCAAGGACAGGCCATTCATATGCAAAAGCCGCTATACACAGTTTAGGTGGGGTTGTAAATTGGATGAGGCAGGGTCTTAAGGAATCACCAGGGCAGAGCAAACAGAAATGGTTGCCAGTCAGCCCTGAAAACAGGGAGGTCCCAGTATAGGAAAAATTATCCCTGCCAGAACCTCCATCTGGGAGAAAGCCACTCCTGAGTTCCTGACCTGATACCAGTTCCTCCTTGTATGTGTCTGTGTTCCCCAGAACCTCACCTTGGTGCTGGAGCTCAGAGGAAGCAAGACCTTGTAAATTCAGTTCCTGGTCCCAGCCTTTATGAGTAATAGCTGGGTTTCCAGCAGCCTCTATGTCACTGAGCCCCAATCCGCACTGGTTTTTACAGCCCGTAGTTATGGGGACTTCTCTTCCCAGCTCTGGGACCCTGTGCTGGAGGTCTTGTGTGGGGCTGGGACCCCTTGCTCTTCCAGGCAGCCTCCACAGAAACAATATCCCTCCCAATTAAAAAAGTGACACATGTGGGTGCCCCACCAGCCCATTCCATGCTTCTACACCTCCTACCAGTCTCAGTGTGTTTTCTTCTTTATCATTCTTGTAGGACTTCCATTCAGCCAGTTTTCCAGTGGTTCTGGATGATGGTTGTTCTGTATTTTATTTGTAATTTTGATGTGGTTGTGGGAGGCGGTGAGTACAGGCATTTACCTATGCCACCATCTTCAGTGAATCCTGTCATCATCAGATTTTTATGGAACCACTAAAGACCCAGAATAGTCAAGTAATCTGGACCAAAAATAAATAAATAAATAAATAAATAACAAAGCTGGAGGTATCACACTACCTGACTTCAAAATATACTACAAAGTTATGATAATAAAAAAAACAGCATTGTATTGGCAGAAAAACAGACACACAGACCAATGGAATATACTTGAAAGCCCAGAAATAAACCCACGTGTATATGGGCAAACAATTTTTGACAAAGGAGGCATAAACACACAAGGAAGAAAAGAAAGCCTCTTCAATAAATGGCGTTGGAAAAATTGAAAAGCTACATGTACAAGGATAAAACTAGATTATAGTATGTCCCCATATACAAAACTAATTCAAAATGGATCAATGACCTAAGTATAACATCTGAAACAATAAATTATTTAGAATAAAACATAGGTACTAAACTTTTGGACCTTGGTTGTAAAGAATATTTTATGAATTTGATTCCAAAGGCAAGGGATGTAAAGACAAATATAAATGAATTAGTGGCCCGGTGCACGAAATTCGTGCACGGTGGGGGGCAGGGGGGGGGTGTCCCTCAGCCCGGCCTGCACCCTCTCCAATCTGGGACCCCTTGAAGGATGTCCTACTGCCGGTTTACAGGGATCTGGCCTAAACTGGCATTCAGACATCCCTCTCGCAATCCGGGGCTGCTGGCTCCTAACCGCTCACCTGCCTGCCTGCCTGCCTGATTGCCCCTGACCACTCTGCTTGCAGGCCTGCTCACTCCCAAATGCCCCCCCACCAGCTTGATCACCCCCAACTGCCCCCCGTGCCAGTGTGCTCACCCCCAACTGCCTCCCCACTGGCCTGCTCACCTCCACCTTCCCTCCCCACTGGCCTGCTTGCCCCCAACTGCCCCTCTGCTGGCCTGCTTACTCCAAACTTCCTGCCCCCCGCTGTCATGATCACCTCCAACTGACCCCCACTGATGGCCTGCTTGCCCCCAACTGGCCCCCTGCTGGTCTGCTTACCCCCAACGCCCCCCCCCAACACCAGCCTGATCACCCACAACTGCCGTCCCATCCTGGCCTGATCACCCACAACTGCCCTCCCCTCTTGTCCTCTAACTTCCTCTACCTCGGCCCTGCCACCATGGCTTTGTCCAGAAGAATGTCCGGAAGGTCTCCTGGAAGGTCTCCCAGTCTAGTTAGCATATTACCCTTTTATTAGTATAGATAGAGGCCTGGTGCATGGGTGGGGGCCAGCTGGTTTGTCCTGCAGGGTGTCCCGGATCAGGGTGGGGGTTCCCTTGGGGCGTGGGGCCTGGGCAAGGGGCCTGTGGTGGTTTTCAGGCTGGCCATGCTCCATAGGGTGAGGGTCCCCACTGGGAGTGCCTGGCCAGCCTGGGTGAGGGGCTGATGGCTGTTTGCAGGCTGGCCACCCCCCCCCAGAGGGGACTCCTACTCCATGGGGGGGTGGCCAGCCTGAGTAAGGGGCTGAGGGCCGTTTTCAGGCTGGCCACAGCTCCTTCAGGGTGGGGGGTCCTGCTGGAGTGCCTGGCCAGCCTGGGTGAGGGGCGGAGGGCCATTTTCAGGCTGGCCACACCCCCTTCACATTGGGGGTCCCTGATGGGGTGCCTGACCAGCCTGGGTTAGGGGCTGATGGCTGTTTGCAGGCTGGCCAAGCCCCCCAGCAGGGACCCTCAACCCATGGGGGTGTGGCCAGCCTGGGTAAGGGGCTGAGGGCCATTTTCAGGCTGGCCATGCTCCCCAGCTACCCAGGTTCCCAGCCCCTCTTTTTCTTCTTTTTTTTTTTTTCAGTGCCTACTTGAGTGGAGGCCAGGGCTGGCAGGAAGCAGGTATCTGGGATTTATTTATCTTCTATAATTGGAACTTTGTAGCCTTGAGTGGAGGCCAGGGCTGGCTGAAAGCAGGTATCTGGGATTTATTTATCCTCTATAATTGAAACATTGTAGCCTTGAGCCACACCTTCAGAGGTGGCCAGGGCAGGCAGGAAGCTTGCCTTCCTCCATTGCCAGGGGCAACCCAAGCCTCCTGATCACTCCAGCTCCATGGCCGTCACCTTCTTTGTTGGGTTAATTTGCATACTTGCTCCTGATTGGCTGGTGGGTGTAGAGGAGGGGTGGTCAATTTTCATGTTTCTCTTTTATTAGTGTAGATGGGACTATATCAAACTGAAAAGTTTCTGCACAGCAAAAGAAACAGACAACAAAATAAAAAGGCAACCATTTGAATGGGAGATAATATTTGCAAACAACAGCTCTGACAAGGTAATAATATTCAAAATATATAAAGAACTCATACAACTCAACACCAAACAGAATCCAATTAAAAAATGGCAGAGGACCTGAAGAGACATCTCTCCCAAAAATATATACTAATGGCCAACAGATATATGAAAAGGTGTTCAATGTCACTATCTATTAGGGAAATGCAAATCAAAACTACATTGTGATACCTACCACCTGACACCTGTTAGAATGGCCATTATCAACAAGACAGGTAATAACAATTTGTTGAAGTTGTGGAAAAAAGGGAACCCTCTTTCACCATTATTTTTCATAGTGGCTGTAAACTGGCATAGCTACTATGAAAAATAGTATGGCAGTCCCTCAAAAAATTAAGAATAGAGATACCATATGACCCAGCAATTCTTCTTCTGGGTATCTACCAGAAAAACTAAAAAACATTTATTTGCAAAGATATATAGAATCTAATTATATTAATTGCAGCATTATTCATGGAGGCCAAGACATGGAGACAGCCAAAGTATCCTTTGATAGAGGACTGGATAATGCTGTGGTACATATATACTATGCAATACTACTCAGCCATAAGAAAGGATGAAATACGCCATTTGTGATAACATGGATAGACCTTGAGAATATTATGCTAAGTGAAGTGAGTCAGAAATGTTAAGAACCATATGATTTAATTCATATGTGAGAAATCAAACTGAAACTCTCAGATACAGACAATATTATGGTTGTTACCAAAGGGAAGGATGTGGGAGGTGGTAAAGGTAAATGGGTCAAATATATGGCGATGCAAGATGCTTTGCTTTGGGTGGTGAGCACATAAGGCAATATCCAGATAATGTATCATAGATATGTACACAGAAAACCTATATGATTTTGTTAACTAATGTCACCCCAATAAATTTAATATAAGTAAATTATACAATTCAGTGATGTTTGTATTTTTAGAGTTGTGTAACCATTGCCTTAATCTACTTGGAATATTTTCATTACACACACACACACACACACACACACACACACACACACACACACAAATCTTGTACTCACTGATACCCTTCAGCCAAAGACTACTAGGAATACAGCAGTAGTTAAACAAGTTGGTTTTATTACTCATTGCAAAGAGGGAGAAAAAACACCATGAGAGGATGTCTCAGGAAGCAGTGTCAAACAGAATCTATTCTTTTTTCTCTTTTTTAATTGTTTAAAATATTAGAGATAGTAGTACATATGCCCCCTTTTTTTCCCATTGACCTTCCGCCGGCCTCCCCTAACCCCCGGCACATGCCCTCACCGCCCCCCCACCCCAGTGTTTTGTATCCATTGGTTATGCTTATATGCATGCATACAAATCCTTCGATTGATCTCTTATCCCCACAACACTCCCCAGCCTTCCCGCTGTAATTTGGCAGTCTGCTTGATGCTTCTCTGCCTCTGTATCTATCTTTTTGTTCATCAGGTTATAATGTTCATTACCCTATATACTGAAAGGTTAATAAGCAAATTGACTGAACAGTGGACCAACCAGTTGCTATGATGCGCACTGACCACCAGGGGGCAGACGCCCAAAGCAGGAGCTTCCCCCTGGCGGTCAGTGCACTCCCATGGGGGGATTGCCACTCAACCAGAAGCTGGGTTCACAGCTGGCGAGTGCAGCGGCGGTGGTGGGAGCCTCTCCCACCTCCATGGCAGTGCTAAGGACCCCTTGGGGGATGTCTGCCTGCTAGCTTAGGCCCTTTCCTGGGTCCTGCATTGCGAGAGGGTGCAGGCTGGGCTGAGGGACACCACCCCCCCCAGTGCACGAATGTCGTGCACTAGACCTCTAGTTATCCATAAATGAGTGAGCTTGTGTGGTATTTTTCTTTCACTGCCTGGCTTATTTCACTTAGCATAATACTCTCCAATTCCATCCATGCTGCTGCAAATGGTAAGAATTCCTTCTTTTCAACAACAGCATAGAATTCCATAGTATTCTAATTCACTCATATGCTGACGGGCATGTAGGCTGTTTGCAAATCGTAGCTATAGTAAATTGTGCTGCTATGAACATAGGGGTGCATATATCCTTTCTGATTGGTGTTTCTAGATTCTTGGGATATGTTCCTAGAAGTGGTATTACTGGGTCAAATGGCAGTTACATTTTTAAATTTTTGTGGAAACGCCATACTGTTTTCCAGAATGGCTGCACCTGTCTGCATTCCCACCAGCAATATACGAGGGTTCCTTTTTCTCCGCATCCTCTCTAGTACTTGTCATTTGTTGATTTGTTGATGATAGCCATTCTGACAGGTGTAAGGTGGTACCTCATTGTTGTTTTGATTTACATCTCTCAGATGATTAGTGACTTTGAGCATGTTTTCATGTGTCTCTTGGCTTTCTGAATAGCCTCTTACAAAAAGTGTCTATTTAGGTCCTTTGCCCATTTTTTGATTAGGTTGTTTAACTTCCTTTTGTTAAGTTGTATGAGTAAATTTTGGAGATTAAACCTTTATGAGAGATAACATTGGCAAATATGTTCTCCAATGCAGTGGGCTTTCTTATTGTTTTGTTGGTGGTTTCTCTTGCTGAGCAGAAGCTTTTTATTTTGATGTAGTCCCATTTGTTTATTTTCTCCTTAGTCTCCCTTGCCCTAGGATCTATGTCTGTAAAGATATTGCTATGACATATGTCTGCAATTTTGCTGCCTATGGAGTCTTGTAGAATTTTTATGGTTTCCCATCTTATGTTCAATCTTATGGCCATTTTGAGTTTGTTTTTGTGTATGGTGTAAGTTGGTGATCTCCTTTCATTTTTTTTTGCATGTATCTGACCAAATTTCCCAGCACCATTTATTAAAGAGGCTGTTTTGACTCCATTGCATGCTCTTGCCTCCTTTGTCAAATATTAATTGAATATAATGGCTTGGGTCAATTTCTAGGTCCTCTATTCTGTTCCATTGGTCTATATGTCTGCATTTGTGCCAGTACCAGGCAGTTTTGAGAACCATGGTTTGGTAATATAGTTTGATGTCTGGTATTGTGATCCCTCCAACTTTGTTCTTCTTTCTCAGGATAGCTGTGGCTATTTGGGGTCATTTTTTATTCCAGATGAATTTTCGGAGAGTTTGTTCTAGATCTTTGAAATATGCCACTGGTATTTTAATAGGTACTGCATTGAATCTATAGATTGCTTTAGGTAGTATGGACATTTTAATGATGTTGATTCTACCAATCCATGAAAAAGGTATGGTCTTCCATTTGTTTATGTCTTCCTCTATCTCTTTTTTCAGTGTCCTGTAGTTTTCCAAGTACAGGTCTTTTACCTTCTTGGTTTATTCCTAGGTATCTTAATTTTTTTGGTGCAATGGTAAATGGGATTTTTTTTCATTTATCTTTCTGTGAGTTCATTATCCGTGTATAAAAAGGCCATAGATTTCGGGGCATTAATTTTGTATCCTGCTACATTGCGAAATTCATTTATTTGGTCTAGTAGTTTTTTATGGAGTCTTGGGGGTGTTCTATGTATAGTATCATGTCATCTGCGAATAAGGACAGTTTTACTTCTTTTCCAATTTGGATGCCTTTTATTTCTTCTTCTTGTCTGATCGCTATGGCTAGTACTTCTAATACTATGTCGAACAGGAGTGGTGAAAGTGGGTATCCTTGTCTTGTTCCTGTTTTAGGGGAAATGAATTTAGTTTTTGCCCATTGAGCATGATGTTGGCTGTAGGTTTGTCATGTAAGGCTTTTATTATGTAGAGTTATGATCCCTCTATTCCCACTTTGCTCAGCGTTTTTATCAAGGAAGGGTGTTGGATTTTGTCAAATGCTTTTTCTGTATCAATTGATATGATTGTGATTTTTGTCTCTCAGTTTGTTTATGTGATGTATTACATTTATTGATTTGTGGATATCGTACCATCCTTGCATCCCCGGAATAAATCCTACTTCGTCATGGTGTATAATCTTTCTAATGTATTGCTGAATCCGATTTCCTAGAATTTTGTTGAGAATTTTAGCATCTATATTCATTATTTCTTCTTTGAATGCTTGGTAGGATTATTGGCATAAATTTGGGGTTGTTGTGTGTTCATTGTCTTTCATTGCCCTGATGCTTTTTATTTCTTTTTTTATCTCTTTGATAACCCAATCATTGTTTAGTAGCATGCAATTTAGCCTCCAGGTTTTTGATTTTTTTTATGGTTTTTATTGTAGTTGATTTCTAATTTTATGCCATTGTGATCTGAGAAGATGCTTGATATATTTCTATCTTCTTGAATTTGAAGTGACTTTGCCTGTGTCCCAATATGTGGTCTATCTTTGAAAATGTGCACTTGAGAAGAATGTATATTCTGTGGTTTTGGGGTGAAATGTTCTGAAGATGTGAATTAATTCCATCTGGTCTAGTGAGTCATTTAGGATTGATGTGTCTTTGTGTTTTTTTTATTTTGTTTGTTTGTTTAGAAGTCTTATCCAGTGGTGTTAGTGGGGTATTAAATTCCACTATTATGACTGTATTGCTGTAAATCTGTTCTTTGATATTCTCCAGAATTTTTTTTTTTAATATATTTGGGTGCTCTTGTATTGGGTGCATATATGTTTACCAGAGTCATATCTTCTTGTTGAATTGCACCTTTTAGTATTATAAAGTCGCCTTCCTGATCTCTTGTTATGGCCTTCACTTTGAGATCTAATTTGTCAGAAATAAGTATTGCTACCCAGCTTTTATTTTTTCATTTCCATTCGCCTAAAAAACCTTTTTCCATCCATTCACCATCAGTCTGTGTGAGTCCTTTGTTTTGAGTTGGGTCTCCTGTAGACAGCAGATATGTGGGTTATGTTTTCTAATCCACTCAGCTACCCTATATCTTTTGATTTAATCCATTTACATGTAAAGTTATTATTGATAGGTACTTATTTGTCACAATTTTATTTTCTTTATACCTGTGTTCCTTCTTCCCTTCCTATTTCTTCTTTTTACAGCAGTCCCTTTAGCATTTCTTGCATTTCTGGTTTGGTGGTAATAAACTCCCTTAGTCTTTTTTTGTCTGTGAAGTTCCTGATTCCACCCTTAACTTTGATTGGTAGCCTTGCTGGGTACAGTATTCTTGGATTCAGACCCCTGCTTTGCATGATTGTGTATATTTCATTCCATTCCCTTCTAGCCTGAGTGTTTCTGTTGAGAAATCAGTCCATAGTCTGATGGGCTATCCCTTGTAGGTGACTTTTTATCTCTCTCTTGCAGCCTTTATGATTCTCACTTTGTTGTTGGTGTTTTCCAATTTAATTATAATGTGACTTGGTGTCAGTCTTTTTGGGTTCATCTTGTTTGGGACTTTGTGAGCTTTTTGTACTTGTGTGAGTTTTTTCTTCTTCCAAATACCAGGGAAGTGTTCTGCCATTATTTCTTCTAACAGGTTTTCTATTCCTTTCTCAGTTTCCTCTCCTTCTGGGACTCCTATTATGCAGATGTTATTTTGTTTCATGTTGTCCCAGAATTCCCTTAGGCTCTCCTCCTGGTTTTTTAGGTTTTTTTGTTCGCCCAGTTGCTGTCCTGCTTGGGTATTTTTTCCTACCTTGTCTTCTAGCTCACTGATGCAGTTCTCCGCTTCTTCTAGTCTATTGTTGATACTTTCTATTGTGTTCTTTATTGTCGTGATGTCATTTTTCATTTCTTCTTGGTTCTTTTTCATTTCCTCTTTATTTTTTTGTTAGATATATTTTATTGATATTTTTACAGAGGGGAAGGGAGAGGAATAGAGAGATAGAAACATTGATGAGAGAGAAACATCAATCAGCTGCCTCCTCACACTCCCCACTGGGGATGTGACCGCAACCAAGGTACATGCCCTTAACCAGATTCGAACCTGGGACCCTTCAGTCCGCACGCTGACGTTTTTATCCACTGAGTCAAACTGGTTAGGGATCCTCTTGATTCTTACACATATTGTTGAATTTGTCTTCCAACCTTTTCAGCATCCTTATAATCATTGCTTTGAATTCTTTCTCTGACCTTTGTTTGCCTCCATTTCATTTACTCCCTTTTCTTTTGATTTCTCCTTTTCTTTCATATGCTGACTGTTGCTTTCTCCCCCATGTTCGCTTCTTTCAGGGTGTCTGGTTATGTAGCTGTCTCTCTTCTGCATTGACTCTCTCTAGGCCAGAGGTTCTCAACCTTCCTAATGCCATGACCATTTAATACAGTTCCTCATGTTGTGGTGATCCCTGACCATAAAATTATTTTCGTTGCTACTTCAGAACTGTAATTGTGATACTGTTATGAATCGTAATGTAAATATCTGATATGCAGGTATATTTTCATTGTTACAAATTGAACATAATTAAACTTTTTCACTCGGATGTCGAGTGTGACTTGACACGGTTAGAATCGGTAGCAGCTTGTATGTCGAGCCACACTCGACATGTAGTTTCACCGTGGGGGGAAGGGGGATTTTTGCCTATTTTTCTAGTATCTTTTCTTGTTTTCATTAGCATGAAAGGACAAGTAAAATGTAAATGCCATCTCAACTGATACCACCACCACCAATAAAAGCTTTTGTTTCTAAGACACGGGCTCCCCTGACTGTGCAGCCCCTGCTGCTGCTGAGTTCCCTCCCAGAGTGACCGGCTCGGATGCGGAGACCAAGCCATCTTTAAGGGGAAAGTGGATGTTATCGGAAGCCTGAAAATCTACAACTACAGCACCCACAGAAAAGCTGCGAACCCCAGAACACCGGTCCCCAATTGGCGCAAACACACGGATTCAGAGGAGGTCTACAATCCACCATGGAAAGGTCAGATTTCGCCTGGGATAAGGTGAGGTCTCTGGTCCCGGCAGGAGAGAAAAACGCAAGCACTGAGGGAGCTGGAGGACCGGGGGAAGTCTGCACCTAGAAAAATCCATGGATTTTGGGGATGGCGTGATCCGTGAATGTGGAAGGGGGTCCTCAGAGATGCTAATAGAAGGGAACTCTAAAAAGCAACCCATTTTGATCTGACACAAAAGGAAAGCCTGAAAATTTTAAAAGTGTGCCGGCTGCTTAGACCCAAGGGGGGAAAAAAGACTGCATAGACTTGTGCGCAGCCCCAGAGTTAGCACACTTACGCTGGCTCTTTTTTTTCTTTTTCCTCTTTAAATCCTTGCTTCTGATTACTAAGCCATAGTAATTACATAGGATCACCCAGTTGGGGACACCCTAAGAGACTGCATGGGAAAGTTGTTTTTCTGGAACCTGGGAATCAGAGTGGGGAATAACCATCAGAGAACCACCTCTGGGGCAACCCACTCCCACAAACTGGCATTGAGTAACACAAAGAAAAAGGATCTAAACACTGGCTAGAGAGGACCTATAGACCCAGAGGTCAATCCAGAAACACTGCCACCCAGGGGTTGAATAACAAATTGACTCTTGTGTAAACACAAAGGAATACAAGAAATTAAGACACACTGCCTGCTTAAAAATCAGGACTGGCTTACAACACTGAGGAGCAGTGGAACGCAGTGAACTGCAATACTGTCCTGACTAGAAAATAGGCATTACAAACAAAACAGTAGAGAAAGTGAATGACCTTCACTACTGCACATTTTTATTTTTATTTGTTTTTTCATCTTTTACTTAAGAAACTAATTTTTTCTTTTTTCCTCACTTGATTTTACCTTTTTAATTATTACATTTTACCTATATAATTATTATATTTTCAATCAGTATTATTACTTCTACTATTTTACCTTTTTTAAAAAAAGTGTCATTTTATTTTCTCTTTATTTTACTTTGGGATTAGTGTTCTACATTCTATTTTCATCTTTCCTTTAGCATCATTTTACTCTATCTCAACTTTACCTTTATGCCATCACTCTCTTCCTAACTTTTCCCCTTTTGTTGTCCTGTTTCTCTTACCCTTTTCCTGCTTAAGATTTTCCCTATTCTTTCTTTTTAACCCGTTAAAATTTCACCCTACTTATATATCTAATTTCCAATCCCTGCTCAAAGTCCATACACACCTCTCTCTTCTCTGTCTTCACTATCCAACAAAATTGGTTTTCTCTCTGTCCTTTTGTTGTTGATTGCTTCATTATTGTTTATATCGATTTTTATGCTTGTTTCTGAGATTTTTTTGCTTATTCTTTTTTGTTTGTTTTGTTTTTGTTTGTTTTTTGCTTCTGTTTTCCCTCGCCTCACTTGATATTAGTTGTTATTTGTAGTTTGTATTCATCTCCAGGTACTTGTTGCTGGCATTTGCTGGGATTAGTGGCTGTTCTATTGGAGTTTTCTCCCCCATGTAAATAGTTTGTTCCCATCTTCTTTCTTATTATCTTTATTTTCTCTCTTACTTTATTTTTCCTTTTCCTACTTTCATTTTTGGACTCCTTTCTTTATTTTTTTCTCTTCTTCTTTCTCTCCTATCATCTAATTTGCCTTTCTCTGGTGGGCACCTTTATTTGGGGTTATTAAAATCGTGAATACATTTCAGTTCAGTGCATTATACATTGTACCTGGTTGAGTTGTTTTTTGTGCCTTTAAATCAACGCAGGAGAGAGGAAACTACATAACCAGACACCCGGAGAAGAGAGACCATGAGGAGGCAAAGAAACAGCCCGCATATAAAAGAAAAGCAGGAAATGCCAGAAAAGGAAGTAAACGAAATGGAGGCAAGCAACTTGCCAGAGAAATAATTCAGAGAAATGGTCATAAGTTGAATGAAAAGAATGGAAGAAAAATTCGACAATATGTGTAAGAACCATGAGGAAATTAAGAAGAACCAAGAATAAATGAAAAATGACATTGCTGCTGTAAAGAACTCAATAGAAAGCATCAAGAGTAGACTAGAAGAAGCAGAGGACCGCATCAGTGAGCTGGAAGACAAGGTAGGAAAAAATACCCAAGTAGAGCAGCTTCTAGAAAAAACAAATTAAAAGCAGGAGGAGAGCCTAAGGGAACTTTGAGACAACACGAAACAAAACAACGTCTGCATAATAGGGGTTACAGAAGGAGAAGAAACTGAGCAAGGAATAGAAAACCTGTTTGAAGAAATAATGACAGAAAATTCCTTGATATAATGAAGAAAAACCCCACACAAATCCAAGAAGCACACAGAGTCCCAAGCAAAATGAACCCCAAAAGGCCAATGCCAAGGCACATTATAATTAAATTGGCAAACACCAGCGATAAAGTAAGAATCTTAAAAGTGGCCAAAGAGAGACAGAAAGCTCCCTACACAGGAACCCCCATCAGACTAGCAACTGATTTCACAACAGAAATTCATCAGGCCAGAAGGGAATGGAATGAAATATACAAAGTCATGCAAAGGAAGGGTCTGAATCCAAGAATACTTTACCCAGAAAGGCTATCAATCAAAATTGACGGTGAAATCAGGATTTTCACAGACAAAAAAGGACTAAGGGAATTTATTACCACCAAACCAGCAATGCAAGAAATGGTAAAGGTTCTGCTGTTAAAAAAAAAGAAAAAAGAAATAGGAAGCGAAGAAGGAACACAGGGGTAAAGAATAAAAATGGCGACAAATAAGTACCTATCAATAATAACTTTAAATATAAGTGGATTAAATGCTCAAATCAAAAGACATAGGGTTACGGATTGGATAAGAACACAGAACACATATATCTTCTCTCTACAAGAAACCCACTTCAGAAAAAAAGACGCAAACAGACTGAGGGTGAAGGGATGGAACAGGTTTTTCAGGCGAATGGAAATGACAAAAAAGCTGGAGTAGCAATACTTATATCTGACAATTTAGATCTCAAAGTGAAGGACATAAGAAGGATAAAGAAGGCCCTTAATAATACTAAAGGGAGCAAGCCAACAAGAAGAAATAACTCTGTTAAATATATATGCAACCAATACAAGAACACCCAAATACATAAAAAAAAAACTCCTGGAGGATATCAAGGGAGAGATTGACAGAAATACAATCAATTTAAGAGACTTTAATACCCCACTACCAGTATTGGGCAAATCCTCTAAACAAAAAATCAGCGAGGAAACATCAATCCAAAAAGACTCCCTACACTAGATGGAATTAATTGACATCTTCGGAACATTTCATCCCAAAGCCACAGAATATACATTCTTCTCAAGTGCAAATGGGCCATTTTCAAAGATAGACCATATGTTGGGTCATAAGCAAAGGCTCTACAAATTCAAGCAGATCAAAAACTTATGAAGCATCTTCTCAGATCACAGTGGCATAAAACTGGAAATCAACTACAATAAAAACAATCCAAAAAAAATCAAACACATGGAGACTAAACAGCATGCTATTAAACAATGTCTGGGTTACAAGACAGATCAAAGAAGAAATAAAAAAAATCATAGCAACAAATTACAAATAAAACACAACAATCCAAAATCTATGGGCCACAGCGAAAGCAGTCTTGAGAGGGAAGTTCATAGCTCTACAAGGCTACTGCAAAAAGACAAGAAACAAAGGTAATAAATTACCTAACCCTACAACTCAAAGAGTTAGAAAGAGAGCAATAAGAACAGCACAGTGTAAGGAGAAGGAAGGAAATAATAAAGATCAGAGTGGAGATAAATGACATTGAGACCAAAAAAATAATACAAAAGTTCAACAAAACCAAGAGCTGGTTCTTTGAAAGGATAAACAAGATTGATGAACCTCTAGCCAGGCTCACGAAGAAGTAAAGAGAGAGGACCCAAATAAACAAAATCAGAAATGAAAGAGGTGAAATAACAACAGACCCTACTGAAATACAAAGGATTGTTAATAAATACTATGAACAACTCTATTCCAACAAACTGGACAACCTGCAGGAAATGGACATACTCCTAGAAAAATATAACCTTCCAAAACTCAATCAGGAAGAATCTAAACATCTCAAAAGGCCAATAACTATGGAAGAAATTGAAGCAGTCATCTAATAGCTTCCAGCAAACAAAAGCCCGGGGCCAGACAGCTTCACAGGGGAGTTTTACCAAACATTCAAGGAAGAACTAAAATGTATCCTCTTAAGACTACTCCAAAAAATTCAAGTGGAAGGAACACTTCCAAGCTCCTTCTATGAAGCCAGCATCACCCTAATACCAAAACCAGATAAAGACAACACACTGAAAGAGAATTATAGGCCAATATCCCTCATGAACATAGATGCCAAAATCACAAACAAAATTCTAGCAAATCGGATCCAGCAGTACATCAGAAAGATCATACACCATGACCAAGTAGGATTTATCCCAGGAATGCAAGAATGGTACAATATCTGCAAATCAATAAACATGATACATCACATAAATTGAGAGATAAAAATCACATAGTCATATCAATTGATGCAGAAAAAGCATTTGACAAAATCCAACACCCTTTCTTGATAAAAACTCTCAACAAGGTGGGAATATAAGGATCATACCTCAATATAATAAAATCCATTGATGATAAACCCACAACTAACATCATACTCAATGGACAAAAACTAAAAACATTTCCCCTAAGAACAGGAACAAGACAGGGATGCTCACTCTAACCACTCCTATTTGTCATAGTACTGGAAGTATTAGCTATTGCAATTAGACAAGAAGAAGAAATAAAAGGCATCCAAATTGGAAAAGAAGAAGTAAAGCTGTCCTTATTTGAAGATGACATGATATTATACGAAAAAAAAAAAAAAAACGAGCCCGTTTTCCCAGTTTCTAAAAGCAGAATGTCAGAAAAATGGCGACCGGAAGGAAGGTAGGGAGAGAGAGAGTGTGAGTGAGGAACCCATAGAGGAGAGTGTAGACATGTGTGATGTGTGTGTATGAGCTAGGGTCAGTTGGATTCTGCAGGTCTTCCAAGGGGCTGCCTAACCAGGCAGTCCCAGACAGCGGAGCCCCGTGCACAAAGCGAACACTTCTTGGCGGCTGGTGCAGACGCGGAGACCACGCCATCCTGAGAAACAGAGCTGCCTGAGACTCGGATCCTGGCTTCTGACACAAACCAGGACCTTGCAGCCACCAGGTCAGAGAACTGCTATCACAGCTTCAGACCAACAAACAACAAGAATCCAGGCTTCCCGGCAGCAGATATCCGTGAGTCAAAGGGCCTATCCTCCTCCCCGCAGGCGTGCAGATAGCGCCATAGTAACTAATAGACCCGCCTGTCGCCCAAGCTGCAGAGCTTTGCCCAGGGAAGCACTCCCCCTTAGGGAATTTGGCGCGCTGGACAGAAGCAGCTCACCTTCGGGGAAATCTGTCATTGCGCACAGAGGGCTCCCCATTAAAATACCAATGGCATATTTCACAGACTTTGAAAGAACTCTCCAAAAATTCATCTGGAATAAAAAAAGACCCCGAATAGCCACAGCAATCCTGAGAAATAAGAATAAAGTAGGAGGGATCTCAATACCAGATTTCAAGCTATATTACAAAGCCACTGTTCTCAAAACAGCCTGGTACTGGCACAACAACAGACATATAGATCAATGGAACAGAATAGAGAATCCAGATATTGACCCAAACCACTATGCTCAATTAATATTTGACAAAGGAGGCATGAACATACAATGGAATAAAGACAGTCTCTTCAATAAATGGTGTTGGGAAAATTGGACAGATACATGCAAAAAAATGAAACTAGATCACCAACTTACGCCATACACAAAAATAAACTCAAAATAGATACAGGACTTAAACATAAGATGGGAAACCATAAAAATACTAGAGGAATCCACAGGCAGCAAAATCTCAGACATATGCCGAAGCAATTTATTCACTGATACTGCTCCTAGGGCAATGGAAGCTAAAGAGAAAATAAACAAATGGGACTACATAAAAATAAAAAGCTTTTTTACAGCAAAAGAAACTATCAACAAAACAACAAGAAAGCCCACTTCATGGGAGAACATATTTGCAAATGGCATCACTGATAAAGGTTTAATCTCCAACATCTACAGGCAGCTTATACAACTTAATAAAAGGAAGATAAATGATCCAATAAAAAAATGGGCAACGGACCTAAATAGAATCTTTTCCAAAGAAGACAGAAGGAAGGCCAAGAGACACATGAAAACATGCTCAACCTCACTAATCATCCGAGAGATGCAGACTGGTGCAGCCACTGTGGAGAACAGTGTAGAGGGCCGCCTGGGAGGTATCTGGGCATTTCTTTTAATTATCATCAGCTGAACTCAGGGTGTAGGCAGAACCATGCCCTGGGGACATGCTTCCCCAATGAGGCTGGACATGTTAATCAGTTCTGACTTCATAGCAGCCCAGGTGTCAGCAGGGGCAGGTCTAGATATGTAAATCCAGTAATGCTAGGTCCTAGTCAAGAATGCAAATAAGCTCCTTTGATCCTAAGTTTTGGTGTTACTTCCTGGATGTTTGGGATATAAAATAAACCTGCTGGGTGGTTCAGGGTCATCGTCATGCTGCCTCTCCATGAGAGAGGAAAGATGGCGTCCCCAGCTTCATGAATCTATTTCTGCATCTTGTTTTCTTTATTTCTATTATTTCTCAATCCCTGGCCGCCTCCATTTAGGACCAGTTCGTTCATCTCTCTTTCCCTGCGGGATGCGGAAAAGGGAGATCCCCGCCATGTTTGGCCCCCGCCGCATCAGGCCCCCACATAATGGCGATCTAACGTGGGCCATGAAAGAGGCAACAAGAGGTAAGAGGCTAGGGATCGCTCCCAGAATTGCGCGCGCCACAGATTTAAGGAATTGTAAGATAAGGGGAGTGTATTGTTTGTGAATTAAATTGAATTAGCCGGGTGTTAAACATGGGTAATTCTCAAAAATGCTTTAACTATGCTCAGATCTCAAAGATTTTCTGTTAAGCATAGTCAAATTCTTGATTTCTTTCTTAAGTTTTGTTGATGAAACCTGGGAAAAAGTCAGAAAGCAGTTGCATGCTTGATTCAGCACAGGAGAGTTTAAGAATGTCTAAGTGGGGTGCAGCCACGGCCTTACAGCCTGCAGTGGAAGGGTGCAAGTCTCTAAGAATACCATCTGCACCTCCTCTGCCTCCACGTGTAAACTACTTGTAACCAAGTAGAAAAAGATTAAAGGAAGTTTCTCAGCAACTGCCAATAATTCTTTATCTTAAAAATAATTTTCTTTCCTTAAAAATAAAAATGAATAAAAATTGAAAAAAATAAATAAAAGCAGTAGATGCCAGACCATTACTGAATCTTCCCCCTAAGAAACAAGGAGGTGGGGGAAGGGAGACACATGGCGATCCAATATGGACGCCACTCCCCAAGAAAGCCACTTTGAAAGGCCTCATCTTCGCCATCTTTATTTATTTTCCAGCTAATGAGTTAAAGCTTTTACAAATTCATAAATGCATCCGGGATTTCTGTGCACATGTAAAGGGAAAAGGCCAGTTTAAAAACGAGTGCGCATAGTTTTGAGCTGAACTTGACCTTTTGCTGTGTACAGAATAAAAACCCGAGACTGTTTTGGCCTTAAAAATGGCGGAGATGAACCAAAGAAAGAAATACAGACTAGTTTCCCAAGGCGATCTAAGGTAGCTCTTTTGAAGTTTCCCGACCTAGGCAGGTAACCAGCAAGTAAATAGTCAAGTTTACATATGAATGGCTGAGAGTTTGCTTCTTGACTTCCCCAGCAGGAAAATTGTGACCGTTTTGAAATTTAGTGGCTGGGCCAAGCCTATCGGCTGGAAATTTAAAAGAACTTGGAAGTTTACTAAATCAAATGATAAATTTAAATTATCTAAATGTATTGAAATTGATAATACTGAAATGTAGATCTAAATATGCCTAGTATAAAGTCTAGATGATATAAATTAATCTATTAATTGAATATGCCTTATATTTTATTTGAAATGTATCCTTAAAAATGTAAAAGTATTATTGATTTGAGAAATGCTAAGTATTTGATTTGCTACCTGAAAAATTGAAGCTCTGAAAGTTTAAGTCTCTTTTCTCATCATGAAAAGGCTACAAAAATGAAAAACCCAGAACCTTTTTTCCTAAGAAAAATGGCGAATTTGACCAAAAGGAAAGAACACAGGCTAGTTTCAGCAGCAGATTGGCATTTCCATAATAAAGAGTAGTTTTTAAAATGCTAATGAAAGGTGTTAAAAATTTAACCTTAAGGTCTTCAAGACAAAATTTATCCAAAGTAAATGCCTTAAAATAATTGGAATTGGATTTGAAACTCAAAAATTGTTAAAAAACACATAAAAATAAAGTAGCCCAGATAAAGACTGGCCTATGCCCCTTATTAATGCAGAAGGCATAGTCGCCCTTCCCCCAGCATTCAGGTAGGCAAGTTCCCGCCAGTAGCCATTTTAAGAACGTAATTTACATTCGAAAAGACCAAACCTGTTTCGCCATCTTTAGGTTTGGCTTTGGCAGCTTAAAAATTGTAAAAGTTTGCTTAATTATATAAATAATAAAAGTTTATTAAATATCTAGAGATTTTGAAATGAAAAAAAAAAAAACGCTAAAATATTCATCTAAATTTGCCTCATGAAAGATTCAGAGGACAGAATTGAATCTCTTTGATTATGTCTTGTGTTTTAGAAATTTATTAAGAATATAAAAGAGTTGTTAATCAAAGAACTGCTAATATTTGACTTGCAAACTCTGAAAATTTAGAGTGCAAATTGAATTGAAAAATTATATAAATGTGGTAATAATACCTAAAATATAAAAACGTGTTTTTGAGAAAATAAAATGTTTTCTCTTAAATAATTAGAAATTCAAAATATGTTACTTTTGGTCTAATTTTAAAAAGAGAATTAATTCTATGATACAGTTTAAATTTAATTGATATTTTTTAAGATAATTTAAGTATATAATCTTTAAATCATATATATTATATGTTTGATCTTTCCAAGTGTATTTCAAGGTTTTGAGAGTAGCTTTTGGACATTTCATTGGGCCCTGTAATGTATTTCAAAAGTCTATTCTCTCTTAAAAGAAATATTTTTTAATTAAACCGATTGATACTTGAGATTGCATGGAAAGCTTTATCAAATTAAAATTAATTAATATATTTTTACTTACATACATATATATTAAATGTTATGAAAGTTTTTGCCTGTAAGAAGGGCAAAAACAATATATTTCTTAAATATAGTCAAAATTTTCAACAGAAGTAGAATTTCATAGAAAGACAAAAAGCCTCAAGCAGCCTGCATTTTTGAATCGGCTGGAGGTGGGACACTGTTTATGCTTTTGGATCAGACCAATAAAGTATCAAATAAGTTTACTGAATAAGTTTCTTTGTTTTTTTATTAAAGATACCTACTTAACTTACCCTATAAATTAGATTTTTAAAATATAATCAAGGTCTCATATAAATTAAGTTACATGAGAAGCCAATGTTTTTATAAATAGTTGAATCCTGACTCATAGTAGCCTGCATTTTTAATTAAGCTAGAGGAGGAGCAACATTTGCGGCTTGTGAGATAGCCGCCATCTTGCTTGCCCCTCTGGCCACGTGGTTACTGCCCGCCATCTTGAAATAACAAAGGCAAACCCCTTTCTTTAAATAAGCCAATGTCTTTGTAAGCAATTTAAATAAGTCTTCTATGAAAGTTAGTTAAGACCTCCCATGATCCCTCTGTATATGCAAATAAGCCTAAGAGGATACTTTAAAAATATAATTATAAATTTATTATAAGGAGAAATTTTAAAAATTTTAAATTCTCTTTCACTAGTATTTAAAGTGTAAACTAAGATTATTGTTAAAATGATAAATCTGAAAGTAAATTAGTAGTCAGCCTTACTGTAAGAGTACTTGTAATATAGCTAGCTAGTCGCCTGAGGCTTGCCTTTCAAGCTGTAACCATACAGGTTGTTTGTTATAAAAGGAAAGACAAAGGTTCTTGAATGAAACTCTCTGTAGCCTGAAAATTATTTTGGAAGGAAATAAAGAGAGGTTTCCTTCAAATATCATAGGGATTGTAATTGGTAACCAATGCATTAGGCCTCAGAAGGTGGAGATAAGAAAAGATTAAATGACTTTTAGAAATTATTAGGGGACTTTAACCGGTTAAAACCTTTTCTATACAAAAAGAAATTGATAGCCAGTTTGAGATTGAATTGCCATGGCCTAGAACAAAGAATATTCTTACATGATATTCTACAATTTCATTATAATTTTTGATATTTTACAACAGCATATTCTACAATTATCCCAAACTTACAAACTAATTCTTTGAATGTTTGGCAGCAATTTAAAAAGGACATAAAAAAATTTAATCCCTTCCACTGTGTGGAAGGCCCCCTGGGAAGGCACTTGAGCATTCTATATTGGCCTCTCTTGCCCTTTTGCCAAGAGGGACCCTCTTCTCACAATCCAATTGCCCACAGCTGTTGCCTGAGTTTTCAGTTCATGCTGAGGTTGAAACCTCATGGTGGCTGATACCATGGATCTGTCTCTCACACAATGGCGTGAGCTGGGCCCTCCCTGGAGAAGAAACCTGGGTACCCCAAGATCTGTGATCAATGCCAGGGCCCCACCAGCAGGCGAGGGGATCCCAAGGCAGGTGCTGGGCATGGAGGCCATAGGGGCATAGGCTACCAAGGAGACAGAACTGAACCTCACATCGCCCTGCTTGGCCCCGGAGGATGGCTGGTTAGTCAAAGACGGGTAAGATTCCTCAAGGGAGGAACAACCTAAGACAGGCACAGTCGCAGAGGGGCCATCAGGAGAGAATTTGGGGGTCAACAGAGGTGGGGCACAGATCCTCACCCCCCCCCCCCAACATTGCAGGGGCTTGAACACTCGCCCCTTCTGAGGGAGGTCTCCTGCCCCATGGCTGCTTCACGCTTCCCATGCCCAGCTCAGATCGGGACCCAGGCAACATACAGAGACTTGGCCCAGCTCAGATCGGAAAGAGACCCAGATAACAGAGACTTGGCCCAGCTTAGATTGAGACCCAGGCAACAGAGAGTTGGCCAATGGCAGCTGCCCTATGTCTAAATCTAGCCTAGCACCAGGAATGCTCAGGGCTTTCTCAAGGATGCAAAATAATCCTTTCCATTAATATTTACAGAGTAAACTAAGATTGTTGTTAGAGTATTAAATTTGACAGTAAAATAGTCAAGTTTTCAAATTAATTTAAATTAGCTAAATGAAATAAGTGAATATTCAAAAAAATGTAATTGTACAAAAGCTGTTCCTAAAGTATTAACCAAAATTTCTATTGATAGTTCATTTCATGGTAAAATTACTTAACACGCAATGAACCTAAAGCAGTCATATTTTTGTGCAAAAAATTAAAATTTAAAGTTATCAAGACTGCATTATAAAAATTTTCCAAAAGCCTCCTAATAATTAAATAAAAATAAGGGGGGATAGTGGAGTAATATTCTGTAAGGAAAAATATCCTGAAAGTAAATTACATCTAGAAATTTTTTACTGTGAAAATTAATTTTTATTTGTAATGCAAACAGCAAGACACCCATGAAAAACACACATGGTGTCAAAATAAACCAAAGGAAAATTGTTTGGGCTAAAAATCAAAAGGATCTCAAGTCTAAATTATAGAAAAGAGTTCTTTATTAACCTTTGGTTGAGAATATGTTTATATTTCCAGAAAACTCCAAAGCCCATATGGATTCCTGCAACAACAGATCCCAGAGAGGACCTGATAGGACTACTGCAGCCACAGAATAAGCAGTGGCCCCCGAGAACAGAGGAGAAATAGTCCAGAAATAAAAATAGTGAAGATGCCTTGCCATGCTAGCAGTCAGCACCTGTGCACTGCTGAAGGTTGTCCAGGACCAAGGGCAAGGAAGGTCGGTGTGCACACCTTCTGCATAGAAGTCAAAATGTTTGATGTTTTATGTTCTACCAGGACCCCTGACTTGGGGTCTTGCCTTATTTCTAACTCAGGGAATGGTATTAACTGCCACATTGGAGGAAATGTTATACCTCAGGCATTAACCATTTTTACAGATGGATCCAGTTCTGGAAAGGCTGGATCTACTGCAGCAGGAGAGCAAAAATCCTTCAAACCTTTTATATTTTTCAGTAGAAATACAAGCTCTTATTTATGCCTTAACAGATTTTGCTACGGAGCCCATCAACCTATAGTAATAGTGCTTATGTGGTAAGTATGGCAAAAATTATTGTAAAAGCTACTATAGGGCACACTAATTCAGAGGAAACTTTTCATTTAATTTTCAGCCTTTTAAATGTTATTAGAGAAGGACAATTTCCATGTTTTACTGGAAGCAATGTCCTCAGTGTGTTATCCACCTCTCTGTGCCAACTTTAGGGGTAAATCCCCAAGGACTTAAACCTAATCAAATCTGACAAAATGAATGTCACTCAATTGTGGAAAGAGCCAATCGTACTCTTAAAATCATTTATTAAAACAAAAAGGGGGAGACAGATGTTATGTGTCACCTCAAAAGTGGCTCAGTCATGCTTTTTATACTTTAAAAAAATTTTAATTGTAATGCAAAGGATCGTACAGCAGGTGAAGGGCATCGGGCCTCTTCTACAATAGCCTTCACCGAGTCAGCTAGGTGGAAGGAAGCACAAAACCAGACAAAAGTTTTATCAGATTCAGTAATAATGTGGGGAAGAGGTTGTGTTTTATATCTTTCCAGAAGGAGCAATGCAGCCAATTCGGGTGCCAGAGCGTTACATCCATCACCACAATGGACCCAGAGAAGCTCCTGTGTCCCTTCACTCAAAAGGACTGAGAGCTGCCCCATGAGAGCAAAGAGGTAGAAGAAGAAGAAAACTGAAAGCTACGCAAGGGACTGAGGTGCCAACATGGAGTCAGCTGAAGAAGTTAATGACTGAAGTGTAGCAGATTGTGGAAAAGCAAGAAGTTGAAGCTTCTTCAACCATGTTCCTGCTCATGCTAGCATCTGTTAGCTGCCAGTCTTCTGCAAAGATCTTGCGCAGCCAAGTCCAAGGACTCTTGAGTAAATATACACCAGCAGCAAAAGAGACTTTCTTTCATTTAGTAGCTAAAAATGTTAACATGTCCATAGTTCTGATTTCTCTTATTGTTGTTTTGCACTGGCGTTGTTTTATTATTATTTAATAGCTATTATTTAATAGCCAGACTTTTGCTCTTGACTTTCAAGTTTTGAAAAATGATAACATGTATGTAGTTTAGTTTTGCATTGGCATTGTTTGCAATTGTGTTAATATTAGAGCTTTATTATTAATGTTTAGATTTTACTTTTATTATAGTAGCTTAAAAACAAAAGAAAAGGTGAGATGTAGAGGGCCGCCTGGGAGGTATCTGGGCATTTCTTTTAATTATCATCAGCTGAACTCAGGGTGTAGGCAGAACCACGCCCTGGGAACATGCTTCCCCAATGAGGCTGGACATGTTAATCAGTTCTGACTTCATAGCACCCCAGGTGTCAGCAGGGGCGGGTCTAGATATGTAAATCCAGTAATGCTAGGTCCTAGTCAAGAATGCAAATAAGCTCCTTTGATCCTAAGTTTTGGTGTTACTTCCTGGATGTTTGGGATATAAAATAAACCTGCTGGGTGGTTCAGGGTCATCGTCATGCTGCCTCTCCATGAGAGAGGAAAGATGGCGTCCCACCCAGCCCCAGCTTCATGGATCTATTTCTGCATCTTGTTTTCTTTATTTCTATTATTTCTCAATCCCTGGCCGCCTCCATTTAGGACCGGTTCGTTCATCTCTCTTTCCGTGCGGGACGTGGAAAAGGGAGATCCCCGCCATGTTTGGCACCCGCCGCATCAGGCCCCCACAGAACAGTATGGAGTCTCCTCAAAAAACTGAAAATGGAACTCCCATTTGACCCAGTAATCCCACTCCTAGGAATATATCCTAAGAAACTGGGAACACCAATAAGAAAGGATATATGCACCCCTATGTTCATAGCAGCACAATTTACAATAGCTAATATCTGGAAACAGCCTAGGTGCCCATCAGCAGATGACTGGATCAGAAAACCATGGTACATCTATACAATGGAATATTATGCTGCCATAAAAAAGAAGGAATTCTTACCATTTGCAGCAACCTGGATGGAATTGGAGAACATTATGTTAAGTGAAATAAGCCAGTCAATGAAAGAAAAATACCATATGATCTCACTCATTTATGGATAATAAAGAACATTAAAAACTTGAACAAAAAGATAGATACAGAGGCAGTAAAGCATCAAACAGTCTGTCAAATTACAGCAGGAAGGTTAGGTAGAGGTTGGGAAGATAAGATATTAATCAAAGGACTTGTATGCATGCATATAAGCATAACCAATGGACACAAAACTCTGGGGGGTGAGGGCATATATGGGAGTTGGGTGGGGGGGCAATGGTAAGATATGTACACATATAATACCTTAATAAAAAAAATGGAAAAAAAAACGAAAGTCTCCATCAAAAAACTAATAGTTTTAATAAATGAATTAGGCAATGTAGCAGGATACAAAATTAAAGCCAATAAATCTGTGGCATTTCTATACGCCAATAGTGAACCTACAGAAAGAGAGACTAAAAAAGCAATCCCGTTTACCATCATACCAAAAAAATTAAGATACCTACGAATAAACTTAACTAAGGAGGTAAAAGACCTATATGCCGAAAACTACTGGACACTGAAAAAAGAGATAGAAGAACATGTAAACAGATGGGAGAACATACCATGTTTGTGGATTGGTAGACTCAACATCATTAAAATGTCCATACTACCCAAAGCAATCTACAGGTTCAATGCACTCCCCATTAAAATGCCAACAGCATAATTCACAGACCTAGAAAGAACTCTCCAAAAATTCATCTGAAATAAAAAAGATCCCAAATAGTCACAGCAATCCAGAGAAAGAAGAACAAAGTAGGTGTGAACTCAATACTAGATTTTAAGTTGTATTACAAAGCCACTGTTCTCAAATCAGCCTGGTACTGGCACAAGAACAGACATATAGTCCAATGGAATAGAATAGGGAATCCAGATATCGACCCAAACTACTAAGTTCAATTAATATTTGACAAAGGAGGCATGAACATACAATGGAGTCAAGACAGTCTCTTCAATAAATGGTGTTGGGAAAATTGGACAGATATAGGAAAAAAGATGAAACTAGACCACCAACTTACACCATACACAAAAATATACTCAAAATGGATAAAGGACTTAAACATAAGACAGGAAACCATAAAAATACTAGAGAAATCCACAGGCAGAGAAATCTCAGACATATGCCGAAGCAATTTCTTCACCGATACCGCTCCTAGGGCAATGGAAGCTAAAGAGAAAAGAAACAAATGGGACTACATAAAAATAAAAAGCTTCTGTACAGCAAAAGAAACCATCAACTAAACAACAAGAAAGACCACTATATGGGAGAACATATTTGCAAATGTTATCACTGATAAAGGTTTAATCTCCAACATTTGCAGGGAACTTATACAACTTAATAAAAGGAAGATAAATGATCCTATAAAAAAATGGGCAACGGACTTAAATAGAATCTTTTTGAAAGAAGACGGAAGGAAGGCCAAGAGACATATGAAAGGATACTCAAAGTCACTAATTATCTGACAATGCGGTACCATCTCACACCTTTCAGAATAGCAACCATCAACAAATCAACAAACGACAAGTGCGGGCGAGGATGCAAAGAAAAAGGAACCCTCGTGCACTGCTGGTGGGATTGCAGACTGGTATAGCCACTGTGGAGAACAGTATGGAGTTTCCTCAAAAAACTAAAAATGGAGCTCCCATTTGACCCAGTGATCCCACTTCTAGGAATATATCCCAAGAAACTAGAAACACCAGTCAGAAAGGATGTATGCACCCCTATGTTCATAGCAGCACAATTCACCATAGCTAAGATTTGGAAACAACCTAAATGCCCATCAGCAGATGTGTGTATTAGAAAACTATGGTACATCTACACAATGGAATACTACGCTGCTATAAAAAAAAAGGAATTATTACCATTTGCAGCAGCATGGATGGACCTGGAGAGCATTATGTTAAGTGAAATAAGGCAGTCAATGAAAGAAAAATACCACATGATCTCACTCATTTATGGAAAATAAATAACATTATAACCTGATGAATAAAAAGATAAATACAGAGGCAGTAAAGCACCAAACAGACTGTCAAATTACATCGTGAAGGCTGGGGAGTGTTGGGGAGGGAGGGAAATAGATCAACCAAAGGACTTGTATGCATGCATATAAGCACACCAATGGACACAAGACACTGTGGGGATGGGATGAGGGCATGCGACAGGGGGTAGGGGAGCCTGGGGGAAGGCTAATGGGAAAAAAAGGAGATATATATATATATATATATATATATATATATATATATATATACTAATATATGTAATACTTTAAACAATAAAAAATATTTTTAAAAAACAATAAACTACATTGCTACATTTTGCGACAGTATGCGTAAAAAGCCAACGTCAGTGCTCAGGTTGAGATTGCTTCTTTCTCACCAGATCAGAAATTCTCGGGGCAGTCTTTGCAAGTGCACAAAGATGATCATATTCCATAACAAGTCTACTTCTGTATTTAGAGTTGATAACCAACAAGCTAGAAATCCCTGTTTCACAAAGATATGTTGTTGGAAATGGAAGAAGAAGGCGCAACACAGTCTCAGACAGAACAGGATATGACTGCAAACACTTGATCCAGAATTTTGTAACTGGCATTGTAGAGACATCAGTTCTTGCTCCATCGCTGTTAATAAGTTCAATGAACTCCTCTTGTGCTGTCTCAGGAACATCTTCAACTTTGACTGTGAATGGGCTTCTGGCAAGTGCAAATGGGGTGTCAGATTTGGAAAGCACAATAAAATTTCATCTGCAAGCATGTGCAAGTGTTCTTTCACAGAAATTATCATCGTAATCCTTTTGTCTGGTTCAATGTCATATTCCTCAAAGAAAGCAGATAAGGTAGGCAACATGTAAATTTTATTTTCATCCAATATTTTTTTGCCAAAGCTGAAGTTTCATTTGCAATGATCGGATCTTTTCAGACAAATCGAGGCATGTTGCATTTGGTCCTTGAAGTGATAAATTTAACTCATTCAAGATGGCAAAGATATCAACCAAGTAAGTTATTTTCTGCAGTTCACTTTTATCGCTGAAAAGTGCTTTGAACTGCGGTCTTGCTTTCTGATTAAAAAACGTTTTGAGTTCATCACGAAGCTCAAAAACACGTTTTAAAATTTTTCCTATCGACAACCATCTCACTTCAGTGTGAAATAGAGCATTGTTCAGCGCATCCAACTCGTTGCACAGTTGTGAAAACAGTCGACTGTTTAAAGTGCTCACTTTTAGAAAATTGACAGAACTTATGATGCTTTTCATTACTTCTTGTAACTCTTGTGGCAGCGTCTTCGTTGCTAATATTTGCCGATGAATCATACAGTGAGTTCCCATGACTTTTGGTGACTCATTCAGTACCAAACGTTGAAATCCAGATCGACATCCTAGCATAGCTGGAGCACCATCTGTGCAAACACCACAAACCTTTTCCCAAGAGATCTTATGCTCTTTCAGAAATGAACCAACTGTGTCAAATACATCACGTGCAGTAGTTGTCATTTCAAGAGGTTTGCAAAAAAGAAACTCAGCTTTAAAGTCACCATCATTAATATACCTCACGTAAACCAGTAACTGTGAACAGTTTGCAATGTTTGTAGATTCATCAAGCTGGATACTAAATATTGGAAGTGGAGCAGATTTAATTTCCTGGATTACCTGATCAAGAATATCAGCAGACATGTCATCTATTCTTCTGCGGACAGTGTCGTTAGATAAGGAAATTGTACTCAATTTCGTAACAAATTTGTCTCCGATCATAACTCGAACAATGTCTTTGGCCGCTGGCAACAGTAAATCCTCAGCAATGGTGTGAGGTTTCATAGCTCTGGCGATTCTGAGTGCCACCAAATATGAAGCTTCAATGGCTGCTACGTTTTGTTTGTGGTACTTGCCACCAGTGTCAAGTCTGGCTTTCTTGAGTCCATCAGCTTTGCTTCTAAAATTGTTGGTATCCTTGCCAGCAAAGCTCAGATGCTTGCTATTAAAATGGCGTTTTAGTTTGTTTGGCTTCATAGATTCGGCTGATAGAACTTCACAACAAATAACACATTGCGGTTTCTCAATTCCTGCTGTAATTATTGAGGTAAAACCATACTGTAAAAAATCCTCACTATATTTTCTTTTCTTAACATTCTTCTCTACACGATCCATTGTCATGGGATGGTTTGTTAATGAAAATAATATATAACAATAGCTTTAATAATACAAAAGATGATACATGGCATAGTTCAGTCAATATAGCTCATTAAAGTTTCCTATGATTTACCATTCTCTGTGTTGTTGTTTTTTACATACCTGTTACTATCACAAGGGGGCAGTATTCACATCAACCACAGCTGAATATAAAAAGACCGATCAGCATCCAGATTAAGTTCCCATGGTACAGATTTTTTTTTTTTGCAGTAGTTGATTTTACAGTACATGATTTTACATTTACCCAATAATTATAATTCATGAAGTGTCGTTTTACCTCCACTACTGCTGCTTTCAACACAGTAGCTGCTTTTAACAGAATAGTTGCTTTCAACACAGCAGCTGTTTTCTACACAGTAGCTGCTCTCTACACAATAGCTGCTCTCTAGACATGTGTGACTGGTCTTCATAAGTACATTATGGCGCCAACCCTGTCACATACACCTGTATTTGTACGGGGTGTATGTGATGGGGTTGGCGAGATGATGTCATCGTGCCGTGTACTCGTATGTGGGCGTATCTGCATGTGGGCGGACCCACCTAAAGACGGATAGAAGAGCAGTGTCTTGGTTCCTAAGACCATTGGAAATATGTGTTTTCCAATGGTCTTAGGCAACCCCTGTGAAAGGGTCGTTCGACCCCCAAAGGGGTCGCGACCCACAGGTTGAGAACCGCTGCTTTAGGCGATCTCTGATCTTTCCATCCATGCATTGCCTCACCAGCTGTGTTTAACTCACCAATTCTGGGTGGATGTTGTTGGATTCTGCTCTTCCTTCTATCTGCTTTGTGAGAAAGCGCAGGGCCCATCCGCATATTCGGCACCACTTTGTCTCCCCCTAAACAAACTTTTTAGGCCCCCACAGCCAGGGAGGCTGGAGTCTCAGTGTCGTGGGTTCACAGCTGAGGCAGCTGGTCCCTGGGCATTGAGGTTGTAGGGTCCCAGGAGGTATCCGAGATTTCCCTGGTTGAAGGTAAGGCTGGGCTTCCGATAACAGCTGCTCTCCTCTTCAAGATGGCATGGTCTCTCTGCTATCATTTTCTTGCTCCAGCATAGTTTAATTCAGTTTCTACCTCCTCCTTTATATTGTTATTATCAAATATATTGCAGTACCATATGTTATAGACCCCAAAGTATAATTTAATACATATTGATTTATACGGTTGCTTTGTAATTTTGATGTAATTGAAGTATTATAAGACTCACCATTACGAGTACAATTAAGTGATTTTTAACATATTTACATAGATGTACATCCATCATTACTAAGTCCAGAAAATTTTCATAATCTCCAAAAGAAATCACCTACACCTTCCCAGCGACTCTCTGTTTTCTCTTATCCCAGCCCCTAGCAACCACTAATCTGCTTTCTGTCTCCATAGATTGGCACTTCACACACAAGCAGAATCATATAATACGTGACCTTTTGTGATGGGGTAATTTAATTTAACACAATGTGTTCAAGGTTTATTCTTTTTGTAGCATGTATGAGTATTTCATTCAATTTTATGCCTGAACAAAATTTCATTGCATAGATATACCACATATTATTTATTCATTTTTTTGTTTATGGACATTGAGCTTTTTCCACCTTTTTGCTATCATGAATAATGCTGCTTTGAGTATTTGTGAAAAAGTCCTTGCATGGACATAAGTTTTTAATTATTCTAAATATGTATGTAGGAGTGGAAATACTGGTTCATGTGGTAAATTAATCAGAAATAGCACTTTGGAAACTATTTGAGGAATAGTCAAAGTGTTGTCCACAGTAGCCATACTATTTTCCATTCATATCAGCAATCTATGAAGGTTCTAATTTATCTATATCCTTGCTAATGTTTGTTATTTACATTTTTTTAAAGTATAGCCAAATTATGAAGGTAAAGTGGTACATCTTTGAAATTAGATTTGTATTTCCCTAATGAATAACTGATGTCAAATATATTTTCTTATTGTTTTTTGGCCATTTGTGTATCTTCTTTAGAGAAATGTCTATTTAAATTCTCTGTTTATTTTAAAATTTGGTTATTTGTCATTGTTAATGAATTGAAATATTACTTTATGTATTTTGATACAAGGTCCTTATCCGATATATTATTTCCAAATATTTAACCCATTTGTGGGTTGTTTTTTTCTATTTTGATAGTGTCCTTTGATACACATTTTTCATTTTGATGCAATCCAATTTACCTGTATTTTCTTTTGTTGCTTTTTTTGATGTCCTATTAAAAAAAAACTATTGACAAATCTGAGGTCATGAAGATTTACTCCTATATTTTTAGAAGTATTTTACAGTTTTAACTTTTATATTTTAAGTCTTTTATCCATTTTGAATTAATTTTTATATATGGTATTATGGTATATGTAACCAGCATTCTTTTGGATGTAGATATACAGTTTGCCAGCACCCTTTATTGAAAACAATATTCTTTTCTCTATTTAAATAACTCGGTACCTTTGTAAAAAATTAATTGACCAATTATATACTTTTTTTTCTGAACTCTCAATTATATTCCATTGAGTATATGTATATTCTTATGCCAGTACCACACAGTCTTAATTACTGTAGCTTTGTAGAAACATTTGATATTGGGAATATGAGTCCTCCAAATTTGTTCTTCTCTTTCAAGATTATTTTGGATGCTCTGATTCCCTTGAATTTCCATATGAATTTTAGGGTGAACTTGTCAATTTGTGCAAAGACTCCAGTTGGGATTTTAATAGAGACTGCACTTAATCTATAGATCATTAGGTGGAGAATATTTTGTCTGATATTAGTATATTCACTCCATCTCCCTTTTGATTATTGTTTGCATGGTATATCTTTTCCCATCCTTTTACTTTAAATCTATTTGTGTCTTTGAATATAAATTGTGTCTCTTGTAGACTGTATGTGTATCATGTTATGTTTATCAAATGTCAGTATTTTACTTTTAATTGGAGAATTTAATCCAGTTATATGAAATATAATTATGGAGAAGGTAAGATTTATTCCTGCCATTTTTTTGTTTGGATTCATATGTCTCTTGTCTCTTTGTTCTTCCATTACTGCATTTTTAAAGTTATATAGATACTTTCTTGTGTACCATTTTAATTCCCTTGTCATTTATTTTACTATATGCTTTAGTTTTATTTTCTTAGTGTTTTTCCTGAAGATTATAACTAACATCTTAATATATAATGATATAATTTGAATTAATACCAACCTAATTTCAATACAAAATTATAAAAATATTTTGTATCTATATCACTCTATCCCCTCTTCATAATGCTGCTATTGTAAAAAACTACATCTTTATACATCATGTGCCCATAAACATATTTACTATTGTTGCTTTATACAGTTGATTTTTAAAATCTTAAAGGAGTAAAATTGAGTTACAAAGAAAAAATACATTTATATTGTCCTTAATATTTACCTATGTAAATATAAAACTCCAGAATTTCTATCAGTTCCTTTTTATAATTTCTATCTCTTATTTGGTAAGAACCCATTCTTACACTTTCTTTTATGAGAAAAGAAAGTATTATTATATTAAGTTTTTTTTAAGCATTATTTTCTTATCTCTTTGGATACTTTTAAAATAATGAAATTAAAGTATTTGTCTAGTAAGTCCCATGTCTGAGTTTCCTCAGGGACAGTTTCTACTGATTGCCTTTTTCCTCCTGTATATGGGCCATGCTTTTGTCTTTACATGTCACATAATATTTAATTAAAACTCAACTTTTGAAATAATATAATGTGGCAACTCTGGAAATCGGGTTCTCCCTGCTTCTCAGGGTTTAGTTTTGTTGTACTTATTAAAATTGTATTTTTTGTTGTTGTTATTGTTTCTTTTGTAAATTTTATGAACTATTCTTATAAAGTCCATATGCTTTATGTGTAGCCACTGATGTCTCTGCTCAGCTTATTCAGCGGTCAGCTAATGATTGTACAGCAATTTCTTTAAATGCCTAGAACCAATAAATAACCCAGTCTTTTCTCACTATCTGTATTTTGGGGAATTCCTTCAACAGTCAGCCAACAACCCTATTTTAGTTTTAAGTTCCTACTTCTATGGAGCATCAAGGTCTGAGGTGCGGGGGCCTGAATGTGGCGGGGGCCAGACATGGTGGGGATCTCCTTTTTCCGCGTCCCGTGCAGAAAGAGAGATGAACGAACCGGTTCTAAATGGAGGCGGCCAGGGATTGAGAAATATTAGAAATAAAGAAAACAAGACGCAGAAATAGATTCATGAAGCTGGGAGCCTGGGTGGATCTTTCTGTGCCTGGCTGAGGCCACAGAACCAATCCAGACTGCAAAGCTGAGGCTTTATTTATAATTAGGGACAAACAAAGCAATTGACAATGTTCTTGTAAGTTTCACTTGTTTAGGCAGCACTTGCTGCCCCTCCCACAGCCCACTAGCTACCCAGGAAAGATCTAGGGATCAGTTACAGGATCAAGCTTAATTATGCTTAGAGGACTGTGCCCTTCCAAGCTTGGGACTTGTTTGTGATTTTGCCAGCAGGTCAGTCCAAGGCTTAACCCTATAACCACTTCCTACATCTCACCCTTTCTTTTAAATTTAAGCTACTAATAATGGAAGTAAAATTTAAACATCAAGAACAAATTTCTGACTATTAAAACATTAACAAAGCAATGCCAATGCAAAATCAAGACATGGCTATTAATAAAACAATGCCAATGCAACACAACAATGAAGAAATCAAACTACACTAACATTTTCCTACTAAATGAAAGTTTCTTTTGCTGATTTACTCAAGAGTCCTCAGACTTGGCTGTGCAAGAGTTTGCAGAAGACTGGTAGCTAACCAATGCTAGCATGGCCAGAAACATGATTGAAGAAGTAGCTTCAACTTCTTGCTTTTCCACAATCTGCTGTGCTTCAGTTGTTTTTTTCAGATGACTCCATGTTGGCACCTCAGTCCCCTGTGTAGCTTAGCTTTCAGTTTTCTTCTTCTTCCGCTTTGCTGTCATCAGAGCAGCTCTCAGTCTTTTTGAGTGAAGGGACACAGGAGCTTCTCTGGGTCCATTGTGGTGACGGACGTAACGCTCTGGCACCCAAATTGGCTGCATTGCTCCTTCTTCCTTGCTTTTGGTCCTGGGCAACCTGCAGTAATGCACAGGTTCTGACTGCTAGCATGGCAAGGCATCTTCACTATTTTTATTTCTGGATTATTTCTCCTCTGTTCTCGGGGGCCACTACTTATTCTGTGGCTGGAAACAGTCTTATCAGGTCCTCTCTGGGATCCGTTGTTGCAGGAATCCATATGGGCTTTGGAGTTTTCTGGAAATATAAACATATTCTCCACCAAAGGTTAATAAAGAACTCTTTTCTATAAATTAGACTTGGGATCTTTTTGATTTTTGTCCAAATGATTTTCCTTTGGCTTATTCTGACACCATAAGATTTTTCATGGGTGACTTATCAGCATTATAAATGAAAAATAATTTTTAAAGTAAAATTTTAAAGCAATTAAGGCTTGATGTAATTTACTTACAGGATATTATTCTACTATCCTTTTTGATTAATTATAATGAGGCTATTGTAAAAAAAATTTAATGCAGTCTTGATGACTTTTATTTTTAATTTTTTGCACAAGAATATGACTGCTTTGGATTCATTGGGTGTTAAGCAATTTTACCATAAAATGAGCTACCAATAGAAATTTTGGTTAATACTTTAGGAACAGCCTTTTGTACAATTAGATTTTCTTGAATATTCACTTATCTCATTTAGCCAATTTAAATTAATCTGAAAACTTGACTATTTTTTGTCAAAATTTAAAACTCTAACAACAATCTTAGTTTATACTGTAAATATTAATGGAAAGGGTTATTTTGCATCTTTGAGAAAGCCCTGAGCATTCCTGGATTTAGGCTGGATTTACACATAGGGCAGCTGCCATCGGCCAACTCTCTGTTGCTTGGGTCCCAATCCAAGCTGGGCCAAGTCTATTTCTGTTATCTGGGTCCAGATTGGATCTGGGCCAAGTCTCTGTATGTTGACTGGGTCCCGATCTGAGCTGGCACGGGAAGTGCGAAGCAGCCATGGGGCAGGAGACCTCCCTCAGAAGGGGCGAGTGTTCAAGCCCCTGTAATGTTGGGGGGGTGAGGATCTGTGCCCCACCTCTGTTGACCCCCAAATTCTCTCCTGATGGCCCCTCTGCGACTGTGCCTGTCTTAGGTTGTTCCTCCCCTGAGGAATCTTACCTGCCTCTGGCTAACCAGCCATCCTCTGGGGCCAAGCAGGGTGATGTGAGGTTAAGTTCTGTCTCCTTGGTAGCCTATGCCCCTATGGCCTCCATGCCCAGCACCTGCCTTGGGATCCCCTCGCCTGCTGGTGGGGCCCTGGCATTGATCATATATCTTGGGGAACCCAGGTTTCTTCTCCAGGGAGGGCCCAGCTCATGCTATTGGACGAGAGACAGATCCATGGTACCAGCCACCATGAGGCTTCAACCTCAGCATGAACAGAAAACTCAGGCAACAGCTGTGGGCAATTCGATTGTGAGAAGAGGGTCCCTCTTGGCAAAAGGGCAAGAGGGACCAATATAGAATGCTCAAGTGCCTCCCCAGGGGGCCTTACATACCGTGGAAGGGGTTAAATCCTTTCATGTCCTTTTTAAATGGTTGCCAAATATTCAAAGAATTAGTTTGTAAGTTTGTTTGGGATAAATGTATAATATGCTGTTGTAAAATATCAAAAATTATAATGCAATTGTAGAATAATATCATGTAAGGATATTCTTTGCTCTAGGCCATGGCAATTCAAGTTCAAACTGGCTATCAATTTCTTTTTGTATAGACAAGGTTTTAACCAGTTAATGTCCCCTAATAATTTCTGAAAGTCATTTAGTCTTTTCTTATCTCCACCTTCGGAGGCCTAATGCATTGGTTATCAATTACAATCCTTATGATATTTGAAGGAAACCTCTCTTTAATTCCTTCCAAAATAATTTTTCAGGCTATAGAGAGTTTCATTTAAAAATCTTTGCCACATGAAACAATTTCTCTTAAGGTTATGGTGACCACTAGTATGGATTAGATTTAATATTTTAATAACAATCCTCAGTTTATCCTGTAATACCAGTGAAAGAGATTTCAAAATTTTCAAATTTCTCCTTTTTATTAAGCAAGAAATTTATTTTTTAAGAGTATTCCCATTAGCTAATTTGCATTTACAGAGGGATCATGGGAAGGCTTCAGTAACTTTCTTAGAAGACTTATTTAAATTGCTTACAGAGAAAAAAGATGGCGACCGGCAAGAAGGTAGGGAGAGAGTGTGAGTGAGGAACCCATAGAGGAGAGTGTAGATGTGTAGACGTGTGGTGTGTGTGTGTGTGTATGAGCTAGGGTCAGTTAGATTCTGCAGGTCTTCCAAGGGGCTGCCTAACCGGGCAGTCATAGACAGCGGAACCCCGCGCAAAAAGCGGACACTTCTCGGCGGCTGGGGCGGACGCGGAGAACACACGATCTTGAGAAACAGAGCTGCCTGAGACTTGGATCCTGGCTACTGACACAAAACAGGACCCTGCAGCCACTGGGGACAGAGAACTGCTATCACAGCTTCAGACAAAGAAACAACAAGAATCCAGACTTCCCGGCAGATTCCCATGAGTCAAAGAGCCTATCCCCTCCCCGCAGGCGCGTGCGGATAGTGCCATAGTAACTGATAGACACGCCCCTCACCCAAGCTGCAGAGCTTTGTGCAGGGACGCGCTCCGCCTTAGGGAATTTGGCACGCGGGACAGAAGCAGCTCACTTTTGGGGAAATCTGTCAGTGCGCACAGAGGACTCCCCTTTGGGGAATTGGGGGAAATTTGGCTTGCGGGTCACAGCTCCCCTTCGGGGAATCTTAGAGCGTGCACAGAGGGGCTTCCCTTTGGGGAATTTAGCGCGCAGGACAGACTCCACCCCTCTTCGGGGATTCTGGGAGAGTGCACAGAGGCAGCTCACCTTCAGGGATTTGAGAGTGTGCGCCCTAGCCGGTTTGGCTCAGTAGAGAGAGCACACACAGGACGCAGCTCCACTTCAGGGAATTTGGCACACCAGACACAGCTGCCTGGGATCCCTGACTCACAGCGCATTCACACTAAGAGCCAATGACCCCAATTGTTGGTGCATGCACACACAGGGACCCTGATTCTCAACGAGAAACCACACACGGCAACAGAGACTCTGACACTCGATTCTTGGTGCAGACACAGGGAAACTCTGACTCCTGGCACATGCTAAGGACCTCATTTTCGGCACATACCAACAGTGTGGTGCAGACAGGGCCCCTGATTCTAAGTGTGCACACGAGACCACACGGAACACTGGGGACACTGACCCTGGGCAAGTCTGGGTCCCACAAACCAAAGGCAGCCACACGTCCTAGTGTCAGAGCACTTCAGTGAAACTCGGGTGGAGGGATGTCCCCACAGCACACGGCCCAGGTCCACGCAAACGGAAGCCTGAGCTTTCTGGTGGTAGCCAGAATGGGGAAACGAAACAACTCACAGAGGAAAGAAAATGTGGAGTCGCCAAGAAAGGAAATTAGTGAAACTGAAGCTTGCAACATGACCGAAAAGGAGTTCAGAGTAATGGTCGTGGAATTTATACATCAGATGGATGAGAAAATCAACAACTTATGCAAGAATCAGGAAGAAATGAAAAGTGATATAGCTACAATCAAAAACACCATGGAAAGTTTCAACAGTAGACTACAAGAAGCAGAGCACCGAATTAGTGAGTTAGAAGATCAGGTACAGAAACAAGCTCAATCTGAACAGCAATTGGAGAAAAAAATTAAAAAACAGGAGGAAAGCCTAAGGGAGCTTCGGGACAACATGAAAGGAAGTAACATGCATGTAATAGGGATGCCAGAAGGACAAGAAGAGCAGCAGGGATTAGAAAATCTATTTGAAGAAATAATGACAGAAAACTTCCCGCATATGGGAAAGATAAAAGTTACGCAAGTACAGAGAGTCCCAAGCAGGATCAACCCCAAAAGACCCACACCAAGACATGTCATAATTTCAATGGCAAATATAAAGGATAAAGAGAGAATCTTAAAGGCGGCAAGAGAGAGACAGAGAGTTACCTACAAAGGAACACCCATCAGATTGTCAAATGATTACTCAACAGAAAAACAACAAGCTAGAAGTGAATGGAAGGAGGTATACAAAGTGTTGCAAAGCAAAGGACTGAATCCAAGAATACTATATCCAGCAAGACTATCAATCAAAATTGAAGGGGAAATCAGGAGCTTCGCAGACAAAAAAAGACTCAGGGAGTTTATCACCACCAAACCAGCAATGCAAGAATTGCTAAAGGGAATACTGTAAAAAGAAGAAATAAACAGGTTAGAAGGAATACAGACACAAAAAAAGATATGACTACAAGCAAATACCTTTCAGTAATAACTTTAAATGTAAACGGACTAAATGCTCCAATCAAAAGACATCAAGTGGCTGAATGGATAAAAAAACATGACCCATATATATGCTGTCTACAAGAGACCCATCTCAGAACAAGAGACTCACACAGATTGAAAGTGAAGGGATGGAAAAATATCTTTCAGGCAAATGGAAATGAAAAAAAAGCTGGGGTAACAATACTTATATCTGACAAATTAGACCTCAAAGTAAATGCCATAACAAGAAATAAGTAGGCCACTTCATAATACTAAAGGGAGAAATCCAACAAGAAGAAATAATTCTGGTAAACATATACGCTGCCAATATAGGAGCACCCAAATACATAAAAAAACTCCTGGAGGATATCAAGGGAGAGATTAATAGCAATACAATCATAGTAGGAGACTTTAATACCCCACTATCACCATTGGACAAATCCTCTAAACAAAAAAATCAGCAAAGAAACAGCAATCCTAAATGACTCATTAGACCAGATGGAAGTAATTGACATCTTCAGAACATTTCACCCCAGAGCCACAGAATATACATTCTTCTCAAGTGCACATGGGTCATTTTCAAAGATAGACCATATGCTGGGTCACAGGCAAAGTCTCTTCAAATTCACGAAGATAGAAATTATATCAAGCATCTTCTCAGATCACAGTGGCATAAAACTGGAAATCAACTACAATAAGTTCAATCCAAAGAAATCAAACACATGGAGACTAAACAACATGCTATTAAACAAGGACTGGGTCACCAGAGAGATCAAAGAAGAAATAAAAAACATCATGGCAACAAATGACAATGAAAACACAACAATCCAAAATCTATGGGACACAGCGAAAGCAGTCTTGAGAGGGAAGTTCATAGCTCTACAAGCCTATTGCAAAAAACAAGAAACAATGGTAATAAATTACCTAACCCTACAACTCAAAGAGCTAGAAAAAGAGCAGCAAGAAAAGCCCAGTGTAACCAGAAGGAAGGAAATAACAAAGATCAGAGCGGAGATAAATGACACAGAGACCAAAGAAACAATACAAAAGATCAACAAAACCAAGAGCTGGTTCTTTGAAAAGATAAACAAGATTGATGGACCTCTAGCCATGCTCACCAAGAAGCAAAGAGAGAGGACCCAAATAAACGAAATCAGAAATGAAAGAGGTGAAATAACAACAGACCCCGCTTAGATACAAAGGATTGTTACAAAATACCACGAACAACTCTATTCCAACAAACTGGACAACCTGGAGGAAATGGACATATTCCTAGAAAAATACAACCTTCCAAAAATCAATCAAGAAGAATCTCAACAGCTCAATAGGCCAATAACTATGGACGAAATTGATACAGTCATCAAAAAGCTTCCGGCAAACAAAAGCCCGGGGCCTGACGGCTTCACAGGAGAGTTTTACCAAACATTCAAGGAAGAACTAAAACCTATCCTCCTCAGACTATTCCAAAAAATTCAAGAGGAAGGAACACTTCCAAGCTCCTTCTATGAAGCCAGCATCACCCTAATACCAAAACCAGATAAAGACAACACAATGAAAGAGAATTACAGACCAATATCCCTCATGAACATAGATGCCAAAATCCTCAACAAAATTCTAGCAAATCGGATCCAGCAGTACATCAGAACGATCATACACCATGACCAAGTAGGATTTATCCCAGGAATGCAAGGATGGTACAATATCCGCAAATCAATAAACGTGATACATCACATAAACAAGTTGAGAGATAAAAATCACATAGTCATATCAATTGATGCAGAAAAAGCATTTGACAAAATCCAACATCCTTTCTTGATAAAAACTCTCAACAAGGTGGGAATAGAAGGCTCATACCTCAACATAATAAAAGCTATATATGATAAACCCACAGCAAACATCATACTCAATGGACAAAACCAAAAATATTTCCCCTAAGAACAGGAACAAGACAAGGATGCCCACTCTCACCACTCCTGTTTGACATAGTACTGGAAGTATTAGCTATTGCAATTAGACAAGAAGAAGAAATAAAAGGCATCCAAATTGGAAAAGAACAAGTAAAGCTGTCTTTATTTGCAGACGACATGATATTGTACATAAAACATCCGAAAGACTCTGTCAAAAAACTAATAGACTTAATAAATGAATTCGGCAATGTAGCAGGATACAAAATTAACGCCAAGAAATCTATGGCCTTTCTATACACCAATAGTGAACTTACAGACAGAGAGACTAAAAAGGCAATCCCATTTACCATCACACCAAAAAAATTATGATACCTAGGAATAAACTTAACTAAGGAGGTAAAAGACCTATACACGGAAAACTACAGGACACTGAAAAAAAGAGATAGAGGAAGACGTAAACAGATGGAAGAACATACCATGTTCATGGATTGGTAGAATCAACATCATTAAAATGTCCATACTACCCAAAGCAATCTATAAATTCAATGCACTCCCCATTAAAATACCAACAGCATATTTCACGGACCTAGAAAGATTTCTCCAAAAATTCATCTGGAATAAAAAAAGACCCCAAATAGCCACTGCAATCCTGAGAAAGAAGAATAAAGTAGGAGGGATCTCAATACCAGATTTCAAGCTGTAGTACAAAGCCACTATTCTCAAAACAGCCTGGTACTGGCACAAGAACAGACATATAGATCAATGTAACAGAATAGAGAATCCAGATATTGATCCAAACCACTATGCTCAATTAATATTTGACAAAGGAGGCATGAACATACTATGGAATAAAGACAGTCTCTTCAATAAATGGTGTTGGGAAAATTGGACAGACACATGCAAAAAAATGAAGCTAGATCACCAACTTATGCCATACACAAAAATAAACTCAAAATGGATACAGGACTTAAACATAAAATGGGAAACCATAAAAATACTAGAGGAATCCACAGGCAGCAAAATCTCAGACATATGTCAAAAGAACTTCTTCACTGATACTGCCCCTTGGGCAATGGAAGCTAAAGAGAAAATAAACAAATGGGACTACATCAAAATAAAAAGCTATTTTACAGCAAAAGAAACTATCAACAAAACAACAAGAAAGCCCACTGCATGGGAGAACATATTTGCAAATGGCATCACTGATAAAGGTTTAATCTCCAACATCTACAGGCAGCTTATACAACTTAATAAAAGGAAGATAAATGATCCAATAAAAAAATGGGCAATGGACCTAAATAGAATCTTTTCCAAAGAAGACAGAAGGAAGGCCAAGAGACACATGAAAACATGCTCAACCTCACTAATTATCCAAGAGATGCAAATCAAAACAACAATGCGGTACCATCTCACACCTGTCAGAATGGCTATCATCAACAAATCAACAAACGACAAGTGTTGGCGAGGATGCGGAGAAAAAGGAACCCTCGGGCACTGCTGGTGGGAATGCAGACTGGTGCAGCCACTGTGGAGAACAGTATGGAGTTTCCTCAAAAAACTGAAAATGGAACTCCCATTTGACCCAGTAATCCCACTCCTAGGAATATATGCTAAGAAACTGGGAACACCAATAAGAAAGGATATATGCACCCCTATGTTCATAGCAGCACAATTTACAATAGCTAAGATCTGGAAACAGCCTAGGTGCCCATCAGCAGATGACTGGATCAGAAAACTATGGTACATCTACACAATGGAATATTATGCTGCCATAAAAAAGAAGGAATTCTTACCATTTGCAGCAACCTGGATGGAATTGGAGAACATTATGTTAAGTGAAATAAGCCAGTCAATGAAAGAAAAATACCACATGATCTCACTCATTTATGGATAATAAAGAACATTAAAAACTTGAACAAAAAGATAGATACAGAGGCAGTAAAGCATCAGTCCGTCAAATTACAGCAGGAAGGTTAGGGAGAGGTGGGGAAGATAAAGATTAATCAAAGGACTTGTATGCATGCATATAAGCATACCCAATGGACGCAAAACTCTGGGGGATGAGGGCATATATGGGAGTGGGGTGGGGGGCAATGGTAAGATATGTACACATATAATACCTTAATAAAAAAAAAATTCAAATAATTAAATAAATAAATAAATAAATTGCTTACAAAGATATTGGCTTATTTAAAGGAAGGGGGTTGCCCTTTGTTATTTCAAGATGGCGACCCCCAAGCCACGTGAGTGGTAAGACATGTGGCCATCATGGTGGCTACTCAATCTGTTCTTTTTTAAAAGAAAGTAAAAAATCACATTTCAGACAATCACTAGCTGTTTTTGGTCTTTATTAGAATTGTTTATAAAATTATTGGCTTTTCATTAAGCTGAAAACCTGGATTATAATTTAATAAGCTAATTTATTTAAGTAATTAAAGTAGGTATCTTAATTTTAATAATAAAGCAAAATTACGTCTGAATTCACAAGCTGCAAATGTTGCCCCGCCTCTACCTTAATGCAGGAGGCTACATAAAGTCAGGCAATGAATGGTGGCTTCTAATCTGTTCTTAAATATTATTTGGATTCAATCTTACCTAATAATAGAGAAAGATGTAAATTGACTGTACCTTCGCTATGCCCACAGCCAATCAGATTGAGTATGCAAATTAACCCAACCAAGATGGCGGTTAATTTGCATACATACCTGGGTCCAGGGAACCTCCTCGGTACCCAGGTCACTCCCAACCGGCCATCAGGTGGAGGCTTTAGGTTTAGGAAGGGGCTGAGCCTGCCATCGGAGGGGCAGGGTTCCCCTTCCCAAGCCTAAACCTGGGGCGGAGGCTTGAGGCTTGGGAAGGACCTGGGGGGAACCCCTTCCCAAGCCTAAACCTGGGGCAGAGGCTTTAGGTTTAAGAAGGGGCCAAGCCTGTGATTGGAGGGGCAGGGGTCCCCTTCCCAAGCCTAAACCTGGGGCGGAGGCTTGAGGCTTGGGAAGGAGCTGAGCCTGCAATCAGAGGGGCGGGGGTCCCCTTCCCAAGCCTAAAGCCTGGGGTGGAGGCTTTATGCTTAGGAAGGGGCCAAGCCTACAATTGGAGGTGTGTGTGGGGGAACCCCTTCCCAAGCCTAAACCTGGGGTGGAGGCTTTAAGCTTGGGGAGGTGCTGGGGGGAACCTCTTCCCAAGCCTAAAGCCTGAGGCAGAGGCTTTAGGCTTGGGAAGGTGCTGGGGGGGAACCCTTCCCAAGCCTAAACCTGGGGAGGAGGCTTTTGACTTGGGAAGGGGCTGAGCTTGGGATCAGAGGGAAGGGGAAAATATCAATGGAAAGATATCCTCAGGTGAGGATAAAAAGAAAAAGAAAGAAATGTCATATCCTATGAAAGACACATCTTGAAAATGCTTAAAGAAAGTTGTCATTTTTTCATGGTGAAGGGACTCGAGTTTGTGTTGATGAAAATACCTTGGCAGCAGCAGGGTGATGGGGCTGGTGCCTTCCCCTGATCAGCCCAGTTGCCTCAAGCAACGGGAGGCCAGACTGCAGCTTAGGTCCACTCCCAATGGGGTGTGGGCTTAAGCCATCTGTAGGACATCCCCTGAAGCCTCCCAGTATGTGAGAGGTGACAGGCTGGATTGAGGGACCCCTCCCCAGTGCACGAATTTCATGCACCGGGCCCCTAGTTACTTATAAAAACATTGACTTCTCATGTAACTTAATTTATATGAGACCCTGATTATATTTTAAAAAGCTAATTTATAAAGTAATTTAAGTAGGTATCTTTAATTTAAAAAAAAGGCAAAGAAACTTATTCAGTAAACTTATAGGTTTGATACTTTATTGGTCTGATCTTAAAGCATAAACAGTGTCCCACATCCAGCCAATTCAAAAATGCAGGCTGTTTGAGGATTTTGTCTTTCTTGAAATTCTACTGCTGTTGAAAATTTGGCTATATTTAAGAAATATATTGTTTTTGCCCTTCTTACAGGTGAAAACTTTCATAACATTTAATATACATGTATATAAGTAAAATATATTAATTAATTTTTATTTGATAAAGCTTTCCATGTGATTCCAGGTATCAATCGGTTTAATTAAAAAAATATATTTGTTTTAACAGAGAACAGACTTTTGAAACATTTCGGGGCCCGTGAAATGTCTAAAACCTACTCTCAAAAACTTGAAATACACTTGGAAAGATCAAATATGTATATTTATATATTTATATATATGATTTAAAGATTATATACTTAAATTATCTCAAATAATATAAATTACATTTAAACTGGATCATAGAATTAATCCTCTTTTTTAAATCAGACCAAGAAGTAACATATTTTGAATTCCTAATTATTTAAGAGAAAACACATTTTGTTTTCTCAAAAACACGTTTTTATATTTTAGGTATTATTACCACATTTATATAATTTCTCCCAATTCAATTTGAACCTTAAACTTTCAGAGTTTGCAAGTGAAATATTAGCAGTTCTTAGATTAACAACACTTTTATATTCTTAAGAATAAATTTTAAAATCTAATAATTAACTATAAACCATGTTTTTTTCTGCCTGGGGAAACTGAGAAGCAAACTTGTAGGTTAAAGGAGCCATTTTTGCAGGAAAAACCTTTTGGCCTAGCCACTTGACCTTTTCTGGGAAGGTCAGCTAGCAAAAGGTGTAGCCATTTAAATGCAAATTTAAAAAGGGTGTAGCTTTAAAACCTTTATGGCAAGAAAAGAGACCTTAAACTTTCAGAGCTTTAAATTTTAGGTAGCAAAATTAAATACTTAGCATTTATCAAATCAATAATACCTTTACATTTTTAAGGATACATTTCAAATAAAATATAAGGCATATTTAATTAATAGATTAACTTCTATCCTCTAGACTTCATGCAATGCACACTCAGATCAACATTTCAGTATTATAACAATTCAATACATTTAGATCATTTAAATTTGTCATTTGATTTAGTAAACTTCTAAGTTCTTTTAAATTTCCAGCTGATAGGCCTGGCCCAGCCTCTAAATTTCAAAATGGTCACAATTTTCCTGCTGGGGAAGTTAAGAAGCAAACTCTCAGCAATTCATATGTAAACTTGACTATATCCTTCCTGCTATTTACTTGCCTCTGGCTGGAAATTTCAAGAGAGCTACTTTATATGCCTTGGGAAATTAGCCTGTATTTCTTTCTCCGGTTCATCTTCACCATTTTTAAGGCCAAAACAGTCTCGGGTTTTTATTCTGTACACAGCAAAGAGTCAAGTTCAGCTCAAAACTATGCGCACTCGTTTTTAAACTGGCCTTTTCCCTTTACATGTTCACAGAAACCCCAGATGCATTTATGAATTTGTAAAATCTTTAAGTCATTAGCTGGAAAATAAATAAAGATGGCGAAGATGAGGCCTCTCAAAGTGGCTCTCTTGGGGAGTGGCGTCCATATTGGATCACCACGTGTCTCCTTTCCCCCACCTCCTTGTTTCTTCAGGGGAAGATTCAGTAATGGTCTGGCATCTACTGTTTTTATTTAGTTTATTTATTTATTTTTTCAATTTTTATTTTTTATTTTTATTTTTTTTATTTTTTAAGGAAAGAAAAAGATTTTTTAAGATAAAGAATTATTGGCAGTTGCTGAGAAGTTCCTTTTATTCTTTTCTACTTGGTTACCAGTAGTTTACACGTGGAGGCAGAGGAGGTGCACATGTTATTCTTAGAGACTTGCACCCTTCCACTGCAGGCTGTAAGGCCATGGCTGTACCCCACTAAGACATTCTAAATGCTCCTGTGCTGAATCAAGGCCATCACCAATTAAAATAGAAATTTTCTCTGGACTTTTGCTGAGTATTGGTCACACAACTGCTCTCTAACCTTTCCCCAGGTTTCATGAACAAAACTTAAGAAAGAAATCAAGAATCTGACTACGCTTAACAGAGCATAGTTTAAAGCATTTTTGAGGATTACCCACGTTTTACACCAGCTATTTCAATTCAGTTCAATACAATACACTCCCCATTACCTTACATTTCTTAAATCTGTGGTGCATGCAATTCTTGGGAGTGATCCCTTGCCTTTTACCTCTTGTTGCCTCTTTCATGGCCCACGTTGGTCTCCAGAATGCGGGGCCTGAATGCAGCGGGGGCCAGACATGGCGGGGATCTCCCTTTTCCACGTCCCGCGCAGAGAGATGAACGAACCGGTTCTAAATGGAGGCGGCCAGGGATTGAGAAATATTAGAAATAAAGAAAACAAGACGCAGAAATAGATTCATGAAGCTGGGAGCCTGGGTGGATCTTTCTGTGCCTGGCTGAGGCCACAGAACCAATCCAGACTGCAAAGCTGAGGCTTTATTTATAAACAGGGACAAACAAGGCAATTGACAATGTTCTTGTAAGTTTCACTTGTTTTGGCAGCACTTGCTGCCCCTCCCACAGCCCACTAGCTACCCAGGAAAGATCTAGGGATCAGTTACAGGATCAAGCTTAATTATGCTTAGAGGACTATGCCCTTCCAAGCTTGGGACTTGTTTGTGACTTTGCCAGCAGGTCAGTCCGAGGCTTAACCCTATAACCACTTCCTACACTGAGGTGAGAGCATTTGGCTTTCTCAGGTGTTACCTGAGCATGCACACAGCCCTAGGCATGTGTATGGCTATCTAGATTCCTAGGAATATGATGAAGTTTTTCAAACTCCATATGTACATCTCATTCCTCAGCTTTTACTTTTAAACTTTTGGTTAGTCTACTGTTTGCTCAAAATATTATCGATAATCTCAGCCAGCTACAAATTTAATAGACTTGTTTGTGATTGTTTTCAAAAAACACTTGCACCCTCCCAGAGAGAAGGCTTTAATCAGTGGGTAAGATTTGAATCAGTCAAGTAAGGGGGATCTTCCAGGAAAAGAACAGAAAGGTAGGATAATGACAAATCTTCAGGGATAAGGCTTTGAGAGAGTTGCAGGTTTATTCTGCTCCCCTAATGCTTGGGAATGTGGGCTATTATTTTTTTTAATGTGACTGCATAACGAGAGTGGATACTGGGACTAGGGTTCATTAGAATGCCATGAAGCTCACTATTTTTATTATGACTTAGTTGTATTTAAATACATACGACGTGGGTTGCTGCAAGCCTTTGGTTAACTTCAAGTATCCTGAAAGTTTTACCAAGTTTTACATTGCTCTTATAAAGAGGCAAAATTTTAGATGTCCTTTCAACCCACCCTTTTCACTGACATTATTCTCTGTCAGTGATTTTCAACTGGTGTTCTGCAGCAGGCACACCTGAGTGCCACAAGAGGCACATTGGTGTACTGCAACAATTTTTAAAACATGCAGTACCTGAGTAGAGTGTTTATTCAGGAAAACTGACCTCTTTCCCCTTAGATTGTCAAAAAAATGACAATGGCTAACACAACAATAGCTGTTGGTGTGAATGAATAAAAATTATACCTATTTTGATGTAGTCCCATTTGCTTATTTTATCTTTAGTTACCATTGCCCCAGGAGCTGTATCAGTGAAGATATTGCTTTGGTATATGTCTGAGATTTTGTTGCCTGTGGATTCCTCTAATATTGTTATGGTTTCCCATCTTATTTTTAAGTCCTTTACCATTTTGAGTTATTTTTGTGTATGGTGTAAGTTGGTGGTCTAGATTCATTTTTTTGCATGTATCTGTCCAATTCTCCCAAAATCCTTTACTGAAGAGACTGTATTGACTCCATTGTATGTTCTTGCCACCTTTGTCAAATATTAATTGAGCATAGTGAATTGGGTCGATTCTGGATCTCTATTTTATTCCATTGATCTATACGTCTGTTCCTGTGCCACTACCAGGAAGTTTTGAGAACAGTAGCTTTGTAATACAGTTTGATATCTGATATTGAGATCGCTCCTACCTTGTTCTTCTTTCTCAGGATTGCTGCAACTATTTGGGGTATTTTTTTATTCCAAATGAATTTTTTGAGAGTTCATTCTAGGTCTGTGAAATGTGCCATTGATATTTTAATGGGGAGTGCATTGAATCTATAGATTGCTTTGGGTAGTATGAACATTTTAATGATGTTGATTCTCCCAATCCATGAACGTGGTATGTTCTTCCATCTGTTTATGTCTTATATCTCTTTTTTCAGTGTCCTGTAGTTTTCTGAGTACAGGTCTTTTGCCTCCTTAGTTAAGTTTATTCCTACATATCTTAATATTTTGGTGTGATGGTAAATGGGATTTTTTTTTAATCTCTCTGTAAGTTCACTATTGGTGTATAAAAATGCCATAGATTTCTTGGCATTAATTTTGTATCCTGTTACATTGTCAAATTCATTTATGAAGTCTAATAATTTTTGATGGAGTCTTTAGGGTTTTCTATGTACAGTATCATTTCATCTGCGAATAATGACAGTTTTATGTTTTCTTTTCCAATTTGGATAGCTTTTATTTTTTCTTCTTGTCTAATTGCTAAGGCTAGCATTTCCAAAACTATGTCAAACTAAATAGATACTTTTCGAAAGAGGACATAAGGAAGGCCAAGAGACATGAAAATATGCTCAAAGTAACTAATCATCTGAGAGATGCAAATCAAAACGAAAATGAGGTACCATCTCACACCTGTCAGAATGGCTATCATCAACAAATCAACAAATGACAAGTGCTGGCGAGGATGTGGAGAAAAAGGAACCCTCGTGCACTGTTGGTGGGAATGCAGACTGGTGCAGCCACTGTGGAGAACAGTATGGTGTTTCTTCAAAAAGCTAAAAATGGAACTCCCATTTCACCCAGGGATCCCACTTCTAGGAATATAACCCAAGAAATTAGAAACACGGAGAGGAACATGGCGGCTGGCAGGACTGAGGTAAGGGAGAGGAAGTGATTGAGTGAGGGGATGAAAGGAGAGTGTGTGGATGTGTAGGGTGAGTGTGTGAGTGAGTGAGGGACAGTTAAATCCCTGTAGAAGCAGCAGGGACTGGCAGACCAGGCTCTATTGGACAGGGAGAGACTACCACTGCTACTGGCACTCCCTAGACTGCAGGACTCTGGCACGGAGACCATGCCATCTTGAAGGGGAGAACAGCCTCTTTTAGGAACTCATCAGCACCACCAACCAGACAGGCCTTGGAACTGCCCTGCGACCCAGCAGCCACTCCAGCCAAAATCATGCTGCCCCACCCACAGACCCATGGAACCTGGGACCCCCACCTTCAAAGGTGCACCGCTCGGCAGCAGTAAATGCATCTTCCCCCGTCCCCAGCAGCAGAAATCTGGACACCACATTAGGTCTTTTACAGTGTGCAGGCATCCAGGGCACACCACTCCATAAGCAGCATCCGGGAGTCACTGGGAGCCCCCGCAGGTATGATTTTGTACAGACAAGGGTGCGTGGCCCTGCAGTAGAAATTCTGAACTCCCTCTTCCTGAATAACTGCCCATGGACACCCCAGCTGTACAACTTCAGTGCTAGGGCTCCTCAGAGTGCCTCACAGCTCTGCACCAGCAAAGGCACCTCCACAGATGCACATTTCCAACAGGCAGGCCCCTGAGCCCATCTATCCACAGCACGCTCAGGGGAGCAGCTGTGAGACTGCTGGGTGTAATTCTGCACAGACAAGGGTGTGCTGCCCTGCAGTAGAAATTCTGAATTCCCTCTTCCTGAATAACTGCCCATGGACACCTCAGCTGTGCAACTTCAGTGCCAGGGCCCCTCAGAGTGCCTCAGAGCTCTGTGCCAACAAAGGCACCGCCACAGATGCACATTTCCAACAGGCAAGCACCCTGAGCCCATCTGTCCACAGTGCGCTCGTGGGAGCCACTGTGAGCTCTCCCTGGGTGTGATCTTGGAAAAACAGGTGAGCATTCCACCCCGGCAGTAGAAATTCTGAATTCACTCATCCTGGATACCTGCCAACAGTTGCCTCAATTACGTGGCTACACTGCCAGGGCTCTTCAGAGTGCTTCAGTGTGCCTCGCTGGCAAATTTACCGTGGGTGCCCTTGTGAGCCACCACTGGGAGTGAGCGTCTAGCCACCACAGGTGCAGCAGCAAAAGCTGAGTCTGCCCACCCCACAACTACAGAACTCTGGACACCACAGTCACTCCATTCCAGAGCGCAGGCCCCCTGAGCACCATCACCCCAACAGACGATCCCTGTGTGTCACTGTGAGTCCCCACTGGGAACGTGTGATTTCAATCACGGGTGCAAGACCACAAAAAGTGGGACACCCCCCTCCATGGCAGCTGACTTCTAGACACCGCAGTTGCACCTTTCCAGCTTGAAGGCCTACATCAAGACAACACAAATAGCTCAATTAAGGAGCTACACTAGATTACCAAGCACGGGAGACCTGAGATATCACCCTAGTAGAACCATCCCCAAAAGAACCTGGGTAGCAAAGCAATCGGATCTACAATTAAAACATTACAGGAAAACATGGGAAGACAAAAAAGCAATTCCCAAAGGAAAGAAAAAGAGGAATCACCAAAAAGGGAGTTAAATGAACTTGAGGCTAGCAACATACCAGAAAAAGAATTCAGAGTAATGGTTCTAAGGATGCTCAAACGGCTGGATGACAAATATCGACAAGAAATGAGAAGTATAAGAAGCTGAATGAGAATGTCACCAACATGAAAAGGAACCAAGAGGAGATGAAGAAAAACCTAGCTGCAATACAGAACACAATGGAAGGCTTAAACAGTAGACTAGAAGAGGCTAAGGACCGCATCAGCGAATTAGAAGACAAGGTAGGAAAAAACACACAAACACAGCAGCAACTGGAAAGAAGATTTAAAAAGCAAGAGGAGAGACTAAGAGAGCTTTGGGACAACACAAAATGAAACAACATTCGCATAATAGGGATACCAGAAGGAGAGGAAGAGAAGCAAGGAATAGAAAACCTGTTTGAAGAAATAATGACAGAAAACTTCCCTGATATTGGCAAGAAAAAAACCATGCAAGTCCAAGAAGCACATAGAGTCCCAAACAAGATGAACACTAAAAGACTGACACCAAGACACATCATAATTAAATTGGCAAACACCAACAACAAAGTGAGAATCTTAAAGGCTGCAAGAGAGAGACAGAATGTTACCTACAAGGGATCTCCTATTAGAATGTCAACGGATTTCTCAACAGAAGCATTCCAGGCCAGAAGGGAATGAAATGAAATTTACAAAGTGATGCAAAACAAGGGGCTGAATCAAAGAATACTATACCCATCAAGGCTATCATTAAAAATTGAAGGTGGAATCAGGAGCTTCACAGACAAAAAAGGGCTGAGAGAGTTTATCACTACCAAGCCAGCAAAGCAAGAAATGCAAAAGGGACTACTGTAAATGGAAGAAAGAGAAAGGCAAAAAGAAACACAAACATTAAGGAAAAATATGACACCAAACATGTACTTAGCAATAATAACATTAATGTAAGTGTATTAAAGGCACCAAACAAAAGACATAGGGTAGCTGAATGGATAAGAAAACATGACCCATATATTTGCTGTCTGCAAGAGACCCACCTCAGAACAAAGGATTCACACAGACTGAGAGTGAAGGGGTGGAAAAATATTTTTCAGGCAAATGGAAATGAGAAAAAAGCTGGAGTTGTGATACTTATATCTGATAAAGTAGACCTCAAAGTAAAGGCCATAACAAGAGATAAGGAAGACCAATTCATAATACTAAAGAGAGCAATTTAACAAGAAGATATGCACCCAATACAGGAGCACCCAAATACATAAAACAACTTCTGGAAGATATGAAGGCAAAGATTGATAGCAATACAGTCATAGTAGGGGGCTTTAATACCCCACTGACACCACTGGGTAAATAAACTAAACAAAAAATCAGCAAAGAAACAGCAATCCTAAATAATACACTAGATCAGGTGGATTTAATTGACATCTGTAGAACTTTTCACCCCAAAGTTACAGAACATACATTTTTCTCCAGTGCACACAACATTTTCAAGGATAGACCACATATTAGGACACAGGCAAAGTCTCTTACAATTCAAGAAGATAGAAATCATATCAAGCACCTTCTCAGATCACATTGGCATAAAACTGGAAATCAACTACAATGAAAACAATCCAAAAAGTTCAAACACCTGGAGACTAAATTGCATGCTATTAAACAATGACTGGGTTACCAGAGAGATCAAAGAAGAAATAAAAAACATTATGGCATCAAATGACAATGAAAACACAACAATCCAAAAATCTATGGGACACAGCAAAAGCAGTCTTGAGAAGGAAGTTCATAGCTCTAAAAGCTACTGCAAAAAAACATGAAACAATAGTAATAAATTATTTAACCCTACAACTCAAAGAGTTAGAAAGAGAGCAACAAGAAAAGCCCATTATAAGAGGAAGGAAGGAAATAATGAAGATCAGAGTGGATATAAACAACATAGAGACCAAAAAAACACAATGCAAAAGATCAACAAAATTAAGAGCTGCTTCTTTGAAAGGATAAACAAGATTGATGAACCTCTATCCAAGCTCACCAAGAAGCAAAGAGAGAAGACCCAAATAAACAAAATCAGAAATAAAAGAGGAGAAATAACAACAGACCCCACAGAAATACAAAAGATTGTTGAAAAATATTATGAACAACTCTATTCCAACAAACTGGACAACCTGGAGGAAATGGACATATTCCTAGAAAAATATAACCTTCCAAAACTCAATCAGCAAGAATCTAAACATCTTAATAGGCCAATAACTATGGAACAAATTGAAGCAGTCATTAAAAAGCTTCCAGCAAACAACAGCCTGGGGCCAGGAGAAACCAAGATGGCAGCATAGGTTAAACAGCTAACCTACAGCCTGGCACAATAATTTCAAAAATACAACTAAAAGTCAAAACGGACATCATCCAGAACCACAGGAAAGCTGGCTGACTGAAATGCCCACAACTAGAAGGAAAGAGAAAACCACAAGGAAAATCAGAGGAGCCGTAAAAGCCTGAGGTATGGAGACATGGGTGGAGACATGAGCACGTGCGCGTGCAGGGAGGACGGAGTCGGAGAGGACGGGGCGGCTGACGGCCTGGCCGGCGTTCTCCAGCAGGAAGGAGATAAAAGCTCCAGATTGCGCTGAACCCCAGCTCCGACTGCACTGAACCCCAGTTCCCGGCGAGACCCTGGGAAGCCAAGCTCATGCTGGGGGAATCTGGGCGTTTTGGGCGGAGGCACAGAGGAGTGGCGAAGGGCAGAGCACCGGAGGCGCGCATGGGAATGCGCGCAGAGGATGGTCTGTTGACTGTTCCGCTGGATTGTCCTGGTGGGAAAAAGACATAGGCGCCAGACTGCGCTGAGCCCCAGTTCTGACTACACTGAAACCCAGTTCCGGGCCAGAATCTGGGAGTCCAGATTCATTGGGGGAGAGACTAGACTGTTTTTGCGGTGGGTGAAGCTCCAGAGCGCTTTTTCTCTCAGAGGTGGTTGCAGGGAGTACAGAGGGACACTGAGACCCAGGAACCTCATAGGGCAGGGCTGACGGGAAGCCAAGGCTATAGGCTCCACCCTGAAACTCTGCCCAATCCAAGCTGAGCACAGAGGCTTTTACAATTTTGCAAGTCTAGTTGAATAAGGCTGTCTCCCAGCGTAGACACAGCTGATCCTCACAACCAATTGGACTGGACCTCAAATCCTCCAAGTGTACCAACAGCAATCAAGGCTTAACAGCACCATGACTTTCCACTCAGCCCACAAAGGAGGGGGGGTACCAAGAGCGACCACCTAGGGAGGTTGGGGAAGCTGAGCTACCGGCCCCTATAGGTCACTGACCACACAAAGCCACTCCATCAACTTAGGGAGGCAGCCAAAAGGTGGAGACACTGTAGCAGGTCACGAATAGAAGGGATGAAGGAAAGTAAACTAATGGATGACCCAGTGTTCAGAACCACATTTATAAGGTTACTTAAGAATCTTCTGGAGGACCAAGATGGCAGCATAAGGCAGACGCCTGATTGTTGCCTACCACAACAATTTTGAAACTACAACTGGAAAACAGAGCAGACACCATCCAGAACAATGGCCGGAGGAATTGCTGAGAAGGAATTGACTGATGGGAGTTGGGAACGGGAAGACAAGGCCCCACTGGGTCCCAGATCCAGGTGCGCTCACCCAGCGACTGGTCGCCACTGCAGACCCGAGGGCCGCAGCTGTGACCTTGGACCAGCCTGCCACCGTGCACCGGCACACCGAAGCTTCGCCGAGCCGGCCGCCCAGCAAGTTCCATAACAGCCGCCCCGGAGATTTGAGAAAATGGCCGAAGGAATTGCTGAGAGGGAACTGACCAACAGGAATTGGGATCAAGAAGACGAAGCCTCTGCGGCTGGTGCGGACGCAGAGACCACACCATCTTGAGAAACAGAGCTGCCTGATACTCGGATCCTGGCTTCTGACACAAACCAGGACCCTGCAGCCACTGGGGACAGGGAACTGCTATCACAGCTTCAGACGAAGAAACAACAAGAATCCAGACTTCCCGGCAGATTCCCGTGAGTCAAAGAGCCTATCCACCTCCCCGCAGGCGCACGCGGATAGCACCATAGTAACTGATAGACACACCCCTCGCCCAAGCTGCAGAGCTTTGCGCAGGGACGCGCTCCGCCTTAGGGAATTTGGCGCACGGGACAGAAGCAGCTCACCTTCGGGGAAATCTGTCAGTGCGCACAGAGGGCTCCCCTTCGGGGAATTGGGGGGAACTTGGCTTGCGGGTCACAGCTCCCCTTCGGGGAATCTTAGAGCATGCATAGAGGGGCTTCCCTTTGGGGAATTTGGCGCGCAGGATGGACTCCGCCCCTCCTTGGGGATTCTGGGAGAGTGCACAGAGGCAGCTCACCTTCAGGGATTTGAGAGTGTGCGCCCTAGCCGGTTTGGCTCAGTAGAGAGAGCACACACAGGACGCAGCTCCACTTCAGGGAATTTGGCACACCAGACACAGCTGCCTGGGATCCCTGACTCACAGCGCATTCACACTAAGAGCCAATGACCCCAATTGTTGGTGCATGCACACACAGGGACCCTGATTCTCAACGAGAAACCACACACGGCAACAGAGACTCTGACACTCGATTCTTGGTGCAGACACAGGGAAACTCTGACTCCTGGCACATGCTAAGGATCTCATTTTCGGCACATACCAACAGTGTGGTGCAGACAGGGCCCCTGATTCTAAGTGTGCACACGAGACCACACGGAACACTGGGGACACTGACCCTGGGAAAGTCTGGTTCCCACCAACCAAAGGCAGCCACACGTCCTAGTGTCAGAGCACTTCAGTGAAACTCGGGTGGAGCGAAGTCCCCACAGCACATGGCCCAGGTCCACGCAAACGGAAGCTTGAGCTTTCTAGTGATAGCCAGAATGGGGAAACCAAATAACTCACAGAGGAAAGAAAATGTGGAGTCGCCAAGAAAGGAAATTAGTGAAACTGAAGCTTGCAACATGACCGAAAAGGAGTTCAGAGTAATGGTCGTGGAATTTATACATCGGATGGATGAGAAAATCAACAACTTATGCAAGAATCAGGAAGAAATGAAAAGTGATATAGCTACAATCAAAAACACCATGGAAAGTTTCAACAGTAGACTACAAGAAGCAGAGGACCGAATTAGTGAGTTAGAAGATCAGGTACAGAAACAAGCTCAATCTGAACAGCAATTGGAGAAAAAAATTAAAAAACAGGAGGAAAGCCTAAGGGAGCTTCGGGACAACATGAAAGGAAGTAACATGCGTATAATAGGGCTGCCAGAAGGACAAGAAGAGCAGCAGGGATTAGAAAATCTATTTGAAGAAATAATGACAGAAAACTTCCCGGATACGGGAAAGATAAAAGTTACGAAAGTACAGAGAGTCCCAAGGAGGATCAACCCCAAAAGACCCACACCAAGACATGTCATAATTTCAATGGCAAATATAAATGATAAAGAGAGAATCTTAAAGGTGGCAAGAGAGAGACAGAGAGTTACCTACAAAGGAACACCCATCAGATTGCCAAATGATTACTCAACAGAAAAACAACAAGCTAGAAGTGAATGGAAGGAGGTATACAAAGTGTTGCAAAGCAAAGGACTGAATCCAAGAATACTATATCCAGCAAGACTATCAATCAAAATTGAAGGGAAAATCAGGAGCTTTGCAGACAAAAAAAGACTCAGGGAGTTTATCACCACCAAACCAGCAATGCAAGAATTGCTAAAGGGAATACTGTAAAAAGAAGAAATAAACAGGTAAGAAGGAATACAGACACAAAAATAGATATGACTACAAGCAAATACCTTTCAGTAATAACTTTAAATGTAAACGGACTAAATGCTCCAATCAAAAGACATCGAGTGGCTGAATGGATAAAAAAACATGACCCATATATATGCTGTCTACAAGAGACCCACCTCAGAACAAGAGACTCACACAGATTGAAAGTGAAGGGATGGAAAAATATCTTTCAGGCAAATGGAAATGAAAAAAAAGCTGGGGTAGCAATACTTATATCTGACAAATTAGACCTCAAAGTAAATGCCATAACAAGAAATAAGGAAGGCCACTTCATAATACTAAAGGGAGAAATCCAACAAGAAGAAATAATTCTGGTAAACATATACGCTGCCAATATAGGAGCACCCAAATACATAAAAAAACTCCTGGAGGATATCAAGGGAGAGATTAATAGCAATACAATTATAGTAGGAGACTTTAATACCCCACTATCACCATTGGACAAATCCTCTAAACAAAAAATCAGCAAAGAAACAGCAATCCTAAATGACTCATTAGACCAGATGGAATTAATTGACATCTTCAGAACATTTCACCCCAGAGCCACAGAATATACATTCTTCTCAAGTGCACATGGGTCATTTTCAAAGATAGACCATATGCTGGGTCACAGGCAAAGTCTCTTCAAATTCACGAAGATAGAAATTATATCAAGCATCTTCTCAGATCACAATGGCATAAAACTGGAAATCAACTACAATAAATACAATCCAAAGAAATCAAACACATGGAGACTAAACAACATGCTATTAAACAAGGACTGGGTCACCAGAGAGATCAAAGAAGAAATAAAAAACATCATGGCAACAAATGACAATGAAAACACAACAATCCAAAATCTATGGGACACAGCGAAAGCAGTCTTGAGAGGGAAGTTCATAGCTCTACAAGCCTATTGCAAAAAACAAGAAACAATGGTAATAAATTACCTAACCCTACAACTCAAAGAGCTAGAAAAAGAGCAGCAAGAAAAGCCCAGTGTAACCAGAAGGAAGGAAATAACAAAGATCAGAGCGGAGATAAATGACACAGAGACCAAAGAAACAATACAAAAGATCAACAAAACCAAGAGCTGGTTCTTTGAAAAGATAAACAAGATTGATGGACCTCTAGCCATGCTCACCAAGAAGCAAAGAGAGAGGACCCAAATAAACGAAATCAGAAATGAAAGAGGTGAAATAACAACAGACCCCGCTTAGATACAAAGGATTGTTACAAAATACCACGAACAACTCTATTCCAACAAACTGGACAACCTGGAGGAAATGGACATATTCCTAGAAAAATACAACCTTCCAAAAATCAATCAAGAAGAATCTCAACAGCTCAATAGGCCAATAACTATGGGCGAAATTGATACAGTCATCAAAAAGCTTCCGGCAAACAAAAGCCCGGGGCCTGACGGCTTCACAGGAGAGTTTTACCAAACATTCAAGGAAGAACTAAAACCTATCCTCCTCAGACTATTCCAAAAAATTCAAGAGGAAGGAACACTTCCAAGCTCCTTCTATGAAGCCAGCATCACCCTAATACCAAAACCAGATAAAGACAACACAATGAAAGAGAATTACAGACCAATATCCCTCATGAACATAGATGCCAAAATCCTCAACAAAATTCTAGCAAATCGGATCCAGCAGTACATCAGAACGATCATACACCATGACCAAGTAGGATTTATCCCAGGAAAGCAAGCATGGTACAATATCCGCAAATCAATAAACTTGATACATCACATAAACAAGTTGAGAGATAAAAATCACAGTCATATCAATTGATGCAGAAAATGCATTTGACAAAATCCAACACCCTTTCTTGATAAAAACTCTCAACACGGTGGGAATAGAAGTCTCATACCTCAACATAATAAAAGCTATATATGATAAACCCACAGCAAACATCATACTCAATGGACAAAAACAAAAAACATTTCCCCTAAGAACAGGAACAAGACAAGGATGCCCACTCTCACCACTCCTGTTTGACATAGTACTGGAAGTATTAGCCATTGCAATTAGACAAGAAGAAGAAATAAAAGGCATCCAAATTAGAAAAGAACAAGTAAAGCTGTCTTTATTTGCAGACGATATGATATTGTACATAAAACATCCGAAAGACTCTGTCAAAAAACTAATAGACTTAATAAATGAATTCGGCAATGTAGCAGGATACAAAATTAACGCCAAGAAATCTATGGTCTTTCTATACACCAATAGTGAACTTACAGACAGAGAGACTAAAAAGGCAATCCCATTTACCATCGCACCAAAAAAAATTAAGATACCTAGGAATAAACTTAACTAAGGAGGTAAAAGACCTATACACGGAAAACTACAGGACACTGAAAAAAGAGATAGAGGAAGACGTAAACAGATGTAAGAACATACCATGTTCATGGATTGGTAGAATCAACATCATTAAAATGTCCATACTACCCAAAGCAATCTATAGATTCAATGCACTCCCCATTAAAATACCAAAGGCATATTTCACAAACCTTGAAAGAACTCTCCAAAAATTCATCTGGAATAGAAAAAGACCCCGAATAGCCACAGCAATCCTGAGAAAGAAGAATGAAGTAGGAGGGATCTCAATACCAGATTTCAAGGTGTAGTACAAAGCCACTATTCTCAAAACAGCCTGGTACTGGCACAAGAACAGACATATAGATCAATGGATCAGAATAGAGAATCCAGATATTGATCCAAACCACTATGCTCAATTAATATTTGACAAAGGAGGCATGAACATACAATGGAATAAAGACAGTCTCTTCAATAAATGGTGTTGGGAAAATTGGACAGACACATGCAAAAAAATGAAGCTAGATCACCAACTTACGCCATACACAAAAATAAACTCAAAACGGATACAAGACTTAAACATAAGACGGGAAACCATAAAAATACTAGAGGAATCCACAGGCAGCAAAATCTCAGACATATGTCAAAAGAACTTCTTCACCGATACTGCCCCTAGGGCAATGGAAGCTAAAGAGAAAATAAACAAATGGGACTACATCAAAATAAAAAGCTTTTTTACAGCAAAAGAAACTATCAACAAAACAACAAGAAAGGCCACTACATGGGAGAACATATTTGCAAATGGTATCACTGATAAAGGTTTAATCTCCAACATCTACAGGCAGCTTATACAACTTAATAAAAGGAAGATAAATGATCCAATAAAAAAATGGGCAACGGACCTAAATAGAATCTTTTTCAAAGAAGACAGAAGGAAGGCCAAGAGACACATGAAAACATGCTCAACCTCACTAATTATCCGAGAGATGTAAATCAAAACAACAATGAGGTAACATCTCACACCTGTCAGAATGGCTATCATCAACAAATCAACAAACGACAAGTGTTGGCGAGGATGCGGAGAAAAAGGAACCCTTGTGCACTGCTGGTGGGAATGCAGACTGGTGCAGCCACCGTGGAGAACAGTATGGAGTTTCCTCAAAAAACTAAAAATGGAACTCCCATTTGACCCAGTAATCCCACTCCTAGAAATATATGCTAAGAAACTGGGAACACCAATAAGAAAGGATATATGCACCCCTATGTTCATAGCAGCACAATTTACAATAGCTAAGATCTGGAAACAGCCTAGATGCCCATCAGCAGGTGACTGGATCTGAAAACTCTGGTGCATCTACACAATGGAATATTATGCTGCCATAAAAAAGAAGGAATTCTTACCATTTGCAGCAAACTGGAGGGAATTGGAGAACATTATGCTGAGTGAAATAAGCCAGTCAATGAAAGAAAAATACCACATGATCTCACTCATTTATGGATAATATAGAACATTAAAAACTTGAACAAAAAGATAGATACAGAGGCAGTAAAGCATCAAACAGTCTGTCAAATTACAGTAGGAAGGCTAGGGAGAGGTGGGGAAGATAAGAGATCAATCAAAGGACTTGTATGCATGCATATAAGCATAACCAATGGACGCAAAACTCTGGGGGGTGAGGGCATATATGGGAGTGGGGGGGGGCAATTGTAAGATATGTACACATATAATACCTTAATAAAAAAAATTGGAAAAAAAAAAAGTAGACATAGCCCCGCTGGGTCCCGGGTCTAGGTGAGGCCGTGCGCCCCTGAGTCTGGGAGAGGCCTCACGCCCCTGGATATGGGTGAGGCCACACGCCCCTGCATCCGGTGAGGCTGAGTCCCGGGTCCGGGCGAGGCTGCGTGCCCCTATGTCGGGGTGAGGGCACGCATCCCTGGGCCCAGGTGAGCCTGGGTCCTGGGTCTGGGTGAGGCCATGCCCCTGGGTCCGCGTGAGGCTGGATCCGGTTCTGGGTGAGGCTGCACGCCCTTGGGTCTGGGTGAGGCGATGCACCCCTGGGTCCGGGTGAAGCTGGATCCTGGGTCTGAGTGAGTCCACGCTCCTGGGTCCGGGAGAGGCCACACGCCCCTGGGTCTGGGTGAGGCTGGATCCCGGGACCAGGTGAGGCCACGTGCCCGGGGCCCAGGTGATGCTGGGTACCAGGTTCGGGTGAGGCCGTGTGCCCCTGAATCTGGGTGAAGCCGCACCCCTGGGTCTGGGCGAGACTAAACTAGAGGGAGTTGGACTACATTACCACCGTTTGTCCACCATCCAGAGCTGAAAAGTCAGTGCCAACATGTACACATAAGGAACTGGTGGACATTGAAATTGGATCTCAAAAGAACTGTTGGTCCAGAAAGAAACTCACTACAGACTGATTCATTTGCCTGTCAGCATAACTATTATTGCTCGTCTCACATTCGGTTCTTATAAGTATATTTCTAGTAACACATGATCTCACTCCTCTAGGGGAAATGATGAACAACATGGACTGATGAACAAGAACAGACCCAGAAACAAGGAGGCATCGATCGGACTGTCGGGCCTCAGAGGGAGGGTAGGGGAGGGTGGGAAGAGGGGGGAGAGATCAACCAAAGGACTTGTGTGCATGCATACAAGCCTAACCAATGGTTAAGGACAAGAGGGGGGTGGGGGTGTGTGGGATGGGAATGGGGGGATGAGGACAAATATATGACACCTTAATCAATAAAGAAATTAAAAAAAACAGCCTGGGGCCAGATGGCTTCACAGGGGAGTTTTATCAAATATTCAAGGAAGAACTAAAACCTATCTTCCTCAGACTATTCCAAAAAATTCAAGAGGAAGGAACACTTCCAAGCGCATTCTGTGAAGCCAGCTTCACCCTAATACCAATACCAGATAAAGACAACACAATGAAAGAATTACAGGCCAATATCCCTCATGAACATAGGTGCCAAAATCCTCAACAAAATTCTAGCAAATCGGATCCAGCAGTACATCAGAAAGATCATACACCATGACCAAGTAGGATTTATTCCAGGAATGGAAGGATGGTATAATATCCACAAATCAATAAACGTGATACATCACATAAACAAATTGAGAGATAAAAACCACATAGTCATATCAATTGATGCAGAAAATGCATTTGACAAAATCCAACACCCTTTCTTGATAAAAACTCTCAACACGGTGGGAATAGAAGTCTCATACCTCAACATAATAAAAGCTATATATGATAAACCCACAGCAAACATCATACTCAATGGACAAAAACAAAAAACATTTCCCCTAAGAACAGGAACAAGACAAGGATGCCCACTCTCACCACTCCTGTTTGACATAGTACTGGAAGTATTAGCCATTGCAATTAGACAAGAAGAAGAAATAAAAGGCATCCAAATTAGAAAAGAACAAGTAAAGCTGTCTTTATTTGCAGACGATATGATATTGTACATAAAACATCCGAAAGACTCTGTCAAAAAACTAATAGACTTAATAAATGAATTCGGCAATGTAGCAGGATACAAAATTAACGCCAAGAAATCTATGGTCTTTCTATACACCAATAGTGAACTTACAGACAGAGAGACTAAAAAGGCAATCCCATTTACCATCGCACCAAAAAAAAATTAAGATACCTAGGAATAAACTTAACTAAGGAGGTAAAAGACCTATACACGGAAAAACTACAGGACACTGAAAAAAGAGATAGAGGAAGACGTAAACAGATGTAAGAACATACCATGTTCATGGATTGGTAGAATCAACATCATTAAAATGTCCATACTACCCAAAGCAATCTATAGATTCAATGCACTCCCCATTAAAATACCAAAGGCATATTTCACAAACCTTGAAAGAACTCTCCAAAAATTCATCTGGAATAGAAAAAGACCCCGAATAGCCACAGCAATCCTGAGAAAGAAGAATGAAGTAGGAGGGATCTCAATACCAGATTTCAAGGTGTAGTACAAAGCCACTATTCTCAAAACAGCCTGGTACTGGCACAAGAACAGACATATAGATCAATGGATCAGAATAGAGAATCCAGATATTGATCCAAACCACTATGCTCAATTAATATTTGACAAAGGAGGCATGAACATACAATGGAATAAAGACAGTCTCTTCAATAAATGGTGTTGGGAAAATTGGACAGACACATGCAAAAAAATGAAGCTAGATCACCAACTTACGCCATACACAAAAATAAACTCAAAACGGATACAAGACTTAAACATAAGACGGGAAACCATAAAAATACTAGAGGAATCCACAGGCAGCAAAATCTCAGACATATGTCAAAAGAACTTCTTCACCGATACTGCCCCTAGGGCAATGGAAGCTAAAGAGAAAATAAACAAATGGGACTACATCAAAATAAAAAGCTTTTTTACAGCAAAAGAAACTATCAACAAAACAACAAGAAAGGCCACTACATGGGAGAACATATTTGCAAATGGTATCACTGATAAAGGTTTAATCTCCAACATCTACAGGCAGCTTATACAACTTAATAAAAGGAAGATAAATGATCCAATAAAAAAATGGGCAACGGACCTAAATAGAATCTTTTTCAAAGAAGACAGAAGGAAGGCCAAGAGACACATGAAAACATGCTCAACCTCACTAATTATCCGAGAGATGTAAATCAAAACAACAATGAGGTAACATCTCACACCTGTCAGAATGGCTATCATCAACAAATCAACAAACGACAAGTGTTGGCGAGGATGCGGAGAAAAAGGAACCCTTGTGCACTGCTGGTGGGAATGCAGACTGGTGCAGCCACCGTGGAGAACAGTATGGAGTTTCCTCAAAAAAACTAAAAATGGAACTCCCATTTGACCCAGTAATCCCACTCCTAGAAATATATGCTAAGAAACTGGGAACACCAATAAGAAAGGATATATGCACCCCTATGTTCATAGCAGCACAAATTTACAATAGCTAAGATCTGGAAACAGCCTAGATGCCCATCAGCAGGTGACTGGATCTGAAAACTCTGGTGCATCTACACAATGGAATATTATGCTGCCATAAAAAAAAAAAGAAGGAATTCTTACCATTTGCAGCAAACTGGAGGGAATTGGAGAACATTATGCTGAGTGAAATAAGCCAGTCAATGAAAGAAAAATACCACATGATCTCACTCATTTATGGATAATATAGAACATTAAAAACTTGAACAAAAAGATAGATACAGAGGCAGTAAAGCATCAAACAGTCTGTCAAATTACAGTAGGAAGGCTAGGGAGAGGTGGGGAAGATAAGAGATCAATCAAAGGACTTGTATGCATGCATATAAGCATAACCAATGGACGCAAAACTCTGGGGGGGGTGAGGGCATATATGGGAGTGGGGGGGGGCAATTGTAAGATATGTACACATATAATACCTTAATAAAAAAAATTGGAAAAAAAAAAAGTAGACATAGCCCCGCTGGGTCCCGGGTCTAGGTGAGGCCGTGCGCCCCTGAGTCTGGGAGAGGCCTCACGCCCCTGGATATGGGTGAGGCCACACGCCCCTGCATCCGGTGAGGCTGAGTCCCGGGTCCCCGGGCGAGGCTGCGTGCCCCTATGTCGGGGTGAGGGCACGCATCCCTGGGCCCAGGTGAGCCTGGGTCCTGGGTCTGGGTGAGGCCATGCCCCTGGGTCCGCGTGAGGCTGGATCCGGTTCTCTGGGTGAGGCTGCACGCCCTTGGGTCTGGGTGAGGCGATGCACCCCTGGGTCCGGGTGAAGCTGGATCCTGGGTCTGAGTGAGTCCACGCTCCTGGGTCCGGGAGAGGCCACACGCCCCTGGGTCTGGGTGAGGCTGGATCCCGGGACCAGGTGAGGCCACGTGCCCGGGGCCCAGGTGATGCTGGGTACCAGGTTCGGGTGAGGCCGTGTGCCCCTGAATCTGGGTGAAGCCGCACCCCTGGGTCTGGGCGAGACTAAACTAGAGGGAGTTGGACTACATTACCACCGTTTGTCCACCATCCAGAGCTGAAAAGTCAGTGCCAACATGTACACATAAGGAACTGGTGGACATTGAAATTGGATCTCAAAAGAACTGTTGGTCCAGAAAGAAACTCACTACAGACTGATTCATTTGCCTGTCAGCATAACTATTATTGCTCGTCTCACATTCGGTTCTTATAAGTATATTTCTAGTAACACATGATCTCACTCCTCTAGGGGAAATGATGAACAACATGGACTGATGAACAAGAACAGACCCAGAAACAAGGAGGCATCGATCGGACTGTCGGGCCTCAGAGGGAGGGTAGGGGAGGGTGGGAAGAGGGGGGAGAGATCAACCAAAGGACTTGTGTGCATGCATACAAGCCTAACCAATGGTTAAGGACAAGAGGGGGGTGGGGTGTGGGATGGGAATGGGGGGATGAGGACAAATATATGACACCTTAATCAATAAAGAAATTAAAAAAAACAGCCTGGGGCCAGATGGCTTCACAGGGGAGTTTTATCAAATATTCAAGGAAGAACTAAAACCTATCTTCCTCAGACTATTCCAAAAAATTCAAGAGGAAGGAACACTTCCAAGCGCATTCTGTGAAGCCAGCTTCACCCTAATACCAATACCAGATAAAGACAACACAATGAAAGAATTACAGGCCAATATCCCTCATGAACATAGGTGCCAAAATCCTCAACAAAATTCTAGCAAATCGGATCCAGCAGTACATCAGAAAGATCATACACCATGACCAAGTAGGATTTATTCCAGGAATGGAAGGATGGTATAATATCCACAAATCAATAAACGTGATACATCACATAAACAAATTGAGAGATAAAAACCACATAGTCATATCAATTGATGCAGAAAAAGCATTTGACAAAATCCAACACCCATTTTTGATAAAAACAAAACAAAACAACTCTCAGCGAGGTGGGAATAGAAGGATCATACCTCAACATAATAAAAACCATATATGACAAACCCACAGCCAACATCATACTCAATGGGCAAAAACTAAAACCATTTCCCCTATGAACAGGAACAAGACAGGGATGATGCTTTCACCACTCCTGTTCGACATATTACTGGAAATGCTAGCCACAGCAATCAGACAAGAGGAAGAAATAAAGGGCATCCAAATTGGAAAAGAAGTAAAATTGTCGTTATTTGCAGACGACATGATACTGTACATAGAAAACCCTAAAGGCTCCATTAAAAAAAATATTAGACTTAATAAATTTATTTGGCAATGTAGCAGGGTATAAAATTAATGCCAAGAAATCTATGGCATTTCTATACACCAACAGTGAGCTCACAGAAAGAGACACTAAGAAAACAATCCCATTTACCATCGCACCAAAAAAATTAAGAGACCTAGGCATAAACTTAACTAAGGAGGTAAAAGACCTATACACGGAAAACTACAGGACACTGAAAAAAGAGATAGAGGAATACATAAACAGGTGGAAAAACATACCATGTTCATGGATTGGTAGAATCAACATCATTAAAATGTCCATACTACCCAAAGCAATCTATAGATTCAATGCACTCACCATTAAAATACCAACAGCATATATCACAGACCTAGAAAGAACTCTCCAAAAACTCATCTGGAATAAAAAAAGACCCCAAATAGCCACAGCAATCCTGAGAAAGAAGAACAAAGTAGGTGGGATCTCAATACCAGATTTCAAGCTGTATTACAAAGCCACAGTTCTCAAAACAGCCTGGTAGTGGCGCAAGAACAGACATATAGACCAATGGAATAGAATAGAGAACCCAGAAATTGACCCAAACCACTATGCTCAATTAATATTTGACAAAGGAGGCATGAACATACAATGGAGTCAAGACAGTCTCTTCAACAAATGGTGTTGGGAAAATTGGACAGATACATGCAAAAATATGAAACTAGACAACCAACTTACACCGTACACAAAAATAAACTCAAATTGGATACAGGACTTAAACATAAGACAGGAAACTATAAAAATACTAGAGGAATCCACAGGCAGAGAAATCTCAGACATATGCCAAAGCAATTTCTTCACTGATACCGTTCCTAGGGCAATGGAAACTAAAGAGAAAATAAACAAATTGGACTACGTAAAAATAAAAATATTTTGCATAGCAAAAGAAACCATCAACAAAACAACAAGAAAGCCCACTGTATGGGAGAGCATATTTGCAAATATTATCACTGATAAAGGTTTAATCTCCAACATTTACAGGGAACTCATACAACTTAATACAAGGAAGATAAACGACCCAATAAAAAAATGGGCAACAGACTTAAATAGATAATTTTCTAAAGAAGACAGAAGGAGGGACAACAGACATATGAAAACATGCTCAAGTCACTAATTATCTGAGAGATGCAAATCAAAACGCCAATGCGGTACCATCTCACACCTGTCAGAATGGCAACCATCAACAAATCAACAAACGACAAGTGCTGGTGAGGATGCAGTGAAAAGGTACCCTCGTGCACTGCTGGTGGGAATGCAGACTGGTACAGCCACTGTGGAGAACACTATAGAGTTTCTTCAAAAAACTAAAAATGGAACTCCCATTTGACCCAGTAATCCCACTTCTAGGAATATATCCCAAGAAACTAGAAACACCAATAAGAAAGGATATATGCACCCCTATGTTCATAGCAGCACAATTTACAATAGCTAGGATTTGGAAACAACCTAAGTGCCCGTCAGCAGATGACCGGATCAGAAAACTCTGGTATATCTACACAATGGAACACTACGTTGCTATAAAAAAGAAGGAATTCTTACCATTTGCAGCAGCATAGATGGAACTGGAGAGCATTATGCTAAGTGAAATAAGCCAGTCAATGAAAGAAAAATACCACATGATCTCACTCATTTATGGGTAATCAAGAACATTATAACCTGATGAACAAAAAGATAGATACAGAGGCAGTAAAACATCAAACTGTCAAATTACAGTGGGAAATCTGAGGAGTGATGGGGAGGGGGGGAAAGAGATCAACCAAAGTACTTGTATGCTTGCATATAAGCACAAACAATGGACACAAGACACTGGGGGTGGGTGGGATGAGGGCATGCGACAGGGGTAGGGGAGGCTGGGGGAATGTCAATGGGTGGGAAAAAGGAGATATATGTACTACTATGTGTAATACTTTAAACCAGGCGTCCTCAAACTACAGCCCGCGGGTCACATGTGGGTGTTTTTGCCGTTTTGTTTTTTTACTTCAAAATAAGTAAAAAATTCCTGTGCAGTGTGCATAGGAATTTGTTCATAGTTTTGTTTTTTGTTTTTGTTTTAACTATAGTCCGGCCCTCCAACGGTCTGAGGGATAGTGAACTGGCCCCTTGTTTAAAAAGTTTGAGGACCCCTGCTTTAAACAATAAAATAAAATTTAAAAAAAGAAAAGAAAAATAGCCCTTCATGTAAAGAGACTGAATTAGTAATCTAAATTTTCTTTTTTTTTCTACTAAAACAGTTTAATGAAAGAATCTCAGAGCAATAAATACTGCACATATCCCTGCCATTAGCAAAACCACTATCCATAATCAGGAAGTGGTTTACTTTACAGATTCTCTTCTAAACACATAGAATTTTATTTTGAACATTATTTTCATTTTTTGCTGGTGTGAGTGGATGATTTAAAAAGATATATTGAATTTTCCCAGCCAGCATGTTTGATTGTCAATCTATGAATGAAGAGGTCACGGTTTGATTCCTGGTCAGGGCTCATGCCCAGGTTGCAGGCTCCATTCCCAGTTGGGGTTGTGTAGGAGGCAGGTGATCAATGATTCTCTCTCATCATTGATGTTTCCACCTCTCTTTCCCTCTTCTTTCCTCTCTAGATCAATAAAAATATGTTTTAAAAATTATTGAATTTATTGGGGTGACATTGGTTAATAAGTAAATATGGGTTTCAATTGTAAAATTCTATAATACATCAGAAACGCCAAGTATAAATGAGAGAAGATGGCAGCTGGCAGGACAAAGGTGAGGGAGATGGTGTGAGTCAGGGGGTGACAGGAGAGTGTGTGGATGTGTGGTGTGTGTGTGTGTTTGTGTGTGTGAGTGAGTTAGGGAGAGTTAAATCTGGCAGGAGTAGCAGGGGCTGGCAGATCAGGCTCTCCTGGACAGGGAGCACCTACTACCACAAAGGGAACTCCCCAGGCTACGGGGTTTGGGCACGGAGCCCTCACCATCTTGAATGGGAGAGTGGCCTCTTCTAGAAACTCATCAGCACTACCACCAGACTGGCTTTTGATACTGCCTGCAACCCTGCAGCCACTCCAGCCAAAATCCTGCTGCCCCACCCACAGACCTACAGATCCTAAGACTTCCACTTCCAAGGGTGCACGGCTTCCGCAGCAGTAAATGTGACTTCCCCCTCCCTGGCTGCTGACCTCTGGACACCAGAGCTGTGCTTTTCCAGCACACAGGCCTCCTGGACCCAATGCTGCAAAGGTGGTTTTGGGTGCCACTGTGAGCCCCCACTGGACATGCTCATATCCAAACAAGGGCGCACGCCCTGGCAGTAGAAATTGGGACTACCCCCTTCCCAGCTGCCTGCCCATCAACACGACAGGTCACGCAGCTTCAGTGCAAGGGTCACTCTGAGTGCTCTACCCAGGCAAATGGCCCCCGGATTCCACGGTGAGTGCACATGAATCCATCCAAGGGCACAAGGTCCTCGCAGCAAAAACTGAGTCTTCCCAATCCACAGCTGCCAACAACTGGACATCACAGTCAAGCCTTTCCAGCGCACAGGCCTCCTGAGCTCACTGTCCCAAAAGGCATCACTGAGGACCAGTGACTTGACTCATAGCACTCCCACACTGGGACTCTGTTTCGCATCGTGAGCACACAGGATCCCTGATTCTCAGTGCACGCACACTGAGTGCAATGACTCCAATTCTCAGCACACGTGCACACAAGGACCCTGATTCTCAGCATAAGGCCACACCAAGCGACAGAGACTCCAATACTCGATTCTTGGTGTGTGCACATGGGGACTCTGACTTCTGGTGTATGCTAGGGGACTTTTTTTTCAGTGCAGAGCATGCAGGTCCCTGATTCTAGGTGCACACACGAGGCCACACTGACCACCGGTGATTCTGATTCTCAGTGCATGTGGCACCCACTGACCTACAGCAGCCACACATCTCGGTGTCAGAGCTCCTAAGTGACACTCAGGTGGCACGATGCTCCCACTGCACATGGCTCAGGCCCCCACAACTTGGAGTTTGGACCTTCTGGTGATAGAATAGAGAGACAACAAAACAATCCCCAGAGGAAAGAAAAAGAGGAATCGCCAAGAAAGGAAATAAGTGAAACAGATGCATGAAATATGACAGAAAAATAATTCAGACTAATGGTCATATAGTTAATAAACCAGATGGACAAGAAAATCAACAACCTATGCAAAGATCAGGAAGAAATCAAAAGTGATATAGCTACAACCAAAAATGAAATGGAAGGTTTCAACAGTAGACTAGAAGAAGCAGAGGACTGAATAAGTAAGTTAGAAAATAAGATAGAGAAACAAGCCCAATCTGAACACCAACTGCAGGAAAAAAAATTAAAAAGCAGGAGGAGTCCCTCAGAGAGTTTGGGACAACACAAAATGAAGTAACATATGTATAATAGGGGTGCCAGAAGGACAAGAAGAGCAGCAAGGATTGGAGAATCTATTTGAAGAAATATGACAGAAAACTTCCCTGGTAAGGGGAAAAATTTCACACAAGTACAGAGAGTCCCAAGCAAGATGAATCCCAAAAAACTCACACCCAAATATGTCATAATTATAACAACAAAGAGAGAATCTTAAAGGCTGCAAGAGAGAGACAGAGAGTTACCTACAAAGAATTGCCCATCAGATTGTCAAGTGATTTCTCATCAGAAACACACCAAGGTAGAAGGGAATGAAATGAAGTATACAAAGTGATGCAAAACAATGGACTGAATCCAAGAATACTCTATCCAGCAAGACTACCAATCAAAATTGTGGGGGAAATCAGGAACTTTGCATACCAAAAAAAGGCTAAGGGAGTTTATCACTACCAAGCCATCAATGCAAGAAATGCTAAAGGGAATGCTGTAAAAAGAAGAAATAGAATAGGAGGAGCACAGGCATAAAGTACAGAAATGGCTGCAAGCAAGTACCTATCAATAATAACATTAAATGTAAATGGAATAAATGCTCCAATCAAAAGACATCAAGTGACTAAATGGATAAGAAAACATGACCCATATATATGCTGAAAGTGAAGGAATGGAAAAGTTTCTATCGGGAAAATGGAAATTTAAAAAATCTGGGGAAGTAATACTTATATCTGACAAAATAGACCTCAAAGTGAGGACCATAACAAAATAAAAAGAAGGTCACTTCATAATTCTAAAGGGATCAATACAACAAGAGGATATAACTCCTGTAAACATATATGCACCCAATGTAGGAGCACCCAAATATATAAAAATATTTCTGGGAAGATATCAGGGGAGAGATTGACAACAATACAATCATAGTAGGAGACTTTAATACCCCATTAACATCACTAGATAAATCATCTAAACAAAAAATTAGCAAAGAAACAGCAATCATAAATGACTCACTAGATCAGATGGACTTAATTGACATCTTTAGAACATTCCAAGACAAAACTACAGAATATACATTCTTCTCAAGTGCACATGGGACATTTTCAAAGCTAGACCACATATTGGGACACAGGCAAAGTCTCCCAAAATTCAAAAAAGTTGAAATCATATCAAGCATCTTCTCAGATCACAATGTCATAAAATTAGAAATCAACTACAAAAAAAATAACAAAAATTCAAACACTTGGAGGCTGAATAGTATACTATTGAACAATGAGTGTGTTACCAGGGAGATCAAAGAAGAAATAAAAAACATCCTAAAAACAAATGACAATGAAAACCCAACAATCCAAAATCGATTGGACACAGTGAAAGCCGGCCTGAAAAGGAAGTTCATAGCATTACAGGGCTACCTAAAAAAAAAAACACAAGAAAAACATAACAAACCATCTAACTCTGCAACTTGAAGAATTAGAAAGAGAACAACAAGAAAAGCCCAGCGTGAGAAGAAGGAAGGCAATAATAAAGATCAGAGTGGAGATAAATGACATAGAGACCAAAAGCAATACAAAAGATCAATGAAACCAAGAGTTGGTTCTTTGAATGGATAAACAAGATTGATGAACCTCTAGTCAGGCTCACCAAGAAGCAAAGAGAGAGGAACCAAATAAACAAAATCAGAAACAAAAGAGGCAAAATAACAACGGACCCCACAGAAATACAAATAATTGTTTAAAAAAAAATACTATGAGCAACTCTATTCCAACAAACTGGTCAACCTAGCAGAAATGGACATATTCCTAGAAAAATACGACCTTCCAAAACTCAACCAGGAAGAATAAAAAAAATCTGAATAGGCCAATAACTATGGAGGAAATTGAAGCAGTAATCAAAAAACTTCCAACAAACAAAAGCCCTGGACCAGATGGCTTCACAGGGGAGTTTTATCAAACATTCAAAGAAGAAATAAAACCTATCCTCCTCAGACTATTCCAAAAACTTCAAGAAGAAGCAAGCTCTTTCTACAAAGCCAGCATTACCCTAATCCCAAAACCAGATAAATACAATACAGAGAAAGAGAATTACAGGCCAATATTGTTCATGAACATAGGTGCCAAAATTCTAGCAAATCGAATCCAGCATTATGTTAGAAAGATCATACACTATGACCAAGTGGGATTCATTTTGGGGATGCAAGGAAGGTACAATATCCATAAATCAATAAACATGATACACCACATAAACAAACTGAGAGATAAAAACCATGTAATCATATACATTGATGCAGAAAAAGCATTTGATGAAATCTAACACCCTTTCTTGGTAAAAGCTCTCAGCAGGGTGGGAATAGAAGGATCATACCTCAACATAATAAAAGCCATATATGACAAACCCACAGCCAACATCATACTTAATGGGCAAAAACTAAAACCATTTCCCATAATAACATTAACAAGACAGGGATGCCCACTCTCACCACTCCTGTTCGACATAGTACTGGAAGTAGTAGCCATTGAGATCAGACAAGAAGAAGAAATAAGAGGCATCCAAATTATAAAAGAAGAAGTAAAACTGTCCTTATTCGCAGATGACATGATAATGTACATAGAAAACCCCAAAGACTCCATCAAAAAACTACTAGACTTAATAAATGAATTTGACAATGTAAGATACAAAATTAACTCCCAGAAGTCCATGGTTTTTATATATACTGATAATGAATTCGCAGAGAGAAACTTAAAAAGCAATCCCATTTACCATTGCAACAAAAAAATTAAGATACCTAGGAATTAATTTAACCAAGGAGATAAAGGACCTGTCCTCAGAAAATTTCAGGACACTGAAAAAAGACATAGAGGAAGACATGAACAAATGGAAGAATATACCATGTTCATGGATTGGTAGAATCAACATCATTAAAATGACCATACTACCCAAATCAATCTATAAATTCAAAGCAATCCCCATTAAAATACAAATGGTATACTTCAAAGACCTAGAACAAACTCTCCAAAAATTCATCTGGAATAAACGATGACCCCAAACAGCTGCAGCAAGCTTGAGAAGAAAGAACAATGTTGGAGGGATAACAATACCAGATAGCAAGCTATACTACAAAGCCACTGTTCTCAAAACTGCCTGGTACTGGCACAAGAACAGACATATAGACCAGTGTAACAGAACAGAGAACCCAGGAATCAATGCAAGCCAATATTCTCAATTAATATTTGACAAAGGAGGCAAGAGCATACAATGGAGTCAAGACAGTCTCTTCAATAAATGGTGCTGGGAAAATTGGACAGACACTTGCAAAAAAATGAAACTCAACCACCATACACAAAAGTAAACTCTAAATGGATAAAGGACTTAAATGTAAGATGGGAAACCACAAAAATCTTAGAAGAAGCCATAGGCAGCAAAATAGCAGACATTTGTCATAGCAATATCTTTACCGATACAGCTCCTAGAGCAATGGAAACTAAAGAGAAAATAAACAAATGGGACTACATCAAAATAAAAAGCTTCCACACAGCAAAAAAACCCCAAAAAACATCAACTAAAAAACAAGAAAGCCCACTGCATGGGAGAACATATTTGCCAACGTTATCTCTAACTAGTGGCCCGGTACATGAAATTTGTGCATGAAAGGGGGTGGTTCTCTCAGCCCAGCCTGCAACCTCTCCAATCAGGGACCCCTTGTGGGATGTCCGACCACCAGTTTAAGCCCCATCCCTGTGGAACTGGCAGTCGGACATCTTTCTTGCCATCTGGGACCACTGGCTTCTAACCACTCACCTTCCTGCCTGCCTGATCGACCCTAACTGCCTCTGCCTGCCTGCCTGATTGCCCCTAACTGCCCTCCCCTGCTGGCCTTATCTTGCCCCCAACTGCCTCTGCCTGATTGCCCCTAACTGCCTCTGCCTGCCAGCCTGATCTCGCCCCCAACTGCCTCTGCCTGCCTGATCTCACACCCAACTTCCCTCCCCTGCCGACCTGATTTCACCCCCAACTGCCCTCCCCTCCTGGCCTGGTTGCCACCAATGGCCCTCCCCTGCCGGCCTGATCTTGCCCCCAACTGCCCTCCTCTGCAGGGCTGATCTCGCCCCCAACTGCCCTCCTCTGCCAACCAATTTGGTTCTGATTGGTCAGTTTCTATGCCAGTCAGTGTCAAAAGCTCCGCCTCCTAGGCAGCCATTGGTTCCTCACAGTTGACCCAGATTTGGTTCTTTTTTTTTGCGAGGGGAGGGTGGACTGTTTATTAAGTGGTTATAACAGGGGTCAGACCACATAAGTGGTGTCAGCCCCAGGAATGTGACCTGTCAAAGTTGATCACAAAGCCCCCAAGGCTGGTCCTGGTGAGCCCCAAGGTCAGAAATGAAACTGAAAGGCCCCAGTCACATGCTGCTTCCAGGCATCCAGGCTGGGCAGCAGGGAGGAGATGCCCATGATGTGCCAGGTCTCCCCATTGGACACCACCAAGGTCTGGTAGGACAGCAACTGCTCGCCTGCCTCTGCCAGGAGCCCAATCATAGTAGGCAGCATGACAGGGTTGAAAGACTGAGCCCGGAACAGGAGCAGGGGCAGACCCCTGAGGAGAGGCACGTCTGGTCTGAAAGTAGCTCCATTGAGTTCCTGCAGCACAGGTGTGGTGCCCTGGACAAAGCCCACAGCCTGGTAGGGGGCACCTGCCAGGGCCATGCTCAGGAGGCCTTCCCTGCATCCTTGCTCTCCTGGCACAGTGGGGTTATGGGAGGTGGTTACATTGAGGCTTGCCTCCTTCACTAGCAGCTTGGTGTTCACCAAGTTCACATCTGCATGATTAGAAGCGTCTTTGAAGAGGCCGACAATGACCGTGGGGCTCAGGCAGTTCCCAGCATTCTTCAGGGATAAACCCTGCATTACCACCTGGATGGTCCCTTTGGGGGACCCTGCCCTGGCTCGCATCAGAGTCCCCAGAGCTTCTGCTAGACTGATCCAAGGTTTGGTGTGCAGAGAGAAGGCGCTGGTAAGGGCCTGGGCATTCACGACCCCCACAAGGGCTATCCCCTTCACCATGTCCAAGAACTGGACAGAAATCTCCTCCCCGCAGCAGCTCTGGGCCTCCTTGGAGCTGGCGCCAGGTGGGGCAGCTGATGACGTTCTCATGGTCCACCAAGTCATGGTCCCGAGGCGGCTCCTCCATGAACACGTCCAGCGCTGCACCCGCACATTGCCCTGACTGTAGGGCTCAGGACAGGGCGCCCTCGTCCATGGTCCCTCCGCAGGCGCAGTTCACCACACACACGTCCTTCTTGCACAGGACAAAGGTGCTGTCATTCAGCAGGCCTGTCGTGGAGGTCAGGAGAGGAGTGTGCGCAGTGATGAAGTCACAGAGGGGCCAGATCTCCTCCAGGTGCAGCTGCTGAATGCTGAAGGAGGCTGAGACCTCTGGTGAGATGATGGGGTCATACCTTACAGTCTTCATCCCAATAGACTGCATCCGGATGGCCACCTCTCTCCTGATCTTCCCCAGGCCAAGAATTCCCAGGGTCTTTCCCTTCAACTCAGTTCCCATGAACTTCTTTCGGTCCCATTTGCCATCCTTCATCGAAGCCGTCGCCTGGGGAATCTGCCTGGTCAGACACATGATCATCCCACAGGTGAGCTCCACAGCACTAAGACTGTTCCCCTTGGGAGTGTTCTTGACCAGGATGCCCTTCCTCGTGGCAGCCTCGAGATCCACGTTGTCCACGCGGGTGCCAGCCCTGCCCACCACCTGGAGCTTCTCTGCTGCATTGATGACATCTGCAGTCACCTTGGTGGCTGAGCAGAGGATAAGGTCTTCGCAGTCCTGCAGCTCGGCTATCAGCTCCTCTTTGCTCAGGTTCTGCTTCTCCACCACCTGCAGCCCTCCACCTTGCAGGATCTTCTGGCAGCAAGGGTTCAGGCTGTCACTGATGAGCACTTTCTGTAGATTTTCAAAAGCCATTGCTGGAGCCGGCCTTGGGATTGACCCCTCTCTCTGGACAGAAACACCTCTAAGCCCCCAGATTTGGTTCTGATTGGTCAGTTTCTATGCCAGTCAGCGTCTCTGGGCCTATCAACAGGGCCTGATAAGAAAGGCGTGGCTGACCAGCAGCCCCGCTGGAGTCCTGGAGAGAAATGGAGGCATGGCTGCTGGCCAGACTGGGAGAGAAAGAGAGAGGCAAGTGCTGGTCAAAAGCTGCCACAGAGGCAATGGATCAGTCCCTGCTTCTTTCTTCAAGTCTCTCTCTGGCCCTAATTCGCAGACCCCTCAGCAGTTAGTGCTGGGGCACCATGTCTGCAATGGAAGCAGTCAGCCCTGGGTTGCCACAGCAACCCAGCACTGACTTCCGGTCTGGTCCAGCTTCAGTCATAATGGTGTTAAACCCTGGCTCTTTATTATAGAGGTAAGGGTTTAATCTCCAACATTTACAGGGAACTCATACAACTTAACAAAAGGAAGATAAACAATCCAATAAAAAAATTGGCAACGGACCTAAATAGATGCTTTTTGAAAGAGGACATTCAGAAAGCCAAGATACATATGAAAAAATGCTCAAAGTCACTAAATCAAAACAACAATGAGGTACCATCTCACACCTGTCAGAATGGCTATCATCAACAAATCAACAAATGACAAGTGTTGGAGAGAATGCAGAGAAAAAGGAACCCTCGTTCACTGCTTGTGGGAAAGCAGACTGGTGCAGCCACTGTGGAAAACAGTATGGCGTTTCCTCAAAAAATTAAAAATGGAACTGCCATTTGACCCAGTAATCCCACTTCTAGGAATATATCCCAAGAAAACAGAAACACCAATCAGAAAGGATACATGCTCCCCTATGTTCATAGCAGCACAATTCATCATAGCTAAGATTTTGGAAACAGCCAAAATGCCCGTCAGTGGAGTACTACGCTGCTGTAAAAAAGAAGGAATTCTTACCATTTGCAACAGCATGGATGGAACTGGAGAGCATTATGCTAAGTGAAATAAGCCAGTCAGTGAAAGATAAATACCACATGATCTTAATCATTTATGGATAATAAAGAACATTATAAACTGTTGAACAAAAATAGAGGCAAAGAAGCAACTAACAGACTTTTAAACTACAGCGGAGAGGTAGGGGAGGGTTGGGAGGTGGTAAGTGATCAACCGAAGGACTTGCATGCATGCATATAAGCACAACCAACAGATGCAAGATACTGGGGGAGGAGGGAGGGCAAATGCCGGGGGTAGAGGAGACTGGGGGGGAGGTCAATTGTGGGGAAAAAGGAGACATATGTACTATTATTTGTAATACCTTAAACAATAAAATTAAAAAGAAACAAAAAAGAAAAACAAAATAAAAATTTGAATGGAAAAACATTGTTACTTTTTCTCCTTTTTATTGAATTTTTTGGTGATATTGATTAACAAAATTATACAGGTTTCAGTTGCAAAATTCTACAAAACATCATCTGTGTAATGTACTGTGTGTTCACCACCCCAAGTCAACTCCCCTTCCATCACCATTTATTCCCCCTATATCCTCTTCTACTTGGCTCCAACCCCCTCCCTCTGACAATCATCACACTGTTGTCTGTGTCCATTAGATTTTTTCTTTTGTTTTTGTTTTATTTTGTTTTTTTGCTCAATCGCTCCACCCCAACCCAGCCTTCCAACAACCATCAATAAGTGTCATCCTTTTCTCTATCTATGAGTCTGTCTCTATTTTACTTGTTAGTTCATTTTGTTCATTTGATTCGACATATAAGAGAGATCATATGGCATCTATCTTTCTCTAACTTTTTCTAACTTAGCAAAATGCCCTCCGTGTCCATCCATGCTGTTGCAAATGGTAAGATATTAGTTCGTTTTTTTTTGACACTAGGCTATTTTGGGTACCAATAGAAAGAGGCAAATGGATAGCTGTAGGATTCAGAAGAGCAAATGAGCCCTTCATGATGTGGAAATCAGGAGGAGGTGGCTTTTAGGAGGGTGGTGTCATGAAGGATAAGTAGGATTTCTTGGGCAAAGGTGGTAGAAGTCTAGTAAGAGGGGGGAGCATGTATAAAATCCCTGTGGTGGTAATACTGGGGAAACAAAGCATCTGCTGTATAAAGTGGTAAGAGTTGGTTCTAACCTCAGTTTGATTTCATAGGAAATAGTGACTTCACAAGAGGCATAGCCTGAGCTGATGGGTGATTACTAAAGAACATTGTGGTAGAGGCAGCTGAGAGTGGACAGGTTGTGCTCAATGAGCCCATGAATGAAGGCCTGACTTAGACCCATGACAGCTGAGATAGAGAGGAGAGGATGGATTCAAGAGATGCTTAAGAGATAAAATCAACCAGAATCCAGTGACTGATTATATGTGGAGACTGAGAAAAGAAAAGAATCAGTGGTGACTTCATTTGGGAGCCTGGTTGGCTGGTAATGCCATTAACTGATATGTTGACTCCTTTTGGCTTCAGAAAATTGAAAAAGGCAGTATAGCATTATCTGTATATCAATCTTTTGAGGCTTGAAGACTATAATTCTGTTGACAGGCAAATTTGTTTTCTCAGAGAAAAATTCCTTTCACCTGTCCTCATAGATCCTATTTCCAACTTTTATAATAATTTTCCTTTGCTCTCCTATGGACATGCTCTAATTTCTGACACTCTTAAAATGCAAGACACAGGCAGAGTGGTGAGAGTGTGCTGGAGAGAAAGACAGGGACAGTGAGGGAGAGAGAATGTGTGTATTGGGCTAAAGAGTCTATGGCATAGGGATATGACCTGAATTCTAACCTTTAACTTAAAGGAGACAATGACACAAAGTACATGTGGTTATCTTACCCCGTTAAGTACTGAGGTTCTCATGTCAGAGCCTTGTCCATGTTGATAAGGAATCAGAGAACAATAAAGAGGTGATGGAGCCATCAGGGTTAAGACAAGGTACCCCAGTGGGGCTTAACTCCATCTCAGCCTCATGTCATCTGAAGGGTCTTGGGAAAGCCTCTTTCATTCCAGGTACTTTCCTCTGCTGTAGATGATAGTTTATTATGTTGAGCCATATCAAATTTCCAGTACTCAGCTAATGTTGACTGGCACAAACAGCAATATCATGTGATTCAACTTAGTACTTTCATTTATTGTAGTTGTGTACCTGCTTATCATACCACTTTCCCAAAGCATGTATGCATGTGTATATATACACATACACACACACATACACACACAACTGCTAGATTGGCAGCTCCTTTATGGCTGAAACATGTCTGGATCTCTGAAAAACAAAAAGGTCTGGATTTTCTGTGGTTGCTGATTTCCATGGTAGAAATTACTTTCACCATTGCCAATTTGATCTATCAATGTGATGTCACTGAATGTGGAGTTGCAAAGAGATGAGTATAATTGGCTCTTGAGGGCTGGTAAAACTCTACAATATCTATAGCAGTTAGCATATGATCTCATATTTAGCATGATGGCAGTGATTGTCAATTTGAAGATAGAGCTTCCTCTTGAAGAATTCAAGCTGCATAGATGATGCCAGAAATAATGGCAACTATTTTGGCACCTTGTTTTATGTTTTTTCAAATACTTGTCATATCCATATCACAGGAGGAAGACAGGGCAGGAATTAATATTCTTACCTTATGGTTGAGGAAGCTGGCTCCAGATAAGTGAGAGGAGTGCCCAAGGTCACACAGTCATGGGCAAGCCACAACCAGGCAGGTCTCTGATGTAACTTCCAGGAGAGCAGGCAGATACTCCTACTGCTATTGAACTCTACTCACTGGAGCTCAGCTCCATCTTGAGCTATAGAGAAGATATTCCCTGATTCATAAGACAGGAGCTTGGATACTGGAGATTATTTTCACCAGCTGTTCACAATTATCCTGAACTAGTGGCCTGGTGCATAAAATTCATGCATGGATGGGGGGGTTCCCTCAGCCCAGCCTGCACCCTCTCCAATTGGGGACCCCTTGGAGGATGTCCAGCAATCTGGGACCACTGGCTCCTAATCACTCACCTGCCTGCCTGCCTGGTTGCCCCTAACTGCCTCTGCCTGCCTGCCTGATCGCCTGTAACTGCCCTCCCCTGCCAGCCTGATCTCGCCTCCAAGTGCCCTCCCCTGCAAGCCTGGTTGCCACCAACTGCCCTCACCTGCTGGCCTGATCTTGCCCCCAACTGCCCTCCCCTGATGGCCATTGGCTCCTCACAGTTGACTCAGATTTGGTTCTGATTGGTCAGTTTCTATGCCAGTCAGTATCTCTGGGCCTGGTCAGAAAAGCGGGACTGATCAACAGTCCTGGTGGAGGCCTGGAGAGAAATGGAGGCGTGGCTGCTGGCCCAGCCCTGAGAGAGAGAGGCAAGTGCTGATCAACAGCTGCCACACAGGCTACAGATCAGACCCTGATTCTCTCTTCAGGCCTCTCTCCAAGTCTGATTTGCAGCCCCCTCAGCAGTCAGTGCTGGGTCACTGCGCCTGCAGCTGCAGCAGTCAATGTTGGGTCGCCATGGCAACCCAACACTGACTGCAGGACTGACTTCCAGTTGGTCAAGCCTCTGGTCCTGACGGACCCAGGGTTTTTATATATTAGGATAGTAGCTGCCATGAACACAACCAGCTGGGGAAGAAGCCACATGAGGCCATGTGTACTTGTGTGTTCTACTGCCTAAAGCAGAAACATGTTCAGCCTTGGAGAGAGGGAGAGAGAAAGGGAAGGAGAAAGAGAAAGAGAGAGAGAGAAAGAGAGAGAGAGAGAGAGAGAGAGAGAGAGAGAGAGAGAGAGAGATTGATTGAGGATTTGGGGTTATTATGAGGGTTAATTCTTTTAAGTATAACTATTTTTCCAAGTCCTAAAACACACACATATGTCAAAAATAAATATCTAAAGCCACTGTGTCTAATGACTGGACTGTCACAGTATAGGATCTGGCTGCTGGCAGGTGCAGATGGCTTTCATAGGGTCCTGGCTTTATAGATGAGATGAGCTCATAGAAAGCAGACAACTCATGCCAAAGCGTTTGAATAATTTTACCACCTTGCATTTCTATAGACTTTTACAATTTTTAAAAAGTACTTTTACATTTATCATCTGCATTTTCCAATATAATGGTCTCTGCTGGAGCATAGAATTGGTAAGAGGTAAGCTGAGTTGACATTACTGGTTCCATTTAGCAGGTGGGAAAACATGCTTAAGCCTGTAATAGATCTATTCAGATTCTCAAGGACTTGCCTATTGTATTCCTGGCTGATCCCAGCCCAGGCCTGCTCCAAGCCCTTTTTTATGTTACTTAAAAATCTTTAATAAAATTTGTCTTTGATAGCAAAATATGGTATACATAAAGATGTTTAAATAATATGTTTTTATTTAAAATATAGCCATAAAATGCATAATTGCATGAACTCCATGAGCTGTTGAAATCCCATTAATATCATGAGAAACAATCATAGTACTCAACCCAAGCCATTTTTTAAAACTTCCAGTTGAGTGGAGTCTCTCTTTAGACTGGCCTACCACTAAACCCAGCCTTAGAGGTGGTATTATATATAGTTTACAAATGCTTGGCTTTAATGCTGGGATGCTTTGAAAATAGCCCACAAGGTAGGAACCCTGAAAAAAGCATTTTGTTGAGTGTTTTGTTTGTACCCTGTATGCAAATACAGCTCACTGGCCTGCACAAAAAGCTGTTAGGAACTTATAATAGCCCAGCCTTGGTACCAAGTACCAGATACAGTTCTCTCCTTTCTACTTACCTGTTTGGTCCCACTGTTCTTCATTTTCTCCTTCCTTTGCCCCTTGGCTTCTCATGCCCACTTTATGCTACTTATTTGGATGATGGTTTTAATCTTGATGGTATAGCTCAGACCTTAGCCTGCTCTCCTAGGTACAGCTTGCTAAAGACCTCCTGGCTCCAGGCACTTCTAATTTCTGGTAAAAGAAAACCATTATCTTTTAAGTTTCCATTCCTGCCCTCCTTTGGGGTGCGGCATTGGACCTTGAGCCTGGATGCTGACAGCTCTGGCTTTTCTGGGACTCTCAGGTCCAGCCGCCAACATATACAGTGCTCAACAAAAGAAGCATGAGGTGCCCGTGTTTTTACTTGCCCTGCTGCTGAGGCTGCCACAGATTGTGACTAGGTTGACTGGATTCTCTCCCACTACAGGGTACAAAGTGAGTGGCCTATGTGCTAATGACATAAGGCACAATAATAATTAAGATTTTCTACTATCTGGGTAGGGCCTACATAGGCCAAGCAATTAACAGAGAAACTTTATACACATTGCTAATCCCTGCAAGTTACAGATTATATCTCCCATTTTACAGATGAAGATGCTGAGGCTTAGAGAAGGTCTCATTTATCCAGTCTCACATAACTGGTAGAATCATGGAGCCAAGAATAAGACACAGTTCTGTTTGAGTCTAAAACTCATAATACCAGTTAACCTCTTACAGGTTTGCAGGAGTAATGACAAAGTGCCTAGGTAAATTTGTCCAAAGTATTCTACTTAGCATATTAAAATGAATGGACTTACTTACTCTATGGTGATGATTTTTAAACTTTGTTCATTATTTTATTCCTTAACAAATGCCAATTTTATTTTAATTTATTTTATTATTTTATTTTTAAAGAGAGAAACACCAATATGAGAGAGAAACATGAATTGGTTGCCTCCCATGAGCGCCTAGACTGGGGATGGAAATGGAACCCGCCACCTTTTGGTGCACCAGATGATGCTCTAGCCACCTGAGCCACTGGCCAGGGCACAAATGCCAATTTTAAAGAGTTATTTGAAAATATCAAGTAAAGCTGTGGCCCCACAAACTTCTGCCTAGGTTAGGACATCCTTGAGAGAGTGTGTCTTGTTCTGGGACCCACACTTGAAGAGGACCACAAACATTAAAGTTTGTCCAGGAGGGAGTGAGAAAGCTGGGGAGTGGGATAAGATCTAAGACATAAGAGGAAAGGTTGGAAAGACCTGGAACTGTTTAGCCTTGGAAGTAACTGGAGCTGTTTAGCCTTGAAAAGAGACTACTCCAAGGGACATGAGTCAAACCATGTCATTCTCTGCTCTCATCTAACTCAAGAGAAGAGCAAAGGTCTTTACAATGGTCTACAAGGCCCTTTCCAATGACCTCACCCCAACATTACCTCTGTGACCTCATCTCTTATTACTGTCCCCTCACTCACTCCATTACAGCCACACTGGACTCTTGGGTGTTCCTGACATGTATTATCTGTTCTTGCCTCAGGACTTTAGCTCCTCTATGAAATGTGACCTACTTAGTGAGCGAGTCCTTTCTTGACCATTCTATTTTATTTTTTAATTTTTTAATTTTTTTTTATTTCTTTATTGATTAAGGTGTCACATATTTGTCCTCATCCCCCCATTCCCATCCCACACCCCTCCCCACGGATGCCCCAACCCCCCGTTGACCTTAACCATTGGTTAGGCTCGTATGCATGCACACAAGTCCTTTGGTTGATCTCTCCTCCCTCTTCCCACCCTCCCCTACCCTCCCTCTGAGGCCCGATAGTCCGATAGATGCCTCCTTGTTTCTGGTTCTATTCTTGTTCATCAGTCTATGTTGTTCATCATTTCCCCTAGATGAGCGAGATCATGTGTCACTAGAAATATACTTATAAGAACCGAATGTGAGACGAGCAATAATAGTTATGCTGACAGGCAAATGAATCAGTCTGTAGTGAGTTTCTTTCTGGACCAACAGTTCTTTTGAGACCCAATTTCAATGTCCACCAGTTCCTTATGTGTACATGTCAGCACTGACTTTTCAGCTCTGGATGGTGGACAAATGGTGGTAATGCAGGTCCGACTCCCTATGGTTTTGTCTCGGCCGGACCCAGGGGCACGGCTTCACCCAGACCCAGGTGCGCGCAGCCTCACCCAGACCCGGGACCCAGCCTCACCCAGATCCAGGGGCACACGGCCTCACCCAGACCTGGGATCCAGCTTCACCCGGACCCAGGGGCGCATGGCCTCACCCGGACCCAGGGGCGCGTGGCCTCTCCCATACCCAGTGGTGCATGGCCTCACCCGGACCCAGATGTGCGCGGCCTCACCCGGACCCGGGACCCAGCCTCACCCAGATCCAGGGGCACACGGCCTCACCCGGACCCGGGATCCAGTTTCACCCGGACCCAGGGGTGCATGGCCTCACCCAGACCCAGGGGTGCGTGGCCTCTCCCAGACCCAGGGGCGTGTGGCCTCACTGGGATCCAGGGGCACACGGCCTCACCCAGACCCGGGATCCAGCTTCACCCGGACCCAGGGGCGCGTGGCCTCACCCGGACCCAGGGGCGCGTGGCCTCTCCCAGACCCAGTGGCGCATGGCCTCACCTGGACCCAGGTGCGCACGGCCTCACCCAGACCCGGGACCCAGCCTCACCGGGATCCAGGGGCACGTGGCCTCACCCAGACCCAGGTGCGTGCAGCCTCACCCGGGCCCAGGACCCAGCCTCACCAGGATCCAGGGGCACACGGCCTCACCCAGACCTGGGATCTAGCTTCACCCAGACCCAGGGGTGCGTGGCCTCACCCGGATCCAGGGGCACATGGACTCACCCGGACCCAGGGGCACGTGGCCTCTCCCAGACCCAGGGGCGCATGGCCTCACCCGTACTCGGGATCCAGCTTCACCTTGACCCAGGGGCGCGTGGCCTCACCCGGACCCAGGGGAACGTGGCCTCTCCCAGACCCAGGGGCACATGGCCTCACCCGGACTCGGGATCCAGCTTCACCAGTCGCCGCGCTCACCAGTCCATCTTTTAGCTGTGTTTCCGAAACTGCCATGCGAGGCAACTGATCAGCCGTTCAACTCCGCCGCCATCTTGGCTCCCTCCGCTATTTTATTTTTTTAATTTATTTTTATTGAATTTAAAGGGGTGAACTTGGTTAATAAAATTAGGTATATTCCAGGTATACAATTCTACAATACATCATCTGTATATTGTATTGTGTTTACCATTCCAAGTTAAGTCTCCTTCCATCACCCATTATACCCCCTTTACCCTCTTGTACGTCCCCCAACCCCCTTGCCCTCTGGCAATCACCATACTGTTGTCTGTGTCCATGAGTCTTTCTTTTATTTTTCCTTTGCTTAATCCCTTCACTCTTCCCGCACAGCCTCCCACCCACTCCCCTCTGACAGCTATCAGTCAGTTCCATGTATCCATGCTTCTATTTCTACTTTGTTCATCAGTTTATTTTGTTCCACATATAAGTGAGATCATATGGTATTTGTCTTTCTCTGACTGGCTTATTTCACTTAGGATAATAATCTTCAGGTACATCTATTCTGTCACAAAAGGTAAGATTTTCCTGTTTGTTTGTTTACAGCTATGTAGTATTCCATTGTGTAAATGTATCACAGGTTTTTTATTCACTCATCTACTGATGGGCACTTGAGCTGCTTCCAAATCTTGGCTATTGTATATAACACTGCAATAAGCATAGGGTGCATATATTCTTTTGAATTAGCGTTTTTTTTATTTCTTTGGATATATTCTCAGAAGAGGAATTGATGTCATAAGGCAGTTCCATTTTTATTTTTATAAGGTAACACCATACTTTTTTCCACAGTTGCTGAACCTGTCTGCATTCCAACAAACAGTGCATTCCATATCCTTGCCAACACTTGTTGATTTATTGATGATAGCCACTCTGACAAGAGTGAGATGATATCTTGTTGTGGTTTTAATTTGAATTTTCCTGATGATTAGTGACATTGAGCATCCTTTCATATATACTCTGGAGAAGTGAATATTCAGAATCTTTGCACATTTTTTAATTGGATTGTTTCCTTTGTTTGATGTTGAGTTCTATAATTTCCTTATAAATTTTGGATATTAAGCCCTTATCAGATGTATCAGAAAATATTTTTTCACATTCAATGGGTTGTTTTTTTCTTTTTATTGATGATTTTCTTTGTTGTGCAAAGACTTGAGTTTAATGTAGTCCCATTTCTTTCTTTTTTTCTTTTTTCTTTTTAATTGCCTACGGAAATAAATCAGAAAAAATACTGCTAGGAGAAGAGTTTGAGATTTTACTGTCTATGTTTTCTTCTAGGATTTTTATGTTTTCTATTTAATTTTTTATTGTTTAAAGTATTACATTTAGTAGTACATATATCTCCTTTTTTTCCCCATTGACCTTCCCCCAGCCTCCCCCACCCCCTGTCGCATGCCCTCATCCCCCACCTCCCCAGTGTCTTGTGTCTATTGGCCGTGAGTAATGCATGCATACAAGTTTTTTGGTTGATCTCTTTACCCCCTGTCCCCAACACTCCCCAGCCTTCCCGCTGTAATTTGACCGAATGTTCGGTGCTTTTCTGCCTATGTATCTATCTTTTTATTCATCAGGTTATAATGTTCTTTTTTTCCCATAAATTAGTGAGATCATGTGGTATTTTTCATTCATTGCCTGGCTTATTTCACTTAACATAATGCTCTCCAGGTCCATCCATGCTGCTGCAAATGGTAAGAATTCCTCCTTTTTTATAGCAGCATAGTATTCCATTGTGTAGATGTACCATGATTTTCTAATCCATTCATCTGTTGATGGGCATTTGGGTTGTTTCCAAATCTTAGCTATGGTGAATTGTGCTGCTATGAACATAGGGGTGTATATATCCTTTCTGATTGGTGTTTCTAGTTTCTTGGGATATATTCCTAGAAGTGGAATTACTGGGTCAAATGGGAGTTCCATATTTAGTTTTTTGAGGAAACTCCATACTGTTCTCCAGAGTGGCTGGACCAGTCTGCATTCCCACCAGCAGTGCACAAGGGATCCTTTTTCTCTGCATCCTTGCCAGCACTTGTCGTTTGTTGATTTGTTGAAGATTGCCATTCTGACAGGTGTGAGAAGGTACCGCATTGTCGTTTTGATTTGCATCTCTCAGATAATTAGTGACTTTGAGCATGTTTTCATATGTCTCTTGGTCTTCCTTCTGTCTTCTTTCAAAAAGATTCTATTTAGGTACGTTGCCCATTTTTTTATTGGATAATTAATCTTCTTTTATTAAGTTGTATAAGTTCCCTGTAGATGTTGGATTTTAAAACTTTATCAGTGATAACATTTGCAAATATGTTCTCCCATACAGTGGGCTTACTGGTTGTTTTGTTGATGGTTTCTTTTCCTGTACAAAAGCTTTTTATTTTGATGTAGTCCCATTTGTTTATTTTCTCTTTAGTTTCCATTGCCCTAGGAGCAGTATCGGTGAAGAAGTTGCTTCGGCATATGTCTAAGATTTCTCTACCTGTGGATTCCGCTAGTAATTTTATGGTTTCCCATCTTATGTTTAAGTCCTGTATCCATTGTGAGTTTATTTTTGTGTATGGTGAAAGTTGGTGGTCTAGTTTCATTTTTTTCCATGTATCTGTCCAATTTTCCCAACACCATTTATTGAAGAGACTGTCTGACTCCATTGTATGTTCATGCCTCCTTTGTCAAATATTAATTGAGCATAGTGGTTTGGGTCGATATCTGGGTTCTCTATTCTATTCCATTGGTCTATATGTCTGTTCTTGTGCCAGTACCAGGCTGTTTTGAGAACAGTGGCTGTGTAATACAGCTTGAAATCTGGTATTGAGATCCCACCTACTTTGTTCTTCTTTCTCAGGATTGCTGTGGCTATTCGAGGTCTTTTTTTATTCCAGATGAATTTTTGGAGAAATCTTTCTAGGTCTGTGAAATATGTCGTTGGTATTTTAATGAGGACTGCATTGAATCTATAGATTGCTTTGGGTAGTATGGATATTTTAATGATGTTGATTCTACCAATCCATGAACATGGTATGTTCTTCCATCTGTTTATGTCTTTCTCTATCTCTTTTTACAGTGTCTTGTAGTTTTCCGTGTATAGGTCTTTTACCTACTTAGTTAAGTTTATTCCTAGGTATCTTAATTTTTTTGGTGCGATGGTAAATTGGGATTGCTTTTTTAGTCTTTCTTTCTGTAAGTTCACTATTGGTGTATAGAAATTCCATAGATTTCTTGGCGTTAATTTTGTATCCTGCTACATTGCCGAATTCATTTATTAAGTCTATTAGTTTTTTGATGGAGTCTTTCAGGTTTTTTATGTACAATATCATATCATCTGCAAATAAAAACAGCTTTACTTCTTCTTTTCCAATTTGGATGCCTTTTATTTCTTCTTCTCATCTAATTGCAATGGCTAGCACTTCCAGTACTATGTCGAACAAGAGTGGTGAGAGTGGGCATCCCTGTCTTGATCCTGTTCTTAGGGGAAATGGTTTTAGTTTTTGCCCATTGAGTATGATGTTAGCTGTGGGTTTATCATCTATGGCTTTTATTATATTGAGGTATGATCCTTTTATTCCCACCTTGTTGATAATTTTTATCAAGAAAGGGTGTTGGATTTTGTCAAATGCTTTTTCTGCACCAATTTTTTATCTCTCAATTTGTTTATGTAATGTATCACGTCTATTGATTTGCGGATATTATACCATCCTTGCATTCCTGTGATAAATCTTACTTGGTCATGGTGTATGATCTTTCTGATGTACTGCTGGAGCTGATTTGCTAGAATTTTGTTGAGGATTTTGGCATCTATGTTCATGAGGGATATTGGCCTGTAATTCTCTTTCATTGTGTTGTCTTTGTCTGGTTTTGGTATTAGCGTGATGCTGGCTTCATATGATGTGTGTGGAAGTGTTCCTTCCTCTTGAATTTTTTTGAATAGTCTGAGGAGGATAGGTTTTAGTTCTTCCTTGAATGTTTGGTAAAACTCCCTGTGAAGTCATCTGGCCCCGGGCTTTTGCTTGCTGGAAGCTTTTTGATGACAGCTTCAATTTCTTCCATAGTTATTGGCCTATTGAGATTTTTAGATTCTTCCTGATTGAGTTTTGGAAGGTTATATTTTTCTAGGAATATGTCCATTTCCTCCAGGTTGTCCAGTTTGTTGGAATAGAGTTTTTCATAGTATTTTTTGAACAATCCTTTGTATTTCGGTGGGGTCTGTTGTTATTTCACCTCTTTCATTTCTGATTTCGTTTATTTGGGTCCTCTCTCTTTGCTTCTTGGTGAGCATGGCTAGAGGTTCATCAATCTTGTTTATCCTTTCAATGAACCAGCTCTTGGTTTTGTTGATCTTTTCTCCTGTTTCTTTTGGTCTCTATGTCATTTATCTCCACTCTGATCTTTATGATTTCCTTCCTTCTGCTTACACTGGGCTTTTCTTTTTGCTGTCTTTCTAACTCTTTGAGTTGTAGGGTTAGATATTTATTACCATTGTTTCTTGTTTTTTGCAGTAGGCTTGTAGAGCTATGAACTTCCCTCTCAAGACTACTTTCACTGTGTCCCATATATTTTGGATTGTTGTGTTTTCATTTTCGTTTGTTGCCATGATGTTTTTTATTTCTTCTTTGATCTCTCTGATAACCCAGTCATTGTTTAATAGCATGCTGTTAATCTCCATGTGTTTGATTTTTTTGGATTGTTTTTATTGTAGCTGAGTTCCAGTTTAATGCCACTGTGATCTGAGAATTTGTTTGATATGATTTCTATCTTCTTTAATTTGAAGAGACTTTGTCTATGACCCAATATATGGTATATCTTTGAAAATGACCCATGTGCACTTGAGAAGAATGTGTATTCTGTTGCTTTGGGGTGAAATGTTCTGAAGATGTCAATTAATTCCATCTTGTCTAGTGAGTCATTTAGGATTGATGTTGAGTCTAGTATTTAAATCTTTAATCAATTTTGAGTTTATTCTTATATATGGTGTAAGAACGTGATCTAGCTTCATTTTTCTTCCCGTTTCTAACTTGCCCAACACCATTTATTGAATAAACTATCTTTATCCCATTGAATGTTTTTGCTTCTGTTGTCAAATATTAATTGACTATAAAGGTTTGGTGTATTTCTGAACTCTCTGTTCTGTTCCATTGGTCTATATGTCTGTTTTTATGCTAGTACCAGGCTCTTTTTATTACTATGGCCTTGTAGTATAGTAATTTGATATCGGGTAGTATGATTCCTCCAACTTTTTTCTTTTTTCTCAAGATTGTTGTGGCTATTCAAGGTCTTTGGTAGTTCCATATAAATTTTTGGAATATTTTCTCTAGTTCTGTGAAATACGCTATTGGTGTCTTTTTTTAAATATATTTTTATTGATTTAAGAGAGGAAGGGAGAGGGAGAGAGAGATAGAAACATCAATGATGAGAAAGAATCACTGACTGACTGCCTCCTGCATGCCTGCCATTGGGAGTCAAGCCCACAGCCCAGGCATGTGCCCTTGAATCGAACCCGGGACCCTTCAGTCCATAGGCCGACACTCTATCCACTGAGCCAAACCAGATAGGGCATGCCATTGGTGTCTTGATAGGAATTGCACTGAATCTATGAATTTCTTTGGATTGTATGCACAAACCAGTTCCAGAAATACTTGAAAAGGTCATACCGCATGATCTAGTGGGATTTATTACAGGATATGAGGTTGGTACAATATCCACAAATCAATGAATATGGTACACCACATAAACAAAATAAGGATAAAAACCACCTGAGCATATCAATAAATGCAGAAAAAGAATTTTATAAAATCCATCACCCATTTATGATTTTTTTAAAAACCTCTCAGCAAATAGGGAATAAAGGGAACATATCTCAACATAACAAATGTCATATATTACAAACCCACAGCCAACATCATACTCACTGGGCAAAAACTACAAGTGTTTCTCAAGATCAGGAACAAAAAGGGATGTCCGCTTTCATCACTCTTATTTAGCCTAGTACTGGAAGTCTTAGCCACAACAATCAGACAAGAAGAAGAAATAAAAGGCATCCAAATTGGAAAGGAAGAAGTAAAACTGTCATTATATGCAGGTGACATGATACTGTATCTAGAGAACCCTAAAGATTTCACCAAAAAACAAAAGAAAACAAAACAAAAACCTGCTAGAACTAACTGATCAATGAATTCAGTAAAGTAATAGGATACAAAATATTCAGAAATCAGTTGCATTTTTATACACCAACTAGAGGACTGGTGCATGGATTCGTGCACCAGTGGGGTCCCTCGGCCTGGCCTGTGGGGATCAGACAAAACCAGCAGTCCTACATCCCCAAGGGATGTAGTAGTGCACGAAGAGTCAGGCGGCTGGGGAGGAGGCTGAGCCTGGGCAGGGTGCAGCGCTGCTCCCGCTCATCCCAGCCCCACTGTATCTGCCACTGCCACAGTCCTGGTCCGGATGGAGGAGGGGTGTGCAGGGGGAGTGTACATGGGAAAGGCTCATACCGCTGCAGCAGCACTTGCCAGCCATGAGCCAGGCATCTGGCGCCTGTTGGTCAGCTGAGTAGCGCTCCCACTGTGGGAGTGCACTGACCACCAGGGTGGACAGCTCCTGCATTGAGCATCTTCCCTGGTGGTCAGTGCATGTCATAGTTACCAGTCGACTGGTCACTTAGGCTTTTATATATATAGATAATGAACTATCAGAAAGGAAAACTAAGTAAACAATCCCATTTATAATTGCTTCAAAATATACCTGGGAATAAATTTAACCAAGTATGTAAAGGACCTGTACTTGGAAAATTACAAGACACTGAAGAAAGAAATTGAAGAAGATACAAAGAAGTGAAAGTGGACACCGTGTTCGTGGATAGGAAGAATTAACATGATTGACTACTCTATGTTAAGTTGCAATCTTCTGTCTCTCCTTCTCTCCTTTATTTTTCCCCATTGTACCATCACTATCTTACATCCTATGTCTTTTACTTATTTATTTTGGTTATTATCTGCCCTCCCCAAAATAATCCTAATGAGTATAAGGTTTTATCTCTCTTGTTCACTGCTGCACCCTCAGAAAAGAACCTGGCATATAAGAGTACTAGAAAAGAACCTGGCATATAAGTGTACTTAATATTTGTTAAGTCACAGAACATCTCTGCTGTCATATCTAAAAGGGCTGTTATAGGGCAAAGAGTGTATATAGCAGACAAAATCTGTGTGGCTCCCAGGGACTAAGCTAGGCTAATTCCAGCTCAATGTAAGAAGAGATATCTTATGCCAGTGGAGGCAAGCAGGAATAGGACAGACATCATAGGACTAATGTAAGCATAAAAGGGGAAGGATCTAAAATGGACTTAAGCCTAAAATTCTATGTTCTCCAACATCCTCATTTATAGGTGAAGAAACTGAAGCTCTGAGAAAGTACCTGTCTTTTCATTAGTTACAGGCAAATCAGGGACTAGGATTTTGGTGTCCCAAAATCTAGGACAGTGAAATCATTTAATAGGCAGTATTTTTGTGATGGTGTAATTTCTGTAAGTATTCATGTTTGTTTGTGCCTGTTGTTCATCTATGTTCCCCATTCCTTTGCTCCATGGAAATAACCAGACTCTTGTCAGACTTCTTGCAAGAGGGATTTCAGTGTAGAAAAGCAGAAACAGGCTGAAGCCACTGAATCCATCATCCTAGCTAATAAAAGAGTAATATGCAAATTTGACCATCACTCCAACACACAATATGGCTGCCCCCATGTGCTCAAAGATGAATGTGCCCATGTGGACACAAGATGGCCACCACAAGATGGCCAGCAGGGGAGGGCAGTTGGGAGGGACCAGGCCTGCAAAGGAGGGCAGTTGGGGGCAATCAAGCCTGCAGGGGAGGGCAGTTAGGGGTGACCAGGCCAGCAGAGGAGGGAAGTTGGGGGCAACCAAGCCTGCAGGGAAGGGCAGTTGGGGGGACCCAGGCCTGCAGGGGAGAGCAGTTGGGGGGGGACCAGGCCAGCAGGAGAGAGCAGTTAGGGGTGACCATGCTGGAAGGGGCGGGCAGTTAGGGGTGATCAGGCCTGCAGGGGAGGGAAGTTAGGGGCAATTGGGCTGGCAGGGGAGCAGTTAGGCATAAACCAGGCTGGCAGGGGAATGGTTAGGGGGTGATCAGGTTGGCAGGCAGAAGCGGTTAGGGACAATCAGGAGGGCAGGCAGGTGAGCAGTTGGGAGCCAGCAGTCCTGGATTGTGAGAGGGCTGTCTGACTGCCCATTTAGGCCTGATCTTACCAGTATCGGGCCTAAACAGGGAGTCAGACATCCTTCGAGGGGTCCCAGATTGGAGAGGGTGCAGGCTGGGCTGAGGAATACACACCCCCATGCACAAATTTCATGCACCGGGCCTCTAGTTCTTTTATAAAAATCTGAAATCCCCACTGAGAACATATTGTCATAAAGGAGAAGAATGAGCCTTTGGAAAGGCCTGAGAGAGAAAATGAAAAGAGATTCCCAACATTCCCAGCCCCTCTGGAAAGGGAGAGCTCCTGAGTGTAGGGCAGAAGGTACTCAAGCTCTACTTATAGCAGTGCCTCAAGGATGGGGAGGAGATGGCTCTAATGTACCCAGAGGGAGGCAAAATCTAAGTCCCCAGGGCTTTCAGCTTTTCCTCCAATACTGATGGCATGGAAAATTAGAATCTCAGTGGTGACTGTTATAGATTAAAGATTAGTTGTCTTTGCCCTAATTTCTGAGTAACACAAGCACTCCCTGGATTCCACTGCCACTCTTAGGAGACCCCAGTCATAAATAACATGGAATTTTTTGCTTTCCTGTTAGGATGAGAAATTTTGAGCCAGAGGTCAAGGGGTAGGTAGTTCTGGGTGAAAAAGGTGAAGGCATTAAGGAGGAAAAAAACCTCATAGACATACAACAGTATGATCATTACCAGAGGGAAGAGGAGGGAAGGGGGGTGACTGAAGGAGGCAGGAGAGGGTAAAGGGGGATAAATGGTGATGGAGAAAAATACAACTTGGGGTGGTGAACACACAATATAATATACCGATGATGTATTATAGAATTGTACACCTTAAACCTATATAATTTTATTAACCAATGTCACCCAAATAAATTCAATTAGAAAAAAATAAAATAAATAAAATAGCCCTGGCCAGTGTCGCTTAGTTGGCTGGGTGTCATTTCATGCACCAAAAGGTTGCTGGTTCAATTCATGGTCAGGACACATGGCCAGGTTGCAAGCTCAATCCCTGGTAGGGGACTTGCTGGGGATTGTAGGGGATTCCCACTCTCACACCAAAATTTCTCTCTCTTCCTCTTCCTTCCTCTTGCTATAAAAACAAACAAATAAATAAATAAAATGCAAATAGCAAAAAAACAACAACACCTCAGTTACTGATTTTAAAGAAAACAAACAAGGCTTCCAGTCAAGATGCTGGCATAGGTAAATGTAGTAGTAGCATCCTCCCACAAACACATCAAAATTACACCTAAACCACTGAACAACCATCATTCAGAACTGCCTGAAATCTGGCTGAATGAAAGCCCTACAACTAGAGAATTAAAGAAGAAGCCACAGTGAAATTGATAGGAGGGGTGAGGTGTGTGGCATTTTTTAAATCAGGAGGGATATCTCAGCTGGAGAGGCCTCCTGTGAGGAGCAAGAGATCTCAGCCCCACACCAGACCACTCAGCACAGGGTTCCAGTGCTGGGAAGTAAAGTTCCCATACCTTTGGCCATAAAAACCAGCGGGAAATATGGCTGAGTGCCACATTCTTGCAAGAAGGACTTTACAGTGTAGAAAGCAGAAGCAAGCTTTCTATACAGAAAAGTGACACAGAGGCTGCTGGAGTCCCAGGCAGTTCCTCATAAAGGGCCAATTCACGGACTTACTTGGATTCACTCCCTCTGAGCTCCAGCACTGGGGCAGAAGCTTAAAATGATCCATAGACATATAGTGAGGAACTAAATTATCTGGCATTAAGGCCAAAACTGGGAACAGCTTTCTCCCAGACAAAAGTGCTGGTAGAGGTCATTGTTCTTTTGCTGAGACCTTCCTGCCACAGTGCTGACAGTCAGTCACCATATCTGAGTCTCCATCAACCTTGTCCACATGTTCTCCTGTCCCTGGTGACTTCCTGAGGCCCCACTCCACCCAATATGCAGCCCCACCTAAGCTATTTGCAGGGGCTTTTCCCATATGAATGGCCATCCTAGCTCAGGCTTCAGACTTTTCTAAAATCTCTCAAACAAACAGCAGTTGGCCTCAGTGTGCCCTATATCTCTCAAAAAGTGGGCCCAGGCCTGGCACTAGCAGCAGCCTGCCTTGGTTCACAGCTTGGCCTCTCCTGGGCACCTCCAAGCACAACACTAGTAGCAGCCATCTACAGATCACTCTGTGGCTCATGCCAGGTGGCCCCAGGCATGGCACAGGCAGTAGCTGACTTTGCACCTCTCAGAAGGCCCCAGAACCAGTATACCCAGTGGTCAGCTTCAGACCATGCCAGATTACAACCATACCATATCTACGAATGACACACTAAAGGGGCAGACTTGGAGAACACCAAAGCCTGACTGAAGGAAGTCCTGATCCATAGGGGCATCTCCTGCACAACAGCTCTTCCACTGTAGTTGCAGCTGGTTCACACAGCCGATTGGCCTGGGGCGGGGGGGTCAATCCCTCCCAGTGATTCCAACAGCAATTAAGGCTCAACTACAATAGGAAAGTGCATGCAACCTACACTGAAGCTCACCTAGAGTGCCCAGTTCAGACGACTAGAGAGGCTTAGCCACTGGGCCCTACAGGACATCTACTACACAAGGCCACTCTACCAATTCCAGGAGACATAGCAGCTCTACCTAATATATAGAAACAAACACAGGGAAGCAGCCAAAATGCAGAGACAAAGAAACACATCACAAATGAAAGAACAGAGGAAATTTCCAGAAAAAGACCTAAATGAAATGGAAGCAAGCAAGCTACCAGATACATTGTTCAAAACAATGGTTATAAGGATGCTCAAGGAACTTAGTGGGTACTTCAAGGAACTTAGTGAGAACCTCAAGAAACTTAGTGAGAACATCAACAGCACAAAAATGAAGGATAAACTACATGAAATGAAGAATAATTTATAAGAAATCAACAGTAGAGTTGAGGACACTGAGAATCAAATCAGTGAGTTGGAATATGAGGAAGCAAAAAAAAAAAAAAAAACACAAAACAATCAGAGCAGCAAAAAGACTGTCACATCGGATAGCAATTATTCTCTGAGAGAATGAGACCATTTCCCACTGTGGCTATTAAGTGATTTACAATTAAGTGACTCTTCATGAGACAATGCTCCAACTAATGGTGAAGCCCTGAATGGCAGGAGACCCATTCTCCAGGCATCTAAGTGCTCAAATTAACAGAAACTTTGCAGGCCAGAAGGGAGTGGCAAGAACTATTCAGAGTGATGAAAAGCAAGGGCCTACAACCAAGATTACTCTACCCAGCAAAGCTATCATTTAAAATTGAAGGTCAGATAAAGAGCTTCACAGATAAGAAAAAGCTAAAGGAGTTCATCATCACCAAACCAGTATTACATGAAATGTTAAAAGGTCTTTAAGAAGAAGGAAAAAAAAAGATTAAAAATATGAACAATAAAATGGCAATAAATACATATCTATCAACAATTGAATCTAAAAATCAAAATAAATGAACAAGATATCCAATGAACAAAATAAAGTGATGAATAAAATAGAATCAGAGGCATGGAAACATAGAACAGACTGAGGATTCTCAGAGGGGAGGGGATAGGGGGTGGGAAGAGATTAACCAAAGAATTTATATGCATACATGCATTATCCATGGATACAATGATGTGGTGAAGGCCTGGGGTAGGGTGGAATCTGGGTAGAGGGGGACAATGGGCGGGGGGAAGGACATCTGTAATACTCTCAACAATAAAGATTTAAAAAAAAAGTACTTGTTCTTGCCCAACCATATCTGATGTGCATTCCATTTTTGATCTCTTGAAGGACATAACATTACTTATAATCACAGCATCTTTGACCATGCAGGGCATCCACTTCCTGTTGGTATTGGTTGCTGCATAGGGTCCCTTGGGAAGCCTCGTGAGGTGCTCCATGGGCTGGGAGAACCAGCAGGAGGGAAACTGTAGGGCCAGAGGAGAGCAGCCTTCAAGAGCCCATCAGACAGCAATTATTCGCTGAGAAAATGAGACCGTTTCCCATTGTGGCTATTAAGTGATATACAATTAAGTAACTCTTCATGAGGCAATGCTCCAATTGATGGTGAAGGTCTGAGTGGCAGGAAACCCATTTTCCAGGCATCTAAGTGCTCACATCTATTGACTCACTCTGCTATTCATCATCTTCCCAAGCCAGTTATTAGTAGGTGTAAGTGGGAGGACGGTAAGGCCCACCTGGCTTGGAACAATTCCCAGAGATCCAAGGCTGGAGGTGGAAGTGGAGGAAGGCTGTCCCTCCCTACACTTAAAGGACCTTGGATCTGGGAGGCTAGGCTGGGCCCAGTAGGATAAGGAGGAAGAGCTTTAAGAGTCTCTGACTTTGGGCCTGCTGCTAGGGGTATTGCTGGTATTCACACCCTAGCACCCATAATGTACAACTAACCAGCAGCCTTACTCAAGTGCAATGGAAAAGCAGGAAATTTGGAGCCCAGTGATCTGTCTGTTAACTTTGACAAGGGTCTTAAGCTAACTGAGGCTCAGTTTTCTCATTTAAAAATGCAGGTAACAATGTTAACCTCATAGAGTTAAGAACTACAGATGATAATGTTAAAGTCTATATTGCCTGGAACATATCAATGATATTATTCATTCTGCACTTGGAGAATTTTTAGCAGTAATCTTTCTCTTCCACCACCTTTTCCATCCCAGCCTGCCCACCATCTTTCTCTCATTCTGACTTGCAGTCAATGTTCTATATTACCATGAGCAAGTCATTTCACTTTTCCATGCCTTTATTTCCTCATTTATAAAGCAGAGTTAAAATCATCTGCTTTGCTCACCTCTTTCAGGGGCCTTTTAGGTGATAATGGAGATTGACAACTAGAAAGTGATACCCTCATGTCACTTGCACTTATTGACTAGGTGTTGCTCCTAGAAACCATGCAGTACAGACTAAGTCTTGGAAATATCTAGGGAGAAAAGAACACAGTCAGTAGGGTCCCAAGCCCAGTCATGATGGGACAATGGAAACTAGCAACTTGGCCACAACACCCTCAAAAAGGCTTTCACAAAGGTCTCTTATCTTTTGAGTTTACACCTGCTCTAACAGAAACTGGGAACCAAGGCAACCAATTTGCTAAACAATCCCGGCCCTCAGATAGACCAGCAATGGATCTGACTGTGGTTGTTTTCTTGATGATCTAAGGAAAGTCTTAAGAAGTTCCCTCCACCAATGTCCCTTCCAGCTTTGCAAAGTAATGCTGGTGGTCTTAATCCAGCATCTTGAAGTGTTCAGGAATCTGGAGAAGGTGCTGTGTAAATGAATCAAGAGTCCAGAGACGAAACATAATTTTGGAAGGCATTTTGGGGAGCCAGAGAAAACTTAGCTAAAGAAACCAAGTTCTGTCTGTCTGGACCCCTTGCTTTTTATTAATACAAATTGTCCTAAAGCAAGGTAGATACACATATCAAAGGCCAGGGTTTAGTATACAGGATCCATTGTGAGATTGGGGGAAACTGCCTACGGCTGTTCAGGTGTTTGACCAGCAGGAGACATTAACATGTAGATTGAAATGCCTTCAGCTGTCTGGCAGCAAGCAATCATTTATGCATCCTTTTCAGGTTTGGGGAAATGCCCTCAGCCACTCCAGATGACTCAGCCCTGCTGTCATGCTGGAATTAGCTTCCAGCAGCAAAGGACTTCCCTGGTGGCCACCAGTCACAGAACAGGAGGCGCTCTTACCCCTCAGCTCATCCAACAGGCCCAATGTATTAGTCATGTGGGGTACCACCCCAGGCCAAATGAGTCAGAATCAGGGTGGACAATGGTGGACTTAGGTGGCTGAAAAAATTTCATGGGTCTGAGGTAGCCCAATCTTCTAACTTGGTTATGAAAACTAGTGTAGTCAAATCTATGTCCATGCCACTCATATATTATTGATAGAGAAACTGAGACTCAGAGGAGAAATTATTTAATCCCCATCGATTAATGAGGAGCAAAAATTAGGGCATAAACCCAGGCTTCCCTGACTCCAGAACCCCTGTGAATTTCAAATGGAAATAAGATCCCTCCTCCCCCAGAAAGTGTTGCTCCAAAAGATCCCAGAGCAAACCTGACTTTCTTCCTCCTTCCATGAGCAGCCCATGGCAGAGCATTCAATTTCTATAAATTATCAACTCCCTTCTCAGGTGGTTCTCTTGATAATTTGATTTATTTTGGCTTTGCTTGACTCATGAGGTCCTGGAGGCCACCAAGCTTCTTTACTAGTCTGGAAAGGGGCCTCAGGCAGCCCTCCAATTGTGTCTGTGGCAGCACTGTCCACAGCACTTTCAAGCAGCTGCTATTTCAGGCCTTCTGGCTTAGACATGGCAATTGGGAGGAACTCAAGAAAGCCCACGATCAGGTGTCAGACACCCTTACTTATCAGGGGCCAAAGACAAGAATCTGGATTAGAGAAACCAAAGCCATTAGCACAATCACCTTCTCCTGGTTGATGGCACAGGTAGGCCTTCTTGATGATCTAAGGAAGGACATGATCCCAAGGTGACTGGGTTATTACTATGGTACATCTCTGGTGCCTAACAGATGAGATGCCCTGCAATAAGGGGCAGAAGCCACATGCTCCCCACTCAGCCCCATGGCTGAATAGCTGAGGCAAGCAGCTGCCTGGCCAGCCTCTCATCTCTGCGCATAGTCTGGTGAAGGATGCCATTCCTATAACTTGGCCTCAGAGTCCCACCATTAGACACATCCTTTTGATGGGGCCATCAGAAGGAGGTTCACCTCCTTGTTGCCTCAATTTTCCTTTAAGGACAAAGCCAGAAACTATGGAACACAGGGATGCTGCTATGGAAAAACAACAACAAGAATGCACTTTAGTGACTGGGGGGGTCCCCCTTGAACCCAGTTTATTAGCATTCAGCAAAAGAAGTATATGTTGTTACAAATAGGAAGCGCATAAAGATATCCAGATGTCAGTGAGAATTAGGATTGGAGAGGTCACAATCCAAGCAACTCCATGATGTCTCAGGAATAGAGAAGGGGAAGCTAGGGCACATCTAGGGGTTATGCTCCCTTTTCACAACTGAGAGAAAGACCTCTTATACCTGGGATTGGGATTTACTGCAGTTCCTAATTTCTTCCCTCTGTCCCCCAGCCATTTTATTTAACATGAGCTAAATATACATTCCTGGTTTCTTCCCTCCCACCCCACCCCAGTCTACAGCAGGGAAAATAAGCACCAATAGTAAACAAGAATAATTAAAGCCCTGCCTCTCAGTAAGCCCAACCTTTATACATATACATGCCATGTGAATTTTCTTCTTTGGAGTGACTATAGGATGAAAAAGTGGGGATCAGGCCAGTAAGCCATCACCCTGACAGTCACTATTTCCCAAAGTACCATCCATGTGTGAGCTGGAGGAGGACAGGGGAGCAGGAATGGTGGTAAGGGGAGAGATTCCCCCAAAGCAGCATGAGGGGTCAAGGAGGTCCCCAATGTCTCTTCTGGGTGAATGTCCCAATCAACCGAGCTCCTGGTAAGTCCTATGCAAGGGTTTCCTCAAGAAGATGGCTAATTCCTGATGCTTCAAACATCACTGCCATCTGTCTCCCTCGACTTCCTAGTGAGACAGGATGTGGTTGAAACCCTCTGCCCTCCCCAATGAGTGGAGAATATTCCTGTCCCCAAAATGTTCCTTTGGAAAAACTCAACATGACAAACAGTACAACATGAGCACTCTGGTTTCAAAACAAAATCACAGAACATAAAGAGTAAAAAAGAGAGAGTGAGACAAAGACATGAGTACTTGCAGAAGGTCTACAAAGAGGAAAGGGGCAGGGTCTAAAAGAAAAAAGTATATAAAGCCATAAACACGCTGTCTACCAGGTTCCACATGCCTGGCATTTGTCTTAGTACCTGGGCATCTTCTGCTGCCCCTATTATGGAAGGAGAGGATGGACAGTGCGATACATCAGGGCTGGGGAGAGGGGGAGAGTGAGGGCTCTGGGCAGTTGAGATGCCAGCCCTCTGTACAAGCAGCAGCAATTTTTGTGTCATCATTGTTTTGTTTAAAACTGTAAACAGCACCACTTAAAAATAAAATAGATCAGAAAAGAACGACTGATAAACATTGTTTTCCATGATTATAAAATGCAAATAATACAAAAATAGATAATTGACTTTTGATATATATATATATATATATATATATATATATATATATATATATATATAAAAAACAACTTGAATGCAACATAGACATGAGTAAACTTGAAGTCTCCCTGCTAATCCCCCCATGCCTCCCTCTAGCAATTGGGTCTGGGGGCTGGGGGCAGGTTGGGTGGTGGCACTGGCAAGGGTGGGTAAGTTGCTGGCAGCAGGATATGGGAAAACATAACCTGCATGTGAGAAGCTACCTTCCTCCTTGGTATAGCACAGAGGAAGGAGACTAGTGTTGACCAAAGCCTTTGGCCCAGGAGACTCATAAACTGGTGCCCAAGCTGGGCAGAGCAGACCCTATCTGGGCACTAAGTCAGGGCTTCCTCAAAGGTGCTAAAGCACTGAGAAACTGGCAGCCCTAGGAGAGGCCTCCTAGGTGGCCTTTTCCATCCAGTCACTGGGTCTCAATGCACCAGTATCTTTTGGGTATTATCATGATCAGAGCTGTCTGGCACTAAATAAGTGTGCTGGGTATAGAGATGAGGGCAGCCACCTCTACTCAAGTCATATCTTCCCTTGAAGTCTCATCCAAAAGCAGTATCCCAAGACCTTGCAATGCAGACATGGTGTTTGTCTGGTCACATCTAAGTATGGACTGGACATTGACACCTATACTCAGGGCATATTTGGTGTCATCCAAGTAAGCACTGTTCTATGCTTGGGAAGAGGACTGGAGCTTGGCTGGCTCTCCCAGTGTCACCCTGCATTGCCATCACATGTCCCTAGGCAGGTTTTTTTTCCTCTTCTACCTGCAGCTGGGATTTGGCCAGGAACTACTTGGATCCAGAATGAGATTCTAGAGGAGTCTGCTTCTGCAGCCATGACCTCTAACTGCCCCACTTCTGGTAGTGAGGATCCTATCCCTGGGCTGGCCAAGACAGTGAAAAGACTTGCAGGCAGCAATGTCCAAATCATAAGCTGCTACTCAGTCCTAGGCCCCACTCTGTGGTATGCAAACTTCCAAAGCCCAGAAAAGTATGTCTGGGCTATGATTGCTCCCCTCAGAGGCAGTACCTCTTGATGCCCTCTTGCCATTGAGGGCAGCTCTCAGCCTTTGGCTAAAGGCTGAGCAACTAATTTTTCTCTTCCCAGATAGGCTGGTGGCCCAGTGAGTTCTGGAGGCTGGTGATGGCTCTATTACCTGCTGTGGCTGCCACAGTCCACATTCAATCAAGAGCTTGAGCTGCCCTAAAGCACAAGCAGAGACAGAGGAGGCAATTGGTGGGTTTTTCTCTATTGTAAAGGCATTTGGTGAGTGTTTACTTCCTGCCAAACAGTCAGGCAAATTTCAGCCCCATATTCCTAGGGCAACTTTGGTGGACAGGTTGGAATTTGGGCACTTCTCTGCTGGAATGCTGTGCTTGGTGTAAGGAGGGCCTTCCTCACCCTATTTCACTCTCCAGCTCCATAACTGATACATTTCTTCATGATGCAAAGTCAGCCTAGAGAGCTGGTCTGGGTCCCTTGAGTGGTAGTATTAGTGCCATGCAAACTTATGTGATGCTTCCAGGGTTACAGCTACTACCAGCCAAGCCTGATTTGGGGGGAGGGGCACTGGGCCAACCCCAATCTGAGAAATGGTGACAAAGACAAGTACAAACATATCTCCTGGCAAAGGAGCAATTTGCATACAAAGTAACCATTGTGACTGGAGGGGGGAAGGCAATGGCATCTATTCCCAAGCCAAATTGCCATCTCAGGAATCTCAGGAGTCCTGTTGACCTCTTCTCATAACAGGCAAGGAAATGGGTGGGGGTAAGTGCAAGAACAGGCGTGGCCTTGGGAGGAGCAAGGATCATAATTTGGGTGGGTCAACACATCCAGACAAAAAAATGTTCCATATGCTATTTCCAATAAAGAAATTTAAAAGAAACCCTCTCATATTGGTGATTGAGGCTGGGCCAGGTAAGATCAGCCTGCTGCAATGTCTTCCTGACAGTGACTTTTCCCCACCAGTATTTCCAAGCTAGTTTAACAGAAAAGAGGATGCCATTCATTCCATAAAGGGCTTGAACTGCCATGTAAATGAGCATCCTGAAGCTTGGCAGAGGGCAGATCAAGGTCTTTCCTCTCAAGAAGCCTGGTCCTCTGATGATGCTAAGGACTTAGATAATTGGAAAATGAAAACCCTTGAGTCCAGAACAACAGCCTAGATGCCTTTGTTATCCTCTCTTGGGAGTGCTAGTCTGGAGCCTCTTCACAGCGTATAAATGAATGGGTGGGCAAGGCATAAGGAACTTTTTGTGTTTGGGGGAAGAAGCAATTTTCCCTTCTAAGAAAGCTGGGTTGCCTGGAGCTCTGCAAAATCTGAAATCCTCTTTCCCTCTGGCTGGGACAAATGGACCTTCATTTCCTAGCCTTCCCTTGGAACCTGCAAAAACCCTAACTCCTATAGCCAAGCCTAATTTAGGCTGCTTCTCTTCTCATATCTCAATTAAAAGAATGTACTCTTTGTGATGAAATTATGAAAATTTCCTTTGGAGGAAAAAAAGAACCAAAATTTAAAAGCACCTGCAACTCCGTAAGTCACAAGCTTAAGAGAGGAAAAAGAAAAAAATCCTATCATTCCAGAGCTCAATACTTATAGCGGTGTCTGTAATAGAATCCTATTGGATTAATTTGATTACTCCATTAAGGGGATTAGCATTTTTTTTCTTCAACCCAAGCTATGGCAGGCCAGGTTTAAAGGCCCCCATCTGGTTATGATGCCAAAGTCCACAGCAGTAGGCAATGAAATATATGCCACATGATCCTTTCTAAGGACAGCTAGCTGGGACAAATATAGTCATTTGATGTAATGGTGGCAGCTACGCCAAGACAGGATGGAGTGGGGTTGGGGAGGGTCTGTACCATAATTTCACATTACTAACAGCAAACAAGCCCCCTGTCCCCACATAGAAGGCAGTGCAGACCTGGCTGTTCATCATTAACTGGACAGTGGGGGGTGGCAGGGGGCGCTAAGGGTTCAGCCTCTGTCAAGGATGCATGCTATATATATACTCACTAACTTGGCAATTGGAATAGGCACAAAATTACAGCATCCCAAACCTTACATGGGTCACAAGAAGAAACCCCGAAAGCAAAAACTGGAGCACAGCAGCAGCAGCAGCCTCCTGGGGCAGATATACTTGAGCTGAATGTGGCCACAGATGGCAAAAGAGGGAAGTGGGAAAACGAAGGTAAAAACTCATAGGAGCTTTCTTTGACCAAAAGGATTTTCAAGTTAAACAGCAACCCCCATCCCCAAACCCCTCTGCCCAATCCCTGATCCCCATTCCCATGCTCAGGCCCCATGCGCCCACTCCAGAATTGATAATGACTGCTCAGCTAGGTTTCCATTCTGGTGGAGAGGCACAATGCTCAGCCTTCTCCTTTGACAGATCAAGGCTGGAAGCCCCATACTGAATGGGCTGAGGCTGCAGAGGCTCAGGCTGGATCCTGGGCAGCTGAGGGATGCCATGGGTAATGCCCACAGGCTTGACCTGGGGCAGAGGGCTGGGACTGAAGCCTCCAGAACTGGAGGAGTAACTGGGCTCATCAGCAGGCAGCAGCTTATCTCGAGGCCTGGCCCTTATACTCTGGGAGTCCTGTGGCTGGAGCTTATAACAAGGGCCTATGGGAAGGGGTAGGTGCGAAGGCCGAGCTAGTTGAGGCCCAGATTCCCTGGCTGCCCTTGACTCTGGCCCTGATACTGACAGCAATACTGACATAGCCACAGGAGGTATGCAACAGGCTGCCTGCCTATATGGAGACTGGCTAGAAGGCCCATCCAACTGACTGGTACTTATCCAGGCAGGGCCTGTCCCCCCTGGGAGAGGACAGGGAGCCCACGCAGGCCAGTCATAGGCCCCTGGAGGTTCAGTATAGAGGGACAAGGGACTGTCTCTGCCCCATTCTTCCTCTTCTTCATCTGAATCTTCCTGTTGAGCCTGAAGCTCATCGGGGTCCATGTAGCCCTGGGCAAGGTGAGAATTAGATAGCTCCTGTTCCAGGGTGTCTGCAGTATCAAGGGAGCGACTCCTCCTGTTGAGGGCCATGGCAGCAGGTAGGGGTCGTGGGTGCATGCCAGGCAGTCCCAAGTATCGAGGGAGACTACTCACACCCCAGGGCAGACCTTGATAGAATCGGCTGCGGTAGTTGTTAAAGGCATGTTTCTGGTAGTAGCCCAGTTCAAAAGCTTCCAAAGAGGCTGCAAGGTCCTCATCATTGTGTAATTCAGGATTCTCTTCACATTTGCCTTCCCCATCCCGTTCTACATCAGCAATGTCAAAGGTCACCATAGGGGGCAGCTCAGGGAGGTTTTGAGTAAAGGATGAGTCAGAGTCAGAGCTACAGGACATGCTGGAGAAGAGGTTCCCATTGCTGGTGAACTCCACAAGGGCTTGTGAGAAACTCACTGTGGCATTCCCTTCCTTCTCAACTTCCTCTTCCTCTGGCTCTTCAGGGGGTGAATAAGTAGGGTAGGCCCTCCGGGGAGATCCTCCAAAATTTGCTTCTTGCATGTCTGGCTCAAACATAGCATCACTCTGGAAGAGCTGCATCAGGCAGGTACTTTGATCCTTCTTGGAGCAGGTTCCCTCAAAACGCTTCTCCAGAGGACGGAAGTCCCTCCAGTCTGGCTCACTGCTTGCAGTGGCAGGAAAAGCCGACGTGGTTCCTCGGTGTGAAGTCTGAGAAGCCCTTGATGCCCCTACCACCAGGCCCATCACTGATGGGCCTAAGGGTCTCATCTGATACTCCATGATGGGCTTCTCTTGCCGTACCTGGAGCTGTCTGACTTGGGTCTCTCGACCACGAGCCTTTCGGGCCTGGGCCTCCCTAGCACAGGCCTCTCGGGCACAAGCCTCCCTGGCATAGGACTCTAGGGCTCGGGCCTCTCTCACATGAGCTTCCTGGGTGTGGGCTTCTCGGGCAAGAGCCTCCCTTGCATGAGTTTCTTGGGTATAGGCCTCCCTGGTGTGTGCCTCCCGGGCCTCTTGGGCTTCGAGCTGCTCCCGCCGAAGTTCCCAATACAACAACTGCTTCTGTATGGTCACTAGCCGTTCTTCTTCTGTCTCCATTGTCCCAGGTGGCCGAGAGGAAGAAAAGGGCTCAATGTTCAAGAAGGGGTCAGATATCTCAGAGCTGCGACCATGGAGGTCATAAAGGCAGTCATCCCCAGGTGGGGAGTTCTCAAGACTATCATCTGGCTCATAGAATTCATAGAGGGCATCTCCACTGTAGCTGTCTCGGGGCAGGCAATCCCTGCGGATAAGCCCCAGAGCCTCTCCTGAATCATCCTCAAATCCAGGTGTGGTTGAATCATAATATCCCTCATCACTATTGGGGGCAGATTCTTGCTGATCACTCTGAGGAGTCAAAAGGTCTCCAGGAGCTAGGCAAGGATAAGACCGAACTGGGTCAAACAGCATGTAGCCCTGGTAGCCTGGTGAAATGGTGGGATGGTAGCCCAGATTCATATTGGGTCTTGGGTACATCTGAGCACTTGCCCACAAATATTCTAAGTCATCATCTTCTGCTTTCACTTCTTCTTCCTCCTCCTCTAATTCAACCTCCTCTTCCTCCTCTTCTTCATCATCATCATCTGGCAAGGCCATCTCCTCCCCACCTCCTTGATAGGTAACCAGGCAAGAACTTCGCTTCGTCCCATCTCGGTTGGCCCTCTGGCCTCCAGAGGCCATGCTGTCTGTCATACTGTCCATGTCCTGCTCTGCTATGATGTCACCACAACCCGTCAGTGAGTCAAAACTTTTAAGGGATGTGACATCTCCAAAGAAGAGGCTCAGTTGGTCTCCCACAGGGCCATTGAGTAGATTTATATCTCCTACCACCACCTTCTCCCCTGTTTCTGAGTTCTGAGGCTCTTCTGGGACACTGGCTTCAGGGGAAGGTTTGGACTGCAAGAGTGCTGAGGCACAGACCCCCATGGGTTGCTCTGGATTTTTATAGGTTGTCTTTTCAATGGCTGCTGGAGAAGTCTCTGATGCTGAATAAACTTTTGGTCCATGGGCATCTTGGGGTTTGGAATTTTCCTTTCTTGGGTCTTGAAGGGTTTCCTCAGCATGGGACAGAAGGGCTGAGCTCACGTTCTCATGAGGCCTGGCTCTGGCCTCCTCAGGTCCCTTTGCTCCTTGCTCACTTTGCTCAGCACCAGAGACCTTATTCTTCCGGTGACGGCGAATACTGTTGAAAAAACCTTTCAGGCCTTTCTTTGGCTTGGTCACAGAGGAAACCTTCTCAACCCCAGCTTTCTCTATGGCTCCAGCCACAGACATCTTGCATTTGGAACTTGTCTCCAAAGCCCCATGGGCACTCTGAGAACTGGGAAGTTGGCAGGGTGTCTCAGGCAAAGGTAAGGAGAGGCCAGTTCCTTCACTGACAATGTCTTCTTGGCAATGGGCTGCTTCACTCAAGCCATCATGGGTCCTGCTCTTGCTAATACCCTTCTTGGAACTGCTTTTCCCAGAACCTTTGCTCCGTCCCCCTCCAAAGAAACTAGGCAGGGTACAGATGCCCTTCTTGCCACCAAAGAGTTTCATGGCAGTTTTCTTCAGCCTACCTGGGCCAGATGAGGATGGCTCTGACCCTTGCCCTTCTGTTGTCTCAGCTCCCTTGTTCTTGGCTCCTTTCTCTGACCCTTGGTTCTGGGTAGCCACAGAGGCTGCTGCTCCCTTGGTCTGAGTAGCTTCATCTTTTCGGCTCTCCATGGTGATGGGGACAACTCAGGTATGTTCAGCTGAAAATGCAGCCTTCTGGCTTCTGGGCTCTATTATAACATCATCAGTCAGGAAGCATCATAGTTGGGCCTGGAGGAGATGAGAAAGATAAAAACAGAGACACAGTATTGGTGAGCAAGCATCCAGGCAGAGTTTGTTTTCACAGGTGTCTGTGGTTTCAGACTTGAGTGGAACCAGAAAGAAAGAAAATGCAGGGAAAAACTTAATGCACTCCATGTGCTTGGCTTGCTGCCCCAACCTCCTCTGGGCCTCAAGACAGCAAAACCCTATAGTGAGCAATAGGCAGTCATCACCCCTACCCTCTTTCACTGGGCAGGGGGAATTGCAGATGTGAGAAAGGCTCAGTGGTGCTAGTGGATGTGGGAGGAGTTATCAAAGGGGGTATGTTAGGGAGAGGCAGAAAAGGCAAGAGGTAAGTCAGCTCTGATGACATAGAATTTTTTAAAAGAATCTGGCAAAAATAGATCATTGAGTCCTCACTGAACTCTGTGGGGTCCAGACATCGAGTTCACATTAGCCCAGACTCTCACTGACATTTTTCCTGGGGCAGGAAAGATAAGTATACGTGAAATTTCACCTCGTCTTCACAGGCTCCCTAAACTGCTGGCAGGACCATGCTCCAGGACCTTCAGAAATCCAGAGTAGGAGCCTCACAGACCCACATTCTAGAACTGCAATCCAGGATCTGCTAAGAATGCATGGTGGCCTTGAAGCAAGGAATTCTCTGGGATTCAGTATTCTCATCCCAAGAAGCCTAGCAATACCTCCCCCATAGTGGTTATGTGTGGGGTAGGTCTAGGTCAGATTCTATTGACTGTCCTGCTGGGAAGATATTTTAATATGGCCCTTAGTCACTGGAACCCCAAATTCTACTTTAGAACCATGAGGCAGACTGTTTCTTCTCCACTCCTCTCATTATTTTGGCCCCCATATAGCTCCCCTGTGTATAAAGGGAACTCCTTGAAGGCACAACTCCACATGAATCATGTTCCTGGCCTGGGAATGAGGCTCTCAACATATATTTAAATAAGTAAACCTAGAATCTGTAAGCTCTACTTTAGGGAGCTGCCCAACCCCCTCCTGACGTATGAGCTCTATGAGAAATTCACGCCCAGGGCACTGCAGCCACATGAGCAGCAGACACGTGAGCAGCCCACTCCTGTCCAAAGAACAGCAGCCCACGAGCAGCCCACCCCAGACCTAAGAGCAGCAGCCTCACGTGGCCTGTCCCTGTTCAAGGAGCAGCAGCTGTCTAAGTGGCCCACTCCCCTGTCCAAGGAGCAGCAACGACGTGAGCAGCCCACCCCATCTGAGGAGCAGCAGCCACAAGAGCAGCCTGCCCACATTTGAGGAGCGGCAGCCCCACGCAGCCCGCCCCCAACCGAGGAGCAGCAGCTGCACGCAGCCCGCACCCTGCACCTGTCCGAGGAGCAGCAGCTGCGTGAGCAACCTGCCCCTGTCCGAGGAGCAGCAGCCACACAAGCAGCCTGCCCCCATCCGAGGAGCAGCAGTTGTGTGAGCAGCCCACACCCATTCGAGGAGCAGCAGCCACCCGAGCAGACCACCTACAGCCAAGCAGCGGCAGTCCTGTGCAGCCCAAACTGGTCTGAGGAGCAGCAGCCACACACAGCCTGCACCTGTCTGATGAGCAGTAGCTGGGTGAGCGGCCCACCCCCGTCCAAGGAGCAGGAGCCGCACAAGCAGACTGCCCATGTCCGAGGAGCGGCAGTCCTGCGCTGCCCGCACTGGTCCGAGGAGCAGCAACCACAGGCAATCTGCACCTGTACGATGAGCAGCAGCTCAGTGAGTGGCCCGCCCCCGTCTGAGGAGCAGCAGCCGCATGTGCAGCTCACTCCTACCTGAGGAGCAGCAGCCAAGAAAGCAGCCCATCCCCTATTGGAGGAGCAGCAGCTGCATGAGGAGCCTGAACCCATACCAGGAGCACCAGCCCGGCAAGCAATCTGCCCCTGTCCAAGAAGCGGCAGCCTTATGAGCAGCCCGCCCCATTTGAGGAACAGCATCAGCGTGCAGCCAGCCCTGATCTGTGGAGCAGCAGCCATGTGAGCAGTCCACCCCTGTCTGAGGAGCAGCAGCCACATGAGCAACCCACCCCCCATCCAAAGAACAACAGCTGTGCAAGCAGCCTTCCCCACCAGCCAGAGGACACCACTGCTGTGAACAGCACCCACCGGAGGAGCCGTTGCCAACTGAGGAGAAGCCACTTCAGTGACCACCTGAGGAGCAACCACAGCCCAAGGAGCCAATGCCACCCAAGGAGTAGCCCCTGCATGACTTTACATCTAGATCAATTGGTGAGACCAAAAATGGGCAGACAAAGGCACACCCAAAGGAAAGAAAAGGAGGAATCGCCAGAAAAGCAGCTAAGCGAAACAGAGGCAAGCAATATGTCAGAAAAAGAATTCAGAATAAGGGTCATACAGTTCATAAACCGGATGGGTGAAAAAATCAGCAACTTATGTTAAGAATCAAAAAAAATGGATGAAAAAATCAATAACTTATGTAAGAATCAAGAAGAAATGAAGAGTGATATAACTGCAATGAAAAACACCATGGAAAATTTCAACAGTAGACTTGGAGAAGCAGAGGACTGAATTAGCACATTAAAAGACAGGGAAGCAAAACACACCCAAAATGAACTGCAATTGGAGAAAAAAATTAAAAGACAGGAGGAGAGCCTAAGGGAGCTATGGGACAACATGAATCGAAGCAACATATAAATAATAGGGGTGCCAGAACAACAGGAAGAGGAACAAGGGTTAGAAAACCTATATGAAGAAATAATGTCAGAAAACTTACCGAATGTGGGGAAGAAAAAAGTAACACAATCTCAGAGAGTCCCAAACAAGATGAACTCAAAAAGACCCACACCAAGACACATAATTACGATGGCAAATGTTCAGGACAAAGAGATAATCTTAAAGGCTGCAAGAGAGAGACAGAAAGTTACGTACAAGGGATCTCCCATTAGATTATCAAATGATTTCTCAACAGAAACACATCAGGCCAGAAAAAAATGGAAGGAAATTTACAAAGTGATGCAAAGCAAGGGACTGAATTCAAGAATACTCTATCCAGCAAGGCTATCATTCAAAATGGAAGGGGAAATAAGGAGCTTCACAGACAAGAAAAGGCTAAGGGAATTTATCACTACCAAGCCAGAAATGCAAGAAATGCTAAAGGGACTGGTGTAAAAAGAAGAAATAAAAAAGTAAGAAAGAACACAGGCACAAAAAATAAAAATGGCTACAAACAATTACCTTTCAATAATAACTTTAAATGTAAATGGATTAAATGCTCCAATCAAAAGACATCGAGTGAATGGATAAAAAACATGACCCATATATACGCTGTCTACAAGAGACCCACCTTAGAACAAGGGACTCACACAGACTGAAAGTGAAGGGATGGAAAAATATCTTTCAGGCAAATGGAAATGAAAAAAAAGCTGGGGTAGCAATACTTATATCTGACAAAATAGAGCTCAAAGTGAAGGCCATAAAAAGAGATAAGGAAGGCCATTTCATAATACTAAAGGGATTGATACAACAAGAGGATGTAACCCTGATAAACATTTATGCACCCAAATACATAAAAAAAAACTCCTGCAAGATACCAAGGGAGAGATCAACAAAAATACAATCACAGTAGGGGACTTTAATACTCCACTGACATCATTGGATAAATCCTCTAGACCAGTGGTCGGCAAACTCATTAGTCAACAGAGCCAAATATCAACAGTACAACGATTGAAATTTCTTTTGAGAGCCAAATTTTTTAAACTTAAACTTCTTCTAACGTCTCTTTTTCAAAATAGACTCGCCCAGGCCGTGGTATTTTGTGGAAGAGACACACTCAAGGGTCCAAAGAGCCGCATGTGGCTCACAAGCAATGGTTTGCCAACCACAGCTCTAGACAAAAAATCAGCCAAGGAACAGCAATCCTAAATGACTCACTAGATCAGATGGACTTAATTGACATCTTCACCCCAAAACCACGGAATATACGTACTTCTCAAGTGCACATGGGACATTTTAAAAAATAGACCACATATTGGGTGACAAGCAAAGTCTCCCCAAATTCAAGAAGAATGAAATCATACCAAGCATTTTTTCAGACCACAATGGCATAATATTGTAGAAATGAACTACAATAAAAACAGCCCAAAAAATTCAAACACTTGGAAGCTGAATAGCATGCAATTAAACAGTGATTGGGTTACCAAGGAGATCAAAGAAGAAATTAAAAACATTCTGGAAATTAATGACAATAAAAACACAACAATCCAAAATCTATGGGACACAATGAAGCAGTCCTGAGAGGGAAGTTTATAGCGCTACAGGCGTACCTCAAAAAAACAAGAAAAAATGGTAATAAATCATCTAACCATACAACTCAAAGAAGTAGAAAGAGAGCAATAAGAAAAGCCCAGAGTGAGTAGAAGGAAGGAGAAAATAAAGATCAGAGCAGAAATAAAAGACAAAGACACCAAAAACAATACAAAAGATCAAGGAAACCAAGAGCTGGTTCTTTGAAAGGATAAACAAGATTGATGAACCTCTAGCCAGGCTCACCAAGAAGCTAAGAGAGAGTACCCAAATATACAAAATCAGAAATGAAAGAGGCAAAATAACAACAGACCCCACAGAAATACAAAGGATTGTTAAAAAATACTATGAACAACTCTATTCCAACAAACTAGACAACCTGGAGGAAATGGACATATTCCTAGAAAAATACAACCTTCCAAAATTCAATAAGGAAGATTCTAAAAATCTTAATAGGCCAATAACTATGGAAGAAATTGAAGCAGTCATCAAAAAGCTTTCAGCAAACAAAAGCCCGGGGCCAGATGGCTTCACAGGGGAGTTTTACCAAACATTTAAGGAAGAACTAAAACCTATCCTCTTAAGACTATTCCAAAAAATTCAAGTGGAAGGAACACTTCCAAGCTCTTTCTATGAATTGAGCATCACCCTAATACCAAAACCAGATAAAGACAACACAATGAAAGAGAATTACAGGCCAATATCCCTCATGAACATAGATGCCAAAATCCTCAACAAAATTCTAGCAAATCGGATCCAGCAGTACATCAGAAAGATCATACACCATGACCAAGTAGGATTTATCCCAGGAATGCAAGGATGGTACACTATCCACAAATCAATAAACGTGATACATCACATAAACAAATTGAGAGATAAAAATCACATAGTCATATCAATTGATTCAGAAAAAGCATTTGACAAAATCCAACACCCTTTCTTGATTAAAACTCTTAGCAAGGTGGGAATAGAAGGATCATACCTCAACATAATAGAAGGCATATATGACAAACCCACAGCCAACATCATACTCAATGGGCAAAAACTGAAAACATTTCCCCTAAGAACAGGAACAAGACAGGGATGCGCACTCTCACCAGTCCTGTTCAACATACTAATGGAAGTCCTAGCCATTGCAATCAGACAAGAAGAAGAAATAAAAGGCATCCAAATTGGAAAATAAGTAAAACTGTCCTTATTCACAGACGACATGATACTGTGCATAGAAATCCCTGAAGACACCATAAAAAATTACTAGACTTAATAAATGAATTCAGCATTGTAGCAGGATACAAAATTAATGCCAAGAAATCTATGGCATTTTTATACACCAATAATGAATTTACAGAAAGAGAGACTAAAAAAGCAATCCCATTTACCATCACACCACAAAAATTAAGATACCTAGGAATAAACTTAACTAAGGAGGTAAAAGAGCTATAGGCAGAAAACTATAGGACACTGAAAAAAGAAATAGAGGAAGACATAAACAGATGGAAGAACATACCATGTTCATGGATTAGTAGAATCAACATCATTAAAATGTCCATACTACCCAAAGCAATCTATAGATTCAATGCACTCCCCATTAAAATACCAACAGCATATTTCACAGACCTAGAATGAACTTTCCAAAAATTCATCTGGAATAAAAAAAAGACCCCGAATAGCTACAGCAATCCTGAGAAAGAAGAACAAAGTAGGTGGGATCTCAATATCAGATATCAAGCCGTATTACAAAGCCACTGTTCTCAAAACAGCCTGGTACTGGCACAAGAGCAGACATATAGATCATTGGAATAGAATAGAGAACCCAGAAATCGACCCAAGCCACTATGCTCAATTAATATTCGACAAAGGAGGCATGAACATACAATGGAGTCAAGACAGTCTCTTCAACAAATGGTGTTGGGAAAATTGGACAGATACAAGCAAAAAAATGAAACTAGGCCACCAACTTACACCATACACAAAAATAAACTCAAAATGGATAAAGGACTTAAACATAAGATGGGAAACCATAACAATACTAGCGGAATCCATAGGCAGCATAATCTCAAACATATGCCTAAACAATTTCTTCACTGATACTGCTCCTATGGCAATGGAAACTAAAGAGAAAATAAACAAATGGGACTACCTCAAAATAAAAAGCTTTTGCACAGCCAAAGAAACCATCAAGAAAACAACAAGAAAGCCCACTGCATGGGAGAACATATTTGCCAATGTTATCACCGATAGGGGCTTAATCTCCAACATATACAGGGAACTCATACAACTTAACAAAAGGAAGATAAACAACCCAATCAAAATTGGGCAACGGACCTAAATAGATACTTTTAGAAAGAAGACAGAAGGAAGGCCAAGAGGCATATGAAAACATGCTCAAAGTCACTAATCATCCGAGAGATGCAAATCAAACCGACAATGAGGTACCATCTCACACCTGCCAGCATGGCTATCATCAACAAATCACAAGTGCTGGCGAGGATGCGGAGAAAAAGGAACCCTTGTGCATTGCTGGTGGGAATGCATACTAGTGCAGCTACTGTGGAGAACAGTATGGAATTTCCTCAAAAAACTAAAAACGGAACTCCTATTTCTGCTTATTAACCCTGCCCTTTCCTAAAAATGGAACTGCCATTTGACCCAGTGATCCCACTTCTAGGAATATATCCCAAGGAACTAGAAACACCAATTAGAAAGGACATATGCACCCCTATGTTCATAGCAGCACAATTTACAATAGCTAAGATTTGGAAACAGCCTTAGTGCCCATCAGCAGATGAGTGGATTAAAAAACTGTGGTACATCTACTCAATGGAATACTACGTTGCGGTAAAAAAGAAGGAGTTCTTACCATTTGCAACAGCATGGATGGAACTGGAGAGCATTTGCTAAGTGAAATTAGCCAGGCAGAGAAAGATAAATATCACATGCTCTCACTCATTTATGGAATATAATGAACAACATAAACTGATGAACAAAAATAGATCCAGAGACATAGAAACATTGATCAGACCATTAAACCTCAGAGGGAAGGTAGGGGAGGGTGGGGGTAAGGGGTAGAGATCAACCAAAGGACTTGTATGGATGCATATAAGCCTAACCAATGGACACAGACAACAGGGGGGTGAGGGCATGAGGGGGGGAATAGAGGGGGTAATGGGTGATTAAGGACACATATGTAACACCGTAATCAATAAAGAAATTTTAAAAAATAAAGAAAGAAATAAATAAGTAAACCTAGTGCAAGACACAACTTTCTGGTCTAGGCTCACAATCCTCCAAATGTCCAAATTCCAGAGATGGAATAAAAAGAAGGGGAAAAAGCTACTACCTACCTCTAGCTACAATACATGTTCCCCCTCCAGGACTGATGTATTAATTACAGTCACTACAGCTGGTCAGTGGCTGGATCAGTGAGCAGTCTGCTAAAATCCAGTAACACTTCCCTGAAAAGTCCCTCACCACTATGTCCCTCCTCTATAAGTAGCCGCTAGCAGACAGGGAGCCGGGATAAGGGAAGAGAGGCAGAACAGCTGCAGGGAGCCAGAGAGAGTGGTAAGCACCACTTGAAGTAGAAGCAGCTGTCTAGCCATCATCCCTGTGATTGGTTGCTACCATAATAAGAGTCATGCATTCACCTCCAGTGGGAGACAATGGACCAGCACTGGGAGTGGAGAGAGCCTCTGACCTCATTAGAGGACCCCTCCTGGAGCCTTGATCCTGTTTGGTAAAGACTAATTTTGTACTTTGAGCCTTTCTTGGCTTGATTTGAATCATCAGTGTGATCAGGCTTCCATCAGGGGCACTCTGCAGAACTGAATACTAAACTTGGAGCAAGATAATGTCTGGCTATGCCGAAAATAAAAGAGAAAAAAAAACCTCATCTGATACCCTCTCTGCAGAAATTTGTATTGCCATCTGCTCAGGTTAGGGTATTTTTGCTGTGTGACATATTTTTACGTGACATTGTTCCAGTTTAGTCCTGCAACTGATAGCCCCAGTAGACAGTGCAGCCCCCATCATGCAAATACATAATCATACATACACACACAATGACTCAAGAGACCTGACCCCAGGGTCTGATGGGTGCAGGGGCCCTATCATATATTTGACCCCCCTACTTTCCAAAGAAAAAACATCTGTTTTTACCTCAGCCCTGAAATTACTGTCATTATGGTGTGGGCATGAGAAACGGGGTGGCAGTAGTGCAGTTGTTTGTGAAACTATATTCCCCTTTGTGGAATTCATGAAACAAACCTCTAATAACATTTGGTAAGTGATAGACATTGAACACAGTAATGCATGGCGAAACAAGAAGGGGGAACTCACAGCCCTTGCTTTTGGGAAATTCCTATGCTAACTGGTAGAGAAATCTATATGGAACAATCTGAAAGCACAGCATGATGCAGGCCTAAAGGAAAAGCCCCTATTATGACTTAAGCTTTGGTGGAAGGTTATAATTCTTCATACCTTATCATATCCCAGGATAAATTTGAAAGGCAAAAAGACAGATCCTGGGCTCAGAAAGCTACACTGAAGAGGAAACATTCAATCTGAGTAGAAATGGCAGTGATTTAGGGGGAGAGATGGGTGAGACTAGTAAGTTTGAATTGACATCAAGGAAGACCACAGGCCAAGTGAAAAATAGTATGGGCTTAGATTTCCTTGTGAATCAAAGGCTGAATTGTACTGCTGGGTTTAGAGCCATGGGGCAGTCCCTTTGGACCTTCTGCTGCCCTATAGCTGTGCTCCATTGGGGTAGAGGCCAGCCCACTGCTCTCTATATTATCCTCTTCCCTGCCACAGGCATCTGTAGTATGTTTTGAAAGTAACCATGGGTCAGACCGGCGTCCAGGCAATGCTAGGGGATCCTGAATAGGCCAACGCACCCTCTGTGAAGTGGAGATCAAACCAGCTCTCCTATCTATCCCCGCCATCTACCCAGTCCACGGCAGTGGTGTGGGGGTTAGATGGGATAATGGACACCAAAAGCACTTTGTAACCTGTAAAGTACAGTGCAAATGAGAAAGAATGGCATTCCTGTTATTATTACCACCTTCCTGGTCAGGTCCCAGTTACTTAGGAAGTAGCAGACCACGTGTAAAAGGCCACTCCTCTGGGAGAGTAATTTACTGTAGGGAGCCTGAGGGACCACATGTCTTGGCCTGCACTGAGGAGGAGCCAGGTGTGAGGGGATTTTAAAGACATGTGTGTGGATTTATACAAAGTCCTCTCCTAAGGGCAGTTTAAAAAACCCTGTGATTGTGTAGTTGGAATGAGTGAACTAGGCAGGATTGTGTCCTGGAACTGAGATTCTCGCCCTCTAGCTTCAGGCCTTCTTTCTAACGAGGCCCAAGGTCGTCTTTGCTGGCAAGAGCCAGCCTTGAAATTGTGCTATCTCTTATTTCCCTGCCTAGTTCTTCCCAGGGCCATGTTCTCCCATAGCCACTCACAGTGTCTCTGTCTGCTTTCTTCCAAGACAGTAAGACAGTAGGTGGCAGTAATGACAGTAGGGGGCAGTAGCCCCCTAACCCAGCCCCACCTAGCCACCTTTGGCTCCTTGCTACTTTCCTTGCTACCCCTCCAGGTCCCAGTGCTGTCCCTCAATGGGCTATGCTGCTTTTACTTAGGGCCATACATTTCAATGTCCAGGGGAGTGAAGTGGGGCAGAAGGCAAAGGGGACAGCAAGAGACAGATCTTGCAGATTCCTCAAGCTGGGACTGACTCCCATCTTGATTCCTGCCAAGAAAGTGGTCCTGCCAAACACAGGGCCCTGTAACGCTTAGGTTTATCAACCTGTGTGGCTGTCTTAATTTCAGGTAGACTGTTGGGTTAAGGCAGTGATGGCGAACCTATGACACGCGTGTCAGCACTGACACGCGTAGCCATTTCTTATGACACGCGGCTGCTGAGGCGGCTGCATGCCGAGGATGAAACATTTGCTGCTCCTGAGGATGAAACATTTGCGACTAGAGTCTTGGAGTTTACTCTAGTCGCAAATGTTTCATCCTCCCCTATTAGACACTCTGTGCCAGAGGTCTGTAGACCAAAACAACAGAAGTCCGGCACAGAGCGTCTAGTTCTGGGACTTCCGGTGGAGCCGGGATCTTTGCCCTCACTTCCGCCAGCAGAGCAGGGAGCAGCGGAACGCAGCGGGGGACGCATCTCTAGGGGCCCTGCCATTACCAGTAACCAAATAACAGTTAACCACAGCAACCATTATCTACTGTTCTGGGGTGTCATGGATTTATAATCTATCATTACTGAGATAAGTGAGGGGGAGGCTGGAAGAGGAGAGGGTTTGTGGCGTGCTATGGGTGCCATTTCCCGCCATTAGAAATAGCGGCAGCCATTTTAATTCACATAAGGAACACCATCTTGCTCCATAGTGCAGACTCCATTTCACCACTATTACTGTTGTGCATCCTTATTAACCCCTATTTCTGCTTATTAACCCTGCCCTTTCCTAAAAGACAGTTATATGCACCATTTTGTGGTTAGTTAGGCTAGTTAACCCCTAATTGCCTGCAGGCCTAACAAGCTATCTATAATTCTATCTTCTGTCACTGCCCCCCTGATGGAGAACCCAAAAAATAAAAAAACTAAGGTTAAGTAAAGGAAGTGGTAGTAGCAGTGGCCGACCCTTTCAAGAGACATGGACCGAGATGTATGGCTTTATAGAAAAAAATGGCAGATCATTTTGCGTTCTATGTACTGAAACAGTAGTAAGCAGAACATGGAATATAAATAGGCATTTTGAAACTAATCATTCCCAGCTCTTGGAAAAAAGTGAGGATGAAAGGAAGGAATACATTTCCAGGCAGCTACACCTTTATAAGAGCCAATCTAATTCCATCCTTAAATTTATGAAAGGCTCTACAAATTTAACATCTTCAAGTTTGAGCATTGCTCACTCTATAGCTCAGTATGAAAAAGCACTCAGTGAGGGAGAATTTATTAAAGAAACTCTCCCAAGATGTGCACCAGTTCTATTTCGCGATATGCAGAATAAAGATGCAATTATTAAGAGAATACCTGAGTTACCACTCAGTAGAAATATCATAAAAGACCGAATAATGAGACTGAACACAAACGTACAACATCAGTTAAAGAGAGACATAAGGAAGTGTAAATATTTTTCAATCTCTCTTGATGAAACTACTGATGTCACATTACATGCTCAGTTGGCCATTATTGGTCGATATTCTGATGGTCTCACAATGAGAGAAGAGTTGATAAAGTTAGTATCAGTGTCAACAAGTAAATCAGGAAGCGAAATATGTAAGGTTGTTATACAAACATTGCGTGACCTAAGTATTGATATCTCTAAAGTTGTGTCAGTGACGACAGATGGGGCACCAAATATGGTGGGGAAAAAAGTCAGATTTGTCAAATTGTTTACATAAGCTATTGGACATCCGATTGTGCCTTTTAATTGTATTATCCATCAGGAGGCTTTATGTGCCAAGGCAGGATTCACCGACTTAAACGACTTAATGTCAGTTGTTACAAAAATAGTTAATTTAATAGCTGCTCGCCCCCTTCACAAGCGAGAATTTTCGGCACTTTTACTGGAGGTTGATTCCACCTACAGTGCACTGCTGATGTACAATAATGTAAGATGGCTGAGCCGAGGCAAAGTTCTTGAGAGCTTTGTGGAGTGCTTTGAAGAAATTAAGGTATTTCTTGACGATAAGGATCTGGGAAACTTTCCTCAGCTTAATGATGATAAGTGGGTCAACACCCTGATGTTTTTTTACAGATCTCTCTGTTCATATTAATGAACTGAACTTAAAGTTACAAGGTTTTAGCAAAAGTATTGACGTTATGTTTGGATACATAAAAGCTTTTGAAAGTAAAGTTAAAATTTTCAAGCGAGACGTAGAAACTAAAACTTATAAGTATTTTCCTCGAGTAACAAAGTATTTTGAGAAGGTCAGTGCAGCTGTACAAAATGAAATGGAACTCTTGCATATGAAGTACCAGCATGTTTTAGACTCGTTACTTGACCAGTTTAGTGATAGATTTAGTCAATTTAGAAGTCTAGAACAGACCATGAAAATAATTAAGTATCCTGATGTAGTAGTCTACAGTAGTTTGGAATTAAATGGTTTCCAATGGATGCAAATGGATGATTTGGAGATGCAACTTGCAGAATTTCAAGACAGTATCTGGGCTCAGGTGTTTGTCGACTTGAGGTCAAAGCTTGAGAATCTGGAAAGGTGCCGCTTGGAGAATCAAGAGGAGTGCCACTACGAACAGGAAATTTGGAGTGCCTGGAACCAACTACCAGACACTTTTAGCACCCTGAAAAATATAGCAATGGCTTCACTCACAATTTTTTCCTCTACATACTTTTGTGAGGCCTTATTCTCAGCATTCAATAATATCAAAACCAACAAAAGAAACAGATTGACAGATGAAGTTAGTAGCGCTTGCTTGGGCCTGAAGTGTACAAAATACCAATCTTCAATTGAAGATTTAGCCAATGAAATTCAGCAACAAAAAAGTCACTAATAGGCAGGTTAGTTAAAGAATTCCCCCTCTCCCTCACTTATCTTAGTTCACGGCACCCCACAGAAGCTAAATAATATCAAGACCAACAAAAGAAACCAACTGACAGATGAACAAAGAAGTCACTAAGCAGGTGAGTTAAATATTTAGTTTTTGGTTTATTAAATACAATTATATATAACAATTATACATTTATGTTATTTAAACTATAAATATCGCGAAATAATGTTTTTTCCTCAAAGTGACACACTACCCGAGTTATGCTCAGTTTTTTGGCGAAGTTTGACACACCAAGCTCAAGAGGTTGCCCATCACTGGGTTAAGGGAATCCTCTACGGCTAGTTTATGGCCCTGGACAAGAGCTATTTGCTGCAGCTGCTGCTGTCATGGCAGGGTGTGGGCTGTGTCCATTCCTGCTCCCAGGGCCAGCTTCAGTCCATTCTGGGACCAGTGGAAGGCTGGCTACTTGCATAGAGCTTCTTCCTTCCCCCTCCTCTCAAAACACAGGCAGGACACCAACCACAAATCTGTCTCAGGTACCCTTCTTGGTGTGGAGGAAATAGCTGCAGCCTGAGCTTTGTACTTTCCAGCCCAGCTTCCTGGGGCCAGCTCCCTGGGGCCAGCTCAGCCAACTTAGAGAAGGCCAAGTTCAAGGAAGAAGTATGTGGATTTATGCAGTAGCTTCAGAGGCACTGCCTCAATAAGCCATAATTCCTCAAAACTCCTCCAAGCAGTTTTCCTGGGGGCAAGCCCACACTGGGCCCACCCTATCATTGTGCATGGAGATGGGCTGAGTAAGGAATGGAGAGGAATGAGGAAGGAATGGAGCCCCGCCACTGCCCTCCACCCCTGAAAGTCAGCCAGTTCTACACTGTAATCAGCTCTGGCCGACCTGGGAGAAATCAGCAAGTACTTTTAGTTTCCTCAACTGAAAAATGAAGCTATTGAGATGTCTACCTCTTAAAGTTATTGTAAAGAACAAAACCAGCGTACATTAAGTATCAAATACAATGCATTATATAGCAGAGGTTAAAAAACATAGCAATGAATTTTTAAAATAGTTATTCAAATTCTAGTTGGACAATTTGTAGCATCAAAACTACCCCAGGCAGGGTTGAGTAGGGTGTTTCCCAAGGCTCTGTGGATAAGTCACCAAACCACCTTGGACCTCAGTTTCCCCAAATGGTAAATGAGGGCAACCTTACAGGAGGCTTTAGTTTCTCTTTTAGCTGAACTTTGCTATTCAGGCACCAAAAAGTTGCCTCCAGTCAGCTACTGGCTAACAACTCTGGAATATCTGGGAATTACAACTAGCCCAGGCCAGAAAGGTCAACAATTCAAACTCAGCTAAAGTACCAATATCAAAGGAAATGCAAATTAACAGATATCCTGCACCCAATTCAGGGTACTTACCAATTTATAAAGTGCTCCCTTCTCCCTCACGCACTATTTGCCCTTCTCAGATATTCCCCTGATGCGGGATGGTAACTCCTTGTCACAGAGAAGGAAACTGCCTAGGCTTGGAAAAATATTTGCCTAAGGTCATACAGTGGGATAGTGACAAAGCCACAGCAGCTCCCAGGCCTCTTGAGTCCCATCCATGACATTCTGTGCTGGCCCCCAATCAAATGAGAAAGACTGAGAGCAAGGATTGTTGTGCAGGAGCACATCACACAAGAGCCATCATCTCCTCTTCCCCTCTCATCCCTGTCCCAGCCCAGCTGAACCTTTTCTCTGAAGCATTTCCAGTTGTCACTGGTTGCCACTGTTTTGGCCCCATCTAGCACATTCCAAAAACCCTACTGACCAGAATCCAAGGGCTGCCAACCCAACCAGTGGCTGCTCTCCTCATCAGCAACTTCCCCACCCCCACCCTCACTACCAAACCACTACACATGTTCCTTTACTCTGTTTCCCTTGGGAAATAAGCTTGAGAGGCCAAAACAAAGGTTCAAACAGAAACCTGCCAACTGGGATAAAGATGCAAAATTTGAGCTATTGTTTAAAGAAAATGATCTATGAGAATATATGAAACTTAATCACCCATTTCTAAAGCCCACAGACAAGGTCCACTCTCAAAACCATTTGCTCAGGGCCTGAAGGAAGGGATGCCTAGCTTGGCACCTTTGGCAAAGCTATAAGGTTGCTGGCAGAACCCCACCCAAGCGATCCCGCAACAGCCCCTCCACTAATTTTCAGCCTTTCTGTTGAGGGGCATCTCCTTTCAAGAAGGCATTCCACCAACTCTAGAAGGCAGCACAGACCTCTACTGGACCTCTCTCCCCTGCTCCTACTCACCCACCATCAATCAGTCTCTCAACTGAGTTATTAACATACTCAGCCTTGGGTAATTCATTCTGAAAAGCCTCAGTATGTCCATTCATCTCTTTGGGACGGACTCTCCTTCATCCTGTACTCACTATATCTACCATAGAACAGGAGCTCAAACAACAATGGTTCAGCTGAATTCCAATTCAGCCAAAGTTTGTTAGCCCAGAACTAAAATGCCAGCTTTATCCCTTACAGGCTGTGAGGTTTGAGAAAATGGTATAACCTCTCTGAAACTCAAATGTCTTATCTATAAAATGAAGAAAATGCTACCTATTGTGCAGGGCTGTGGTAAAGATTCAAGATGATAAATGTAAAGGGCAACTGGCTCACTAGATACTGAGCAGATGTTCAGTAACAGACCCTGGTGATGGAGCTTCTTGCAGCCACTTTCTACTCTAGCTCCTCAGCTGCTACCCCATGTCCTCTAAAGATGACACAAGCCTTTTAGCTGATCTCCCTCTGGACACACTGCATGCCATAAAGTTGAATTCCCACCCCTTGCCTCCCCCCTTCCATCTCATCCATCCTGCACACCCTTGCCAGATTCAGTTTCTTATAACCTTGATTTCAGCACATCACCCTTCTACTTACTAAATTATTTCACATTGCCTACAGAATTTGGGCCAAACCCCTTTGCCTGACCTTTAAGATTTGCTCTCCCTGCATGCCTCCTCCAGGTTTCCTAGCCTTACTCGTCTGCCCCTTAGGTCCAGCCCCCAATACACAGGGGCTTCTTCATTCTGGGAGATGTGGTGACCCAAATATCACCTCTCCCAAGAAATGGGCTTTCCTAGTGTGTCTTCTTGGTGCACCAACTTTCTCCTTAAGGTTCCCTGCCCAGCTTGCCTGGAACAACAGGAACTCTTAGGGCGACCTACTCGCCACTCCCCTCTCAGGCTCCCAAACCTCCTTAGAGAGGAATGCATCTGAGATGGATGACTTGCCTGCAGAGTAAGGCTTATGCTACATTAGTACTAACACAGCAAGGGTAAGACTGGAGACAGGAGACAGGCACCACCCCCAGCCCCATCCCAGTTCAGATGAAAAAACAAGAGAGCAGTTAACCTCAGGCAAGCAGATGTGATAAGGCAGCCAAAGGAAGCCTGCAGAGGAGAAAATAGGCCAATTGAACAATGGAGACCCCTGACTTTCTTATGTATCCACTCCCATGTACAAACCATAAACTATGTGAGAGGCCAGTTAAGGCGACTGAGGCTTGACAGGGGCCTAGGATCAGTGTGCTTTGAGGAAGCCTAGAATTAGGGGACAGGAGCTTTGTGCTTCCGTTTAAATTGGGCAAATATCTTCTTTGTTCTGGGCCTCAGTTTTCCCATCTAGAAACGGGAGATTGGACCAGGGGTCCACTTGCCCCAGGTTTAGTGAGAATCTGGGGGAAGGGTAGTCCTGTGCCCACATTTATAGTACCTGCTGAGTCAGGAGGCTTGGTGGGGGCATGTGATTTTGGTGGTTTTAAGCTTTTCTGGGAGGCCTGGATCCCTGGCTTATTGACCCCAGTCCACCACTGCAAGACCAAGACGCACTGTGGCCCAGCTTTACTTTTCATGCCTGTACCCCACAACACTACCCAACATATTACTCTTTCAAAATGCACTAGGCCTGTCCTGTGAATATTTTATATTTGTCCACAGAGGAGAGGTACCACAACAGGTACAGTCCAGCCCTCTTCCTCCTGAGAAAAGCTGTGGCCCTAATAGGGCAGGCTCAGGAGTGCTGGCTGGAGAAGGGGGCTTAGTATGTGCTTGGAAGTCACAGGGGGAAAACCTGCAGGAGATGAAAGCAATGAAATATCTACAACAAGAAATGCAGATCAAAAAGTCACAAATGCCCCTGCAACACTATCATGCCTGCCTCTTACTCTACCAAGATTCCTTGAGCCATTTTCACAATTGCCCATATTATCCTCTAATCCCAAAAGGGGAGGTTCAGGGGAGCAATGCACCCTCATTCAGCTGGCACCTGCACCTCTGCAGTGGTCCTGGTTTCCCTCCCTGCCTTGCCATGGATATGCTTATACATACACAGGTTTGAAAAATAAGACCAAGGAGAGGAGATGAAAGGCTCTGTGATTATTTAATTCAGAGAACTGAAGTTGGAGAAATGGTTTAACACATATGAAACCTCCAATGGATTGTTAAGCAGAAGAGCAATGGTGCCAGTTGCCCTCAACTCCACCCCCAACACACACACACACACGCACGCACGCACGCACGCACGCACGCACGCACGCACGCACCACAGTTTAAGTATAGCATAAGAGGCTCAGATTAGCTCTGAGAACTTCCTGGCAGCAACATGGATAAAGTGATACAGGAAGACAATGAAATGCTACCTCTGGGGGTTTTACCTTTATCACCTATCTTATCTGCCTGGACAGGATTCCAAGCAAGGGAACTTATGGAATAACACTGGGAATGCCCTCTTCTAGCCTCAAGTAGCCTATCTGTAAGTGAGGGGGCTGGAAGCCCCTTCTTCCTTTTTGGTTTTGTAAGCAAGCCAGTGACCTGCTAGGCTTGCTGCTATTCTTCTCCTTCCCTATTCCCCTGGAGCAGCCAGCTGAGCAGGGCTGTTCCCTCCTCTACCATCCCCACACACATTTTCTAAGAGTGTAAATGTAATAGTTCTTAAGGAATTTTTCACAGCTCCACTATGCTAGAAGAGAATCATTGGACTGGCAATATCTTCCAACTACTTCCCTCCCTTCTGAAAGTTTTAACCCCCTTGACAGGCTGCAGACCAAGATCAAGAAGCACAAGAGTCATGTTAGGGGAGGAGGGGCTCCCAGATGGGGCCCCCAAGCTAACCCAACACCCCTTCACTCCTGAGAAATGGGTGAGGTGAGATGAGGGGTGGGTTAATGAGATGTGTTTTGAATGGAGGCCATTGGACACAGTGGGATACAGTGGAAATAGCCACTGCACAGGAAGCAGCAGCCTATCCCCCTATTTCTACATGCTGTGTGACCTTAAGCAAGTCCCAGTTGGTTTCCAGGGCTCAGGATTCCCATATGTAAGCACATAAGTCCAAACTGGCACTCCTTGAAGGCCTGTACAGCTGGAAGGAAGGGGATCAGCAGAGGCCTGAGGGACACTTAGGCTCCACCATGTTGGTATGTAGGCTCCAGGCTCTCTCCTTCTCCCTCCCAAACCCCCACAAGGCAGAAGGGAGACTGATATGGTACAACTTCCCTCTAGAGATAGCCAACCCCCCAGTTCTACTTCCAGATCAAAAGTTGGCCTCTTACCTGCCCAACATATGGCATGCTTCTAATCTTCATCTAAGACTTCACACTAAAACCCTTGCTAAAACCCCAATTTATTATGGCATATTTACACACACACACACACACACACACACACGCACGCACGCACATACCCCAAAACCTCCTAATTCCCCATTCTTTGATGGTCCCTTTCCCCATGATCAGATCCCCATTCCATACTCTGGCATCTGGGAAACCCCACCACTGGGCACCAAACATCTTAGAGTCATACAATTTCAACCAGAAAATACCCAGTCACCTCACTTAGCCTGCTTGCCAGCAACACCCCTCCTATTCCTCATTTTGCTTATACCATTACTCTTTGCCTTGCCAAACCCCTCTACTTTCTGGAAGCTTTCCAGGATGATCCCCCTGCATACAGAGATCTCCTATCTCACCATGTTTTGCCTCTAAGCTCACGAGCAAGCATCCAAAAGTATGTGTGGTCTGGGGTCTGGACAGTCCAGATCCTGTGCTTGCTATTGAAGAGATATATCATGATTTTTGTTCTTACAGTTTCAACCCATCCCCCTTTTCATCCTCATTATGCATACTCAACAAATACCTGAACCTTGAGTATCATTTCTCTAATCACTTTCATATGGATCAGGACAAGTACAAGTTGGAGTGGTAAAGGTCTTCTTGAAAGCTCTACAAAGAAAGCAAGTACTTCTGGAGCATTTCTTAACTGCTTTGCATTGCTAAGCTTTGATGGGGTTGTGGCATAGTTCCGGGCTGCATTTACCCCTCTGAGGGTTATGAGAGAACTCAACACATCCATGTTATCAGAGACAAAGTAGAGGCAGAGAAACTTAATTATAGTTTGCCTACTATTATAATTTAGGCCCCAAAATGCCCAAGGGACTCAGGCAGCTTGGAAGAGAGCTCTGAGAAAGAAGTCATCATGGATTGCAAGGGACAGGCAGGAAAGGCATTGAGAAGGCCCCAGAGCTAAAGCCACAGAGGAAAGAGAACTTGGACATGTAGGGTGAGTGAGTTTGGGTATGGGGAAGGGAGTTAAATAGGTTGCATATGTTAGGTGGCTGTTGGTTGGAGGGAGGGCTGAGGGCTGATCCAGCACTGGACTGAAGATGCCCAACTGCAAGTTAGGGGGTTTGTGTTGACACTGGTCAAGATGGGAGGAGATGAGAGTAGTATGGTATCTGCAGTAATTGCAGGTGTCACAAAAGTCCCCAGCTGGCCTTCCTCCCAAATGAGGGATTTACTGGGTCTCATTGTCTCCTCTCAAATGGTTCTCTACCCTCAGAGGTTGGTTAAAGGTCCATAAAGAGCCTGCTAAGCTCCTGGGTTGCTCCCTCTCTCCTGCTTCTCAGGAAGGCCTAGAGTCCATTGCCAGAGGCACACCACCTGCAACAACTGGGCAGTGAAAGAATGAATGAAGGAAGGTGCACTGGGGGTGGGCTCTGCTGGAATCACCAGGTGTGGGGTGGGGATTCCAAAAGCTCAGTGCCCTCCACACGCCTATACCCACACAGATACAGCAGGCAGCTGCAGAGGGAGGCTTTTTTGTGTGCGGGACAAGACTCACCTTAACCCTGCATCCCAGGCCAAGAAGAGCCTGGCCAAAAGGAGGCCAGCTCTGCGTGTCCAGTACAGCTGCCACCTGGGGAACCTGGACTGTGGTTGCATGGCAGGCATAGCCCCTCCCTCATGGCCAGGGAGCCTAGGCAAAATCAGGCAGTTACCAATGTCAGAAATGTCTGCAGCAGACAATGACAGTGGCCGGGCGGGCTGGGTATTTTAAGTAACTGTGAAGTTGGAAGGTTTGGTGTTTTCCCTACTACAATAATTGCTTGCTCAGCCTCTGACACAGAAACCCCCTCCCAGCATCGTGCTTATCGTTATTTTTGAACAGGGGAGGCTGGAGAGAAAAAAATGAGGCCAGTGCCTACCCCGCCCCCCCGCCCCCCCCCCCCCCCCCCCCAGTCCCCAGGGGAGAGAAGGCTCGGCCAGGGAGGAGACAAAGGGGCCTTGCAGTTCTAACCCAAGGACTACCTTGAGCTGCAGCTGTATCCCGAGGTCCAGCAAGAGCCTGATTGCCAGTCTACTGGTCCGCCTGTCCCCAGGGGCAGGCGCCAGATGCGCCTGGAGGCCCAAGGGCAGGGGGCACAGCTGGTTGGGGTCACGAGGCCGAGCTTCTGAAGGGAAATGGGCAGCTTACAGGCCAAACTGAGATCCCGCAGAGAGAAGGCAAACAGTGTAGATACCCCAATCGGACCTAGACCAGCGCGTCTGCTTGGTCCACAGAGGGAAGAGGGAGGAGATGCGCAGAGAAGGAAGGGGAGGGGCAGCAGCCGGGCTGCTGGAATGAGCGATTCCAGCTAATGTGCTGCAACAAAGCTGCAGAGCTCCGGGCCTACAAAAGCACCTCTGGGGGTGCTGGCTGGCGGCTACCCTCCAGGAACTTGCAAGGCAGCACGTGCGGGCCTCCTCCCCGCCTCCCAGAGTACCCAGAGACAGGGCCGAGGCTAGCCCGCCCGCCTGCCCGCCCTCTTCCCCCACCCCCACCCCCCGCCTTGGTGGCCCACGTCCAAGGGACTTTGTTCTGGCCCTCACCGGACAGTCCTCAAAGCGGATTCCAAAGGGGAGCAGAGAGCGGCCTGGGTGCCCATCGGCCCAGCCCTAGAGCTCCTCTCTGGGCGGCCAGACCTGAGCACGCGGGACTGCACCACACCGAAGGCTGGCGGAGCCTCCTGGCTACCCCCAACGCTTACCCAGCCGGGTTCGTTTTCCAACCCGATTATTATCTGCTGCGCCGCCCTGGCCCCGGCTGTATCCTCGGCTGCTGTGGCTGAGAGCGCGGCCACCACTGCTTCTGCCGCCGCTGTGGCTCCAGTCACCTCCTGCGCTGGCTCCCCTTCCCCAGACTCAGGGCAGCTTTCCATGCCCCCTCCCCCGCAACTCCACAGCCACAGGGTGGAGCGTCCGCGTCCTGATTGGCAGGCATGTGGCCCAATGGCCAATGTGGGAAGGCGTGCCTTGACCCGCCCACTGTTTTCCTCCGTACCTTTCTCTTTAAATGCAAATAAACCTGAGTTTGGTGTTGGCCGAGGACTAGGAGGGTGCAGAACCCCTCGCTGGGACTCCTCAATCCCGCCCCAAGCCAGGCGAGCGGCTGCTTGGGGACACCCAGAGCTCCTGGTGCCGATTCAGCCCCAAAAGGGCTTGCTGGAGCCCTGGAGCTCAGTTTCGGTTTTGTAAGAGTCTCATTTCTGTGGTCGCAGTGCAGTCCTTCTGTGGTGCCCTGGCTGCCACCAGGCAATTTATTCCAAAGCAAGAGACAGGCCGAGAGAGGCGGGGCAGAGTGGCGGGGGAGAGCCAGGGGGAACTGCAGAGCCCTTTGGAACCTCGCCGAGCCCAACCTTAAGGCGTGAAGAAGGCCCCGCAGCCCAGGCTTCCAGGCCTCTGAGAGGAGGGACTCACCTGCCAGGAAAGCCAATTGCAGTGCCTGCGCCCCAGCTTCATCCGCCTCTTCGGCACACCAGGGCCTTTAGGGACCATTCTAGGCCAACTTCCACCCGTTTACAAAGGGCCTGCTGCTGCCCAAAGTTGGGCAGGTGCATTCCCAAGGTCACCCAGTGCACCAGCGACAGGGCAGACTTGGAATTCAAAACTCGGGGCCCCTGCTGTGCAGGGCTGCTTTCATTTTTCTTCTCGAGAGATCTGTTTAAACAGTTTGACCCTCATCTAAATTTACCACCTTTCACAGAACTGGAGGGGATTCCCAAGGTCGACAAAGGCCCCCTCAACCTTTTAATGGTAAGCCGGGCTTTGTACAGTTTCCTGTCCCTGAAAAGTCTAGATATTGAGAACAAAAAAAATCTGTGTGAGTCCAAACTGGAGGTCTCAAGGCTGAGGGCAAGACTGAGGAGGCCTGTACTAGTCTTGCCAGCTGCAGTGTCTGGGATGTGGCAGGGGGCCAGCCTGAGCTTGGGTCTCTAAGTAGTCTGAGGGCATTATGTGGCATTAGTGGCTGCCAGGGCCAGGTGAGCTGAGGCAACAAAGAATCCAGTCGTACTACTAGTTCAAGAATATCCAGAAAGCCCAGCCCTAAAACTCTGTGAATGTCTTCAAACAGACGTTGGGGAGGACATGCAGGGGATTAGATGGCCTGCCATTTTTGCATTGTAGGATGCAATACTGGGTCTGCTGCTCTACTGGGTCCTTTCTGCCTTGAAAAGATCCAGCTGCTACACTGGGAAGAGGAAGACTGCTGTCTCTGCATGTGTGGCACACAGGAACTGACATTGCTGCTAGAGCTGGGATCTGGCTCCAGCTCTGCCTTAGACTTGAAGTATGACCTTGACCAGTCTATTTTCTTCTCTGTGCCAGTCCATCACTCCATCTCCACAAGAAGAGGGTGAGACTTGTCAAGCTCTTTGATCTCTTCCAGCTCTGACAATCCAACTCAATTCTTTCTATAATATTCTGTAATGTTCTATGACAGTGGTTGGCAAACTGCGGCTCCGCAAGCCGTGGTTTGCCGCTCTGTTGACTAGTGAGTTTGCCGACCACTGGGATAGGGACTTAATCACAAGGAACAACAACAGCCTGTAATTATTGGAATCGAGAGTCTAGGTCAGTAGTCAGCAAACTCATTAGTCAACAGAGCGGCAAACCACGGCTCGCAAGCCGCATGTGGCTCGCGAGCCACAGTTTGCCGACCACTGTTCTATGACCTTCATGACATTCTTTACATCTCCAACAAAAATCAGCAATTTGAACATCAAACCTTCTAGTCCAAAGTCTAAATAAATGACAGGGAGGAGGGAGCTGCCACTGGATGGCTCATTGTGGGACTTTTTTTGGCAAGTACCTTCTCCTTTCTAGCCTGAGTTTCCCCGTTGATTGGCTGAACTATATTATTTCCTGGAGCTGTGGTTTCTTGCTTTGCAGAGTCCTGATTCTCAATTGTTGAACTTGATTTGGAGGTGTCTTTTTTCCAGTGCCTCCTTTATAGGCTTCCTCACTGCCTCGTGCCTCTGGTTGCTTTCTACCTGTTCACAATTCACCCAGAACCTTGATTCACAAAATAGGCCAAAGATTACAATTTGGAGAGGACAGTTTCCAAATCTTAAGCCCAGGGAAACACAGGTCCAGGATAGTGTCAGGGAGAGGGGTGTGCTAGTCAAGTGGTGGGCTTGAAATAATCCTGAGGTGAGGGGGCACTGTTGCACTGCTCTTGTCACAGGAGCTAGTCCTCTGTGTCCTCTGCTCAGCTGCAAAACATTCCGCCACACCAGTCAGCTTTGGGACTGACAGATATTAAACATTGGGTTGGGCCTAAAAGAAATAATAGGCTTCAGGAAAATGAGAGTAGTCTTTGACATGCTAAAGAGGTCTCCCAACTGGTTCTGATATTTCTAAGTCTTGGGAGAAGATTATGTATGTACACATTGTTGTGGAATTGGTGCAAAAGAAGAAACAGTTGAGCACTCAGAGGTATCAGAAAAGAGGCCTTTAATCAAAGCAGCACTGCTGGCTCAGGGGACTCAAAGATCCAAAGCCTGAATGGCTAATACAATAAGATTGCTCCTTATATATTCCTGAGTTTCTTTGTTTCCTAACTACTAGGCTTCTGTGGTGGGTTTTCACAGCTCCTCCTGAGTCAGTTAGAATAGGGAAGTTAGATTGTATCTAAATGCCTAACCTGCATGGCACCAATGACCTCCCTCTAGCTAAGCTGTTAACATCCTTGGTTTATGGCCCTTGTAAATTGGGAGTATTTAGGTAAATAGGTCTTGCAAGACCAGACAATTAAGGAAGGGGCAGCGACTTGATTATAGGCTAACAAGAATGTGCAGTAGGATACTGATTAACTAAGTAGAGTCAGGCTGCTAGCCCCCTACATTCTTTCACAACATAAAGGGGGACAGGATGTGGGAGGGAGTGGCACAGCACCTTGTTTGTATGGCCCACTTCTCCCCAGGGACAATATAAGGTAAAACCAATTGTGGGCATAAACTTGTACCTCTAAATGCCTTCTTGAAGAGGGAGCTCTACGGGCCCCCATTCCACATGCTGACTGACACATGATCAACTTCTTTGGTCACTGCTGGTGGGGAACAAGAATATTTTCTTAATTTTTTTTCACCTACAAAATGGAGATAATCCCTCTGCTGCCCAGCATCTTGTGACTGCACTAAAAAGCCCATGAGAACAGACATGCAGGCTATCTGGAGGCAACTTCATAAACTCAAGTAGACAGACTGATCCACTTGACTACAGTTCTCATTTCTTCACCAAAGATTCTATGGGCACCTCCTCTTTGCCAGGCCTGGTGATAGGCATTGGGAAGAGGGGATACAGTGCATTCTAGCATCCTAGCATCCTAGGAGAAGGGTGGCTCTGAGGATGGAGTTGTGAAATGAACTGAAAACCAGACTAGAGGTCTGACAAAAGTGATCTAGAGCATTGTGTATTAAGTGATTCCTTCTCCCCAGTTCGGGAGGGGCATCAGACAAAAGTTCCCTGGAGGATGGCTTTGGTGATTATGTCAAGTCAGAGAAGTAGGGGAAGGATTCCTGCGCAATCCAAAGCCCATCAGTGTGAGGGGGTATGGCAGTTTGGCAAGACCTAGGATTTTGGACCCTTGGGGGCTGAGTATTTGTATAGGGAGAGAGGAAGAGCTGGAAATAATGGTAAAAAGATAGGCCTGGGGCCAAAGTGTAAATGACAATGACTGTCCAGCTAAATTGAGGCTCAGGTAGCTGTTTGTCTTTCCCAGGAAAGTAAGCAGTATGTGTAGTGGCTCTGCTATCAGACTGCCTGGGCTGGGATGCTGGCCCCACCACTTAGGAATGGTGTGAAGTGGGCAGGTTATTTCACCTCTCTCGGTTCCATTTTCTCTTCTGAAAAATGGGATAAGTAATAGTATCCATGTCACGGAGTTGTGATGAGAATTAAATGAATATTCCATGTGAGTGTTTAGCACAGAGCCTGATACATATGAAGCTTTCAATAAATGTTAGCTGCTGTAGCTGTTATTGTTGTTGGTCTGCTTATGATCCAATGTACAGATATTCAAAGTTATAGAACTCATAATATGACTTTGAAACCACTTTTTGATATAAACACACATGAGCCTGTGGTTCCTTATACACAGATTCCTTTTGATTGTGCAGAGCTAGACTGTTAGTTATGGGAAAGCATCTTTGTACATCTTTGTAATATCAGAACCCAACAAAGGGTTTAGCACAAACTAAGTGCTAAGCTTATGTTTGCTGAACATAGTAAAACAACACATCTTCAGGTCTAATGTCAAGCTTAGTTTCCAGCATCCACCAATGAAGTGTGATGTTGCCACTCTCTGAGCTCCTCCTCTATGCCAGGCCCTGTGTTTGGTGCCACACACATAATGGTGAACTAGACATAGCTTCCGGCTTAAGAGCAGTCAGTGTGGTGGAGGAGGCACACAACCCATCAGACCAATGCCCTGCAGTTTCCAACTTGGCAAGGCACTGGAGAGTGTGGCCATCCACTGAAATGAGGAATATAGGAACAGGATTAGGAAAACATAATGATTCTGTTTAGGACATTCTGAGTTTCACTTGTCTGATATCTCACCTCTAGACCTTTGCACTTGCTGTTCTTTCTGCCTACAATGATTTTCCTCTGAATAGTAACATAGTTTGTGCCTCATTTCCTTCAGATGTCTACTCAAATGTCATTTTATTTTACTGAGACTAAGCCTGGACACTTGTAATATAAAATAGCAATCCACATTCCTACCACCTTCACTATCCAGTCCCTTAATAGCCTTTTTACTTATCTATAGCATTTACGAACTTCTGGTACATTATTTTTATTGTTGTTTATTTATTTATTCTTATTTTATTCTCTTATTTTATTTTACTGATTAAGGTATTACATATGTGTCCTTATCTCCCCATTCCCCCCACCCCCCCCAATCATGCCATCACCCCCCTGTTGTCTGTCCATTAGTTAGGCTTATATGCATGCATACAAGTCCTTCGGTTGATCTCTCCCCCTACCCCCACACTCCCCTACCTTCCCTCTGAGGTTTGATGGTCTGATCAATGCTTCTCTGTCTCTGGATCTATTTTGTTCATCAGTTTATGTTGTTCATTATAGTCCATAAATGAGTGAGATCATGTGATATTTATCTTTCTCTGGCTGGCTTATTTCACTTAGCATAATGCTCTCCAGGTCCATCCATTCTGTTGCAAATGGTAAGAATTCCTTCCTTGCCAAAACCGGTTTGGCTCAGTGGATAGAGCGTCAGTCTGCGGACTGAAGGGTCCCAGGTTCGATTCCGGTCAAGGGCATGTACCTTGGTTGCGGGCACATCCCCAGTGGGGGGCGTGCAAGAGGCAGCTGATGGATGTTTCTCTCTCATCGATATTTCTAACTCTCTCTCTCCTCTCTCCCTTCCTCTCTGTAAAAAATCAATAAAAAATATATTTAAAAAAATAATTCCTTCCTTTTCACCACAGCATAGTATTCCATTGTGTAGATGTACCACAGTTTTTTAATCCACTCATCTGCTGATGGGCACTTAGGCTGTTTTCAAATCTTAGCTATGGTGAATTGTGCAACTAAGAACATAGGGGTGCATATATCCTTTTTGATTGGTGTTTCTAGTTTCTTGGGATATATTCCTAGAAGTGGGATCACTGGGTCAAATGGGAGTTCTATTTTTAGTTTTTTGAGGAAACTCCATACAGCTTTATACAGTGGCTGCACCAGTCTGCATTCCCACCAGCAGTGCACAAGGGTTCCTTTTTCTCCGCATCCTCATTTGTACTCGTTGTTTGTTGATTTGTTGATGATAGCCATTCTGACAGGTGTGAGATGGTACCGCATTGTCATTTTGATTTGCATCTCTCAGATGATTAGTGACTTTGAGTATGTTTTCATATGTCTCTTGGCCTTCCTTCTGTTTTTTTTCGAAAAGTGTCTATTTAGGTCCGTTGCCCATTTTTTGACTGGGTTGTTTATCTTCCTTTGTTGTTGTATGAGTTGCCTGTAAATGTTGGAGATTAAACCATTATTGGTGATAACATTGGCAAATATGTGCTCCCATGCAGTGTTCCTTCTTGTCGTTTAGTTGATGGTTTCTTTTGCTGTGCAAAAGCTTTTTTATTTTTCCAGGTTTCCACTTGATCTTTATTTTATTTATTTATTTTTCATTTTTTTTATTAAGGTATTATATGTGTACATATCTTACCATTGCCCCCTACCCCACTCCCATAAATGCCCACACCCCCCAGTGTTTTGCGTCCATTGGATATGCTTATATGCATGCATACAAGTCCTTTGATTGATCTCTTATCTTCCCCACCTCTCCCTAGCCTTCCCTCTTTAATTTGACAGTCCGTTTGATGCTTTACTGTCTCTGTATCTATCTTTTTGTTCATCAGTTTATAATGTTCTTTATTATCCATAAATGAGTGAGATCATGTGGTATTTTTCTTTCATTGACTGGCTTATTTCACTTAGCATGATGTTCTCCAGTTCATCCAGGTTGCTGCAAATGGTAAGAATTCTTTCTTTTTTATGGCAGCATACTATTCCATTGTGTAGATGTACCATAGTTTTCTGATCCAGTCATCTGCAGACGAGCACCTAGACTGTTTCCAAATATTAGCTATTGTAAATTGTGCTGATATGAACATAGGGGTGCATATATCCTTTCTGATTTGTGTTTCTAGTTTCCTAGGATATATTCTTAGGAGTGGGGTTACTGGGTCAAATGGGAGTTCCATTTTCAGTTTTTTGAGGAAATGCCATACTGTTTTCCACAATGGCTGAACCAGTCTGCATTCCCACCAGCAGTGCACAAGGGTTCCTTTTTCTCCACATCCTCGTTTGCACTTGTCGTTTGTTGATTTGTTGATGATGTCACACCATTCTGACAGGTGTGAGATGGTACCGCATTGTCATTTTGATTTGCATCTCTCGGATAATTAGTGACTTTGAGCATGTTTTCATGCGTCTCTTGGCCTTTTTTCTGTATTCTTTCAAAAAGATTCTATTTAGGTCCGTTGCCCATTTTTTTATTGGATCACTTATCTTCCTTTTATTAAGTTGTATAAGCTGCCTGTAGATGTTGGAGATTAAACCTTTATCAGTGATAGCATTTGCAAATATGTTCTCCCATACAGTGGGCTTTCTTGTTGTTTTGTTGATGGTTTCTTTTGCTGTAAAAAAGCTTTTTATTTTGATGTAATCCCATTTGTTTATTTTCTCTTTAGCTTCCATTGCCCTAGGGGCAGTATCAGTGAAGAAGTTCTTTCGGCATATGTCTGAGATTTTGCTGCCTGTGGATTCCTCTAGTATTTTTATGGTTTCCCATCTTATGTTTAAGTCTTGTATCCATTTTGAGTTTATTTTTGTGTATGGTGTAAGTTGGTGATGTAGTTTCATTTTTTTGGATGTATCTGTCCAATTTTCCCAACACCATTTATTGAAGAGACTGTCTTGACTCCATTGTATGTTCATGCCTCCTTTGTCAAATATTAATTGAGCATAGTGGTTTGGGTCGATATCTGGGTTCTCTATTCTGTTCCATTGATCTATATGTCTGTTCTTGTGCCAGTACCAGGCTGTTTTGAAAACAGTGGCTTTGTAATATAGCTTGAAATCTGGTATTGAGATCCCTCCTACTTTATTCTTCTTTCTCAGGATTGCTGTGGCTATTCGGAGTCTTTTTTTTATTCCAGATGAATTTTTGGAGAGGTTTTTCTAGATCTGTGAAATATGCCGTTGGTATTTTAATGGGGAGTACATTGAATCTATAGATTGCTTTGGGTAGTATGGACATTTTAATGATGTTGATTCTACCAATCCATGAACATGGTACGTTCTTCCATCTGTTTACATCTTCCTCTATCTCTTTTTTCAGTGTCCTGTAGTTTTCCATGTATAGGTCTTTTACCTCTTTAGTTAAGTTTATTCCCAGATATCTTAATTTTTTTGGTGCGATGGGAAATGGGATTGTTTTTGTTTTTTGTTTTGTTTTGGTTTTTTTACTCTCTTCTTCTGTAAGTTCACTTTTGGTGCATAGAAATGCCATAGTTTTCTTAGTGTTAATTTTGTATCCTGCCACATTGCCAAATTCATTTATTAAGTCTATTAGTTTTTTGATGGAGTCTTTCGGGTTTTCTATGTACAGTAACATGTCATCTGCAAATAAGGAGAGTTTTACTTCTTCTTTTCCAATTTGGGATCCCTTTTATTTCTTCTTTTTGTCTGATCACAATGGCTACTACTTCCAGTACTATGTCGAACAAGAGTGGTGAGAGTGGACATCCCTGTCTTGTTCCTGTTCTTAGGGGAAATGGTTTTAGTTTTTGCCCATTGAGTGTGATGTTGGCTGTGGGTTTATCATATAAGGGTTTCATTATGTTGACCTCATTATGTTCTATTCCTCAGATGAGTTCTATTCCCACCTTGCTGAGAGTTTTTATCAAGAAAGGGTGCTGGATTTTGTCAAATGCTTTTTATGCCTCAATTGGTATGACTATGTGGTTTTTATCTCTCAATTTGTTTATGTGATGTATCACGGTTATTGATTTGTGGATATTGTACCATCCTTGCATCCCTGGGATAAATCCTATTTGGTCATGGTGTATGATCTTTCTAAGGTAATGGTGAATTTGATTTGCTAGAATTGTGTTGAAGATTTTAGCATCTATGTTCACCAAGGATATTGGCATGTAATTCTCTTTCATTGTGTTGTCTTTATCTGGTTTTTTTATTAGGGTAATGATGGCTTCATAGAATGAGCTTCGAAGTGTTCCTCTTGGATTTTTTGGAATAGTCTGAGGAGGATAGGTTTTAGTTCTTCCTTGAATGTTTGGTAAAACTCCCCTGTAAAGCCATATGGCCCCGGGCTTTTGTTTGCTGGAAGCTTTTTGATTACTGCTTCAATTTCTTCCATAGTTATTGGCTTATTTAGATTTTTAGATTCTTCCTGATTGAGTTTTGAAAGGTTGTATTTTTCTAGGAATCTGTCCATTTTCTCCAGGTTGTCTAGTTTGTTGGAATTGAGCTTTTCATGGTATTTTTTAACAGTCCTTGTATTTCTGTGGGGTCTGTTGTTATTTCGCCTGTTTCATTTCTGATTTTGTTTATTTGGATCCTCTCTCTTTCCTTCTTGGTGAGCCAGGCTACAGGTTCATCTATCTTGTTTATCCGTTCAAAGAATCAGCTCTTGGTTTCATTGATCTTTTTTATTGTTTTTGGTTTCTATGTCATTTAGCTCTTCTCTGATCTTTATTATCTCCTTCCTTCTGCTCACTCTGGGTTTTTCTTGTTGCTTTCATTCTAATTCTTTAAGTTGTAAAGTTAGATGATTTACTATCATTTTTCTTGTTTTTTGAGGTAGGCCTGTAGAGTTATAAACTTCCCTTTCAGGACTGCTTCCATTGTGTCCCATAGATTTGGGATTGTTGTATTTTCATTGTCATTTGTTTCCAGGAAGTTTTAATTTATTCTTTGATCTCCTTGGTAACCCAATCACTGTTTAATGGCATGCTATTCAGCTTCCAAGTGTTTGAGTTTTTTGGATTCTTTTTATTGTAGTTTATTACTAACATTATGCCATTGTGGTCTGAGAAGATGCTTGATATGATTTCAATCTTCTTGAATTTGCAGAGACTTTACTTGTGATCCAATATGTGGTCTATCTTTGAAAATGTCGCATGTGCACATGAGAAGAACGTATATTCCGTGGCTTTTGGGTGAAATGTTCTGAAGATGTCAATTAAGTCCATCTGATCTATTGAGTCATTTATGATTGCTGTTTCTTTGCTGATTTTTTTTCTAAGCTTATTTATCCAGTGATGTCAGTGGAGTATTAAAGTACCCTACTATGATTGTATTGTTGTTGATCTCTTCCAGTAGATTTTTTTTATGTATTTGGGTGCTCTTGCATTGGGTGCATATCTGTTTATCAGGGTTATATCCTCTTGTTGTATCAATCCCTTTACAATTATGAAGTGGCCTTCCTTATCTCTTGTTATGGCCTTCTTTTTGAGGTCAATGTTTTCAGACATAAATATTGCTACCCCAGGTTTTTTTTTTCATTTCCATTTGCCTGAAAGTTATTTTTCCATCCCTTCACTTTTAGTCTGTGTGAGTCCCTTGTTATGAGGTGGGTCTCTTGTAGACAGCATATATATGGGTCATGTTTTTTTTTAATCCATTCAGCCACTCAATGTCTTTTGATTGGAGCATTTAGTCCATTTACATTTAAAGTTATTATCGATAGGTACTTGTTTGTATCCATTTTTATTTTTTGTGCCTGCATTCCTTCTTCTGTTTCTTCTTTTTCACCACTCTCTTTAGTAGTTCTTGCATTGCTGGCTTGGTAGTGATAAACTCCCTTAGCCTTTTTTTTTTTTTTTTTTTTTGTCTGTGAAGCTCCTTATTTCCCCTTCAATTTTGAATGATAGCCTTGCTGGATAGAGTATTCTTGGATTCAGTCCCTTGCTTTGCATCACTTTGTAAATTTCCTTCCATTCTTTTCTGGCCTGATGTGTTTCTGTTGAGAAATCATTTGATAATCTAATGGGAGATCCCTTGTACGTAACTTTCTGTCTCTCTCTTGCAGCCTTTAAGATTATCTCTTTGTCCTGAACATTTGCCATCACAATTAGGACATGTCTTGGTGTGGGTCTTTTTGGGTTCATCTTGTTTGCGACTCTCTGTGCTTGTGTGACTTTTTTCTTCCCCACATGGAGGTAGTTTTCTGATATTATTTCTTCAAATAGGTTTTATAACCCTTGTTCCTCTTCCTGTTGTTCTGGAACCCCTATTATTCATATGTTGCTTCGTTTCATGTTGTCCCATAGCTCCCTTAGGCTCTTCACCTATCTTTTAATTTTTTTCTCCAATTGTAGTTCAGTTTGGGTGTGTTTTTCTTCCCTGACTTCTAATTCATTAATTCAGTCCTCTGCTTCTCCTTGTCTACTGTTGAAACTTTCCATGTTGTTTTTTTTTTTAATATATTTTATTGATTTTTTTTACAGAGAGGAAGAGAGATGGATAGAGAGTTAGAAACATCGATGAGAGAGAAACATCGATCAGCTGCCTCTTGCACACCCCCTACTGGGGATGTGCCCGCAACCAAGGCACATGCCCTTGACTGGAATCGAACCTGGGACCCTTCAGTCTGCAGGCCGACGCTCCATCCACTGAGCCAAACCGGTTTCGGCTCCATGTTGTTTTTTATTGTAACTATATCACTCTTCATTTCTTCTTGATTCTTACATAAGTTGTTGATTTTTTCATCCATCTGGTTTATGAACTGTAGGACCCTTATTATGAATTCCTTTTCTGCCATATTTCATGCCTCTGTTTCACTTAGCTGCTTTTCTGGCAATTCCTCCTTTCCTTTCCTTTGGTTGTTTCTTTGTCTACCCATTTTTGTTCTCACTGGAGTACCTAGGTGTCGAGTTGTGTATGGGCTGCTCTTTGGGTGGCAATGGCTCCTAGGGCGGTCGCTCCTCCTCAAGTGGTCGCAGCAGTGGCTGCTCCTCAGTTGGCAGCAGCTACTCTTTTGGGCGCTGTTCGTAGGAGTGGTGGCTCCTCTGATTGTCTGGGGGAGGCTGCTCGTGCAGCTGCTGCTCCTCAGATGGTGGTGGGCTGCTCATGAGGCTGCTGCTCCTCGGATCGGGGCAGGCTGCACGCAGCTGCTTCTCCTGGGATGAGGGCAGACTGCTCATGCGGCTGTTGCTTCACAGATGGGGATGGACTACTCATGGGGATGCTGCTCCTTGGGTGGGAGCAGGCAGACACAGCTGCTGTTCCTCGGTCTGGGGCGGGCTGCTCATGTGGCTGTTGCTCCTGGGACAGGGGTTGGCTGCTCACGAGCTGCTGCTCCTCTGACCTGGGTGGTCTGCTTGCAAGGACTGCCTCTCCTTGGATAGGGGCGGGCTGCTCGTGCAGCTGCTGCTCTGATGGGGGTGGGTTGCTCACACAGCTGCTGCTCCTTGGACAGGGGTGTGCTGTCCACGAGGCTGTTGTTCCTCAGATGGTGACAAGCTGTGCACACAGCTGCTTCTCCTCAGACAGGGGTGGGCTGCACAGGGCTACAGCTCCTAGGACTGGGGTGGGATGCTTGGGCAGCTGCTGATCCTCAAATGGGGGTGTGCTGCTCACATGGCTGCTGCTCCTCAGATGGGGACGGGCTGCTCACATGGCTGTTGCTCCTCTGAATGGGGCAAGCTGCTCATGAGGTTGCTGCTCCTGGGAAGGAGGTCAGCTGCATGCGAGGCTGCTGCTCCTCGTACAAGGGGGAGGGGGCTGCTCACACAGCTGCTGCTACTCAAATGGGATTGAGCTGCTTGTTTGGCCGCTGCTCCTCAGACAGGGATGGGCTGCTCACGTGGCTGCTGCTCCTCGGACGGGCAAGGGTTGTGTGCGGCTGCTGCTCCTTGGACAAGGGCGGGCTGCATGCATGACTGCTGCTCCTCAGATGGGGGGCGTGCTGCTCACACCACTGCTGTTCCTTGGACAGGGTCAGGCCATGTGAGGCTGCTGCTCCTCAGCCTGGGGCGGGCTACTCTTGGGCCTGCTGCTCCTTGGACAGGAACAGGCTACTCATGTGACTGGTGCTCATGTGGTCACAGAGCCCTGGGCTAAAGCGTTGGGCCAGTCACAGGGGAGCGCTCTCTGGAACTCACAGGAGCCTGTGCCTGGGGTGGCTGGAGTCTCGGTGATAGTGGGACCACAGCTGAGGCAGCAGGTCCCTGGCAGAGGTGGCTGTAGAGTCCCAGGTGATATCTGAGGGCACCATGGGTGGAGGTGAGGCTGGGTCCCAGTCACAGAAGCTCTCCCCTTCAAAAAGGTGAGGCCTCTGAGGAAGAACCGGCCTCTCTGGGAATGTTTGCAATGGTAGCAGAGGCTGCCTAGTTAGGTGAGCCCGGTGAGCCTGCCCCTGAAGGTGCTGTGGGATCTATCTGTGCCTCATTCCCCCCCACACACACACACACCCCACACGACCACACACTCCTCTTTTGCTCCCTCACTAACTCACACTCTCTCCCTCACTGCCGCCTTCTTCCTGCCTCCCTAGTTGGGTCTGTAGTTGTATTGACCCTTTCATGGATGGAGTCTCCTCTCCAGGTGTCTGGTTATGTGGCTCGCTCTCTAGCACATTGGCCAAACAGGATAAAATTCACCTCGATAAGACACGACATAAAGGGAACAAAACACGAATGTACTCGCAACACAGATAACCCCAATATAAATGACCACCAGAGAAAAGAGAATTAGGGGAGAAAAAAGAGAGCACAAATGATATCGAAGAGAGAAAAGATGGTATGAGAGAAAAGAAACCAAAGGAAAAGAAGAAAAAGGAAAAAAAATCTTATATAATAAAGAGGTAATATGCAAATTGAACATCATGCCCTTGCACAAGATGGCTGCCCCCATGTGGTCACAAGATGGCCACCACAAGATAGATAGCAGGGGAGGGCAGTTGTGGGCAATCAGGCCAGCAGGGGAGGGCAGTTGTGGGCGACCAGGCCAGCAAGGGAGGGCAGTTGGGGGCAACTGGGCCTGCAGGGGAGGGAGGGAAGTTGAGGGGGATGAGGCCTGCATGGCAGGGCAGTTATGGGTGACCAGGCTGGCAGGGGAGGGCAGTGGAGGATGACCAGGCCTGCAGGGGAGGAAGGGCAGTTGGGGGGAACCAGGCTGGTAAGGGAAGGGCAGTTGGGTGTGACCGAGCCTGCAGGGGATGGAGGGGAGTTGGGTGGGGACCAGGCCTGCAGGGGAGGGCATTGGGGGGTGACTGGGCCTGCAGGGGAGGGAGGGAAGTTGGGGGGACCAGGCCTATAGGGGAGGGAAGGCATTTGGGGGGACCAGGCCTGTAAAGAAGGGCAGTTGGGGGTGACCAGGCCTGTAGGGGAGGGCAATTGGGGGTGACTGGGCCTGCAGGAAATGGAGGGCAATAGTGGGGGACCCGGCCTGCAGGGGAGGGTGGTTGGGGGGGACCGGGCCAGAAGGGGAGGGCAGTTAGGGGCGACCAGCCCAGCAGGGGAGGGCAGTTAAGGATGACTGGGCCGGCAGGGGAGGGCAGTTAGGGGCGACCAGGCTGGCAGGGGAGAGCAGTTTGGGATGATCAGGCTGGAAGGGGAGGGCAGTTAGGGGCAATTGGGTCAGCAGAGGAGAAGTTAGGCATCAATCAGGCTGGCAGGGGTGATTTTAGGGGTTGATCAGGCTGGCAGGGGTGTGGTTAGGGGGTGATCAGGCTGGCAGGCAGAAGCAGTTAGGGGCAATCAGGCAGGCAGGCATGGGAGCAGTAGTCCCGGATTGTGAAAGGGATGACCAACTGCCCATATAGGCCCGATCCCTAAACCGACAGGTGAACATCCCCCGAGGGGTCCCAGATTGGAGAGGGTGCAGGCTGGGCTGAGGGACACCTCCCCCGGTGCACAAATTTCATGCACTGGGCCTCTAGTGTGTGTCTGTGTATGTGTGTATATATATATATATATATATATATATATATATATATATATATATGTGTGTGTGTGTGTGTGTGTGTGTGTGTGTGTGTGTGTGTGTGTGTGTGTGTGTAAATATATGTATATCTTTCTGATGTACTGTTAGATCCGATGTGCTAGGATTATGTTGAGTATTTTGGCATCTATGTTCATGAGGGATATTGTCCTGTAATTCTCTTTCATTGTGTTGTCTTTATCTGGTTTTGGTATTAGGGTGATGCTGGCTTCATAGAATGAGCTTCGAAGTGTTCCTTCCTCTTGAATTTATTGGAATAGTCTGAGGAGGATGGGTTTTACTTCTTTCTTGAATGTTTGGTAAAACTCCTCTGTGAAGTCGTCTGGCCCTGGGCTTTTGTTTTCTGGAAGCTTTCTGATGACTTCTTCAAATTCTTCCATAGTTATTAGCCTACTGAGGTGTTTAGATTCTTCTTGATTGAGTTTTGGAAGGTTGTATTTTTCTAGGAATATGTCCATTTCCTCCAGGTTGTCCAGTTTGTTGGAATAGAGTTGTTCATAGTATTTTTTAACAATCCTTTATATTTTGGAGGGGTCTGTTGTTATTTCTCCTCTTTCATTTCTGATTTTGTTTATGTGGGTCCTCTCTCTTTGTTTCTTGGTGAGCCTGGCTAGAGGTTTATCAATCTTGTTTATCCTTTCAAAGAATCAGCTCTTGGTTTTGTTGATCTTTTCTCCTGTTTCTTTTGGTCTCTATGTCATTTATCTCCACTCTGATCTTTATGATTTCCTTCCTTCTGCTTACACTGGGCTTTTCTTTTTGCTCTCTTTCTAACTCTTTGAGGTAGGGTTAGATATTTATTACCATTGTTTCTTGTTTTTTGCAGTAGGCTTGTAGAGCTATGAACTTCCCTCTCAAGACTACTTTCGCTGTGTCCCATATATTTTGGATTGTTGTGTTTTCATTTTCGTTTGTTGCCATGATGTTTTTTATTTCTTCTTTGATCTCTCTGGTAACCCAGTCATTGTTTAATAGCATGCTGTTAATCTCCATGTGTTTGATTTTTTTGGATTGTTTTTATTGTAGCTGAGTTCCAGTTTAATGCCACTGTGATCTGAGAATTTGCTTGATATGATTTCTATCTTCCTGCATTTGAAGAGACTTTTCCTGTGACCCAATATATGGTCTATCTTTGAAAATGACCCGTGTGCACTTGAGAAGAGTGTATATTTGTGGCTTTGGGGTGAAATATTCTGAAGATGTCAATTAATTCCATCTGGTCTAGTGAGTCATTTAGGATTGATGTTTCTTTGCTGATTTTTTGTTTAGAGCATTTGTCCAATGGTGATAGCAGGGTATTAAAGTCTCCTACTACTGTCAATCTTTCCCTTGATATCCTCCAGGAGGTTTTTTTTTTATGTATTTGGGTGCTCCTGTGTTGGGTGCGTATATGTTTACCAGAGTTATTTCTTCTTGTTGGATTGCTTTCTTTAGTATTATGAAGTGGTCTTCCTTATCCCTTGTTATGTCCTTCACTTTGAGGTCTAAAATGTCAGATATAAGTATTGCTACCCCAGCTTTTTTTTCATTTCCATTCACCTGAAAAACCTTTTTCAATCCCTTCACCCTCAGTCTGTGTGCATCTTTTTTTCTGAGGTGGGTTTCTTGTAGACAGCAGATATATGTGTCCTATTTTCTTATCTAATCCGTTACCCTATGTCTTTTGATTAGGGCATTTAATCTATTTACATTTAAAGTTATTGTTGATAGGTACTTATTTGTCGCCATTTTTATTCTTTACCCCTGTGTTCCTTCTTTGCTTACTATTTCTGTTTTTTCACAGCAAACCCTTTAGCATTTCTTGCATTGCTCTTTTGGTGGTAATAAATTCCCTTAGTCCTTTTTTGTCTGTGAAGCTCCTGATTTCACCCTCAATTTTGATTGATAGCCTTGCTGCGTACAGTATACTTGGATTCAGACCCTTCCTTTGCATGGCTTTGTATATTTCATTCCATTCCCTTCTTGCCAGATGTGTTTCTGTTGTGAAATCAGTCACTAGCCTGTTGGGGGATCCTTTTTAGATAATTTTCTGTCTCTCTCTGGCTGCTTTTAAGATTCTTACTTTGTCGTTGGTGTTTGCCAATTTAATTATAATGTGCCATGGCATCAGTCTTTTGGGGTTCATTTTGCTTGGACTCTGTGAGTTTCTTGGATTTTTGTGGGCTTTTTCTTCCCTATATCAGGGAAGTTTCCTGTCATTATTTCTTCAAACAGGTTTTCTATTTCTTGCTCAGTTTCCTCTCCTTCTGGAACCCCTATTATGCGGATGTTGTTTTGTTTCGTGTTGTCCCAAAATTCCCTTAGGCTCTCCTTCTGCTTTTTAAATTTTTTTCTAGAAGCTGCTCTGTTTGGGTATTTTTTCCTACCTTGTCTTCTAGCTCATTGATGCAGTCTTCTGCCTCTTCTAGTCTACTCTTGATGCTTTCTATTGAGTTCTTTACAGCAGCGATGTCATTTTTCATTTCTTCTTTGTTCTTCTTCATTTCCTCTTGGTTCTTACACATATTGTCGAATTTGTCTTCCATTCTTTTCAGCCACCTTATGACCATTTCTCTGAATTCTTTCTCTGACAGGTTGCTTGCCTCCATTTCGTTTACTTCCTTTTCTGGTGATGCCTGCTTTTCTTTCATATGCGGGCTGTTTCTTTGTCTCCACATGATCCCTCTTCTCCGGGTGTCTGGTTATGTAGTTCTCTCTCTCCTTTCTGTGGTGGAGCGTAAAGCTCCTCTGAATCCACATGCTTGCGCCACTTGGGGACCGATGTTGTCAGGTTCGCAGCTATTTGGTGGGTGCCATAGTTGTAGATTCCCTGGGCTTTTCGGGCGTCTGATAACATCCACTTCCCCCTTCAAGATGGCGTGGTCTCTGCATCTTATCTGGTCGCTCTGTGCGGGAACACAGCAGCAGTGGGGGCTGCCTGGTCAGGAGAGCTCCATCCAGCAGTCCCCCACTGTCTCCTGGCATATAGCTGTCTCTCAACTCACCAACTAACATTCCCTGTGTTACCACACAATCTCCCTTTGTTTTCTCACTCACACACTATCTTGCAGTCTGCCTTCTGGTCAGCAGCCATCTTCTTTCTCCAAGATCCCACTTTTTTGTACTGTCTGTGGCTTCTCAGCTTCCTGTTGCTGGGACTGAAGGCCTCTCTTTAGCCCATTCCCTATGGACTCTCAGGGACTATTCAGTTTTTTTTCCCTTTGTATCACTCAGGGTGTAGTCTGGGTATGGCTTTATTGGTTGCCTGGAGACTAAAGGGCGGGGCTATCTCTTAAGAAGAAAATGGCTATCCAGGTTCCGCGATTCAGGTATGACTCAGCGACAGACTCACGGCCATCGCTCCTGGGCCCTCTCCTCACCCCATCCTCTCCCCAGACTCCACAAATCTGCACCTTCTCCTGCACCCCAGCCACGGGTGAGTGCATGTATCTGAAAGGTCCTGTGAACTAAGTTCAGTGAAGAAAAGCTAAGACCACAGAGAGGGGAAAGAGCTACGCCACTGCAAGCCCCTCTCTTCCCAGCTCCTTGCGGTCTGGGAAGCCATCCTGAATGGCCCCTCTGGACTCAGTCTATCATGACTAGTCTATCGTGACTGTGGACCCAGATATAGAATCCCCTGCTACCAGCAGTCCCGTGGACCTCCTTTCCACAGTCAGACACTGTGCCTGACCCAAGGGACGTGCCTCAGTGCTGTGTGGTTTCGATCTGACCCTCTGGGTTCAGAGGTTCCGCAGCTCTCCCCAGCCCAGATCCCTGAATTTTACCATTCTCCAGGTGTCCTCTGCCCTTCCTGGCTGCGTATTGTTTCACTAGCTGAGTCTACTTCACCAGTTCGGGGTGGATGTTATTCAATTTAATTGCTCTTTCTGTCTGCTCTGGGACAAGGCTCAGGACACATCTGTCTATTCTGCTGCCATTTTGTCCTTTCTTATTTATTATTTTAATTGTCTAATTTCCATCATGATAATGAAAGCTCATAAAGGCTAACAGACAATGAACAAAATACATAAATAAAATATATAGTGTATCAGATGGCAATAGGTGGTATGGAGAAAAATAGAGCAGGGAAGGGATACAGGGAGTATTGTGCGCGGGTGCTATTTTAAACAGGGTAGTTGTGGTAGGCCTCACTAAAATATCTGAGGGAAGTGAGGTTGTAAACAATGAAATTATCTGGAGAAACAGCATTCCATGCAAGTTCAAACACCCTGAGGTGAGAACATGCTAGAATGTTAGAGGAATAACAAGGCAGCTGGTACAACTGGAGGAGAATAAGTGTGAGGGAAAGTAGTAGGAGAGGGGGTCAGAAAGGACATGGGAGGCACATGGTGTATGGCTTTGAGAATCATTTTAAAGACTTTAGACTTCGCATGATTTTGAGCTTAGGACTGGCATGCTTAGTGAAATGTCTAGGGGGCTATAGCAGCAAGGGAAGAAGAAATGAGACCAGGAAGGAAGTTCCTATAGTTATCCAGGTGACAAATGGTGGCATAGATCAGGGTGGAGGCAATGGAGGTAGCAATTAGTGGTTGAATTGTGGATGTATTTGGCAGATAGAATTGATTAGTTGGTGGTGACACCAGGAGCCCACAATATCCCTAAGAGGGAGGGATTGGCAAAGTGAAACCTGAGCCAGGAGTGCTGGCTCTTCCAGAAGCCATGGGAGACACAGGTTTTTATGAAAGACTAGAGGCCCAGCGCTCACAATCATGCAGGTAGGGTCCCTAGGCCTAGCCAGCGATCAGGGTCATCTTCTGCCCATTCACCACTCCCCAGGCCGAACGTTGCCTCCACCACCAGGGAAAGTAGGTCACTGGAGCACCCCGCAGCTTCTGTCAGTGCCACAAGCCCCAGCAGCAGCAGCGGCTGCAGCGGCGGCAGCGCCCTCATGAGCAGCCCCGAACGGGCAGCATGTTCCATCAGCGGTTGGCTCAGCATATGCACATGGAGGTGAAGTCTCTGGCACCCACTTTCCTGCTGGCCTGAGCCCCCGAGCAGCCGGGGATGAGCTGGGGACCCCAATGGCCTGACAGCCAGCCTGGTCCTCCCTCCACCCATCCCGGTTCTCCCATTCACCATCACTGATCCATGGGAGCCTGTGGGCTGGGGGCTGTTCTGCCCACTTGCCAGTCCCCAGTCCCACCCCACTGCCACCCACCTGCTTCCCCGTGGTTCCCCGTTTGCCTGTGGGCAGGGGTGGGGGGATGGGGGACGTGGGGGAGGGGAGGGACCGAGAGGTGGTCAATGCACCTCACGGCAACTAGTCGAGCGGTCATTCCAGTTGTTATGCTTATGTTTCCTGGCCTTTTATTATATAGGATGGTATTACTAAGATGTATGTGAAAGATACTGTCCATAAGTCCAACAAGATAGAAAAGATGCCATTGGATGTAGATCTGGGAAGCCACTGGTGATGTGGGCAAGGCCAATAGGATCAGGGTTGAGGGTGTACACCAGACTGCAGTAGGGTGTCAAGAGAATGGTCTGTGAGAAAAGAGAGAATATACTGTATGCAGCCTATGAGTTTGCTTATATGCTGAGGGGGGAAATCAATCAAGTTTAAGATATAGGAGGCAAGGTAACTGATGGGTGGGAAGCCCTGGATAGGTGTTGGGGATGGGATCCAGAGCCCCTAGAGTTGAGTTAGCCTTCACTGGGAGGACAAAAGGGAAGGATGGGTGGATATACTAAAATTTGTTGTTATGGGAAATTAAAGATGTCATATCTGAAGACCTCTACCTGCTCTGGGAGGTCAGAAGCAAAGTCCCCAAAGTGAGAGGCAAAGCAGTATTGGGGGAGTTTCAAGGAACCTTGTTAATATTAAACACAGTTTGAAATAGTTACTGCACAGAATAGACAGGTTGATAAAGGCTTAGCTGGGACTATCCCCCAGGAATGTACAGCAATCCCATTTAGTTACATGAGATCCTGATTTCTAGCTATGTGACCTTGAGCAAGTTACTTAACCTCTGTGCCGCAGTTTCTTCATATAAAGTGTTCATGAGTAAAATAATGCCATTGAATTAAATGAGTTAGTCCATGCTCAGCAATTACTGAGCACAATGCCTGGCAGATAGTAAATGTTCAATGCATACGAACTCTTTAGATTTGTGTGATAACTAGCTGTACCTGGCCATGTGTTGCTGTGGCTCAGTCTGGTTAAATCGAAAAGAAAGAAAAGAGAAAGCGCACATTTCTAATATGTTTAATTTCATAATGCTTGTGGGTATACAATATTGTTTGTTGTTCCATTGTCTGTGCAGATGCAGAGATTGTCTGGTTTGCCGACTCTAGAACATGCAACATGTAATTGTCCATGTGAGAAGCAATCCGTGTCTAGATCTAAACCGCACAGTTCTAAAGATTGGCCCTGAGCTTTGTTGATGGTGATTGCAAATGCCAATCGAATTGGGAATTGCAATCTCTTAAATTGAAATGGCATATCCATTGGAATCATAGGAATGCGAGGAATGAGGACATCTTCACCTTTGAAAGGTCCTGTCAAGATTGTTGCTTCTACGACGTTGCTCATTAATTTTTTTACTGTAAGCCGCGTGCCGTTGCAAAGCTTTGGCTGGTTGATATTTCACAACATGATAATTGGCACGCCGATTTTCAATTGCAGTACGTGCGGTGGCATCCCTGGCAGATCGAGTGAATTCAAAAATTCTGTTGGATAAGTAACCACTTCATCTGTTTCCACAACAGTGTCAACGGACTTGTATGTGACTGCCTCGCTTTGAATGTTAGACTGAATAATATTGTTAAGTTCGTAGATGTCTTTGTTCTTGGCAGCAAGAATAGCTCGTTCACTCAGCCAATCGTGATTCTTAAATTGGTTTGAATATTGGGAAATACCTTTTCAACCAATTCTTTTGACGTCACTAAATTGCAGAAGTTATGAGGCAATGAAATTCGTCCTGAGGTCAGATCAACCAGCACCTTTCTGTTCCCAATTTCCAGCAATTGATGTGAGAATATCTCAGCTGATCTATCGTTTTGCAGCTGGACACACATATTTGTAGTTAATTTTAACGTCTTTACATGTTGCCACAAAGTAGAGTATTTCAGGCAAGCATTTATTTAGTCCGCTGGTGTCGATCGAGGAATTACAGGTAATGTTTGCCTGAAATCTCCTGCAAGCAATATTAATGCGTTCCCAAATGGTCTGATGTTTCCACGCAAATCTTGCAATGATCTATCAAGAGCCTCAAGTGATATTTTGTGCGCCATTGTGCATTTATCCCAAACAATAAGTTTGCATTTCTGCAATACTTTTGCCATGCCGGATGCTTTGGAAATTTGCACGTGGGAGTTTCAATGAATTGCATGTTCAATGGCAATTTCAAAGCGGAATGAGCAGTTCTTCCCCGTGGTAGCAATGTTGCAGCTATTCCGGACGATGCAAGAGCTAAGGCTATGTCATTTTGGGATCGAATTGCTGCCAGAATCAATCTAATTAGGACCGTTTTACCAGTTCCTCCTGGCGCATCTAAGAAGAAGATTTCTCCAACCCCGTTATTGACAGTTTGCATTATTTGATCATAAATGCTTTTTTGCTCAAGTGTTAGCTTAGGAATATTTGATTGCACATACTACAAAAGATCACCCGTGTTGTAATTTTGTTCACGACGCAATTCTACATAGAATGAAGCAGCAGCAGATCGATTCGGTGATGGCATTCCCAATTAATTGAGAACTTTGTTCGCGATTTCTAAGCACAAATCTTCAATCATTATCAACATTGAAATGGAATTGTAAAATTGGAAATTTGGAAATCGTAAATGGATTGTAAATTGGAAACATTGAAATGGAATCAAAATATTTAGTATAGCGTGTGTGTGTTGCTTTTACGTCCAACAGATGGCGCTGTTTTTTAAAAAATGCATGTTTTTACCTGTCACAGGTGTGACAGCTATATAATAGTAGGTATAAGGTATATAAAAACACGCGCATATTCGAATGCAATGTTGAGTCAAAATTCAAAGCAATCGGTGGAGAACTTTCGGAGATTTAAGATTTTGAACAAATGAACATTTACATTTTTATTTATATAGATTAGTTATTTCAATTTCTTCTATGTTGTTCATTAACCCAGGTCTGGGAGAGGATGATGGCTTGATCCAAAGTTATTGTGTTACTGGGTAAAAGATTGAAGTGATTGAATGAACACAGGATCAAAGATGGACATAGAAGGAAGTGAATACAGGGGAATGGGGGCAATTGGAAAGAAAGCAGAGAATCATGTGGTGCCTGAAACACAGAGTCTGGCAGAATAGACCTCAATAAATATCTGCTGAGTGAAACAATGGAAGACTCTGCAGGGTCAAACCACTGGGACTGGGAATGTCACTTCTGGAAAAGTAGGTAACTCTGGCTGGGAAAGGGACCTGCATATTCAGGTAAGGCTAAGGGAGTGTTGGTGAAATGGAGGGCACATGGTGTCATGAGAGTCAAAACAGGTTTCTCTGGGGCTAGAAAAACAAGCCCCTGTAGAGTTTGGAAATAACCAGAAGTAGGGAAAGGCAGAGCTGTCCCACATGCCCAGCCCCTCACTCTGAACTTGCCCCAACCCCTTTAGCCTATCCCCAGTGCCTGGGGCTGCCAACTTTTCCTGACTTGCCATATCACTCATTAATGCCAGCTCTATATTGGGGGCTGGGGCCTCTGACAGCTAATAGGATGCCACCCCTCTCAGTGAGAGGCATCCCTGCATACACACTGCCCAAGCCTGTGAAAATGAGTCAGGGCTTGCCCCTCCCCCTTCTCCAGTGCTTCCATTCATACATGAGGCAGAACATGGCATGCTGGGAAAAGCCCAGGTCTGAACAACAAGAAGTCCCATGTGTTCCAGTCCTGGTTCTACTGTTCCCTTCCTGTGTGATCTTGGATAAGCTTCTTTCCTTCTCTGGAGCTCAGTTTCCACATTTGCAAAAAACTGTTCGACTTACGTTACAAAGTAAAATTGTTCTAGAAGTAAATGAAATGATGGGTGCACAAATAATTTGTAAATAGTCAAATGTTCTGTACTTGCAAGAGAATGGTTAAATTAATGCTGCCAGAATAAACTCATGCAATTAATTTATGACAGAGAAGCCAAGGGGTAAGGACGCTCTCTTCAATAAATGGTGTTGAGAAAACTGAACAGCCACATTCAAAAGAATGAAACTGGATCACTATCTTACACATACACAAAAATGAACTCAAAACAGATTAAAGGCTTGAATGTGAGACCTGAGATTGTAAAACTCCTAGAAGAAAAAATAGGCAATAACCTTTTTCACATTGGTCTGGGTGATGATTTTTTGTATTTGATATCAAACGCAAAGACAAACAAGGTAAAAATAAACAAATGGAACGTCAAACTAAAAAGCCTGGGCACACAGCAAAGGAAACCATCAACAAAATTAAAAGGCAACATACAAAATGGGAGAAAATATTTGCAAACCATATGTCTATTAAAGGGGTTAATATTCAAAATATATAAAGAACTCATGCAACTCAATAACAAAAAAAAATCTAATCTGATTAAAAAGTGGGCAGAGAGCCCTGGCTGGGTGTCTCAGTTGGTTGGAGTGCAGTCCCATACACCAAAAAGTTACAGGTTCAATTCCAGGTCAGGGAACATACCTGAGTTGTGAGTTAAATTCCTGGTCAACGCACATATGGGAGGCAACTGATTCATATTTCTCTCTCACATTGATGTTTTTCTCACTCTTTCTTCCTTCCTCTCTCTCTAAAAATCAACCAAAACATATCCTGGGTTGAGGATTAAAAAAAAAAAAAGGCAGATAATCTGGATAAACATTTTTTCAAAGAAAACATACAGATGGCCAACAGGTATAGGAAAAGGTGCTTCAACATCGCTAATCAACAGGGAAATGCAAATCAAAAACCTACAATGAGATACCACTTCATTAGAATGCCTATTATCAAAAAGACAAGAAACAAGTGCTAGTGAGGATGTGGAGAAAAGGGAACCCTTGTGTACTATTGGTGGAAAAACAGACTGGTATAGCACTATGGAAAACAGTATGGAAGTTCCTCAAAGAATTAAAAATAGAACTACCATACGATACAGCAATTCCACTTGTGGGCATTTATAAAAAAAATGAAAACACTAATTGAAAAAGATATATGCATCACCATATTCATTGAAGCATTGTTTATAATAACCAAGACATGGAAGCAACCTAAATGTCCATCCATGGATGAATGGATAAAGAAAATGATGTGGTGTATATGTACAATTCAATATTATTCAGCCATAAAAAAGAGAAATTTTGCCATTTTCAACAACATGGACCTTAAGGGCATTATGGTAAATGAAATAAGTCAGACAGAGAAAGACAAATAACACATAATCTCAATTGTATATGAAATATAAAATTTTATTAAATGACTTTATATGTACAGAGAACAGATTGGTGGTTGCTAGAGGCAGGGTGGGGAGTGGGTGAAATGAGTGAAGAGGGTCAAAAGGTACAAACTTCCAGTTATAAAATAAATAAGTCACAGGAATATAATTTACAACATGGTGACTACAGTTAATAGTACTGTATTGCATATTTGAAACTTGCAAAGAGTAAAGATCTTAAAAGTTCTCATCACACAAAAATTTTTTATGTATGGTGCCACATGTTAACTAGACTTATTACGATCATTTAACAATATATACAAATATAGAATCATTATGTTGTATTAATATAATGTTATATGCCAATTATATCTCATTAGTGGCCAGGTGTAGAAATTCATGCACGGGGGTGGGGGCGGTGGTGTCCCTCAGCCCGGCCTGCATCCTCTCCAATCTGGGAACCCTCGAAGGATGTCCTACTGCTGGTTTACAGAGAACAGGCCTAAACCGGCAGTCGGACATCCCTCTCGCAATCCAGGACTGCTGGCTCCTAACGGCTCACCTGCCTGCCTGCCTGATTGCCCCTAACCTCTCTGCCTGCCAGCCTGCTCGCCCTCAACTGCCCCCCCGCTGGCCTGCTTGCCCCCAAAAGCATCCCCTGCCAGCCTGATCACCCCCAACTGCCCCCTGTGCCAGTGTGCTCGCCCCCAACTGCCCCCCCTGCCAGACTGCTTGCCCCCAACTGGCCCCCTGCTGGTCTTCTCACCCCCAACTGCCACTCCCTGCCAGCCTGATCACCCACAACTGCCGTCCCATCCTGGCCTGATCACCCACAACTGCCCTCCCCTCTTGGCCTCTAACCGCCTCTACCTCGGCCCTGCCACCATGGCTTTGTCCAGAAGAATGTCCGGAAGGTCTCCTGGAAGGCCTCCCAGTCTAATTAGCATATTACCCTTTTATTAGTATAGATAGAGGCCTGGTGCATGGGTGGGGGCCGGCTGGTTTGCCCTGAAGGGTGTCCCGGATCAGGGTGGGGGTTCCCTTGGGGCATGGGGTGGCCTGGGCAAGGGGCCTGTGGTGGTTTTCAGGCTGGCCAGGCCCCCATGGGGTGAGGGTCCCCGCTAGGGGGGGCGTGGCCAGCCTGGGTGGGGCTGAGGGCTGTTTTCAAGCTGGCCACACCCCCTTCAGGGTGGGGGTCCCCTCTGGGGTGCCTGGCCAGCCCGGGTAAGGGGCTGATGGCTGTTTTCAGAGTGACCAGGCCCCCCAGCGGGGACTCTTACTCCATGGGGGCATGGCCAGCCTGGGTAAGGGGCTGAGGGCCGTTTTCAGGCTGGCCACACCTCCTGGAAACCCAGGCTCCCAGCACCTCCTTTTTTTTTCCTCCAGCCCCTCCTTGAGCAGAGGCCAGGGTGGGCAGGAAACTTGGCTTCCTCCTTCACCAGGGGCAACCCAAGCCTCTTGCTTGCTCCAGCTCTGTGGCCATCGCCATCTTTGTTGGGTTAATTTGCATACTCACTTCTGATTGGCTGGTGGGCGTAGCAGAGGGACAGTCAATTTACATGTTTCTCTTTTATTAGTGTAGATTTTTAAAAAATGTAATGCTGCCATATCTGCCCTGGGAAATCAGAGAATGTGTTTTCTGTGCATTTAGCAAGCAATTTCCTATAACTGTGCATACCCCACTGCAAGAACTGAACTCTTCAAGTCCAAAAGAGTAGGATATTTAGGGCCTTCTCCAGTCTAGTCCATGGCCTAGTTATTGTTCAAATAAATTGAACTCGCACCAACCTTAACTGGCTTTCCAACTGCCCTGCTTTTTCCCACTTCTATGTCTTTGCTCACTGAGTTCTCTCCACTAATACCTTTTCTTTATTCTGTACTGATTAAAACCCTTTCCACAATTCAGTGCCAGATCTAATACCACCTCTTCCATCTTACTTTCCCTCAAGATAGCACATGAAGGGGATTTCTCTGGTTTCTGAAGTCCAATAGACTATTTTGCACTTTGGATCTAGTCTTTGGGGGTCCCTTTCTGAATAAATGAAAATAATTTTGCCATTGCAAGAGAGAATACAGACTGATCAGTGGCATGTGAAGAGCCGAACCAGCCTCAGGCTCATAGCAATGCCAAGAAGGAAGGGAGGGAAAAAGGGAAGAAACGAGGGAGGGAAGAAGGAAGGAAGGAAAGAGAAGTCAAGAGGGGACAGGGAGAGATGGAGAGAAGGAGGGAGAGAAGGGGCCTAGCTCAACTGAAAGGGTTAAGATTTGTCTTTTTCAGAAGCTGGTGGATGTGGTAGGAGTTGTGGGGTAGAGACTAGGTTATCATCTGGGACCAGTGCTAACAAGAAAGTAAAGGCCAAGGGAGAGATTTTACTCCAGGAATAGTGACATCACCTCTGCCTCCTCCTCACACCTCCTAAGGGAGATTGTCTCAGAGGAGTCATCATCAGAATTTGAGATGATCTTTTCCAACCCCTGGCCTGTTGTCTGGATGGGAATGGTTAGACCTGGGGAGTGGAAGGGACTTATACACCAGGCCTTGAAGTTGTCTGTGCCCACCAGCAGCACAGGCAACTGGAAATATAATAGCTAATAACATGGGCTTAACTTAGTCAGAGAGTGTGTCCCAGATACCACAGGGGAGGCCACCCTGGCCAGGCCCATTTGAAAGGTACACTTTCATAGGGGCCTAGAGCAGATGGGATTGGTGAGGTTGACTCCTAATCCCCAAGGGCCTTGAATGGGAAGGACAAAGCCAGGAGAACTCACCTGTAAGAAGACAGATGGGGATGTCTGCCTTGAAGCCCTTTGTCTATGCTTACAGCCCGGTTCTCTAGTTTTCTTGCCCCTTAGAGATAAACAGTTGCACTGTTCTCCAAAATGCATAAGAATGAAAGTGTGGAGGCTGAGTGTGGCAAGATCATGGAGATAGATGTCCAGTTCTCTTGCCTTCCTTCCTAAAGTTTCTCAGGCACTAGGAGCTAGGGAGAGTGGAGGAGGTAAGAGGTAGGAGAAGTAAGTCAGTTCAAGCCCCCATTCCCTGCCTCCCTTCCCCAGTAATAGATCATGATGTGGGGAGTGGGGGACTGTCAAGGCAGCTCCCATGAAAAGCTCTGAACATTTATAGTGTTTCCCAAAGTACAGATTGCCTGGGCTCTCCTCCTTCATTCCTTCATCTTGTGTCTCTCACTGCACATTCACATCCCCATGCAGGTATCATGTAGGAGAAATATAAGAAGGTACTGTGGAAGGATAAAGAGTTAGCAAAATGAAGGTGCTTGGATCTGAATTTGCATAGTTATCTATGTTGGTCATGTTTTCCTCCTTCCCCTGCTTTTCTCCACATCATAGGGGACTGACTGTGAATTCCAGGATCCCTCATTAATCATCTTCTGGCTGGGTTCAACCAATGAGAAGCACTGGTGGGAGGGTAGGAAAAAATGGAGAAGCCAGGGTATTTAGCCTCTGCCTTTTTGCTTCTGGTGGTGTCTGCTGTGTATATTCTATGGCTCCGACTGTCATTATACTTCCAATTCTGCTGTGTGATCCCAGATCTTGACCCAGATCACATCATCTCCTCCCACTGTTCCTCCACTGTTCATCTTCCCCTGATCTGCCTTATATTTCAAGGGGGCTCAACCCTGTAGGCTGTGTTTCCCAGGTTCTCATATTAGTTGACTTCCAATTTCTCCCCAATGAGAGAGACACTGGAGGCAGATTAAAGGGAACGAATGAGGGAAAGTAGAAGGTATTTCTTCCTTTCCTATGGTTTGGGCAGCATCTCTCTTCTATGGTTCTAGCACCTGTGGACAGACCTTTGATTCCACTTTCCATCAGGTGACCCCTGTCCCTGGACTCTGGACATACTTTCCCCCTCACCCCTCCAGCCTAGGAGTGGTTTTGGGCTCCTGATGCCCCTAATATCTTGGTTACCTTCCCGTCCTGTTCGGATTCTCTGCCTATCAGCTATGTAACCAATTTCTTTTCTGCATTAAATTCTGTCATAAACACTTGGTAGTTTATTTTCCCAGTTTGATCTTGATTATAAATTGGACTAGTGAGAATGCAGCCAATGATTTAAGGTGAGTGAATGTGGGTCTCCTTGGTCACTTGACTCAAAATAATAGGGAATTGGGTGACAGCCCCTAAAAAGGTGCCTTGCAGCAGCCAGAGAAATGGAGGCAGGTACAGGGCTGAGCAAGCCAATGCTACCCTTCCACCTAGTTTAATTCTTCAGGACCTTGCATCTAGAACAACACGACTCCAAATTCTCTCGAGAATTTTGGTGGGCAAGTGTGGGCCATTGAGTTGTTTTTCACTTTTTATCTTACAGTGGTCAGAACTCATGCCTGTCAAATGCCAGACCATTACCATCCTTCCTCATGGCCAACCAGACCACTAACTCCCAATAAACAACCCCCCATACACACACACAACAGACAACAGAATTTATTTTTTAAATTATTTTATTGTGGAGGATAATACAGGAAAGCAGCTCCTAGTGAGTGGGAGGAGCTGTAGTGCCCTTCAGTTATCTGGGTCCTCGGTATGTTTTGGGGGTATCATGGGTTTCTAGGTAGGTTGCAAGATTACAATTGGTGTTTGAGGTAGCTAATCAATACAGGAGGAATATCCAGCTGGTCAATGGCTTGTGGCTTGTTGGCCTGGCGCAAAGCTCTGCGGATAACTAAACGGGCCTGCGATAGTAGTGTTCGTGGAGTGGCTGCAGCAAGGAGAAACAGGTCATGAGAAGCAGTCAGCAGGGCAATTCTCCCACCAAAGGCTAATTCACACTGCCCTTGCTCCTATAGTCCTAAATGCTCTCTTCTTTTTAAGAAATTTCCCCCACCCTCCTTTCAACGTACAGTAGCAATAGGGACCCACTGAGGACTAGAGAGGGCAGTGCCAAAACAAGATATCAGGCTACTGCTATCTCTCTACCTTGTCTTAGTGATCTTGTCCCTAATAAGGAATATGTAACCTCTTCTCCACTGGGGCTCCAGTAGAGGAGGAAGATGGTGTTTTCTGCAATTCATTTCAGAAGGATTGGTTTGGGGATAATTTGGGGCCCTAAGACCGTCACACCAGGACGCCTATAGGACTGGCCTGCTTGACACTCACCTCGGGCCTGTAGCAGTAATACGGTGCCTTTATCATTTTTCCAGCCCAGGTCCAGGGGGACAGATGGAAGGTAGATGTTAGCACCAAAATCAATTAACAGCTGAATGTACTCGGGATCACAATTATGGTGGAGGCAGATTTCAAGGAGGGTTCGTGGCTGTGGGACACGAGCTAATAGATACTGGTCAGTACAGTTGTAGTCAGGATCTGCCCCATAGAGCAAAAGCAGGCGGAAACAGTCAAGATGCCCATAGACTGCAGCCAAAAAAAGGGGACCAGAAAATGAAGTTATGTTTGACACCCAGACTGGTAGTTTAACCTTGACATTTGGATCTGCACCATGGCCTAGGAGTTCCTGCAGGATGGCAACAGCACCATCACGTGCGGCTGTGAGTATGGGAGAGCAGTTGTTGTAGACACTTCCACTAGGACAGGCGCCAGCTTCCAAAAGCTCATGCACGCAATCCAGATGGCCATGGCTGACAGCGGTAAAAAGTGGTGTCTGTGCCTTGATGTCCAAGCTATCAACATCAGCACCATGGGCCAGGAGTACCTGCAAACAACTAAGGTGGCCATAAGCAGCAGCCAAGCGCAGGGGTGTCCCAGGAACACCCCAGCCACTCCTACTGTTGATGAAACGTTTGTAACACTCTTGGCGCAAAAGCTGGTCCAAGGTATAGGAGTCATTTTTGTCTACTGCTTCACGGAGAGCCTGCTTCTCCCCTGTATTTGTGTCCTCTTCCTCCTTGTCAGGCTGCAAGAGGGAGAAGATTTTGCTGATGTCCATGAAGTTCATGTTGGCTTATTAGAGCAGAACCATTCTCATTATGAGGAGGAGAATATGCCAGATCTGTGGGTGCCAAAAATGGGAGAGAGACTGACAATCCCCATCAAAAGCCTGGATACCAGCCCTTGCCCCCCACCTTCACCATCAGGCTCTTCACTTATGGGTCCCCTGCTTATAACACCTACTCCACCCTATTTCATGGCATGGAGATGGCTGCCAAAACAGATCAGATATTTTCACAGCTTGGTGTCTTTGCTTTTGCTGTTCTGCCTGCCCTTCAAACTCCTACTTCTGGGAAGCCCTCCCTAATCAGCTCCTCTGCTCAGGGTTTCCAAAGTATCATAAGTAGACTTCAGCTATGAACTTTCTCACCACATTTCCACTTATCTGTGCTTCATTACTGTGTAAACTCCAGGTTGAGGACCCCTGTATTCATCTTGTATTCCTCCACTTCTAGTAGAACGTACATCATGGCTGGGAATTTGGTAGATGCATCTTCCTTAGTTTAAAATGTGGGAACTAATGATGTGGCCTTGGTCTGGAAGTTGCTAGGCCAACAGAATGGTGCTTTGTGATGTTAAGCTCTCATCCCTGAGCATTCTTATATAAATTCTATCTCTTAGCCTTGTAGATAAAGGTCAACCTCCTCAAAGTCCCTCAGACTCATGCCCCATGCTTCAGACAACAAAGTTACTTAGGAAATAGATAGAGAGTGACATTTAATGATTAAATAAAGAGGTGGCATTACAAAGAGTACACTTCAAGTAAAATTAAGTCAAAGGGATGGCAGGAAATAGTTGAAGCTTCCAGGGCAAGTCCTCTTCTCTGGTGACAACTGGATTCTGCCTCAGGATCACTTCAATTCAGGAGTCCCTTTAATTGTCAGCACCTTCTTGAAGCCCATGGCTTCCCCATCCCTCTGTGTCAAGCCTTTTCCCATACTCTGTGCCCCACCTAGCCTAGAGCCCTGCCTCAACCCTCAACTCATCTCTCTCTATTATCTCCAGTCCCTATGAAATCACCCATGGCATAATAACTGACTCAAACTAACTCTTTGACCTTAACAATAATTTTTCTAGTGCTCCAAAGTCAAAGTCACCCAACTCCATTTGTAATGTCATCAGCATAATATGGTAGGTTTTTCAGAACTTGAGTCTCCCTACTCTCCCATAACCTGTAGCCATGGTCTCAGGGCCACACACTTCCTTTTATCTATCTACTTCCACCCCACGTTTTTAGTCTGAGACCTCAAGTACACACCTCAAAAATATTTAGGTGGGTTGGTGGGGTCTCCCAGGTGGGTGGGGTTTCCCTCAACTTTAGAACGTTCCCTACTCACAAGCATCAAATTCATATATAGTCTTATTATTTATTTATTTCAGGGTGAAATTATAAGAAGAGAATTTTAGAAACCAGGCAGACCTAAGCTGGCAACTTAGCACCCCCATTTCCTAGCTGAGTAACCTTGGGCAGGACTCTTCCCTCCTTTGGTACTTATCTACAAGACGGAAATGATAGTCCCTGGCCTCATGAGTCTGTTAAGATGAAGAGAGTTACAATATGTTAGGTCTTTGAAGATGAACTTCCTCTCTTTGCACCTTCAACCTCCTCACTGGCTCCTCCCTCTCAACCATCTTAGGAAACAAAACAAAACACTTATATGGTCATTTGTTCCAACTAGATACTTTTCCATTCATCTTTTTATTTTTCATCCACATATCCAAAGAGTTGTCTACTGTCTACTTTCCCACCTCTCATTCCCTTCTCTACAATCTTCAATCTGACGCCACCTACCCTCAATCACATACTGAGATAGTTTTTTTTTTAAAAAAAGTCATCCTTGTGGTTAAATCTACTGACTACTTCTCAGATCTTTCCTTCTCAGACTTCTGGGACATCTTTCCTCACTGACCACTTCCTCCTACATAGTCCTCTCTTGGCTTCCTGGTCAGCACACTTTCCTGATTTTTCTCCCCTTTTTTTCTCCCCTGATAGTTATGTTTCCTTATTTCTCTCCTTAATCCTCTTCTTTCCAGCCTCATAGTTGTAGCTCTCACATTTATTCTGATGGTTTCAAGTCTATCACTCCAAGCTCTCTCTTTGGCAAAAAGTGTTTAGTCACTGAGTTTCTTCAGGCACTTCAAAGTCAGTAGTATCATACCACAACTACCACCACCACTACCACAAAACTTGGTCTATATCTCAGTTCCTTACATCCACCTGGTCCCAAACAAAAAACCCAAGACTCATTTCAGTCCTTTTATCTCATTGTCCCACTCCCATCCAATTAGTTATCAATTCCTGTGGATTTAACTTCCTAGAGACATCTATAGACCAATGCTCTCAGGCCCATCCTCATTGCCAGTAATTTGTTTAGGCCCTTATCATCTTTTGCCTCAATTGTTATAGTAGTCTCCTAGCTAGTTTCACATTTTAATATTTTCTCCACATTGTGTCTAAAATTATTCCTTAAAGATACACATCTTATTAACCCAGATGCCTTAGCCTGTCTCAGAGGTCCCTCATGGGAAATTTTTGACCCACATCTCCAGCCTTACTTTTTGCTAATCCTCTACTTATACCTCAGGATTCAGTGATAAGAGCAGAGAAATGATGGCTCTCCATAAATATGTTTTCTTCTGTCACATGCATTTTTTTTCTGATGGATTAGTTCCTTCAGAGTCTGTGCTTTTATAGCACTATAGAAGTCATCACACTGTATTATAACTCCTTCTAGATGGGTCTCTTTTGCTTCCATTGCCAATTGAAAAGCATTATAAAGTAGTGGTAAAACATGGTCTGGCATTCTGCTTTAATCCCAGTTCCACCACTTAGTAGCTGTGTGACCTAAGGCAGATCACTTAATCTCCTTGTGCCCATTTCTTAATCTGCATAAAGGGGACGATAGTAGTACCAGTCTTAGAGGGTTATTGTTAGGAATAAATGAGTTAATAAATATTAAGTGTTTAGAATAGCACTTGAATATAGTACTCAGTATTTTTTTTTAAATATATTGTATTGATTTTTTACAGAGAGGAAGAGAGAGGGATAGAGAGTTAGAAACATCGATGAGAGAGAAACATCGATCAGCTGCCTCTTGCACACCCCCTACTGGGGATGTGCCCGCAACCAAGGTACATGCCCTTGACCGGAATCGAACCTGGGACCTTTCAGTCCACAGGCCGACGCTCTATCCACTGAGCCAAACCGGTTTTGGCAGTACTCAGTATTTTTACTGTGATGATGTTATCACTTAAGTCTTCTATGACTATTGGTCCTTACCTGAAGTCCCATAATTTCAGAGCTGTAATGCACCTAATAAATCATTTAATTAAAATTGTTAAATCTAGAGATGAGAAAATCAAGGCTCATAGGAGAGCAGAGACTTTTCCCCAAGGTCATATGGCTGATATTGTCAGTTGTTCCATTAGCAATATACCCAGAATAAACCTATAATCCTGTGATTTTCAAACCTATTTCACCACAGTGGAAGAGGTAATACTGTATTATCCCCATTTTGTGGGTGGAGGAAACTGAGACCTGAGAGGATAAGGGGTTTGCCAGGTGCCTTACAACAAGGCAATACCAGAGCCAGAAATAGAATACAGGCTTCCCTACTCCTCATCATGTTTTTCTATTGCAACTTGTAAAAATGAACACATGACTCTCTCCCTTGCCACAAGCAGTTTCATATTGCAGTTCCCAGAATCCTCAGCTTTGAGGGCTATGCTGAATTCCAGGGACTTCATTCATGGAATGTTTCTTTACAAATCATTTTTTTTTTCTGACAGACAACAAGGGTGCCCTTCTTAATATTCTGGGGGTGGGGCAGGAGTTGTGTTCAGGGAGATGGAGAAGGCAGGGAGTGTGGAGGAAAATTTGAAGCTCTCACCAGGTCATATCATGAGCTCACAGCAGGGTCTAATGAGCCTCCAGAGGGAAATCAAGCCATGGCCCCCAGCTAGCTTGAGCACTTAAGTAGATTGTGCCTTAATAGATGGGATAACAAAATCTAACTACCCTACTTGTTCAACCTCACCTTGTTGTGCTTTATTAATCAATAGTTATTATGTGACCATTCTGTACCAGAATTTCTTTCCCGATCCCCAAAGTGCCGAGGAGTTCAAATCTGTGTGTGTGTGTGTGTGTGTGTGTGTGTGTGTTATTGGCCTCTGTGGCAATCTGGTTAAATCTCTGGTCCCATTTCAGAATGAATTTTAATATATAAAATACAATATATAGGATTAAAGAAAACAAATTATATTGAAATATAGCTATTAAAATATTTTAAAACTGCATGATATAGTAATAAATGTTCCTTATAAACACATTACATAACAAGATCTAATAATTTCTATATTGGTGATAAGCATACATGACAAATCCAGAAATCTGTCATAACTGTAATATGAAATGTCTGTCATTTCTTCTCATGACCAAGTACATGAATTAGTAATACTACTGCCATTTGCTGCCTATATTCATCCTTGAAGAAATGGTAAATTTCTAGTTAGAGATTAGGGGGATAAAAGGTAATTGTTTGTCCCATCTATGTTTTGGATCCTTTGAATTCTAAGGCCCTCTTGAAAGTATATTAATCCAGTTTAAGAGCTCATAAAGGAGAATGGCTAGTTTCTGTGGGCCCTAGAGGAATCACCTAGGCACTATTAGATTATTTTTAAGAATCACCTTCCTCCCCACATCCTGAGGAGCTCTGTCTGCCCTTCTGCCCTGAGACCACCCTGCTGCACCTCCACACAGACTCACAAATAACACACAAGGATATGAAGACAAATAGAAAAACTTCCTGAATTATATAAGGGCAATTTATCTAAGAAGTAGGTCTATTTGGACCCCAAAGCTTAGGCAGACACATCCCCTTAGGGCAGACACAGCAGGTAGCCATCATTGTATCCCTGGTTCCCTCTGCAGGCAAGGTTCCCTATAGAAGTCCCAAGTGCCCCCAGAAACCAGACCCAGTAGGAACAACCCATGAGCCTGCAGGTTCACTAATCCATGGAAGTGTTGTGGGATCCTAGGTTCCAGGTACTCACCGGGCTTCTGCCTGAAACTGCACTGCCCACAGTTACCACTGCTCTTGCCTCTATGCGAAGCACTGGACCCTGGTGGGCCCTCCTTGGGAAGCCCCTACTGCCCCAAAGTTGGGTCAAGAGAGACTCTCAGTTCCCACTGTTAACACTGCCTGAAGGCTAGGTGTTAGCCCCTGGGCTGACTAGGTCCAGGGTGCTAATTTTAGGCTGCCCTCCACCCCCCAGGGCCGTGTTATCTTACTAGTGCCATTCTGGGAGTGATCCCAGCCAGAGGAGGCGGGGCGCGTCCACAGGGAAGTCCTGGAAGGACTGACTGACAAATAGACAGGTGCCTGGTTGAGGCCAGGGCTCAGGCCCCTAGTGTTTCCCTGTGTATCCCTTTCCTACCATTCAAATGGGCTACACGGCTAGACCCCTGAGTTTCCTTCCTCTGGGCCAGGGATCTCTTTTTTCTCTCCCTAACTTATTTCCTTTTACTTTTTTTTTTAATACATTTTATTGATTTTTTACAGAGAGGAAGGGAGAAGGATAGAGAGTTAGAAACATCGATGAGAGAGAAACATCGATCAGCTGCCTCCTGCACACCCCCCCACCGGGGATGTGCCTGCAACCAAGGTACATGCCCTTCACCGGAATTGAACCTGGGACCTTCCAGTCCACAGGCCAACGCTCCATCCACTGAGCCAAACCGGTTTCGGCTCCTTTTACTTTTTTGAAGGTCCATCAACACATCCCCTTTCCCTTCCCCTCCCCCCACTTCCACTCCCAAGAGAAAGGAGGAAAGCAGAGACCTCCATAATGAAATTTGTATCAGTAACGTTTTCTGAAGTTTAATAAGGTCCTGATAATTTACAATGACCTCTCAGTCCACTAACACTCCATGCTCAGCCTGAAGAAAATGCCCACAGCCTTCCCACTCCTCAAACCAGATGAATGTGTCCAGAACTGGGAACTCTGTAAAAAGCTCTGCTCTTAATAGTATCATTTTATCTCCTTGGTTGACTTTAAATGAAGTGGTAGGGAGATACCTTTAGAAATAGTCACATTGTCTATATTAGGTGTCACCCAAAAAGAAACTGGGAGCCAGCTTCTACTTTCCTCTGGGAGGAAATGCCAGCCTAGCATTTGGTATATAGACTACACCACAAATAATCTGGTCATGCTGATAAACTCAATGGAGAAACTATCAAGCAGTCACTATTTGTAAGGTTCTAGATGCAGGAAGAACATAAATAAAAGTAGGATACGGAATTTCTGAAAGAGTTTGCAGTTTATCAGGACAATCAGACATAGAAACAATTATATTTCACATACTGCAAAAATACCAGAACTAAAAGTTGCTTATAGTTACTTGTGTTCATTTTAATTCCCCAATTAGCCCAGGGGATTACTGCAAAGTTCTGTGTCCCTAAATGCCACCAAAAACAGTAATACCTTGACTTTTCCTGCAAAGAGATGCAAGTCTATACAGAACACTCGTCCCAAAAACATCAGAGTCCTCTTTCCTTTCCAATCACCAAGGAAGAGAAGGTTCCAATCAGGGAAAATGAAAAGCCAGTGAGGGAACCAGAGAAGTGTTAGGATAAAGCACTAGCAGTCCTATTTCACATGACTACTTTGGTATTAGAATCTACACATAAATTCTAATTAAAAGGGATTTTTTCAAATTTATGAGAAATGTTCAATGACTCCTGCTTAAATGCTTCCAATAGTAGGGTACTCTCTACACCCAGAAGCAGCACATCTCATTATTACACATCTCAGTTCTTTTTTTCTGCTAAGCCTATATCTGCATCTATGTACCTCTGAGGTTATCTGTTGATCCTATCTTCACTCACCCTTAAGACCTCAGAAAACAGTCACTTTCATTGCCCCAAAACAAGCCCTTTAGGGGCCTGAACTCGGGTATTCTATCCTTCATGTCACCTTATCTCAGGAAAAGCAGTCCAGCTCCTTCAACTATTTCTTTCAAGGTGCTATCTATTCAGTCCCTTCCCCAGTCTTGTCGACCACACCACGAAGTAATCACATACCCTGCTTACACATTGACAGCACTAGGGAGTGCATAGGAGAACAGATTACTCCTTTGGAAAATGTCAATGTCCCAGTGGAGTCAGTGATTCTGAGATGAAAAACATAAAAAAAAGAAAAAATGTCTGCTTCAGCTTAGTTTAAGCCAAGGACCTGTAGCTAGATGTTCACTGTCTGAAGCCTCATGCAAACCTCATTAGCAGCCAATAAATAAAGTATTATGATGTTAAAGATGACACAGTAGGGCATAATTCTTTTTAGAAAAGATTAATAGGATTTTTAAAAGCAATTTTTATTGAGATAAAATTGTCTATTCACATGCAGTTATAAAAATAACACAGAGATCTCCTGTATACTTTACCATTTCCTTTAATAGTCCTTGAGTACACCACCACAAGCAATATACAGCATAGTTCTATCACAATAAGGATACCTCATGTTGCCTTTTATTGATTTTTAGAGAGAAAGGAAGTGAGAGGTGGAGAGAGAGAGAGGGAGAGAGAGAGAGAGAGAGAGAGAGAGAGAGAGAGAGAGAGAGAGAGAGAGAGAGAGAGAGAGAGAAAGAGAAAGAGAGAAATATTAATGTGAGAGCGAAACATCGATCAGCTGCCTCCTGCAGGACTCCTACCGAGGATCAAGCCTGTGACCCAGGCTTGTGCCCTGACTTAGAATCGAACCAGCAACCTTTCTGTGCACAGGATGAGCCACACTGGCCAGGGGTCATGTTGCCTTTTAATAGCCATATCCACTTCCTTCCCACTCCTCCCACCTTGGTCCCTAACTCCTGGCAACCTCTAATCTGTTCTGCATTTCTATAATTTTGCCATTTCAAAATTATATAAATAAAACCATACCTTTAGAATTAGCTTTTTTCATCCAGCATGCCCTTGAGAATCACCCAAGTTGTTGCATGTATCATTTTGTTGTTGTTGTTGTTACTGAGTGGGATTCTATGGTGTGTATGTCCCATAACTTGTTTAACCACTGTCTGGTGAAAAACATCCGGGTTGTATTTAGTGTATACATTTTAGAATAAGCTTGTCTATGTCCACAAAAAACCTTGTTGAGATTTGGGTAGGAATGTATATATCAATTTTGGGGAAATTTACCACTTTACTGTGTTGAGTCTTCCAACCATGCATATGGCATGTTTTTACATTTACTTAAGTTCTTAATTTCTTTCTATATAGTCAATCATGTCATCCTTATATAGCAACAGTTTTATTTCTTCCTTTCCAATATGTATGCCTTATTTCTTTTCCTTGCCTTATTGCAGTGGCTAGAACTTCCAGAACTATGTTGAATAAGAGTGGAAAGAGTGAACATCTTTGCCTTTTCCCAGTTTGCAGGGGATAAGCATTTAGCATTTCATCATTAGGTTTGATTTTAACTATAGATTTTTCATAGATGCCCTTTTTTGGTTCATGAATTTCCCTTCTATTTGTAGTTTGCTTGAGAGTTTATATATGGAATGAATGTTAGCTTTTTGTTGTTGTTGTTAAAGGCTTTTTATGCATCAATTGATATGAGCATGTTATTTTTTCCCTTGAACCTGTTAATATGTTGGAATATGTTCATTGATTTTCAAATGTTGAACTAACTTTTCATCCTTGGAATAAACTTCACTTGGTAATGGCGTACACTTCTTTTTATGCATTGTGGGATTAAGTTTGCTAATATTATGGCATGGAATTTTGCATTTAAGTTGATGAGAAATATTGGTTTGTAGATTTATTTTTTCTTCTGTCTTTGATTTTAGTATCAAGGAAGGATAAAATGAGCTGGGAAGTATTTGCTCCTCTTCAATTCTTGGAAGAGATTGTGTGACTTCATAAGATTGATTCCTTTAAATGCTTGGTAGAATTATTTAATTCTTTAAATGCTTGGTAGAATTCTCCAGTGAAACCATCTGGGCCTGAATATTTTTTGGAAGCTTTTATATAATGAATTGCAATTTAATAGGGCTATTTATATAATCTATTTCATCTTTATGAAAATTTTAGTAGTTTGTGGTATCTGAAGATTGGTCAATTTCTTCTAAATTATATTCATGAATATAAATGTGTTTACAGCATTCCCTTTTGTAATTAACTAATTATTTTATTGTGGATATTATTTATTTTCAGATTTAACCCATTGGAATTAATAATTATTCAAAGTGTGTATACATTTTTTGGGACACCCTGTTTATATATACACTGAGTGGCCAGATTATTATGATCTCTGACCGCATAATAATCTGGCCACTCAGTGTATAGATATATATATATTAGAGGCCCAGTGCATGAATTCGTGCATGGGTGGGGTCCAGCCAGCCTGGCCAGGGGGAGGGGACATGGGCAGTAGGTCGGCCTGCCTGCTGGTCGAACTCCTGGTCGAGGGGACAATTTGCATATTAGCATTTTATTATATAGGATATACACTGAGTGGCCAAATTATTATGCGTTCAGAGATCATAATAATCTGGCCACTCAGTGTATATATAAATTTTGCCATTTTAACCATTTAAAAAACTGTTTTTTTAGAAGTTTTAAGTTCTCAAAAAAATTGAGAGAAATGTACATAGATTTCCCATATACTCTCTGCCCCTATGCATGTAGAGCCTCCTCCATTATTAACATCCCCCACCAAAGTGGGACATTTATAATAATTGATGAACCTAGATTGACACAGTGTAATCACAATAAGTCCATAGTTTTAATTGCAGTTCACTATTAGTGTTGTACATTCTATGGGTCTGGACAAACAAATTACATGTATCCATCATTATAGTATGATACAGAGTATTTTCCAAGCTTCAAAAACCCTCTGTGCTCCATTGATTTATCCTCCACACATCTAAACCCAGACAACCACTGATCTTTTTACTGTCTCCATAGTTTTGCCTTTTCCATCATGTCATGTAGTTATAATCATACAGCATGTATCCTATTCAGATTGGCATATTTCAGTTAGTAATATACACACAATCTCTTTTCACAACTTGATACCTCATTTCTTTTCAGTGATGAAGAATATTTAATTGTATGGATGTATCACTATCCATTAACCAAGTGAAATACACCGTGGTTGCTTCCAGGTTTTGGCAATTATGAATAAAGTTGGTATAAACATCTGTGTGCAGGTGTTTGTATGGATATAACTTTTCAACTCCTTTGTGTAGATACCAAGGAATGCAATTGCTGAAATGTATAATAGGGGTGTATTTAGTATTAAAAGAAAATGCAAAACTGACTCCCAAAGCTTCTGAATCATTTTGCATACCTACTAGCAGTGAATCAGAGCAACAATTATTTTACATTCTTGTCAGCATTTGGTATTGTCAGAGTTCAGGGTTTTGGACATTCTAATAGGTGGGTAATACTATTGCATTGTTCTATTTTTCCATTTCACGGGTGGCATCTGATGTAGAGCATACTTTCATATATTCATTTGCCATCCGTATATACCTTCTTTGGTAGGTGTCTGTTATGATCTTTAGCCCATTTTTAAATTGGGCAGCTTGTTTTCCTATTGTTGCGTTTTAAGAATTCTTTCCATAATTTGAATAACAGTCCTTTATCAGCTGTGTCTTTGAAAATATTCTCTCTCAGTCTTTGGCTTCTCATTCTCTTAACAGTGTCTTTGCAGAGCAGAAGTTTTAAGTCTAGCTTATCAATAATTTCTTTTATGCATTGTGCCATTGGTGTTGTATAAAAATTTATTGCCATTCCCAGGGTCATGCAGGTTTTCTTCTCAGCTATTGTCTAGGGTATTTATAGTTTTGCATTTTATCCGTAAGCCTGTGATTCAATTTTGGTTAATTTTTGTAAAGGGTGTAAGGTCTATGTCTAGATTTTACTTTATTTTTGGTATGTGGATGTCCACTTGTTCTAGCACTATTTGTTGAAAAGACTGTTATTGCTACATTGTATTGCCTTTGGTATTTTGTCAAAGGTCAGTTGACTATATATGTGGGTTTATTTCTGGGCTCTATTCTGTTCCATTGATCTATTTGTCTATTCTTTTGTCAATAGCATCCTGTCTTGATTACTGTAGCTTTATAGTAAATCCTGAAGTTAAGTAGTGTTAGTACTCCAACATTCTTCTTCTTCAATATTGTATTGGTTATTATGGGTCTTTTGCTTTTCTATGTCAATTGTAGAATCATTTTATCATTATTCAAAAAATAATTTGCTGGGGATTTTAATTGAGATTGTATTGAATAGATAGATCAATTTGGGTAGAACTGACATCTTGACAATACAGTCATCCATCACTTAACAATAGGGATATGTTCTGAGAAATGTGTGGTTAGGTGGTTTTGTCATTGTGCAAACATTGTAGAGTGTACTTACACAAAATTAGATAATATATCTTCTACACACCTAGGCTAAATGGTATAGCCTAGTGCTTCTAGGGAGAATGTTACTGTACTGAATACTGTAGGCAATTGTAACACAAGTGTAAGTATTTGTGCATCTAAATATCCCTAACCATAGAAAAGGTACACTAAAAATATGGTATAAAGATTTAGAAAAGGTACACATGTATAGGGCACTTACCATGAATGGAGCTTGCAGAACTGGAAGTTGCTTTGGGTGAGTCAGTGAGTGAATTGTGAGTGAATATGAAAGACTAGTGCATTACTGTATACTATTTTATAAACTTTATAAACACTGTACACTTAGGCTACATTAAATTTATATAAATAATTCTTTCCTTAGTAATAAAATAACCTTAGCTTACTGTACACTTTTTCCTTTGCGAAAAAATTTTTAATCTTTATTGTTGAAAGTATTACATATGTTACTTTGCAAACTTTTAATTTTTTTTAACTTTTTGGCTTCTTTTGCAATGACACGTAGCTTAAAACACAAACATGTTGTACAGTTGTACAAAAGTATTTTCTTTCCTTATATCCTTATTCTGTAAGCTTTTACTATTTTATTTTCTTTTACTTAAAAAAAATCCTAAAACAGAGCACACAAATTAGCCTAGGCCTACACAAGGTCAGGATCATCAATTATCAATTACTGTCTTCCCACCTCCATATCTTATTCCATTGTAAGGTCTTCAGGGGCAATAGCACACATGGAGCTGTCATGTCTTATAACAATAATGCCTTCCTCTGGAATATCTTCTGAAAGAACTGCCAGAGGCTCTTCTTTTTTAAATTTAATTTTATTTTTTTAAATATTACAAATAGTAGTACATATGTCTCCTTTTTTTCCCCATTGACCTTCCCCCGGCCTCTCCTACCCCTCAGCACATGCCCTCACCACCCCCCGCCCCGTGTCTTGTATCCATTGGTTATGCTTATATGCATGCATACAAGTCCTTTGGTTGATCTCTTACCTCCCCCTAACCCTGCCCAGCCGTCCTGTTGTAATTTGACAGTCTGTTCCATGCTTCTCTGCCTCTGTATTTATCTTTTTGTTCATCAGGTTATAATGTTATTATCAATAAATGAGTGAGATCATGTGGTACTTTTCTTTCACTGACTGGCTTATTTCATTTAGCATAATGTTCTCCACTTCCATCCATGCTGCTGCAAATGGTAAGAATTCCTTCTTTTTTTATAGCAGCATAGTATTCCATTGTGTAGATGTACCATAGTTTTCTAATCCACTAGTCTGCTGATGGGCATGTAGGCTGTTTCCAAATCTTAGCTATTGTAAATTGTGCTGCTATGAACATAGGGGTGCATATATCCTTTCTGATTGGTGTTTCTGTTTTCTTGGGATATATTCCTAGAAGTGGTATTACTGGGTCAAATGGCAGTTCCATTTTTAAATTTTTGAGGAAACGCCATACTGTTTTCCACAATGGCCGCACCAGTCTACATTTCCACCAGCAGTGAAGGAAGGTTCCCTTTTCTTCGCATCAGAGGTTCTTCTTGAGGAATTGTCAGTCTTCTGAAATATCTCCATGGTGGTTCGCTTGGTTTGTTTGTTCTTTCATTATAGACTTTCTTGTAGGCAAATAATGCATCATAAATATTCCTTTCTTAATGAAAACATTTTGTTGTTGATGTCTATGTTTTCAAACTTTTTAAGGAGATTGTCAAGGTCTTCAAAAGCTTCTCTTAAACCCTTCACTGTGAATTTTCTTGGAGGTTCTTTTTCTTTGTTTCCTGAAGTTTTGTTTCCTCTTACCTCTTCTTTAGCTATGTGTTTCTCTTCCAGTTCCAACAACTCTTCAATAGTCAATTCCTCAAGAACCGCCTCTAAGATCTTCTCAATGTCACCCTCATCCATAGCTAGGTTAAAATTGTTTGCCATCTCAATCAACAATCTTGTCAATTTTGGAACCTCCTCATTCTTGGAAAATCCTTTGATTCGATGGACAAACATCCTTAGCATCTTTTTCCAGATATCAATACACTCTTTGGTGACATCCCCTCAGGCTCAAGCAGGTCTTGACACAGTCATAGATGTGCTGATCCTTCCAGAATTGCATCAGTGCCTTCCTCAAGAGTAGCAATAGCCTGGGCAAAGGTCCTCCTCAGGTAGCAGACCATAAAAGCTGATATAATCCCTTGATTCATTGGTTGGATCAAAGAGGATGTGTTTAGAGGGAGAAACATGATTTTGAAATTGGGATGAAGATTACCAATGAATGGAGGATTTCTGGGAACATTATCAACAATAAGCAAAAACTTGAAAGATATGGAAGGTATGTCATTCTCCAAAGAGTACTTCTCCACTTCTCTGGCATAGCAATTTAGATGAGCATATTGGAAGAGGAGTTGAGACATCAATGACTTCTCATTGCTCCTATAATATACTGGCAATGTGTGCTTATTGATATGCTTGAAGACCCTGGAGTTTTCACCATGCCAGATCAAGAAGGGTTTCAATTTGTAGCCAGCAACATTGCCTCCAAGAAATACTATTAGCCTATCCTTAAAAGCCTCAAACCCTGGCATTGACTTGCCCTGCTTATGGATGAAATTCCTTTTAGGCACCCATTTCCAGAACCGGGAGGTTTTATTCATACTGGAAATTTGCTCTGGCAAGTAATTTTCCCCCACAATCAGCTTATCTAGAATTTTCAAAAAGTCTTCAGCTGCCTTCACATTAGCACTCACAGATTCACTACTCATTTTCACATTACATAATGAATAACAATTCGTGAATCATTTAAACCACGTAGAGGCAGCAGTAAATTCAACATAGTATCTGGGTTCAGCTTTTTCTTTCAACATTGCAATCAAACATTTTGCTTTGGCTGTGATTGTCATGGTGCTGAGAAGGATATGCTTCTTTGTCTGGTCTACTATCCAGGTCATTAGAAGTTTGTCTAATATAGGCCCTTCTCACATTTTTGTTAATCTTGCTGCCTTCAGTGAAGTAGATCCTTTAACAGCTTTTGTTACTTTGTTCTTATTCTTCAAGATTGTAGCTATAATGAAATGGCACATGCTTGATTGGCGAGTAATAACCATAACTGATTTTCCACATTTGTAGTTCTTAATTTTAATTTTGTCACCAGGTCAATTACTTGACATGGCCATTTACTGGAAACATTAGCCATAGATTTGGTATGCTTAGGGGCCATAATGAACAAAACCATATGAAATTAAGTCAAGCACAAGACATGCGGTAAACATGAGATGTATGAGGCTGCTTTCGGCATAAACGTATATGGCATGCTACTTTATAGCAAACTTTATTTTATAAGTAGAAATAGTATACTCTAAAATAACAATAAAATGTATAGTAAATAAACCAATAACATAGCAATTTATTATCATTATCAAGTATAATGTACTGTACATAATTGTATGTGATATACTTTTAAGTGACCAGAAATGCAGTAGTTTTGTTTACACCAGCATCACCACAAACATGTGAGTAAAGCCTTTGGTTACAATGTTAAAAAGTCTATTATAGCACTAGGTGATAGAAATGTTTTTGCTTTATTACAATCTTATGGGACCACTGTTGTATATGAAGTCCATCATAGATCAAAATGCCATTATAAGGTGTATGACAGTATTATGTCTTTTATCCATGGACAAGAAATGTCTCTCTATTTATTTAGCTCATATTATATTTTATTTATCAGAGTTTTGTAGTTTTCCTTATGCAAATTTTTATTGGATCTATCCATATATATCTCATTTTTAGAAGTGCTAGTGTAAATGATATTGTGTTTTTAATTTTAAATTGTACTTATTCATTGCTGGTATATTGGAAAGTGATTAAATTTTGTGTATTAACTTTGTATCTTTACACCTTCCTGCAATTGCTTATTAGTTCCAGGAGTTCTGTCCATTATTTCAGAATTTCTACATATAATCATATATCTGCAAACAAATATAGTTTTACTAGAGGCCCACTACACAAAATTCATGCACTGGGGGGGGGGGCCCTCAGCCCAGCCTGCCCCCTCTCACAGTCCGGGAGCCCTCAGGGGAGCCACAGTCTGGCATCCCTCTGTGGGAGGCAACCGGGCTGATCAGGGGAAGGCGCCACCCCCATCATCCTGCTGCTGCTGCCACTGCTGGCCACCGCAGCTGCCAAGGTTTTTTCATCAACACAGACTCCAGTCCCTTCACCAAGAAAAATGACAACTTTCTTTAGGCATTTTCAAGATGTCTCTTTCATAGGATATGACCTTTCTTTCTTTTCCTTCTTTCTTTCTTTCTTTCTTTCTTTCTTTCTTTCTTTCTTTCTTTCTTTCTTTCTTTCTTTCTTTCTTTCTTTCTTTCTTTCTTTCTTTCTTTCCTTCCTTCCTTCCTTCCTTCCTTCCTTCCTTCCTTCCTTCCTTCCTTCCTTCCTTCCTTCTTTCTTCTTTCTTTCTTTCTTTCTTTCTTTCTTTCTTTCTTTCTTTCTTTCTTTCTTTCTTTCTTTCTTCTTTCTTTCTTTCTTTCTTTCTTTCTTTCTTTCTTTCTTTCTTTCTTTCTTTCTTTTTCTTTCTTTCTTTCTTTCTTTCTTTCTTTCTTTCTTCCTCACATGAGGATATTCTCCCATTGATTTTTAGAGAGCATGGAAGAGAGAGGAAAAGACAGAGAGAAACATCAATGTGAGAGGCACACTTCTATTGGCTGCTTCCTGCATGAGCCCTCACCTGGGCCCCAGCCAGGGAGGAGCCTGCAACCTAGGTACATGCCCTTGATCAGAATTGAACCCAGCTTCCCTGCGGGTTTGTGTTTCCACTCGGGCCCCAGCAGCCCGGTGCCACGGCCGCAGGGCTGGGGCTGGGGGCCGGCCCTGCTGCGTGTTGTTCTCTCTGGCTCCAGAGCCTGAGAGAACAACAGACAGGGCGGCCTGCACCAGGCCCCTCCTCCTGAGCTGGTCATGACCGTTATGGTGTCCTGACCTAATTTGCATATTACATACATATCTTTTTTCTTTCTAATCTGCATATTTTTTATTTTCTTATCTCACTTACTATATTAGCTAGGCCTTCCAGTATGATGTTGAAAAAAGTGGTAAAGAGAGGACATCCTAGCCTTATACCCAACCTTAGTGGGAAAGCTTTGAGGTTCTTACCATTAGGTATGATGTTAGCTGTAGGTTTTTTGTAGATATTCTTTATCAATTTGAGGAGGTTCCCTTCTATTTCTAGTTTACTGAGAGTTTTTTGGTTTGTGTGTTTGTTTTTACCATGAATAAGTGCTGGGTATTTTTAAACACTTTTTCTGCGCATGATATTTTTTAGTGTGTTGCTGTGATGGATTTACACTAATTAATTTTCAAATGTTAAACCATCCTTACATGCCTAAAATAAATCCCACTTGCTCATGCTGTATAATTCTTTTTAGACATTGTTAATATTTTTTAAAATTTTGCATCTATGTTCATGAAAGATATTGGTCTGCAGTTTTCTTTTCTTGTAATGTCTTTGTGTACCCTTTTTATTAGAGCAAGTAGAGGCCCGATGCACAAAATTCTTGCAAGAGTAGGCCTTCCTTCCCCCAGTTGCCAGCACCGGCTTCTCTCTGGCACCCGGGACCCAGGCATCCCTTGCAGAGGGAGGCTCTACCCACCCACCACAGCCCACCATTTGGTGGCCTAGGCCTCCCTCTTTGGGGCAATCATGGAGCCCCCAATTGATCACCCCACCGGCCAGTGGCCTGGGCCTCCCTCTGCGTCAATCATGGGGTGTTGGCCGGGTCCCCGACCAATTGCATAGCACCTGCCTTGGCTGGCCTGGTGCCAGTGGGTGTCATAGCATGGTCCCGGATGGTCGTCTGGATGGTCATTCCGCTGTTTGGCCGTTTGGTTGATTTGCATATTAGGCTTTTATTATATAGGATTGTTTTAATGTCCAATGAATAATCTGTTCTTAATTTTTTGCATAGTTAACCTAGCTAGTTTTAGTAATTTTCGTGATCTTTTCCAAAGAACCAGCTTTTAGTTATGTTGTTTTTCTTTATTAATATCTATTTTTTATTTTGCTAATTTCTGCTCTAATTTTTCTTTCTTCTTTTTTAAGTTTTAATTTGGTCTTTTTCTAATTTCCTAAGGAAGAATCTTATTTTAGATTTTTTCCTCTTTTCTAATTCAATGCTATAAATTTCTCTCTATGTATTTTCACTGTATCCCATAAATTTTGTTAAGTTGAATTTTCATTTAGTTATGAATATTTTTAAATTTATGAGACTTCTTTTATCAAAATGTTATTTAGAAGCATGTTGTTTAATTTCCTAATATATTGAGCTTTTCCAGCCACCTTTTGGTTTCTGATTTCTAGTTTTATTTTATTGTGATCTGAGAATACATTTGATTTCTATTCTTTTATTTGTTTTTCCAGGTTTATTGAGATATACTTGGCATAACATTATGTAAGTTTAAAGTATACAATGTGATGATTTGATACACATATATATTGTAAAGTTATTTACCAAATAAGATCAGTTAAAACATCTTTCACCCCACATCATTACTATTTGGTTATTATGATTACTAGCAGCCCATTTGCAAGAAGAATCCTGCAAGCAGCCGTTGCGGCCACCACACCTGCACCCGCGCGCCGCTGCCGCCTGCCCCGCTTCACCCCGCTCTGCCCCACTCTGCCCCGCTCTGCCCCACCCTGCTCCACCTTGCCCCACCCCACCCAGGCTTTCCCTCTGGCAGCCAACTTGCTTTCCGCTTTTCCTCCCTCTTCCTTCTAAGTTGTCTTCAGTCTTCACTCCTCCTTCCCTCAGCGTATGCAAATTAACCGCCATCTTTGTTTGGTAATTTGCATACTCGCCCGGATTGGCTGGTGGGCATGGCTTTGGCTGGTGGGCATGGCTTGGGCTTAGCGAAGGTGTGGTCAATTTGCATATTACTATTTTATTAGGTAGGATGGTGATAATATAAAATCACTACTCTCATTGAAAGTTTCAAGTATAAAATACAGTATTGCTAAATGTAGTTACATGTGGTACCTTACATCCCTTGAACTTATTCATCTTATAATCAAAAGTTTGTGCACAATAACCAATATCTCTTAATTTCCCCCACTCCTCAGTCCCTGGGAACTACAATTTACTCTTTGTGTCTATGACTTTGATGTTTTTAGATTTCATATGTGAGATAATTCATTATTTAGTTTTGTATATCTGACTTATTTCACTACATATGATGCCCTCAGTGTTCATCAATGTTTTCACAATTGGCAGGATTCATTTTTTATAGATGAATTATATGTATAACATTTTCTTTATACATTCATGTATAGTAGACACTTAGATTGTCTCCATGTCTGGACTATTGATAATAATGGGGTTGTGAACATGGGAGTGTAGATTTCTCTTTGAGACAGTGATTTAATTTCCTTTACATATACACCCAGAAGTAAGATTACTAGATCATACTATCTTCCATAATGTTTGTCCCAGTTTAAATTCCCACCAAATGTGCATCAGGATTCCCTTTCTTCATATCCTCACAAGTATATGTTATCTTTTGTCTTTTTAATAATAGCCCTTCTGGGATGTATGAGATGATATGTTGAGATTTTTATTTTCATTTCTCTGATGATTTCATGTACTTATTGGGTATTTGTACCCATTCTTTATAAAAATGTCTATTCAAGTTCTTTATCCATTTTTCAGTAAGACTTATTTTTGGCTATTGAATTGTTTGAGTTCCTATGTGTTTGGGATAATTTCCCTTTATCAGGTGCATGGTTTGCATATATTTTCTCCAATTCCATAGGTTGAGTTTTCATTTTCTTTATTGCTTATTTTGCTGTGTTTGAACCTTTTAGTTTGATGTAATTTCATTTGTTGGTTATTGCTTTTGTTGGTTGTATTTTTAGTGTCAAAACCAAAAAATCATTGCCAAAACCAGTGTCAAAGAGCTTTGTTCATATATTTTCTTCTAGGAGTTTTGAAGTTTCAGGTCCTTACAATTAAGTCCTTAATCAATTTCAAGTTAGTCATTTTGCATGTGACTATCCAGTTTTTCAAATACCATTTATTAAAGACACAATCCTGTCCATTCTTGGTGCCTTTGTTAAAAATTAGTTAACTATATATGCATGGATTTATTTCTTTTTTTAAAAATATATTTTATTGATTTTTTACAGAGAGGAAGGGAGAGGGATAGAGAGTTAGAAATATCGATGAGAGAGAAACATCGATCAGCTGCCTCCTGCACACCTCTTACTGGGGATGTGCCTGCAACCAAGGTACATGCCCTTGACTGGAATCGAACCTGGGACCTTTCAGTCTGCAGGCCGATGCTCTAGCCACTGAGCCAAACTGGTTAAGGAGGATTTATTTCTTGGCTGTCTGTTTTGTACCATCAGTCTGTGTGTCTGTTTTGTGTGTGTGTGTGTGTGAATATCATCTGTTTTGATTACTAATATAGTTTGAAGAGAAAGTGTGATGCCCCTAGCTTTGTTCTTTTTCAAAATTGCTTTGGCTACTCAAGGCATTTTATGGTTCCATTAAAATTGTAGAATTTTTTCTACTTCTGTGAAAAATTCCATTGGAATTTTGCTAGCAATTGCATTGAATCTACATATTACTTCAGATAATGGGTATTTTAACTTTTCTGATTCATGAACATGGGATATATTCCTATTTATGTGTGCTGTCTTACATTTCTTTAATCAGTGTTTTATAGTTGTCAGTGTGTAGGTCTTTCACTTCCTTGGTTAAATTTATTCCTGGACACTGCCTGGACCCATGTGCCCACCATGGACACCTCCATGACCCGCATGAGTGCCACTAACCAGGAAGGCCTCTCACCCCTGCTGTGGACTTACCCACTGCCACTTCTACTGTAGGGTGGTGTTGCCACCACAGCCCTAGAATCCAGCTGCTCTGCTCCATCACCAGAGCTCGGGGCAGGAACTGTGCTGAAGACTGGGGAGTCTCCCCTTCCCTGGACCTGAGGATACTGAAGGAGCTACAGATCTGTAGGAACTCGTGCTGATGAGCAGAAATGGGACTGGACAGTAGGACTAGGAAGGAGAATCAACCCTGCCTGCCCACCTGAAAGCAGGAGAGGTGCTCTCTTTCCAAACACTGGCAAAACAGCTGTTTCTGACCTGAACTGCAGTGACCTGAGGTAAGGGGGAACAGCCAGGGGCTGGAAATCTGTGCCCTTGCAGGTGGTGGTAAGGAGAAGCCAGCAAGCAAGGCACGGCTAAGGCAATGGAAGGAGAGAAAGTGCCTCCCCATCCCAAGCTACTGGCAGCACTCCCAACACTAGCCTGGTCAAACACAAACAATCCTTGCCAAGACTAAGATAACCTTGCAGAGCCCAGCTCCATGGGAGAAGGGAAAACAGCTCAGAACAGGGACACTCAAGATGTGAGATTCAAAGCAGAATCAGCCTCTGGGCTAAGGAGGCCCCATCCACTGGACTACTAAGAGCTTCAACCTATCTGGCCTCAATCACGTTGTCAAGGGCCAGAAAAGGACAGTGACTCACACTGGCCTGCACCAGAGAAGCTCCTGGCAGTCCCATGATAGACACACCAAGGAACCAAATTCAGAGCAAAATCCAGTGAGCTCCATAAATAGCGGACCCAAAAGTTTTTGAGTGTGTGAGGTTATAACTTTTGAGTATGTGTCGGGGTGACTTTTGTTTTTTGTTGTCTGTTTGTTTTCCCCATTTTTTCTCTCTTCTCTTTTTTTCTTGCATATCTCTAATTTCTCTATTTCCTTGGATTCTATTCTATTTTTGTCTCTTTTTATTGTTATTATTAATATTTCTCATTTTATTTAATTTTTATCTTCTCTTTTTTCTGTTTAACTTTTCCTATGTATATCTTAATATATCCATTATTACCATTTTGAAACCATTACTATTATTTCATTTATAATTTATTTTCTGTTTCCTTGTCTTTTTCATCCCTATACTATTTTTTTTTGCTTACTTCTTACTCCCATATTACAATTTTTAATTCTTTTCTTTCTCTGTTTTTCTTTTTATATCCCCTCTAAGTCTTTGATTTAGTTCTTTTAGTATTCTTTTCATTTTTTTCTTTGTTTTGCTTTGTTTTCTTTTCCCCTCTTAGTCTTTCTTGTTGGTGCTTTGCATAGCTTGATTTTCATGGTGTTTTTTATTCAGTCCTATTGTGTTTTATTCTCTTCTGTGAGCAACTATATAACAGCTGGCACCGTGAGGTTGGGGTTGATCCTCACTGTCAGCTAGTCACAAGGGAGATACCTCCCATAAATGGGACATCAACAATCTAGTCCCATTTGCAGCAGAAGAGCCCAAATAATGCACATAAGGGGCAATCTTAGAGCATCCAGCTCAAGAGATCAAAGAGACTGCATCACTGGACCCATCAAGACACTTTCTAGATAAGGCTATTCCACAAAGACTGGGAGACATAACAGTTCTATCTAATACATAGAAACAAATACAAAAAGACAGCTAAAATGGGGAGACAAAGAAACAAACCCAAAATGAAAGAAAAGGAGGAGTCTCCAAAAAAGAACTAAATGAAATGAAGGAAAAAACCTATCAGACATAGAATTCAAAGAAATAGTTATAAAGTGCCAAAGAAATTGGCACTTAGGGCAAATTACAACAGCATGAAAAAGGAAATAGAAACCATGAATAAGAAACAGACAGGTAAAAACCAAGATGGTGGCATAAGGTATACACCTGTACGTGCTGCCTCTCACAACCACACCAAAACTACAACTAAAAGACAAAATGACTATCATCCAGAACCATGGGAAAGCTGGCTGAGTAGAAGTTCTGCAACTGGAAGGAAAGAGAAAAGCTCATTGAGACTGGGTAGGACGTGCAGAGGTGCAGAAAAGCAGAGGTACGGAGGCACACAAATCGGGCTGGTGACTGGGTGGGCTGTTTTTTTCAATTGAAAGGGAGATACAAGCTCCAGACTGCTCTGAACTCCAGTTTCCAACGATACTCGGAAGACCCAGACTCCTATGGGGAGAAACTGGTCTGTCTAGCATTGGGTCGGAAAGTGAGGGTGGCTTTCTCGCAGAGGTGCTTGAAGAAATCATTGTTTACTGCCCTGGGGCATGGGACACGGGGACGTGGAAATGCAGAGACTCAAAGATGGCCTACTGGCAGCCATCACTGTTTGCTACTCCCTGGTGAGTCCCTGAGACCCCGCCCCACCCAATTTACAAACCTACCTAAACTGTGTGCAGCGGCTTTTGCATATAAATGGCCTGCCCTTTCCCAGATTAACCTAACAAATTGCAGTTGTGGCAGAGAGCTCCAACACTTCCGAACCCCAAACAAAGAGGAGAAATCTGCAGATCTCACTGTAGCCCCTGTTGGGTGGCCTCAGACAGTAGCTGACTTGCACATCCTTGGATATTCAGGAGCCAGTGTACCTAGTGGTCAGTGTGAGATGACACCAGATTTCAACTCATCACATCCATAAGCGACACACTCAAGAGGCACACTCAGTGAGCACCAAAGCCCCACTGAAGCAAGTCCTGCCCCATAAGGGTGTCTCCAGCACAGCAGTTCTTCTATTACAGACACAGCTGACCCACACAGCCAATTGGCCTAGAGGTCAATTACTCCCAGTGTACCAACAACAATCAAGGCTGAACTACAAGACTGTGCACCTAGCCCACAAAGGGGTGCACCAAGAGTGTCCACCTCAGGTGATTGGGGAGGCTGAGCCACTGGGCCCTATAGGTCACCTACCACACAAAGCCACTCCATCAACACAAGGAAGCAGCCAAAATGCGGAGACAAAGAAACATGTCATGAATGAAAGAAATGGAGGAAAGCAAACTACTGGATATAGAGTTCAAAACCAAAGTTATAAAGTTACTCAAGAATCTTCTAGAAAACACCAAAAAACTTAGTGAGACCTCCGAGGAACTTAGTGAGACCTTCAAGGATCTTAATGAGAATGTAAAAAAAATGGAAAAGGACAAGTCAGAAATGAAGCATACACTGTCTGAAATAAAGAATAATATACAGAAATACAACAGTAGACTAGAGGACCCCAAGAATCAAACCAAAGATTTGAAATATGAGGAAGCAAAAAACACCCAACCAGAAAAACAAAAAGAATCCAAAAATATGAAGATAGTGTAAGGAGCCTCTGAGACAACCTCAAGCATACCAATATCCGAATTATGGGGGTGCCAGAAGAAGAGAGAGAGCAAAATATTGAAAACCTATTAGAAGAAATAATGACAGAAAACTTTCCCTACCTGGTGAAAGAAATAGACTTACAAGTCCAGGAAGTGCAGAGAACCCCAAAACAAAAGGAATCCAAAGAGGACCACACCAAGATACATCATACTTAAAATGCCAAGGGCAAAAGACAAAGAGAGAATCTTGAAAGCAGCAAGAGAAAAACAGTTAGTTACCTACAAGGGAGTACCCATATGACTGTCAGCTGATTTCTCAACAGAAACTATGCAGGCCAGAAGGGAGTGGCAAGAAATATTCAAAGTGATGAACAGCAAGAACCTACAACCAAGATTACTCTACCCAACAAAGCTATCATTTAGAATTGAAGGTCAGATAAAGAGCTTTACAGACAAGAAAAAGCTAAAGGAGTTCATCACCACCAAACTAGGATTATATGAAATGCTGAAGGGTATTCTTTAAGAAGAGGAAGAAGAAGAAAAAGGTAAAGATAAAATTATGAACAACAAAGTGACAACAAATACATATCTATCAACAAGTGAATCTAAAAATCAAGTCAATAAAAAATCTGATGAACAGAATAAACTGGTGAATATAATAAAATCAGGGGCATAGAAAGGGAGTGGACTGACAATTCTCAGGGGGAAGGTGGTGTGGGGGGTGCAGGAAGAGATTGGACAAAAATCTTACACCTATCATCTCAGGGTAAAAGTGCGTAACATATAATGAACCTAAAGCAGTCACATTTTAGTGCAAAAAAGTAAAATTTAAAAGCTATCAAGATTACAGCATAAAATTTCCAAAAGCCTCCCAATATTTAAACCAAAAAAGGGGGGATAGTAGAAGAATACCATGTAAGGAAAAATATCCTGCAAATAAATTACATCTAGAAAATTTTTACTTTAGAAAATTAACTTTCATTTGTAATGCTAACAGCCAGTCACCCAGGTAAAACATTCATGGTGTCAAAACAAGCCAAAGGAAAATCGTTTGGGCAAAAAAATGAAAAAGGATCGCAAGTCAAATTTATAGAAAATATTCCTTTATTAACTTTTGGTCAAGAATATGTTTGTATATTTTCAGAAAACAACTCCGAGACACGTGGATTCCTGCAACAGAGAGGAATTGACAGGAGTGTTCCAGCCATGAAGTCAGAAGAGAAACAGTCCAGAGATGGAAGACGCTGACGATGCCTTGCCATACTAGCAGTCAGCAGATATGCGTCACTGCAGATTGCCCAGGACCAAACCAGAGAGGGTCGGACCTGCATTACCACGATTTGTCCACCATCCAGAACTGAAATATCATTGCTGTTATGAACACATAAACAACTGTTGGACATAGAAACCGGGACTCAAAAGAACTGTTGGCCCAGAAAGAAACTCACTATAGACTGATTCATTTGCCTCTCAGCATAACTATTATTGCTTGTCTCATTTTCGGTTCCTATAAGTGTATTCCTAGTATCACATGAGCTCACTCATCTAGGGGAAAAGATGAACATCATAGACTGAAGAACAAGAACAGCATTGATCAGACTGTCAGACCTCAGAGGGAAGAAACTCTTGAATCGAAGATACAAATTTTCTTTAAAGAATAAACTCTCCAGCCTGGCGGGTCAGTGGTTGAGCGTCAACCCAAGTACCACAAGGTTCCAGATCAGAGCACATGCCTGGGTTGTGGGCTCCATCTCCAGTAGGGGTGAGCTGGAGGAAGCTGATCAAGGATCCTCTCTCGTCATTGATGTTTCTATCTCTCTCTCCCTCTCCCTTCCTCTCTGAAATCAATAAAAATACTTGTAAATAAAAAAAAATCTTACACCTATGGATGAGGACAGTGGCAGGGGGGAAGGGCATGGGGTGGGGGGGAAAATCAGGTGGAAGGGAGCTATGGGGGGAAAAAGAGGAACATCTGTAATAATCTGAACAATAAAGATTTCTTTAAAAAAAGAAACAGACATAACTGAAGAATGATGTAACTAACATCAAGAACACACTGGAAGGAATTAAAAATATATTGGACTAAGCATAGGACTGAATCAGCAATTTAGAAGAAAATATAGAAATACATATCCAATTAAAGCAGGAAATAGAAAAAAAGAGTTAAAAAGCAGGAGGATAGCTTAAGGGAGCTCTGGAGTAACAAGAAATGTTACAACATACACATCATAGGAAAACCAGAAGGGGAGGAATGTGAGCAAGGAACAAAGAACCTGTTTGAAGAAATAACAGAAAACACCCCCAACCTGGTGAAGGAAACAGTCACACAAGTTCAGGAGGTGAAAAGAGTCCCATTCAAGATCAACCCAAAGAGACCCACACCTAGATACATCATAATTAAAATGACAAACATTAAAAATAAAGAAAGAATCCTAAAAGCAGCAAGAGAGAAAATTACCAACAAAGGAATTCCCATTAGAATGTCAGCTGAATACTCAATAGAAACACCTCAGGGAAGAAGGTAATGGCATGAAGTATTCAAAGTAACGAAGAACAAAGGCCTGAATCCAAGACTACTGTATCCAGCAAGAGTGTTATTTAAAATTGAAGTTGAAATGAAAAACTTTCCAGACCCTCCCCCCAAAAAAGGTTAAAGGAGTACATTACCATCAAGCTAGCAATGCAACAAACGTTAAAGGGACTTCTTAAAGAAGAAGAAAAGGAGAGAGAGAGGATCATAGGCATAAAAAAATAAAATTGGCAATAAATAAATACCTATCCTATCTAATAAAAGAGTAATATTCAAATTGACGATCACACCAACACACAAGATGGCTGCCCCCATGTGGTCAAAGATGGCTGCCCTGATGTGGACACAAGATGGCCACCACAAGATGGCCAACAGGGGAGGGCAGTTGGGAGGGACCAGGCCTGCAGGGGAGGGCAGTTGGGGGTGACCAGGCCAGCAAAGGAGGAAAGTTGGGGGCGACCAGGCCTGCAGGTAAGGGCAGTTGGGGGGGTGACCCAGGCCTGCAGGGGAGAGCAGTTGTGGGGGACCAGGTCTGCAGGGGAGGGCAGTTGGGGGGACCAGACCTGCAGGGGAGGGCAGTTAGGGTGACCAGGCCTGCAGGGGAGGGCAGTTAGGGGCAATCAGGCTGGCAGGGGAGCAGTTAGGCATCAATCAGGCTGGCAGGAGAGTGGTTAGGGTGTGATCAGGCTGGCAGGCAGAAGCAGTTAGGGGCAATCAGTAAGGCAAGCAGGCGAACAGTTGGGAGTCAGCAGTCCTGGATTGTGAAAGAGATCCCAGATTGGAGAGGATGCAGGCTGGGCTAGGGACACCACCCCCCCTGTGCACGAATTTTGTGCACTGGGCCTCTAGTCAGTAATAACCTTAAATGTAAATTAATTAAATGCTCCACTCAAAAGACATAGGGTGACTGAATGGATAAGAAAATATGACCCAGACATATGCTGCTTACAAGAGAGCCACCTCAAAACAAAAGATACAGACAGACTGAAAGTGAAAAGATAAAAAAAAATATTCCACACAAATGGAAAGGAAAACATAGATGGGGTAGCAATACTTGTATCTAACAAAATAGACTACAAAACAAAAGCTATAACAAGAGAAAAAGAAGGCCACTACATCATACTAAAGGGAATGATACAACAAGAAAAGATAACACTTGTAAACATATATGCATTCAATACAAGAATAACCAAATATACTAAAAAAATGCCTGATGGACTTTAAGGGAGAGATATACAGCAAGAAAGTCACAATAGGGGATTTTAGCACCCCACTGCCATCACTGACTAGATCTTCCAGACAAAAATTCACTCTAGATCAGATGAATATAACTGAAATTTACAGAATATTTTCCCCAAAGCTTTAGAATATACATTTTTCTCAAGTGCACATAGAACATTCTCAAAAGAAGATGACATGATAGGGCATAAAACAAATCCATACAAATTCAAGAAGATTGATATAACACCAAGCATCTTCTCGGATAACAATGGCATGAAGTTAGGAATTAACTACAATTAAAAAAAACTTTAAAAATCACTCAAATACATGGGGGAGGTTAAATAGCATGTTATTAAACAATGAGTGGATTACCAATGAGATAAAGGAAGAAATAAAATATTCCCTGGAAACAAATAAAAATGAAAACACAACAACCCAAAACTTATAGGATACAGTAAAAGCAGCCCTGAGAGGGAATTTCAAAGCTTGCCTTAAGAAATAAAAAAGAGCACTAATAAACTATCTAACCCTACAACTACTAGTAAATGAATTGGAAAAAGAAAGTCAGAAAATCCCAGAGTAAGTAGAAGGATGGAACAAATAAACATCAGAGGGGAAATAAATGACATAGAGACTTAAAAAAAAAATAGAAAATAAGAAAATAACAGTACAAAAGATCAATGAATCCCAGAGCTGGTTCTTTGAAAGGATAAACAAAATTGATGAACCTTTAGCTGGACTCATCAAGAAAGAAAGAGGACCCAAACAAATAAAATCAGAAAGGAAAGAGGTGATACAAGAACGAACACCACAGAAATACAAAGGATTGTAAGCAAGTGCTATGAACAACTATATGCCAACAAACTGGACAACCAGGACAAAACGGACATATTCCTAGAAAAATACAATGTTCAAACTCAATCAGGAAGAAACAGAAAACCTGAATAGGCCAATAACAACTGATGATAGTAAAGCAGTAATTTAAAAACTCCCAGCAAACAAAAGCTCTGGTTTGGTAGGCTTCACAGGGGAGTTTTACCAAACATTCAAAGAAGAATTAACTCCTATTCTTCTCAAACTATTCCAAAAAATTTAAGAGAAAAGAATACTTCCAAGATCTTTTTACAAATCCAGTGTTATCCTAAGTTCAAAAACAGATAAAGACACTATACCAGTAAAAAAATAAAATTACAGGCCAATATCACTAATGAATATAGATGCTAAAATCCTCAACAAAATATTAGCAAATCAAATCCAGGAATATATTTAAAAGATCATACACCATAAATAAGTGGGTTTTATTCTGGGGATGCAAGGTTGGTACAATATTTGCAAATCTATAAATGTGATACATCACATAAACAAGATGAATGATTAAAATCACAAGATCAGAGGATGGAGAAAATGGTGGCTGAATAGAGACGTGTTCTGAGCCTGATCCTGGGGCAGAGCGTAAGAACCACTGAGGTTCGCACAGGGAGTGTCTGTTGGCAAGCTAAGGGACAACTAAACTCCAGGAGAAGTTGGGGGAGTGCTAGGCAGGGTTCCCCTGACCATGCAGCACCCACAGTGGCTGGGCCCCCTCCCGGAGCTGCAGGCTCAGAGGGGGAAACCTCGCCATCTTGCAAAGGAAGGAGGATTTTATTGGAAGCCTGACTTTCTGCGACAACGGCAAACACTGAACAGCTGTGAGCACCAGAGTACTTGTCCCCAAAGGCTCAAACACGCAGATTCAAAGGAACTCTTCACTGCACCAAGGAAAGGTCAGATTTTGCTTGGGATAAGGTGAGATTTCACCTGGGACGGCGGAGGGAGAGGGAAACGCGTGAGCGGCAGGAACTGCAGGACCAGGGAAGTCTGTGCCTAGAAAAGTCTGCGGCTGTTGGGGCTACCGTGATCCGTGAATGTGGAAGGGGGTCCTCTGAGCTGCTAACAGAAGGGATCTCTAAAAAGCAACCCATTTTGATCTGATGAGGATGGTCAGACTAAGAATTTTCAAAGGAGTGCAGGCTGCTTAGTCTTGCATGCAGACCCAATGTCCGCACACTTGGGCTTTTTCTGATTCTGATTACTAAGCCCAATACATAGGAAAACCCAGTTGGGGAATACCCTGAGAGACTGCAGGGGGAAGTTGTTTCTCCGGAACCTGGGGAGCAGAGCTGAGAGTGACCATCGGAGAGGCAGCTCTGAGGCGCACACCTCCACAAACCGGTTGTGAGTGCCATAGGGACAAAAAAAAAAAAAAAAAAAAAAAAAAAAAGAAAGCTAGAGATGCCCGGAAGTCAATCCAGAAACACTGCCCCCAGGGGCTGAAACACAAATTGTATCTGGTGCAATCAAAAATAAGTACGAGAAATTAAGACACCGCAGGCTTAAAAATCAGGACTGGCTTATAACACTGAGGAGCAGTGGAAAGAAGGGAACTGCAATACAGCCCAGACTGGGAAACAGGCGTACCAAACAGAACAATAGAGGAAGTGAATGACCGCCACTACTGCACATTTTATTCTTCTTATTTTTTATTTTAATTTAATTTTTTTATTTTAATGTTTTATTTTTTATTTTCATTTTTTGCATCTTTTACTTAAGAAACTAATTTTTTTTCTTTTTCTCACTCAATTTTCACCTTCTTATTATTACATTTTTATTTTCAATCAGCATTTTATTACTATTATTTTACTTTTTTGTGTGTGTCATTCGATTTTCTCTTTGTTTTATTTTAGGATTAGTGTCCTACATTCTATTTGCATCTTCCTTTAACATCGTTTTACCCTATCTCAACACTAACTTTAGGCCATCACTCTCTTCCTAACCTTTCCCCTTTTGGTCTCCTGTTTATCTTAACCCTTTCTGGCTTTAGATTTTCCCTATGCTTTCCGTTTACCCTCTGCTAAAATTTCACCCTACTTATATATCTAATTTCCAACCCCCTGCTCCAAGTCCATACACACCTCTTTCTACGCTACCTTAACTAAAAAAAAAAAATGTTGATTAGATTGAATTTTTATGCTTTTTTATGAGATTGTTTTGCTTATTCTTTTTGCTTGTTTGTTAGGTTCTTTGTTTTGTTTTGTTTTTGTTTGTTTTTTACTTCTGTTTTCCCTTGCCTCACTTGATATTAGTTGGTGTTGTAGTTTGTATTAATCTCCAGGTTCGTGTTGCTGGCATTTGCTGGGATTAGTGGTTGTTATATTGGACTTTACTCCCCATATTTATAGTTTGTTCCCCTTTTCTCTCTTAGTATCGTTCTTGTCTCTCTTACATTTTTTCTTTCTCTTTTCTTTTTTTCTTCTCTTTTCCCAAGTTCATTTTCACACTCCTTTTTTTGTTCTTTCTTTTTACTCTTCCTCTTCCTCTCCTATCCCCTAATTTGCCTTTCTCTGGTGGTCACCATTATTGGAGGTTATTACTATCATGAATACAATTCTGTTCAGTGCCTTGTGTGTTGTACCAGGTTGTGTTGTATTTTTTACCTTTAAATCAATGCAGGAGAGAGAGGAACTGTATAACCAGACATCCAGAGAAGAGAGACCATGGGGAGACAAAGAAACAGCCCCCATAGGAAAGAAAAGCAGGCATCACCAGAAAAGGAAGTAAACAAATTAGAGGCAAGCAACCTATCAGAGAAAGAATTCAGAGAAATGGTCATAAGGTGGATGAAAAGAATGGAAGACAAATTAGACAATATGTGTAAGAACCAAGAGGAAATGAAGAAGTACCAAGAAGAAATGAAAAATGACATCGCTGCTGTAAAGATCTCAATAGATAGCATCAAGAGTAGACTAGAAGAAGCAGAGGACCACATAAGTGAGCTTCAAGACAAGATGGAAAAAAATACCCAAATAGAACAGCTTCTAGAACAAAAAACATTAGAAAGCGTGAGGAGAGCCTAAGGGAACTTCAGGACAACATGAAACAAAACAACATCCAAATAATAGGGGTACCAGAAGGAAAGGAAACTGAGCAAGGAATAGAAAACCTGTTTGAAGAAATAATAACAAAAAACCTTCCTGATATAGGGAAGAAAAAACCCACACAAATCCAAGAAGCTCACAGAGTCCCAAGCAAAATGAACAGAGTCCCAAGCAAAATGGGCTTTTTCTGATTCTGATTACTAAGCCCAATAGGAAAACCCAGTTGGGGAATACCCTGAGAGACTGCAGGGGGAAGTTGTTTCTCCGGAACCTGGGGAGCAGAGCTGAGAGTGAACATCGGAGAGGCAGCTCTGAGGCGCACACCTCCACAAACCGGTTGTGAGTGCCATAGGGACAAAAAAAAAAAAAAAAAAAAAAAAAGAAAGCTAGAGAGGCCTGGAAGTCAATCCAGAATCACTGCCACCAGACCAACGCCAAGGCACATTATAATTAAATTGGCAAACACCAACGACAAAGTAAGAATCTTAAAAGCGGCCAGAGAGACAGAAAGTTACATACAGAGGAACCCCCATCAGAATAGCAACTGATTTCTCAACAGAAACTCATCAGGACAGAAGGGAATGGAATGAAATATACAAAGTCATGCAAAGGAAGGGTCTGAATCCAAGAATACTGTACCCAGCAAGGCTATCAATCAAAATTGAAGGTGAAATCAGGAGCTTCACAGACAAAAAAGGACTAAGGGAGTTTATCACCACCAAACCAGCAATGCAAGAAATGCTACAGGGTCTGCTGTAAAAAAAAAGAAATAGGAAGCAACGAAGGAACACAGGGGTAAAGAATAAAAATGGTGACAAATAAGTACCTATCCATAATAACTTTCAATGTAAATGGATTAAATGCCCCAATCAAAAGACACAGGGTAACAGATTGGATAAGAAAACATGACCCATATATCTGCTGTCTACAGGAAACCCACCTCAGAAAAAAAGATGCACACAGACTGAGGGTGAAGGGATGGAAAAAGGTTTTCCAGGCGAATGGAAATGAAAAACAAGCTGGGGTAGCAATACTTATATCTGACAAATTAGATCTCAAAGTGAAGGACATAACAAGAGATAACGAAGGAAACTTCATAATACTAAAGAAAGCAATCCAACAAGAAGAAATAACTCTGGTAAACATATATGCACCCAATACAGGAGCACCAAAATACATAAAAAAAAACTCCTGGAAGATATCAAAGGAGAGATTGACAGCAATACAATCATAGTAGGAGACTTTAATACCCCACTATCACCGTTGGACAAATCCTCTAAACAAAAAATCAGCAAAGAAACATCAATCCTAAATGACTCACTAGACTAGATGGAATTAATTGACATCTTCAGAACATTTCACCCCGGAGAAACCAAGATGGCGGCATAGGTTAAACACCTAACCTACAGCCTGGCACAACAATTTCAAAAATACAACTAAAAGTCAAAACGGACATCATCCAGAACCACAGGAAAGCTGGCTGACTGAAATGCCCACAATTAGAAGGAAAGAGAAAACCACAAGGAAAATCAGAGGAGTCGTAAAAGCCTGAGGTATGGAGACACGGGCGGAGACACGAGCACGCGCGCATGCCGGGAGGATGGAGCCGGAGAGGACGGAGCGGCTGACTGCCTGGCCGGCATTCTCTAGCGGGAAGGAGATAAAAGCTCCAGATTGCGCTGAACCCCACCTCTGACTGCACTGAACCCCAGTTCCGGGCGAGACCCTGGGAAGCCAGGCTCATACTGGGGGAATCTGGGCTGTAAGGAGGAAACACAGAGGAGCGGCGAAAGGCAGAGCTCCAGAGACCCACACGTGAATGTGCACAGAGGACAGACTGTTGCCTGTGCCGCTGAATTGCCCTAGCCGGAAGGAGACAAAAGCTCTGGACCGTGCTGAACCCCAGTTCCGAATGCACTGAACCCCAATTCTGGGCAAGACCCTGGGAAGCCAGGCTCCTATTGAGGGAATCTGGGCTGTAAGGTGGAAACGCAGAGGAGCGGCAAAGGCAGAGCACCGGAGGCGCGCACAGGAATGCGCGCAGAGAATGGTCTGTTGACTGTGCTGCTGAATTGCCCTGGTGGGAAGGAGACAAAAGCGCCAGACTGCGCTGAGCCCCAGTTCCGACTACAGTGAATCCCAGTTCCGGGCGAGAATCTGGGAATCCAGATTCATTGGGGGAGAGACTAGACTGTTTGGCAGCGGGTGAAACTCCAGGGCTCTTTTCTCTCAGAGTTGTTTGCAGGGAATACAGAGGGACACTGAGACCCAGGAACCTCATAGGGCGGGGCTGATGGGATGCCAAGGCTGTAGGCTCCACCCTGAAACTCTGCCCAATCCAAGCTGAGCACAGAGGCTTTTACAATTTTGCAAGTCTAGTTGAATAAGGCTGTCTCCCGGTGTAGACACAGCTGATCCGCACAGCCAATTGGACTGGAGGTCAAATCCTCCCATTGTACCAATAGCAATCAAGGCTTAACAACACCAAGACTTTGCACTCAGCCCACAAAGGGGGGGAGGGTACCAAGAGCGACCACCTAGGGAGATTGGGGAACCTGAGCTACCAGCCCCTATAGATCACTGACAACACAAAGCCACTCCATCAACATAGGGAGGCAGCCAAAAGGTGGAGACACCGAAGCAGGTCACGAATAGAAGGGATAAAGGAAAGTAAACTAATGGACGACACAGTGTTCAGAACCACATTTGTAAGGTTACTTAAGAATCTTCTGGAGGACCAAGATGGTGGCATAGGGCAGATGCCTGATTGTTGCCTACCACAACAATTTTGAAACTGCGGCTGGAGAACAGAGCAGACACCATCCAGAACCACCTTAGGGCTAGCTGGGCGGATGCTCTACGGCTAGAATAAAAGAGAGGGGGACGTGGGATGATGCTGATGCCAATGAGCCAAAGATCACACTTTAAGAACTACGGCTCTGGTGACACAATGGTGGCATGGAACGTGCTCAGCGCGGTTCCCCCGGTGATCTCTGGTGCAGGGGACAGCTCCGCTTGCTGCCAAGCACAGACAGATGAGCCCCTGGGGGTCATGGGGTGGGGGACTCCGCGCTTGCTGACCTCCAAGTCATTCAGGTATCTCTGCACCCCAGAAGTGGCCAGGTGCACACGCCCGGCGACCGGCCGCCGCTGCAGACCCGAGTGCTTTCGCAGCGACCTCGGACCAGCCCGCTGCCGCGCACCAGGCGCACCGGAGCCTCGCCGAGCCTGCCGCCCAGCGACTTCCGTGGCAGCCGCCCCGGAACATTGAGAAAATGGCCGGAGGAATTCTTGAGAAGGAATTAACCGCTGGGAGTTGTAATCGGGAAGACGATGCCCCACTGGGTCCCAGATCCAGGTGCGCTCACCCGGCAACTGGTTGCCGCTGCAGACCCGAGTGCCGCCACAGCGACCTTGGACCAGCCCCCCGCCGTTCACTGGGTGCACTGGAGCTTCGCCAAGCCCGCCACACAGCGAGTTTCACAACAGCCGCCCCGGAGCTTTGAGAAAATGTCCAAAGGAATTGCTGAGAGGGAATGGACTGACAGGAATTGGGATCAAGAAGACGAAGCCCCGCTGGCTCCCGGGTCCGGGTGAGGCCATGCACCCCTGGGTCCAGGCGAGGCCATGCGCCCCTGGATGTGGGTGAGGCCCCACGCCCCTGGGTCCGGGTGAGGCTGGGTCCCAGGTCCGGGTGAGGCCGCGCCCCTGGGTCCAGGAGAGGCTGTGCGCCCCCGGGTCTGGGTGAGGCCACACGCCCCTGGGTCCAGGTGAGGCCACGCACCCCTGGGTCCAGGTGAAGCTGGATCCCAGGTCCGGGTGAGGCCGTGTGCCCCTTGATCCAGGTGAGGCTGGGTCCCAGATTTGGGCAAGGCCGCGCCCCCCTGGGTCAAGGTGAGGCTGGTTCCCAGGTCCAGGTGAGGCCACGTGCCCTTGGGTCTGGGTGAGGCTAGATCCTGGGACCGGGTGAGGCCCTGCGCCCCGAGGCCTGGGTGATGCTGGGTCCCAGGTCCGGTTGAGGCCGCGTGCCCCTGAGTCCAGGTGAAGCTGTGCCCTTGGGTCCGGGCGAGACCAAACCAGAGGGAGTCGGTCTTGCATTACCACCATTTGTCCACCATCCGGAGCTGAAAAGTCATTGCCAACATGTACACATAAGCAACTGGTGGACAATGAAATTTGGTCTCAAAAGAACTGTTGGGCCAGAAAGAAACTCACTACAGACTGATTAATTTTCCTGTCAGCATAACTATTATTGCCCTTCTCACATTCGGTTCTTATAAGTATATTTCTAGTAACACATGATCTCACTCATCTAGGGGAAATGATGAACAACATAGACTGATGAACAAGAACAGACCCAGAAACAAGGAGGCATCGATCGGACTGTCGGGCCTCAGAGGGAGGGTAGGGGAGGATGAGGGTGGGGAGAGATCAACCAAAGGACTTGTGTGCATGCATACGAGCCTAACCAATGCTTAAGGACAACAGGGGGGGTGGGGGCATCCGTGGGGAGGGGTGTGGGATGGAAATGGGGGGATGAGGACAAATATGTGACAACTTAATCAATAAAGAAAATAAAGAAAGAAAAAAAGAAAGAAAGAAAGAAAGAACATTTCACCCCAAAGCCACAGAATATGCATTCTTCTCAAGTGCACATGGGTCATTTTCAAAGATAGACCATATGTTAGGACATAGGCAAAGTCTCTCCAAATTCAAGAAGATAGAAATCATATCAAGCATCTTCTCAGATCACAGTGGCATAAAACTGGAAATCAACTACAATAAAACAATCCAAAGAAATCAAACACTTGGAGACTAAACAGCATGCTATTAAACAATGACTGGGTTACCAAAGACATAAAGGAAGAAATAAAAAACATCATGGCAACCAATGACAATGAAAACGCAACAATCCAAAATCTATGGGACACAGCAAAAGTAGTCCTGAGAGGGAAGTTCATAGCTCTACAAGCCTACTGTAAAAAACAAGAAACAATGGTAATAAAATACCTAACCCAACAACTCAAAGAGTTAGAGAGAGAGCAACAAGAAAAGCCCAGTGTAAGCAGAAGGAAGGAAATAATAAAGATCAGAGCAGAGATAAACAACATTGAGACCAAAAAAGCAATACAAAAGATCAACAAAACCAAGAGCTGGTTCTTTGAAAGGATAAACAAGATTGATGAACTTCTAGCCAGGCTCACCAAGAAGCAAAGAGAGAGAACCCAAATAAACAAAATCAGAAATGAAAGAGGTGAAATAACAACAGACCCTGCCAAAATACAAAAGATTGTAATAAAATACTATGAACAACTATATTCCAACAAACTGGACAATCTGGAGGAAATGGACATATTCCTAGAAAAATATAACCTTCCAAAACTCAATCAGGAAGAACCAAAACAGCTCAACATGCCAGTTATTATGGAACAAATTGAATTAGTCATCAAAAAGCTTCCGGAAAACAAAAGCCTGGGGCCAGACAGCTTCACAGGAGAGTTTTACCAAACATTCAAGGAAGAACTAAAACCTATCCTCCTCAGACTATTCCAAAAATTTCAAGAGGAAGGAACACTTCCAAGCTCCTTCTATGAAGCCAGCATCACCCTAATACCAAAACCAGATAAAGACAACACAGTGAAAGAGAATTACAGGCCAATATCCCTCGTGAACATAGATGCCAAAATCCTTAACAGAATTCTAGCAAATTGGCTCCATCAGTACATCAGAAAGTTCATACACCATGACCAAGTAGGATGTATCCCAGGAATGCAAGGATGGTACAATATCCGCAAATCAATAAACGTGATACATCACATAAACAAATTGAGAGATAAAAATCACATAGTCACATCAATAGATGCAGAAAAATCATTTGACAAAATCCAACACCCTTTCTTGGTAAAAACTCTCAACAAGGTGGGAATAGAAGGATCATACCTCAACATAATAAAAGCTATATATGATAAACCCACAGCAAACATCATACTCAATGGGCAAAAACTAAAACCATTTCCCCTAAGAAGAGGAACAAGACAGGGATGCCCACTCTGACCATTCCTGTTTAACATAGTACTGGAAGTATTAGCTAATGCAATTAGACAAGAAGAAGAAATAAGAGACATCCAAATTGGAAAAGAAGAAGTAAAACTGTCCTTATTTGCAGATGACATGATATTGTACATAAAAAGCCCAAAAGACCCATCAAAAAATTACTAGACTTAATAAATGAATTTGGCAATGTAGCACGATACAAAATTAACGCCAAGAAATCTATGGCATTTCTATACACCAATAATGAACTTACAGACAGAGAGACTAAAAAAGCAATCCCATTTACCATCACACCAAGAAAACTAAGATACCTAGGAATAAACTTAACTAAGTAGGTAAAAGACCTATACACGGAAAACTACAGGACACTGAAAAAAGAGAGAGAGGAAGACGTAAACAGATGGAAGAACATACCGTGTTCATGGATTGGTACAATCAACATTATTAAAATGTCCATACTACCCAAAGCAATCTACAGATTCAATGCACTCCCCATCAAAATACCAACAGCATATTTCACAGACATAGAATGAACTCTCCAAAAATTCATCTGTAATAAAAAAAGACCCCGAATTGCCACAGCAATCCTGAGAAAGAACAGTAAAGTAGGAGGTATCTCAATACCAGACCTCAAGCTGTATTACAAAGGCACTGTTCTCAAAACAGCCTGGTATTGGCACACGAACAGACATATAGATCAATGGAATAGAATAGACAATCCAGATATCGACCCAAACCACTATGCTCAATTAATATTTGACAAAGGAGGCATGAACATACAATGGAGTCAAGACAGTCTTTTCAATAAATGGTGTTGGGAAAATTGGACAGATACATGCAAAAAAATGAAACTAGATCACCAACTTACACCATACACAAAAATAAACTCAAAATGGATACAGGACTTAAATGTAAGATGGGAAACCATAAAAATACTAGAGGAATCCACAGGCAGCAAAATTTCAGACATATACCAAAAGAACTTCTTCACTGACACAGCCCCTAGGGCAATGGAAGCTAAAGAGAAAATTAACAAATGCGACTACATCAAAATAAAAAGCTTTTTTACAGCAAAAGAAACCATCAACAAAACAACAAGAAAGCCCACTGTATGGGAGAACATATTTGCAAATGCTATCACTGATAAAGGTTTAATGTCCAACATCTACAGGCAGCTTATGCAACTTAATATAAGTAAGATAAATGATCCAATAAAAAAATGGGCAACGGACTTAAATAGAATCTTTTCAAACGAAGACAGAAGGAAGGCCAAGAGACATGAAAACATGCTCAACGTCACTAATTATCCGAGAGATGCAAATCAAAACAACGAGGTACCATCTCACACCTCTCAGAATGGCTATCATCAACAAATCAACAAACGACAAGTGCAAACGAGGATGCGGAGGAAAAGGAACCCTTGTGTACTGCTGGTGGGAATGCAGACTGGTGCAGCCACTGTGGAGATCAGTATGGAGTTTCCTCAAAAAAACTGAAAATGGAACTCCCATTTGACCCAGTAATCCCACTCCTGGGAATATATCCCAAGAAACTGGAAACACCAATCAGAAAGGATATATGCACCTCTATGTTCATAGCAGCACAATTTACAATAGCTAAGATTTGGAAACAGCCTAGGTGCCCGTCAGCGTATGACTGGATCAGAAAACTGTGATACATCTATACAATGGAATACTATGCTGCCATAAAAAGAAGGAATTCTCATCATTTGCAGCAACCTGGATGGAATTGGAGATCATTATGCTAAGTGAAATAAGCCAGTAAATGAAAGAAAAATACCACATGATCTCACTCATTTATGGATAATAAAGAACATTATAAACTGATGAACAAAAAGATAGATACAGAGACAGTAAAGCATCAAACAGACTGTCAAATTACAGGGGGAAGGTTAGGGAGAGGTGGGGGAGATAAGAGATCAACCGAAGGACTTGTATTCATGCATATAAGCATATCCAATGGACACAAAACTCTGGGGGGTGAGGCATGTATGGGTGTGGGGTGGGGGGACAATGGTAAGATATGTACACATATGATACCTTAATAAAAAATAAATAAATAAATAAAATCACAAGATCAGCCCTAGCCAGTTTGGCTCAGTGGATAGAGCATCAGCCTGAGGGCTGAAGGGTCCCAGGTACAATTCTGGCCAAGGGCACTTGCTGGGGTTGCAGGCTCGATCCCCAGTGGGGGGCGTGCAGGAGGCAGCCAATCAATGATTCTCTCTCATCATTGATGTTTCTATCTTTCTCTCTCTACCTATTCCTTCCTCTCTGAAGTCAATAAAGAAATATTTTAAAAATCACATGATCATATCAATACACAGAAAAAGCATTCAACAAAATCCAGTACAATATTTGATAAAAACTCTCAGCAAAGTAGGAATAGAGGAATCGTACTTCAATATAATAAAGGCCATATATGACAAGCCTACAGCCAACATTATACTTAATGGGGAAAACTAAAAGCATTTCCAATAACAGGAACAAGGCAAGAATGTCCGCTTTCACTACTCTTATTCAACATAGTACTGGAAGCCCAAGCCACAGCAATCAGACAAGAAGAAGAGATAAAATGCATCTAAATTGGAAAGGAGGAGGTTAAATTGTCATTATTCACAGATGTCATGATATTATACATAGAATACACTAAAGACTCCACCAGGAAACTACTAGATTTAATAAATGACTTTGGCAATACAGCAGTATACAAACTAAACACTCAGAAATCAATTTTTATATTCCAATAATGAACTCTCAGAAAGAGAATTTAAAAAATTAAAAAACACACACACAACATAACACAATCCCATTTGCCACTGGAAAAAAAAAGATACATGGGAATAAAATTAACCAAGGAGGTAAAAGAACTGTACTTGGAAAACTACAGGACTTTGAAAAAGGAAACAGAGGAAGATACAAACAAATGGAAATGTATACCAGGTTCATGGACTGGAAGAATTGACATCATTAAAATGTTCCTACTACCGACAGCAATCTATAGATTCAACACAATCCTCATTAAAACACCAATGGCAGCCCTAACCGGTTTGTCTCAGTGGATAGAGTGTCAGCCTGCCAACTGAAGGGTCCCAGGTTCGATTCCAGTCAAAGGCATGTACCCTGGTTGCAGGCACATCCCCAGTAGCGTGTGTGCAGGAGGCAGTCGATTGATGTTTCTCTCTCATCAATGTTTCTAACTCTCTATCCCTCTCCCTTTCTCTCTGTGAAAAAATCAATAAAATATTTTTAAAAAATAAAATAAAATACCAATGGCATAATTCACAGAAGTAGAACAAATACTCCAAAAATGTATATGGGACCATAAAACACCCAGAGTAGCTGCAGCAATCCTGAAAAAGAAGAACGAAGTTAGATGGATCACAATACTGGGTATCAAAGTATACTACAAACCTACTGTATTCAAAAGAGCCTGGTACTGTCAAAAGAACAGGCATAGAGGCCAATGGAACAGAACAGAGACCCCAGATATTGACCTACAACATTATGGTCAATTAATATTTCAGAAAGGAGGCAAGAATATAAAATAGAATAAAGAGAGTCTCTTCAACAAATGGTGTTGGGAAAATTGGACAGACACATGTAAAATGATTAATCTAGACCACTACCTTACACCATACATAAGAATAAACTCAAAATGAATAAAATACTTAAATGTAAGCCGTAAAACCATACAAATCCTAGATGCAACCTGAGGCAGTAAAATCTCAGACATCTCATGTAGCAGAATTTTTGCTGATACATCTCCTAGTGTAAAAGAAACAAAGGAAAAAATAAACAAATGGGACTACATCAAAATGAAAATCTTCTGCACAGCAAAAGAAATCAGCATCAAAAAGAAAAGGAACACTCTGTATGGGAGAAGATATTTGGCAATGATACATCTGATAAAGAGTTAATCTCCAAAATATATAAAGTACTCATTCAAATTTTAAAAAGGCAAAAAATCCAATTAAAAAATGGACAGAGGACCTGAACAGAGAGTTCTCCAAAGAGAACATACAAATGGCCAAGAAACATGAAAAAGTATTCAAAGTCACTAATCATCAGAGAAATACAGATTAAAAACACAATGAGATATCACCTCACACCAGTCAGAATAGCTAACATCAATAAGTAAACAACAAGTACTGGAAGGGATGTGGAACAAAGAGAACACTAGTTCAGCGCTGGTGGGAATGCAGACCAGTGCAGCCACTATGGAAAACAGTATGGAGTTTCCTCAAAAACTTAAATATGGAACTTCCATTTGATCCAGCTTTCCACTTCTAAGAATATATCCTAAAAACTCTGAAAAACCAATCTGAAAGAATATATGCACCACTATGTTCATAGCAGTATTATTTATAATAACTAAGATGTGGAAACAGCTCAAGTGCCCATCAGTGGATGCGTGGATAAAAAACACCTTGGGACATTTACACAATGGAATACTATGCAGCTGTAATAGAGAGGGATCTCTTTTTTTTTTCATTTTTTAAAATTTCGTTATTTTATTTATTTTTTCTGATTTTTAAAAATTTCTTTATTGATTAAGTTATTACATATGTGTCCTTATCCCCCCATTGCCCCCCAACCCCCCACTTATGCCCTCACCCCCCTGTTGTCTGTGTCCATTGTTTAGGCTTATATGCATGCATACAAGTTATTTGGTTGATCTCTTCCTCTTACCCCCACTTACACTACCTTCCCTTTGAGGTATGACGGTCTGATCGATGCTTCTCTGTCTCTGGATCTGTTTTTGTTCATCAGTTTATGTTGGTCATTATAGTCCATAAATGAGTGAGATCATGTGATACTTATCTTTCTCTGAATGGCTTGTTTCACTTAGCATAATGCTCTCCAGTTGCATCCATGCTGTTGCAAAAGGTAAGAATTCCTTTTTACCACAGTGTAGTATTCCATTGTGTAGATGTACCTCAGTTTTTTAATCCACTCATCTGCTGATGGGCACTTAGGCTGTTTCCAAATCTTAGCTATGGTGAATTGTGCCGCTAAGAAGTTAGGGGTGCATATACATTTTCTGATTGGTGTTTCTAGTTTCTTGGGATATATTCCTAGAAGTGGGATCACTGGGTCAAATGGGAGTTCCATATTTAGTTTTTTGAGGAAACTCCATACTGTTCACCACAGTGGCTACACAAGTCTACATTCCCACCAGCAGTGCATGAGGGTTCCTTTTTCCCTGCATCCTCGTTTGTACTTGTCGTTTGCTGATTTGTTGATGATAGCCATTCTGATACGTGTAAGATGGTACCTCATTGTAGTTTTGATTTGCATCTCTCAGATAATTAGTGAGTTTGAGCATGTTTTCATATGTCTCTTGGCCTTATTTATGTCTTTTTCGAAAAGTATCTATTTAGGTCCGTTGCCCATTTTTTGATTGGGTTGTTTATCTTCCTTCTGTTAAGTTGTATGAGTTGCCTGTAAATGTTGCAGATTAAACCCTTATCGGTGATAACATTGGCAAATATGTTCTCCCATGCAGTGGGCTTTCTTGTTGTTTTGTTGATGATTTCTTTTTCTGTGCAGAACCTTTTTATTTTGAAGTAGTCCCATTTGTTTATTTTCTCTTTAGTTTCCATTGACCTAGGAGCAGTATCAGTGAAGAAATTGCTTCAGCATTTGTCTGAGATTTTGCTGCCTGTAGATGCCTCTAGTATTTTTATGGTTTCCCGTCTTATGTTTAAGTCCTTTATCCATTTTGAGTTTACATTTGTGCATGGTGTAAGTTGGTGATCTAGTTTAATTTTTTTGCATGTATCTGTCCAATTTTCCCAACACCATTTATTGAAGAGACTGTCTTGACTCCATTGTATGTTCATGCTTCCTTTGTCAAATATAATTGAGTATAGTGGTTTGGGTCGATTTCCGGATTCTCTATTCTATACCATTGATCTATATGTCTGTTCTTGTGCCGGTACCAGGCTGTTTTGAGAACAGTGGCTTTGTAATACAGCTTGAAATATGATAATGAGGACCCACCTACTTTGTTCTTCATTCTCAGGATTGCTGCACCTATACAGAGTCTTTTTTCATTCCAGATGAATTTTGGAAAATTGATTCCAGGTCTGTGAAATATGCCGTTGGTATTTTAATGGGGAGTGCATTGAATCTATAGATTGCTTTGGGTAGTATGGACATTTTAATGATGTTGATTCTACCAATCCATGAACACGGTATGTTCTTCCATCTGTTTATGTCTTCCTCTATCTCTTTTTTCAGTGTCCTGTAGTATCCCATGTATAGGTCTTTTACCTCCTTAGTTAAGTTTATTTCTAGGTATCTTAATTTTTTTGGTGCAATGGTAAATGGGATTGCTTTTTTGTCTCTCTTTCTGAAGTTCACTATTGGTGTATAGAAATTCCATAGATTTCTTGGCATTAATTTTGTATCCTGCTACATTTCCAAATTCATTTATTAAGTCTAGTAATTTTTTGATGGAGTCTTCAGGGATTTCTGTGTACAGTATCATGACATCAGTGAATAAGGACAGTTTTACTTCTTCTTTTCCAATTTGGATGCCTTTTATTTCTTCTTCTTGTCTAATCACAATGGCTAGTACTTCCAGTACCATGTCAAACAGGAATGGTGAGAGTGGGCATCCCTGTCTAGTTCCTGTACTTAGGGGAAATGGTTTTAGTTTTTGCCCATTGAGTATGATGTTGGCTGTGGGTTTGTAATATATGGCTTTTATTATGTTGAGGTATGATCCTTCTATTCCCACCTTGCTGAGAGTTTTATCAGGAAAGGGTGTTGGATTTTGTTAAATGCCTTTTCTGCATCAATTGACATGACTATGTGATTTTTAGCTCTCAGTTTGTTTATGTGATGTATCATAGTTATTGATTTGTGGATATTGTACCATCCTTGCATTCCCAGAATAAATCCTACTTGGTTGTTGTATGATCTTTATGATGTAATGCTGGATATGATTTGCTAGAATTTTGTTGAGGATTTTGGCATCTATGTGTTGTCTTTTTCTGGTTTTGTTATTAGGGTGATCCTGGCTTCATAGAATGAGCTTGGAAGTGTTCCTTCCTCTTGAAATTTTTGGAATAGTCTGAGGAAGATAACTTTTAGTTCTTCCTTGAATGTTTAGCAAAACTCCCCTGTGAAGCCATCTGGCCCTGGGGCTTTGTTTGCTGGAAGCTTTATGATGACTGTTTCAATTTCTTCCATAGTTATTCGTCTATTGAGATGTTTAGATTCTTGCTGGTTGAGTTTTGGAAGGTTGTATTTTTCTAGAAATATGTCCTTTTCCTCTGGTTGTCTAGTTTGTTGGAATTGAGCTGTTCATAATATTTTTTAACAATCCTTTGTATTTTAGTGCGGTCTGTTGTTATTTCACCTCTTCCATTTCTGATTTTGTTTATTTGTGTCCTCTCTCTTTGCTTCTTGGTGAGCCTGGCTAGAGGTTCATCAATCTTGTTTATCTTTTCCAACAGCCAGCTCTTGGTTTGATTGATGTTTTGTATTATGTTCTTGTTGTTATTTTTTGTTTCTTTGTTTGTTTTTTTGGTCTCTATGTTATTTATTTCTGCTCTGATCTTTATTATCTCCTTCCTTCTGCACACTCTGGGCTTTTCTTGTTGCACTCTTTCTAATTCTTTAAGTTGTAGAGGTAGCTGATTTACTACCATTTTTTCTTGTTTTTTGAAGTAGGCCTGTAGAGGTATAATCTTCCCTCTCAGGACTGCTTTAATTGTGTCCCATAGATTTTGGATTGTTGTGTTTTTATTGTCATTCGTTTGCACGATGTTTTTAATTTCTTCTTTGATCTAAGTATTTTATTGTTTTTGATGTTATTTCAATGGGAATTATTTATTTTTCACATAGTCAAGCATAAGTGTACAGAAAAGCAGCTAATTTTTCTATGTTGATTTTGCATCCTAAAACTTTACTGAATTTGTTTATTAGTTCTAACAGGTTTCTGTGCAGTCTTTAAAGTTTTGTGTATACAAGAGCTTGTCCTCAGCAAACAATTTTATTTCTTCCTTTCAAATTTGAATGCCTTTTATTCTTTCCTGAGTATCTATGGCTAAGACTTCCCATACTAATGTTCAAAAGGAGTGCTGAGAGTCAGCACCCTTGTCTTGTTCCTTATGTAAGAGGGAATGTTTCTAACCTATCACTATTGAGTATAATGTTACCTGTGGGCCATTATTAAGTTGAGGTATGTTCCTTCTATTTCCATCCTGTTGACAGTTTTTATCAGGAATGAATGTTGAAATTACGATATCTATTGAAGTGATCATAGAGTTTTTGTCTTTCATTCTATTAATATGCTATATTGCGTTTATTGTTTTGTATATATGGAAACATTCTTGCATCCAAGGAATAAATGCCATTTGATCATGATTTATGAGCCTTTTCATGTGCTGTTGAATTTGATTTGCTGGTATTTTATTGAGCATCTACATCTGTATTCATTCAGGATAAAGCCTGTAGTTATCTTTTTGGTTTAGTATCCTTATCTGACTTTAGTATTAAGGTATTGCTGCACTTATTAAATGAGTTTGGAAGTGTTCTCTACTCTTAAATTTTTTGGAAGAGAATGAGAAGAATTTCAGTAAATTCTTCTTTAAATGTTTGGTAAAATTCACCCTTCAAGCATTCTGGTCCTGTGCCCTTCTTGGGAGGTTTTTGGTTACTGATTCAATCTCTTTACCCATTATTAGTTTGTTAAGATTTTCCTGATTCAGATTTTTTTCTCCAAGTAAATGCATGGTTTATTTTTTAAATTTATTGTTGAATGTATTACAGATGTCCCCTTTTTTACTCACCACTGACACCCTCTTCACCATACATTTCCCCTCCAGAGGCCTTCATCCCACTAGTGTCTTTGTCCATGGGTTAAGCAGATATACATATAAGTTCTTTGGTTGATCTTTTCCCTGTCCGCCCCCCACTACCCTCTGAGAATCCTCAGTTTGTTGGATGGTTCCATACCTCTGAATCTATTTCACTTGTCAAATTGTTTGGCTAATTAGATTCTACAAATAAGTGAGATCATGTAATAATTGTCTGTCTCTGACTGGCTTATTTCACTTAGCATAATACTCTACAGGTTCTGCTGTCTCAAAGGTTAAGATATCCTTATTTTTTACAGCAGCATAGTATTCCATTGTGTAAATGTACCAGTTTTTTAATCTATTCATCTATTAATGGGCTGTTTCCAGATCTTAGCTATTGTAAGTAATTTTGCTATTAATATAGAGGTGCATATTTCCAATTGGTGTCTCGGGTTTCCTAGGATATATTCCTAAAAGTGGGATCACTGGGTCAAATGGAAGTTCCACTTTTAATTTTATAAGGAAATTCCACAGTTTTCCTTTGTGGTTGTGCCAGTCTGCATTCCCACCAGCAGTGTAATAGGGTTTCTTTTCCTCACATCCTCCCTTATTTGATTCTGACAGGTGTGAGGTGTTATCTCATTGTCATTTTAATTTGCATCTCTCTGATGATTAGCGACCTTGACCATTTTCTTCATATATCTCTTGGCTATTTGTATGTACTCTTTGGAGAAATGTCTATTTAGGTCCTCTTCCCATTTTTTGATTTGACTGTTTGTCTTCTTTTGTTGAGTTTTATGAGAACTTTATATAATTTGGAAATTAACCTCTTATCAGATGTAACATTTGCAAATATGTTTTGCCATACAGTGGGTTCCCTTTTCATTCTGACGCTGGTTTCTTTTGCTGTGCAGAAGCTTTTTATTTTGATGTAGCCCTATTTGTTTATTTATTCCTTTGCTTCTCTTGCTCTAGGCATTGTATCAATGAAAATTTTGTTACGTGAAATGTCTGATATTTTGCTAACTTCATTTTCATAAAAGATTTGTATGGTTTTGTGACTTATATTTAAATATTTTATTCATTTTTTAATTTATTTTTGTGTATGGGGTAAGGTGCTAGTTTAGGTGTGTTGGTTTTTTTTGCATGTACATGTCCAATTTTCCCCAACACCATTTATGGAAGAGACTGTCTTTACTCTATTGTGTATTCTTGCCTCCTTATCAAATATTAATTGAGCATAATGGCTTGGGTCAATTTCTACATTCTCTGCTCTGTTCCATTGATCTATACAGTATGCTTGTTCTTGTGCCAGTATCAGGCTGTTTTAATTACAGTGGCTTTATAGTATAGCTTGATATCTGGTATTGTGATCCTTCCAACTTGGTACTCCTTTCTCAAGATCACTGAAGCTATTCGGGGTCTTTTTTGGTTCCATATAATTTTTTGGAATGTTTGTTCTAGATCTGTGATATATGCCATTGTTATTTTCATAAGGATTGCATTGAATCTATAGATTGCTTTGGATACTATGGACATTTTGTTGATGTTAATTCTACCAATACATAGACACAGTACATTCTTACACTTGTTTGTAACTTTGTCTACTTATTACTGGGCTTGTTCTACTTTGTTTCCTTCCTTCTACTTACTTTGGGCTTTTCTTCTTGTTCTCTTTCTAGTTCTTTAAGTGTTAGGATTAGACAGTTTATTAGCAATTTTTAGAATGTCCCATGTGAGCTTCAGAAGAATGTATGTTCTATCTCTTTTTTCAATGTTCTATAGTTTTCCAAGTACAGGACTCTTACCTCCTTAGTTAACTTTATTTCTAAGTATCTTAATCTTTTTGTTGCAATGGTAAATGGGGTTGTTATTTTAGTTTCTATTTTTGAGAGTTAATTATTGCTATATACAAATGACAATGATTTCTTGGTGTCAAATTTGTATACTGCTACACTGTCAAAATAATTTATTAAATCAGCAGTTTTTTGGTGTAGTCTTTAGGGTTTTCTCTGTCAATATGATGTCATCTTTGAATTGTGACAGTTTTCCTTCCTGCTTTCCAATTTGAATGCCATTTATTTTTCTTTTTGTCTGGTCGCTGTGGCTAGGACTTCCAGTATTATGTTGAATAACAGTGGTGAAAGTGGACATCCCTGTCTGGTTCCTGATCTTAGGTGAAATGGTTATAGTTTTTGCCCATTGAGTATGATGTTGGCATTTATTATGTTGAGATATGATCCCTCTATTCCCACTTTGCTGAAAGTATTTTTTTTAAAATATGTTTTGGATTTTGTCATTTTTTTTCTGTATCTATGAATATGATTGTGTGTTTTTTGTCTTTCAATTTGTTTATGTGATGTATCATGTTTGTTTTTTTTAATTTGCAAATATTGTACCAGCCTTGCATCCTTTGGGTTTGTGTCTATGTATTAGGTAGATCTACTATGACTCCCAGTCTCTAGTGCAGAACAATGTCAGATGCTGTTTGTGACTGGCCCTGAGTACCCTGTTTGGAGTAATCAGCTATTGACAACTTGTGGCTCCCTCTGATGGGGATGGGTGCCTTTGGAAAGGACTAAGATGTGTATCAAGGTATGCTTTTTCTTATCCTGGGTCCAGAGGAAGACCAGGCAAATACTCAAAGCCTCCAGAGATCTGCCTCTGCCTATACTCTGTTATTCTCAGTCTTAATTAGGCTCAAGTTATTGATCACAGCAAGGCATAGACTCCACAGGGTGGGGCAAGATGTTTTACAACAGGGTAGGGTAATTATTTTCCACCCGAGGCAAAACTGTCCAGATGGTAATGGTCTGACTGAAAAAGATGTCCTCTGTAGTATAAGGGAATGACTCAGCACAGGAAACCAGGGCAGCTGGATTCCCAGCTCTAACCCCAGAGCCCCAACCCTGGATTCTCCTCACACACCTCTAGTTCACTCTGCCCTCCCTCTGCTAGAGCCCAAGGTAAGTGGTTGCACACCAAATTTTGTGAATTGGCCCTTTAAGAGGGTGACTGCATTTCCAGCTATCTCTCCCTGGCAGACAGCAACCCCGCTGCTTTTCACAGCCAGATATTATGTGGGCACCTTCTAAGTTCTTTTGTTCTGAGCTGGGGATCCCAGCTTAGGGTTTAGACCCCAGAGTTCTCAGTGGGTACCCGCCATGCTGAGATATTCCTCCTTAACTTCAGCTGCTGTCTATGGCAGCCTGGCCAGCTCCTTCACACCTCAACACTTCCTATCAGTCTCTATGTGTCTCCACTTTTTAAAAAATATTTTTCATTGTTTAAAGTATTACATATATTAGTACATATATCTCCTTTATTTTCTTTCCCCATTGACCTTCCCCCAGCTTTCCCTACCCGCTGTGGCATACCCTCATCCCACCCCCCACACCCAGTGTATTGTGTCCATTGGTGTGCCTTATATGCATACATACAAGTCCTTTGGTTGATCAATTTCCCCACCCTCCCCAAACTCCCCAGCCTTCCTGCTGTAATTTGACAGTCTGTTCGGTGCTTTACTGCCTCTGTATCTATCTTTTTATTCATCAGATTATAATGTTCTTTATTTTCCATAAATGAGTGAGATCATGAGGTATTTTTCTTTCATTGCCTGGCTTATTTCACTTAACATAATGCTCTCCAGGTCAATCCATGCTGCTGTAAATGGTAAAAGTTCCTTCTTTTTTTATAGCAGCATAGTATTCCATTGTGTAAATGTACCATAGTTTTCTAATCCACTCATCTACTGATGGGCATTTAGACTGTTTCCAAATCTTAGCTATGGTGAATTGTGTTGCTATGAACGTAGGGGTGCATATATCCTTTCTGATTGGTGTTTCTAGTTTCTTGGGATATATTCCTAGAAGTGGGATTACTGGGTCAAATGGGAGTTCCATTTTTAGTTTTTTAGAGGAAATTCCATACTCTTCTCCACAGTGGCTGCACCAGTCTGCATTCCCACCAGCAGTGCACTAGGGTTCCTTTTTCTCCGCATCCTCGCCAGCACTTATCATTTGTTGATTTGTTGATGGTTGCCATTCTGACAGGTGTGAGATGGTACCGCATTGTCATTTTGATTTGCATCTCTCAGATAATTAGTGAGTTTGAGCATGTTTTCATATGACTCTTGGCCTACCTTCTGTCTTCTTTCAAAAAGATTCTATTTAGGTCCATTGCCCATTTTTTTATTGGATCATTTATCTTCCTTTTATTAAGTTGTATAAGTTCCCTGTAGATGTTGGAGATTAAACCTTTATCAGTGATAACATGTGCAAATATATTTTCCCATACAGTGGGCTTTCTTGTTGTTTTGTTGATGGTTTCGTTTGCTGTAAAAAAGCTTTTTATTTTGATGTAGTCCCATTTGTTTATTTTCTCTTTAGCTTCCATTGCCCTAGGAGTGGTATCGGTGAAGAAATTGCTTCCGCATACGTCTGAGATTTCGCTGCCTGTGGATTCCTCTAGTATTTTTATGGTTTCCTGTCTTATGTTTAAGTCCTTTAACCATTTTGAGTTTATTTTTTGTGTATGGTGTAAGTTGGTGGTCTAGTTTAATTTTTTTTTGCATGTATCTGTCCAATTTTTCCCAACACCATTTATTGAAGAGACTCCATTGTATGTTCCTGCCTCCTTTGTCAAATATTAATTGAGCATAGTGGTTTGGGTTGATATCTGGATTCTCAATTGTATTCCATTGATCTATACATCTGTTCCTGTGCCAGTACCAGGCTGTTTTGAGAACAGTGGCTTTGTAATACAGCTTGAAATTTTTATTGAGAACCCACCTACTTTGTTCTTCTTTCTCAGGATTGCTGCACCTATTCAGGGTGTTTTTTCATTCCAGATGAATTTTTGGAGAGTTCTTTCTAGGTCTGTGAAATATGCCATTGGCGTATAGAAATGCCATATATTTCTTGGCGTTAATTTTGTATCCTGCTACATTGCCGAATTCATTTATTAAGCCTATTACTTTTTTGATGGAGTCTTTCAGGTTTTTTTGTGTACAATAGCATGTCATGTGCAAATAAGGACAGCTTTACTTCTTCTTTCCAAATTGGATGCCTTTTATTTCTTCTTCTTGTCTAATTGAAATGGCTAATACTTCCAGTACTATGTCGAACAGGAGTGGCGAGAGTGGGCATCTCTGTCTTGTTCCTGTTCTTAGGGGAAATGGTTTTAGTTTTTGCACATTGAGTATGATGTTGGCTGTGGGTTTGTCATATATGGCTTTTATTATGTTGAGGTATGATCATTCTATTCCCACCTTACTGAGAGTTTTTATCAAAAATGGGTGTTGGATTTTGTCAAATGCTTTTTCGGCAACAATTGATATGACTATGTGGTTTTTATGTCTCAATTTGTTTATGTGATGTATCACGCTTATTGATTTGCAGATATTGTACCATCCTTGCATCCCTGGATAAATCCTACTTGGTCATGGTGTATGATCTTTCTGATGTACTGCTGGATCTGATTTGCTAGAATTTTGTTGAGGATTTTGGCATCTATGTTCATGAGGGATATTGGCCTGTAATTCTCTTTCATTGTGTTGTCTTTATTGGCTTTTGATATTAGGGTGATGCTGGCTTCATAGAATGAGCTTGGAAGTGTTCCTTCCTCTAGAATTTTTTGGAATAGTCTGAGGAGGATAGGTTTTAGTTCTTCCTTGAATGTTTGGTAAAACTCCCCTGTGAAGCCGTCTGCCCCCGGGATTTTGTTTGCTGGAAGCTTTATGATGACTGTTTCAATTTCTTCCATACTTATTGGTCTATTGAGATGATTATATTCTTGCTGATTGAGTTTTGGAAGGTTGTATTTTTCTAGGAATATGTCCATTTCCTCCAGGTTGTCCAGTTTGTTGGAATGGAGTTGTTCATAGTATTTTTTAACAACCTTTTGTCTTTTGGTGGGGTCTGTTGTTATTTTATCTCTTTCATTTCTGATTTTGTTTATTTGGGTCCTCTCTCTTTGCTTCTTGGTGAGCCTGGCTAGAGGTTCATCAATCTTGTTTATCCTTTCAAAGAACCAGCTCTAGGTTTTGTTGATCTTTTGTATTGCTTTTTTGGTCTCAATGTTGTTTATCTCTGCTCTGATCTTTATTATTTCCTTCCTTCTGCTACACTGTGGTTTTCTTGTTGCTCTATTTCTAACTCTTTGAGTTGTAGGGTTAGGTAATTTATTACCATTGTTTCATGTATTTTGCAGTAGGCTTGTAGAGCTATGAACTTCCCTCTCAAGATTGCTTTCACTGTGTTTCATAGATTTTGGATTGTTGCGTTTTCATTGTCTTTTGTTGCCATGATGTTTTTTATTTCTTCCTTGATCTCTGTGGTAACCCAGTCATTGTTTAATAGCATGCTGTTTAGTCTCCATGTATTTGATTTTTTTGGATTGTTTTTATTGTAGTTGATTTCCAGTTTTATGCCACTGTGATCTGAGAAGATGCTTGATATGATTTCTATCTTCTTGAATTTGAATAGACTTTGCCTATGACCCAACATATGGTCTATCTTTGAAAATGGCCATGTGCACTTGAGAAAAATGTATATTCTGTGGCTTTGGGGTGAAATGTTCTGAAGATGTCAATTAATTTCATCTGGTCTAGTGAGTCATTTAGGATTAATGTTCCTTTGCTGATTTTTTGTTTATAGGATGTGTCCAATGGTGATAGTGGGGTATTAAAGTCTCCTACTATGATTGTATTGCTTTCAATCTCTCCTTTGATATCCTCCAGGAATTTTTTTTTGTGTATTTGGGTTCTCCTGTATTGGGTGCGTATATAATTTACCAGAGTTATTTCTTCTTGTTGGATTGCTTTCTTTAGTATTATGAAGTGGCCTTCCTTATCTCTTGTTATGTCCTTCACTTTGAGATCTAAAATGTGAGATATAAGTATTTTTACCCCAGCTATTTTTTCATTTCCATTCGCCTGACGAACCTTTTTCCATCCCTTCACCCTCAGTCTGTGTGCGTCTTTTTTTCTGAGGTGGGTTTCTTGTAGACAGCAGATGTATGGGTTTTGTTTTTTTATCCAATCTGTTACCCTATGTCTTTTGACTGGGGCATTCAATCCATTTACATTAAAAGTTATTATTGATAGGTACTTATTTGTCGCCATTTTTATTCTTTACCCCTGTGTTCCTTCTTCGCTTCCTATTCCTTTTTTTTTTTTTTTTTACAGCAGACCCTTTAGCATTTCTTGCATTGCTGGTTTGGTGGTAATAAATTCCCTTAGTCCTTTTCTGTCTGTTAAGCTCCTGATTTCACCTTCAATTTTTATTGATAGCCTTGCTGGGTACAGTATTCTTGAATTCAGACCCTTCCTTTGCATGACTTTGTATATGTCATTCCATTCCCTTCTGGCCTGATGAGTTTCTGTTGAGAAATCAGTTGCTAGTCTGATGGGGGTTCCTTTGTATATAACTTTCTGTCTCTCTCTGGCTGCTTTTAAGATTCTTACTTTGTCGTTGGTGTTTGTCAATTTAATAATAATGTGCCTTGGCATCGGTCTTTTGGGGTTCATTTTGCTTGGGACTCTGTGTGCTTCTTGGATTTGTGTGGGTTTTTTCTTCCTTATATCAGCGAAGTTTCCTTTCATTATTTCTTCAAACAGGTTTTCTATTCCTTGCTCAGTTTCCACTCCTTCTGGAACCCCTATAATGCAGATGTTGTTTTGTTTCTTATTGTCCCAAAGTTCCCTTAGGCTCTCCTTCTGCTTTTTAATTTATTTTTCTAGTAGCTGCTCTACTTGGGTATTTTTTCCTACCTTTTCTTCTAGCTCACTGATGCTGTCATCTGCTTCTTCTAGTCTACTCTTGATGCTTTCTATTGATTCCTTTACAGCAGCAATATCATTTTTCATTTCTTCTTTGTTCTTCTTCATTTCCTCTTGGTTCTTACACATATTGTCGAATTTGTCTTCCATTCTTTTCAGCCACCTTATGACCATTTCTCTGAATTCTTTCTCTGATAGGTTGCTTGCCTCTAATTCGTTTACTTCCTTTTCTGCCTGCTTTTCTTTCATATGCGGCCTGTTTCTTTGTCCCCGCCCATGGTCTCTCTTCTCCGAGTGTCTGGTTATGTAGTTCTCTCTCTCCTTATCCCAGATGAAATCTGACCTTTCCATGGTGGAGTGTAGAGCTCCTCTGAATCCACGTGTTCGTGCCAACTGGGAACCGGTGCTCTGGGGTTCACAGCTGTTCTTTGGCTGCTGCAGTTGTAGATTTTCAGGCTTCCAATAACATCCACTTTCCCCTGAAGATGGCACAGTCTCCCTATCTGAGTCGGTCACTCCAAGAAGAAACCTAGCAGCAGTGGGGGCTGCCCGGTCAGGAGAGCCCCATCCAGCAGTCCCCCACCATCTCCTGGAGTATAGCTGTCCCTCAACTCACCAAGAAACTCCCCTGTCTCCACTTTTCATCCTTCATTATCAGGGTTATTTCTAGCTAGTCTTCAGTTGATTATGCAGGATGTTTTTTTCTGTATTTTAGTTGAAATTCCATTTTGGTCCTTGGAGAGTGTCAGTGTAGCTTCTACTTTCTCCACCACCATTCTCTAAAAGATTCTCTTCATCTGAATGCCCAAATGACTTGTGAGACCAGCTACTACTAAAGTTAGAGTAAACACATATACATATATAAACACTCTTACTATGACTTACATTCCAAAAGGACTAAAGTTGTTAGGTATTCCTAAGCCCAAGGAACTGTTAAGTAAAAGAACATGCTCTATATCAGAACTAAGATATATGCTCTGCATTCCCACTGGCATTCACAGAATACAAAAACAACCTTTTCTGCAAATGTAGGTTAAGTGGAGACATGGAGATACTTATGTGAATCAGTATGGCAAATTGCAAGTGAGGAGGGATCAGAGACATGAGTCTTTGAACAGTGATCACCTAATAACTTTAGTGTATATATTCTCATCCAACTGATGGGTCAAATGATGTTTTAGCTACAAAGAGGCAAAGAAGGAGCTTAGTACTCATCTGCCTTATGGACATATTAAGGGAGGGTGGGGGCGGAAATGTTATCCACCATCCTTGACCCTTTAAAAGAAGAAGAATAAAAACATGATCACATACCCTAGCTGAAAAAGTATTGACAAAGAAAATACACAACTCAGAGCATTTTTAAAGAAAAAGTTTCCATCAGTGTAAAGAAGTCTTAAAAGAAAATATATAAGCCATAGTACTTCATGAAAAAGAGAACCAAGTTTGGACCTTATTGGAGCACATGAAATCTTAAATAACTAGAATGCTCATCATCCTGAACTAGCATATTCTCCTTTGCTTAACTGGCCAGGTCCATTTTTGTATTACCTTGTTTTCCATCCTGCTCTTGTTCCACATCCTCCACAACTGGGATTCTGTGAGGGGTGATGTAGGGCTCTCTAACAAATCCAAAGCCATGAAAATGATTGAAAGGCAACACAGATTTTGAAGAGAAAGAGGCTTTTAGTTAACCACCAAAACTTTAGAAAACACCAAGAAACAGGGCACTGGACTTAACATGGAAGCTGTTGGTTTCATACAGGCCATGTTTTTGCTTAGCCCCAGAAAGTCACATGGGCCTAAATTAGACAACTGCCTGTAAAATACACTTGTTTTTTGTGATGAGAAGTCACAAATCACAGAGCATATAACATACTTTTACTTGCACTGACATCTAAACAAGATGTGGACTGCTGTGACTGGTGACAAAACCAATGCTTCCTATTTAAGGGGAAAGACAGACTTAGTCTCTCAGCCAGGGAATCAGGGAAGATATATTCTGTATGGCTTGAAATTGCTTTTTTTGTTGTTGTTGCCTTGGATAAGCTTCTATGATGCCATCAAGTGCTTTGTTGTGGGGGCTGGTTAAATAGGTGAAGGAATTAAGCAAAAAAAAGAACATTTCTCAGTATATCAAGGCTTAATAGCATCAAGAAAAGGTGTGTTTCATAAAAGCCAGTAAGTAACAAAGATCTGATACCGTTATTAAACTTCTTTTTCTGCTAAATTCAGGCCACATTACATATTTACCAATTTGGTTTAAAAAGCACTTCTTTTTTATGATGATGAAAAACACATAACATACAATTTCTCATCTTTTTTTTTCCCATTATAGTTCACATTCCATATTATCTTGTATTAGTTTCAGGTGCACAAAATAGTGGTTACACAATCATATACTTTACAAAGTGGTCCCTAATATTTCAAGTACCCACCCTGGCCCATACATAGCTATTACAATATTATTACTTTTTTCTCCATTGTCCTCTTTCCAGCCACTCCCACCCCTCAGCACATGCCCTCACCAACCCCTAGTGACTGTGTCCATTGATAATGCTTATATGCATGCATAAAAGTCCTTTGGTTGATCTCTTATCCGCCCCCACCCCCACCTTCCCTCTGAGGTTTGACAGTCAGTTCGATGCTTCTCTGACTCTGGATCTATTTTTGTTCATCAGTTTATGTTGTTCACTATATTCCACAAATGAGTGAGATCATGTGGTATTTATCTTTCTCAGAATGGCTTATTTTGCTTAGCATAATGACTCAATTCCTTCTGGTTGGAAGAGGTAAAGATCTTACTTCAATGAAGTGTGAGGTGTGTCTCATATGAAAGTGTCCATGCATTTTGACAGCCAATGACAACAGACTTGGTAGTAATTGAACACAATTTTTAGAGTGACTTTCCAAGGGTACATGTGCTTAATACATGCACCATAAGCTTTATATTCTTGCCTTTTTAGTTCCAAATAGAGTCATTTTTTCTTTCATACAGCAAATTCTATCCCTGAACTTGTTTGAAAAGTCAGATTATTAGCTGTTACTTAGCTTTGTTATGTAGGGTTGTTTTATTATTACCATGAGGAATTTGTCATTCTATTAACTGATTTAATAATTAATTAATTTATAAAAAGGTTTCCATACATAATTTCTCCCACACGCATGGCCACAAGCACAGACACAGAGCCTGCCTCATGCTTAGAATATGATAAGCAGTAATTCCAGGCCAGTGAAACTTGCGTAGGAAACAAGCAGATGTCAGATTACTGGATGAGAAAGTGACAGGTGGTTAAATGCCTTCCTATTTAAGTGAAGCACTCACATTAGAATGGAATTTCTACTTAGTGAACTGGAAGGGTAGGACAGGGGCAGAGGGAGTCACATTTCTTTCACAGCCTAGGTGCTATATGAGGGTATGAAATGAAAACCATTAATAGAAATTTTTTTCCTAGTACACCCAAGAACTTTCTTTCTGTAGTTTATTCTCTGTCACTAGGCTCCTGACTATAGACAGCTACTGGGTTTTTACAGTGCATAAATATTTTGATCCCACTGAACTTTATTCCTCTCTTATATTTTTCAATCCAACTGTAAAACAGGGAGGTGTTAATGAAAAATGTTGAAAAATAAAGTGAAAAACAACCAAACAAATGACCTCACAGACACTTAGGCTGAAATTGATTCCATGGTGTTAGTTTGTCAACAAAATAAGACAAACTTTAAACATTTTTTAGTAATATCAGTGTTGTTCCTTACCAATTCTTAGTTTAGAATTATATTGAAAAGTCCTTGGCACAACTGTTTAATTTTGTTTTAGATCTAAGAAATAAGGTTTGGTACTATGTACTGTCCTTGTTCAGGTCTGTAAAAATACATCTGAATAGATCCAGAGACAGAGAAGCATCAGGCAGACCGTCAAACTTCAGAGGGAAGGCAGGGGAGGGTGGTGGTGGTGATGGTGGGGTAAGAGATCAACCAAAGGACTTGTATGCATGCATATAAGCGTAACCAATGGACACAGACACTAGGGGGGTGAGGGCATGTGCTGGGGGGTGGGGGTGGCCAGGGAGAGGTCCATGGGGGAAAAAGGATACATATGTAATATTATATGTAATACTTTAAACAATAAAGGATTTAAACAAATACATATGAGACTCTTAAACTATTTATAGGACTTTCAAAATGACTATGTTTTGCCATTTACCTTTTTCCTTTCCCTGAAGAAAAAAATTAACACACTGTATTTGGAATATCATTCTGATTAACTGACTGTAAAATTCATATTGAGATATAGTGCAAGACCCTGGATATAAGTAAGACACAGAATAAACTCATTTGTGGCAGATGATTGGTACTGTCACCCTTTTTGACATCTTCCTTCACAAGGCCAGGTTAGATGGAACAGCCAAATCAAAATTACTTGTAAAAATCACATTTTTTTTCCAGAAGTAAGAAGTCAAATGAGAAAAAAAAAAATCTCCTGATTTAGGTTATATAAGCCAATGACCAAATTGTGGAAATGGAAGGATCAGAGAAGATACAATAGAAAATCACCTTATTGTTTTAAAATAACAGGAACAAGGCAACTACCGAAAGTGGTAAAAATGGTCCCTACTTATAAATGGAAAAGATTCAAATGAAATAGTTCTTTAAAAACACAGAATTTAGCACTCCCCAGACTGCGGGACTCAGGCACGGAACCCACGCCATCTTGAAGGGGAGAACGGCCTTTTTCTAGGAACTCATCAGCACAACCACCCAGATAGGCCTTGGAATTGCCCTCGACCCAGCAACCACTCCAGCCAAAATCCTGCTGCCCCACCTGCATATCCACAGACCCTGGGACCTCCACCTCCAAAGGTGCTCCGCTCAGCAGCAGTAAGTACATCTTCCCTGCTCCCCAGCGGCAGAACTCCGGACACCACATTCGCGCATTTCTAGTGCACAGGCGTCCAGGGCACAACACTCTGTAGGCAGCACCTGGGAGCCACTGGGAGCCCCCACTGGGTGTGATTTTGTACAGACAAGGGCGCACTGCCCCGCAGTAGAAATTCTGAATTTCCACTTACTGAATAACTGCCCACAGACACCCCAGCTGTGCAACTTCAGTGCCAGGGCCCCTCAGAGTGTGTCACAGCTCTGCGCCGGCAAACGCACCTCCACAGTTGTGCATTTCCAATAGCCAGGCACCCTGAACCCATCTATCCACAGGGCGCTCTGGGGAGCAGATGTGAGACTCTGCTGGGTGTGATTCAGCACAGACAAGGGCACACTGCCCCACAATAGAAATTCTGAATTACCTCTTCCTGAATAACTGCCCACAGTCACCCCAGCTGCTCAACCTCAGTGTCAGGGCCCCTCAGAGTGCATCAGAGCTCTGCACCAGCAAATGCACCTCCACAGTCATGCATTTCCAACAGGCAGGCACCCTGAGCACATCTATCCACAGGGCGCTCTTGGGAGCCACTGTGAGCTCTCGCTGGGTGGGGTCTTGGAAAAACAGGGACGCACTCCCCCCCCCACCCCCAACCCAGGAGTAGAAATTCTGAATTCACTCATCCTGGATACCTGTCCACAGATGCCTCAATTACACGGCTTCAGTGCCAGGGCCCTTCAGAGTGCTTCAGTGAGCCTCGCTGGCAAATGCACCGGAGGTGCCCCTGTGAGCCACCACTGGGAGCACATGCATATCCACCACAGGTGCAGCAGCAAAAGCTGAGTCTGCCCACCCTACAACTACAGAACTCTGGACACCACAGTCACACATTTCCAGAGCACAGGCCCCCTCAGCTCCATCACCCCAACAGATGGTTCCTGGGGGCCACTGTGAGTCCCCGCTAGACACATGTGATTTCAATCAAGGGTTCAAGACAGCAAAAATTGGGACACCCCCCTCCAGGGCAGCTGATTTCTCGACACCGCAGTTACACCTTTCCAGCTCAAAGGCCTACATTAAGACAACACAAATAGCTCAAGTAGAGAGCTACACTAGATTACCAAGACCAGGACACCTGAGATACCACACTAGTAGCACCATCCCCAAAAGAACCTGGGTAGCAAAGCAATCAGATCTAAAATTAAAACATTATAGGAGTTGGAGACAGAGAAAATGGCGACAGAATAGAGACGTGTTCTGAGCCTTGTCCCGGAACAGAGGGAAAGAGCAGCTGAAGTTCGCATGGGGAGTGTTTGTTAGCAAGCTAGGGGACAGCTGAACTCCAGGAGAAGGTGGGGGAGTGCTAGGCAGGGTTCCCCTGACCGTGCAACACCCACAGCGGCTGGGTCCCCTCCCGGAGCTGTGGGCTCAGAGGGGGAAACCTCGCCATCTTGCAAGGGAAGGAGGATTTTATCGGAGGCCTGATTTTCCACAACAACGGAGAACACTGAACAGCTGTGAGCACCAGAACACTGGTCCCCAATCAGCGCAAACACGCGGATTCAAAGGAACTCTTCACTGCACCAAGGAAAGGTCAGATTTTGCCTGGGATAAGGTGAGGTTTATCGTCCCAGAGGCGGAAGAGAGAAATGCGCGAGTGGCAGGAACTGCAGGACCAGGGAAGTCTGTGCCTAGAAAAGACTGCGGCTGTTGGGGCTGCCATGATCCGTGAATGTGGAAGGGGGTCCTCTGAGCTGCTAACAGAAGGGATCTCTAAAAAGCAACCCATTTTGATCTGACGAGGAGGGTCAGACTAAGAATTTCAAAGGAGTGCAGGCTGCTTAGTCTTGCGCGCAGACCCAATGTCCACACACTTGGGCTTTTTCCAATTCTGATTACTAAGCCCAATACATAGGAAAACACAGTTGGGGAATACCCTGAGAGACTGCAGGGGGAAGTTGTTTCTCTGGAACCTGGGGAGCAGAGCTGAGAGTGACCATCGGAGAGGCAGTTCTGAGGCGCACACTTCCACAAACCAGTAGTGAGTGCCGTAGGGGAAAAAAAAAAAAGCTAGAGAGGCCCGGAAGTCAATCCAGAAACTCTGCCACCCAGGGGCTGAAACACAAATTGTCTCTGGTGTAATAAAAAATAAATATGAGAAATTAAGACACCGCCTGCTTAAAAATCAGGACTGGCTTATAACACTGAGGAGCAGTGGAACGCAGGGAACTGTAATACTGCCCGGACAGGGAAACAGGCATACCAAACAGAACAATAGAGGAAGTGAATGACTGCCACTACTGCACATTTTATTCTTCTTATTTTTTATTTTTTTATTTTAATTGTTAATTTTTAATTTTCATTTTTTGCATCTTTTACTTAAGAAACTAAATTTTTTTCTTTTTCCCACTCGATTTTCACCTTTTTAATTATTACATTTTTATTTTCAATCAGCATTATTATTACTATTATTTTACCTTTTTTTTTTTTAAGTGTCATTTGACTTTCTCTTTGTTTTATTTTAGGATTAGTGTCCTACATTCTATTTGGATATTTCCTTTAGCACTGTTTTACCCTATCTCAATGCTAACTTATGCCATCACTCTCTTCCTAACCTTTCCCCTTTTGGTCTCCTGTTTATCTTAACCCTTTCTGGTTTTAGATTTTCCCTAAGCTTTCGGTTTACCCTTTGCTAAAATTTCACCCAACTTATATATATAATTTCGAACCCCCTGCTCCAAGTCCATACACACCTCTCTCTACGCTATCAAAACAAAAAAAATGTTTTTCTCTCTATCATTTGTGGTTGTATGCTTGAATGTTGATTAGATTGAATTTTTATGCTTTTTTGTGAGATTGTTTTGCTTATTCTTTGTTTTGTTTGTTTGGTTTTTTTGTTTGCTTTGTTTTTGTTTGTTACTTCTGTTTTCCCTTGCCTTACTTGATATTAGTTGTTGTTGTAGTTTGTATTAATCTCCAGGTTTGTGTTGCTGGAATTTGCTGGGATGAGTGGTTGTTCTATTGGAGTTTACTCCCCATATATATAGTTTGTTCCCCTTTTCTCTCTTAGTATCATTCTTGTCTCTCTTACTTTTTCTGTTTTCCCAAGTTCATTTTCACACTCCTTTATTTCTTCTTTCTTTTTACTCTTTCTCTTCCTCTCCTATCCCCTAATTTGTCTTTCTCTGGTGGTCACCTTTATTGGAGGTTATTAATATTGTGAATACAATTCTGTTCAGTGCCTTGTGTGTTGTACATAGTTGTGTTGTATTTTGTGCCTTTAAATCAAAGCAGGAGAGAGAGAACTACATAACCAGACATCTGGAGAAGAGAGACCATGGGGAGACAAAGAAACAGCCCCCATAGGAAAGAAAAGCAGGCATCACCAGAAAAAGAAGTAAACAAATTAGAGGCAAGCAACGTATCAGAGAAAGAACTCAGAGAAATGGTCATAAGGTGGCTGAAAAGAATGGAAGACAAATTCGACAATATGAGTAAGAAGCAAGAGGAAATGAAGAAGAACCAAGAAGAAATGAAAAATGAAATTGCTGCTGTAAAGAACTCAATAGAAAGCATCAAGAGTAGACTATAACAAGGAGAGGACCGCATAAGTGAGCTACAAGACAAGATGGAAAAAAATACCCAAGTAGAGCAGCTTCTAGGAAAATAAATTAAAAAGCAGGAGAAGAGCCTAAGAGAACTTTGGGACAACACAAAACAAAACAACATCCGAAAAATAGGGTTTCCAGAAGGAAAGGAAACTGAGCAAGGAATAGAAAACCTGTTTGAAGAAATAATGACAGAAAACTTCTCCGATATAGGGAAGAAAAACCCACAGAACTCCAAGAAGCTCACAGAGTCCCAAGCAAAATGAACCCCAAAAGACCAACGCCAAGGCACATTATAATTAAATTGGCAAACACCAACGACAAAGTAAGAATCTTAAAAGCAGCCAGAGAGAGACAGAAAGTTATATGCAAAGGAACCCCCATCAGACTAGCAACTGATTTCTCAACAGAAACTCATCAGGCCAGAAGGGAATGGAATGAAATATACAAAGTCATGCAAAGGAAGAGTCTGAAACCAAGAATACTGTACCCAGCAAGGCTATCAATCAAAACTGAAGGTGAAATCAGGAGCTTCAAAGTCAAAAATGGACTTAGGGAATTTATCACCACCAAACCAGCAATGCAAGAAATGCTAAAGGGTCTGCTGTAAAAAAAAAAAAAAAAGGAATAGGAAGCGAAGAAGGAACACAGGGGTAAAGAATAAAAATGGCGACAAATAAGTACCTATCAACAATAACTTTTAATGTAAATGCATTGAATGCCCCAATCAAAAGACATAGGGTAACAGATTGGATAAGAAAACAAAACCCATACATCTGCTGTCTACAAGAAACCCACCTCAGAAAAAAAGACGCACACAGACTGAGGGTGAAGGGATGGAAAAAGGTTCTTCAGGCGAATGGAAATGAAAAAAAAGCTGGGGTAGCAATACTTATATCTGACAAGTTAGATCTCAAAGTGAAGGACATAACAAGAGATAAGGAAGGCCACTTCATAATACTAAAGAAAGCAATCCAACAAGAAGAAATAACTCTGGTAAACATATACGCACCCAATACAGGAGCACCCAAATACACAAAAAAAATTCCTGGAGGATATCAAAGGAGAGATTGAAAGCAATACAATCATAGTAGGAGACTTTAATACCCCACTATCACCATTGGACAAATCCTCTAAACAAAAAGTCAGCAAAGAAACATCAACCCTAAATGACTCACTAGACCAGATGGAATTAATCGACATCTTCAGAACATTTCACCCCAAAGCCACAGAAAATACACTCTTCTCAAGTGCACATGGGTCATTTTCAAAGATAGACCATATGTTAGGACATAGGCAAAGTCTCTCCAAATTCAAGAAGATAGATATCATATGAAGCATCTTCTCAGTTCACAGTGGCATAAAACTGGAAATCAACTACAATAAAAACAATCCAAAGAAATCAAACACATGGAGACTAAACAGCAGGCTATTAAACAATGACTGGGTTATCAGAGACATCAAGGAAGAAATAAAAAACATCATGGCAACAAATGACAATGAAAACACAACAATCCAAAATCTATGGGACACAGCAAGAGTAGTCCTGAGAGGGAAGTACATAGCTCTACATCCCTACTGCAAAAAACAAGAAACAATGGTAATAAATTACCTAACCCAAGAACTGAAAGAGTTAGAGAGAAAGCAACAAGAAAAGCCCAGTGTAAGCAGAAGAAAGGAAATAATAAAGATCAGAATGGAGATAAACGACATAGAGACCAAAGAAACAATACAAAGGATTAACAAAACCAAGAGCTGGCTCTTTGAAAAGATAAACAAGATTGATGAACCTCTAGCCAGGCTCACCAAGAAGCAAAGAGAGAGGACCCAAATAAACAAAATCAGAAATGAAAGAGGTGAACTAACAACAGACCCCGCTGAGATACAAAGGATTGCTACAAAATACTATGAACAGCTCTATTCCAACAAACTGGTCAACCTGGAGGAAATGGACATATTCCTAGAAAAATGTAACCTTCCAAAACTCAATGAGGAAGAATCAAAACAGCTCAACAGGCCAGGAACTATGGAAGAAATTGAAGCAGTCCTCAAAAAGCTTCCAGCAAACAAAAGCCCGGAGCCACATGGCTTCACAGGGAGTTTTACCAAACATTCAAGGAAGAACTAAAACCTATCTCCCTCATACTATTCCAAAAAATTCAAGAGGAAGGAACACTTCCAGTCTCCTTCTATGAAGCCAGCATCACCCTAATACCAAAACCAGATAAAGACAACACAATGAAAGAGAATTACAGACCAATATACCTCATGAACATAGATGCCAAATCCTCAACAAAATTCTAGCAAATCGGATCCAGCAGTACATCAGAAAGATCATACACCATGACCAAGTAGGATTTATCCCAGGAATGCAAGGATGGTACAATATCCACAAATCAATAAATGTGATACATCACATAAACAAATTGAGAGACAAAAATCACATAGTCATATCAATAGATGCAGAAAAAGCATTTGAAAAAATCCAACACCCTTTCTTGATAAAAACTCTCAACAGGGTGGTAATAGAAGGATCATTCCTCAAGATAATAAAAACTATATATGACAAACCCACAGCCAACATCATACTCAATGGGCAAAAACTAAAACCATTTCTCCCCAGAACAGGGAAAGACAGGGATGCCCATTCTAACCACTCCTGTTGGACATAGTGGTGGAAGTATTAGCTATTGAAATTAGACAAGAAGAAGAAATAAAAGGCATGCAAATTGGAAAAGAAGTAAAGCTGTCCTTATTTGCAGATGACATGATATTGTACATAAAAAACGCTTAAAACTCCATAAAAAACTAATAGACTTAATAAATGAATTCAGCAATGTAGCAGGATACAAAATTAACGCCAAGAAATCTATAGCATTTCTATACACCAATAGTGAACTTACAGAAAGAGAGACAAAAAACAATCCCATTTAACCCAAAAAATTAAGATACCTAGGAATAAACTTAACTATGGTGGTAAAAGACCTATACACGGAAAAGTACAGGACACTGAAAAAAGAGATAGAGGAAGATAAAAACAGATGGAAGAACATACCATGTTCATGGATTGGTAGAATCAACATCATTAAAATGTCCATACTAACAAAAGCAATCTACAGATTCAATGCACTCCCCATCAAAATACCAACAGCATATTTCACAGACCTAGAAAGAACTCTCCAAAAATTCATCTGGAATAAAAAGAGACCCCGAATAGCTACAGCAATCCTGAGAAAGAAGAATAAAGTAGGAGGGATCTCAATACCAGACTTCAAGCTGCATTACAAAGCCAATGTTCTTAAAACAGCCTGGTACTGGCACAAGAACAGACAAATAGACCAATGGAACAGAATAGAGAATCCAGATATCGACCCAAACCACTATGCTCAATTAATATTTGACAAAGGAGGCATGAACATACAATGGAGTCTCTTCAAAAAATGGTGTTGGGAAAATTGGACATATACATGCAAAAAAATGAAACTAGATCACCAACTTACACCATACACAAAAATAAACTCAAAATGGATACAGGACTTAAACATAAGAAGGGAAACCATAAAAACACTAGAGGAATCCACAGGCAACAAAATCTCAGACATATGCCAAAAGAACTTCTTCACTGACACTGCCCCTAGGGCAATGGAAGCTAAAGAGAAAATTAACAAATGGGACTACATCAAAATAAAAAAGCCTTTTTACAGCAAAACAAACCATCAACAAAACAACAAGAAACCCCACTCTATGGGAGAACATATTTGCAAATGCTATCACTGATAAAGGTTTAATCTCCAACATCTACAGGCAGCTTATGCAACTTAATATAAGTAAGATAAATGATCCAATAAAAAAATAGCTACGGACCTATATAGAATCTTTTCGAAAGAAGACAGAAGGAAGGCCAAGAGACATATGAAAACATGCTCAAAGTCACTAATTATCTGAGAGATGCAAATCAAAACGACAGTGCGGTACCATCTCACACCTGTCATTTTGGCTATCATCAACAAATCAACAAACGACAAGTCTTGGCAAAGATGCGGAGAAAAAGAAACTCTTGTGCACTGCTGGTGGGAATGCAGACTGGTGCAGTTACTGTGGAGAACAGTATGGAGTTTCCTCAAAAAACTGAAAATGGAACTCCCATATGATCCAGTAATCTCACTCCTAGGATTATATCTGAAGAAACTAGAAACACCAATCAGAAAGGATATATGCACCCTTATGTTCATAGCAGCACAATTTACAATAGCTAAGATTTGGAAACAGCCTAGGTGCCCGTCAGCGTATGACTGGATCAGAAAACATTGGTACATCTACACAATGGAATACTATGCTGCCATAAAAAAGAAGGAATTCTCATCATTTGCAGCAACCTGGATGGAATTGGAGAACATTATGCTAAGTGAAATAAGCCAGTCAATGAAAGAAAAATACCACATGATCTCACTCATTTAATAATAAAGAACATTATAAACTGGTGGACAAAAAGATAGATACAGAGACAGTAAAGCATCAAACAGACTGTCAAATTACAGGGGGAAGGTTAGGGAGAGGTGGGGGAGGTAAGAGATCAACTGAAGGACTTGTATGCATGAATATAAGCATAACAAATGGACGCAAAACTCTGGGCGGTGAGGGCAAGTATGGGAGTGGGGCGGGGGGTGTCAATTGTAAGATATGTACACATATAATACCTTAATAAAAAATTAAAAAAAAAACACATTATAGGAAAACATGGGAAGACAAAAATGCAACCCCCAAAGGAAAGAAAAAGAGGAATCACCAGAAAGGGAGTTAAATGTACTTGAGGCTGGCAACATACCGAAAAAAGAATTCAGAGTAATGGTTCTAAGGATGTTCAAACGGCTGGATGACAAATACACACAACTCAATGAGAATTATAAGGAGCTGAATGAGAATGTCACCAACATGAAAAAGAACCAAGAGGAGATGAAGAACGACATAGCTGCAATGAAGAACACAATGGAAGGCTTAAACTGTATACTAGAAGAGGCTGAGGACCGCAACAGCGAATTAGAAGACAAGGAAGGAAAAAACACACAAACACAGCAGCAACTGGAAAGAAGACTTAAAAAGCAAGGGAGAGACTAAGGGAGCTTTGGGCCAACACAAAACACAACAACATTCGCATAATAGGAGTACCAGAAGGAGAGGAATAGAAGCAAGGAATAGAAAACCTGTTTGAAGAAATAATGACAGAAACCTTCTCTGATATTGACACGAAAAAAATATGCAAGTCCAAGAAGCACATAGAGTCCCAAACAAGATGAAAACCAAAAGACTGACACCAAGACACATCATAATTAAATTGGCAAACACCAACGAGAAAGTAAGAATCTTAAAGGCTGCAGAGAGAGATAGAAAGTTACCTACAAGTGTTCTCCTATTAGAATATCAATGGATTTCTCAACAGAAACACTCCAGGCCATAAGGGAATGGAATGAAATATACAAAGTGATGCAAAGCAAGGGAATGAACACAAGAATACTATACGCAGCAAGGCTATTATTCAAAATTGAAGGTGGAATCAGGAACTTCACAAACAAAAAAGGGCTAAGAGAGTGTATCACTACCAAGCCAGCAATGCAAGAAATACTAATGGGACTGCTGTAAAAAGAAGAAACAGAAAGGCAAGAAGAAACACAAACAATAAGAATAAATATTAAAACAAGCAAATACTTATCAGTAATAACATTAAACGTAAATGGATTAAATGCACCAATCAAAAGACACAGGGTAGCTGAATGGATAAGAAAACATGACCCATATATTTGCTGTCTGCAAGAGACCGACCTCAGAACAAAGGATTCACACAGACTGAGAGTGAAGGGATGGAAATACGTTTTTCAGGCAAATGGAAATGAGAAAAAAGCTGGGGTTGCAATACTTATATCTGATACAATAGGCCTCAAAGTAAAGGCCATAGCAAGAGAAGAGGAAGGCCACTACATAATACTAAAGGGAGCAGATCAACAAGAAGATATAACTCTGGTAAACATATATGCACCCAATACAGGAGCAACCAAATACATAAAACAACTTCTGGAAGATATCAAAGGAGAAATTGATAGCAATACAGTCATAGTAGGGGAATTTAATACCCCACTGACACCACTGGATAAATCATCTAAACAAAAAATCAGCAAAGAAACAGCAATCCTAAATGACTCACTAGATCAGATGGACTTAATTGACACCTTTAGAACATTTCACCCCAAAGCTACAGAATATACATTCTTCTCCAGTGCACACAGAACATTTTCAAAGATAGACCACATATTAGGACACAGGCAAAGTCTCTTCAAATTTAAGAAGATAGCAATCATAACAAATATCATCTCAGACCATAATGGCAAAACTAGAAGTCAACTACAATAAAAACAATGAAAAAAACCAAACACTTGGAGGCTAAATAGCATGTTATTAAACAATGATTGGGTTACCAAAGAGATCAAAGAAGAAATTAAAAGCATCCTGGAAACAATGACAATGAAAACAAAACAATCCAAAATCTATGGGACACAATGAAAGCAGTACTGAGAGGGAAGTACATAGCTCCATAGGCCTACCTCAAAAAAACAAGAAAAAATGGTAATAAATTATCTAACCTTGCAACTTAAAGAACTAGAAAGAGAGCAACAAGGAAAGCCCACAGTAACCAGAAGGAAGGAGATAATAAAGATCAGAGCAGAAATAAATGACATAGAGACAAAAAAAAAAATACATAAGATCAATGAAACCAAGAGCTGATTCTTTGAAAGGATAAACAAGATTGATGAACCTCTAGCCAGACTCACCAAGAAACAAAGAGAGAAGGCACAAATAAACAAAATCAGAAATGAAAGAGATGATGTAACAACTGACCCCACAGATATACAAAGGATTGTAAAAAATACTATGAACAATTCTACTCCAACAAACTGGACAACCTCGACAAAATAGACACATTGCTAAAAAAAGAGAAGCTTCCAAAACTCAACCAGGAAGCTTCAAAAAACGTGAATAGGCTGATAACTATTGATGAAATTGAAATAGTAATCAAAAAGCTTCCAGCAAACAAAAGCCCTGGACCAGATGGCTTCACAGGGGAGTTTTACCGAACATTCAAAGAAGAGCTAAAACCAATCCTTCTCAGACTATTCCAAATAATTCCAAAGGAAGTCACACTTCCAAACTCGTTCTGTGAAGCCAGCATTACCCTAATCCCAAAACCAGATAAAAACACCACAAAGAAAGAGAATTACAGGCCAATATCCCTATGAACATAGATGCTAAAATCCTCAACAAATTTCCAGCAAACTGGATCCAGCATTACATTTGAAAGATCATACACCATGACCAAGTGGGGTTTATTCCAGGAATGCAACACTAGTACAATATCCGCAAATCAATAAATGTGATATATCACATAAACAAAGTGAGAGACAAAAATCACATAATCACATGAATTGATGCAGAAAAGTCATTTGACAAAATCCAATACCCTTTTCTGATAAAAATTCTCAGCAAAGAGGGAATAGAGGGATCATACCTCAACATAATAAAAGCCTTATATTACAAACCCATAGCCAACATAATACTCAATGGGCAAAAACTAAAACCATTTCCACTAAGAAGAGGAACAATACAGGGATGCCCACTTTCACCAGTCCTGTTCAACATAGTACTGGAAGTGCTAGCCACAGCAATCAGACAAGAAGAAGAAATAAAGGGCATCCAAATTGGAAAACAAGAAGTAAAATTGTCATTATTCGCAGAAGACATGATACTTTACATAGAAAACCCTAAAGACTCCATCAAAAAAATATTAGACTTAATAAATGAATTTGGCAATGTAGTAGGATACAAAATTAACGCCAAGAAATCTATGGCATTTCTATACACCAACAGTGAACTTACAGAAAGAGAGATGAAGAAAACAATCCCATTTACCATCGCACCAAAAAAATTAAGATACCTAGGGACAAACTTAACTAAGGAGGTAAAAGACCTCTACTCAAAAACTATAGGACATTGAAAAAAGAGATAGAGGAAGACATAAGTAGATGGAAGAGCATACTGTGCTCATGGATTGGTAGAATCAACATCATTAAAATGTCCATACTACCCAAACCAATCTATAGATTCAACGCAATCTCCATTAAAATACCAACAGCATATTTCACAGACCTAGAACAAACTCTCCAAAAATTCATCTGGAATAAAGAAGACCTCAAATAGCTGCAGTAATCCTGAGAAAGAAGAGCAACGTAGGAGGGATCTAAATACCAGATATCAAGCTGTATTACAAAGCCACTGTTCTCAAAACTGCCTGGTACTGGCATCAGAACAGACTTATAGATGAATGGAATAGAACAGAGAACTCAGAAATCGACCCAAAACACTATGCTCATTTAATATTTGAAAAAGGAGGCAAGAGCATAAAATGGAGTCAAGACAGTCTCTTCAATAAATGGTGTTGGGAAAATTGGACAGATACATGCAAAAAATGAAACTAGACCATTAACGTACACCATACACAAAAATAAACTCAAAGTGGATAAAGGGCTTAAATGTAAGATGGGAAACCATAAAAATACTAGAGGAATCCACAGGCAGAGAAATCTCAAACATTTGCCGAAGCAATATCTTCACCGATACAGCTCCTAGGGCAATAGAAACTAAAGAGAAAATAAACAAATGGGACTACTTCAAAATAGAAAGCTTCTGCACAGTAAAAGAAACCATCAACAAAATAACAAGAAAGCCCACTTCATGGGAGAACATACTTGCCAATGTTATCTCTGATAAGGGTTTAATCTCCAACATTTATAGGCAGCTCATACAACTTAACAAAGGGAAGATAAACAACCGAGTCAAAAAATGGGCAACGGACGTAATAGTTACTTTTTGAAAGAGGACATAAAGAAGGCCAAGAGGCATATGAAAACATGCTCAAAGTCACTAATCTTCCAAGAGATGCATATTAAAATGACAATGCGGTACCATCTCACACCTGTCAGAATGGCTATCATCAACAAATCAACAAACGACAAGTGCTGGCGAGGATGCGTAGAAAATGGCACCCTTGTGCACTGCTGGTGGGAATGTAGACTGGTGCAGCCACTGTATAAAGCTGTATGGAGTTTCCTCAAAAAACTCAAATGGAACTCCCATTTGACCCAGTGATCCTACTTCTAGGAATATATCCCAAGAAACTACAAACACCAATCAGAAAGGATATATGCACCCCTATGTTCATAGTGGCACATTTCACCATAGCTAAGATTTTAAAACAGCCTAAGTGCCCATCAGCAGATGACTGGATTAGAAAACTATGGTACATCTACACAATGGAATACTACCTTGCTTTAAAAAAGAAGGAATTCTTACCATTTGCAGCAGCATGGATGGAACTGGAGAGCATTATGCTAAGTGAAATAAGCCAGTCAGTGAAAGAAAAATACCACATGCTCTCACTCATTTATGGATAATAAAGAACATTATAACCTGATGAACAAAAAGATAGATACAGAGGCAGAGAAGCATTGAACAGACTGTGAAATTACAGCGGGAAGGCTAGAGTGGGGGAGGTTGGAGATCAAACGAAGGATTTGTATGCATGCATATAAGCATTACCAATGGATGCAAGACACTTGGGGGTGAAGGCATGAATGGGAGTGGGGTGGGGCATCAATGGGGAGATATGGACATGTGTAATACCTTAATCACTAAAAAATGGAAACAAATAAAAAATAAAAACACAACATTTAAAAGATATCAAGAAAAGGTAAGTAACAAGGACACATTTACATATAAAAAAGAGGGTCAAACTATTTAGTGTTATTTCTCTAAAGAGGATGGTTGTTTGGGTCTATAGTTTATCTGTGTATGGTTAAGAAATCAAGGAGCCATAATGGCTCTTCTCTCCTACTTCTAACACTTAAATTAAAAGGCAACTCTTTCTTACAGATAAAAGTAACTAAAAGGCAAGCCATTAGAAATGTCTGTGTTTACAACTGAATCTGGTAATAACAGAGATGACTCTTTCACTAAGATATCTCATTTTTTTAGCTTAAACCAGACATACAGTATTTGGAGTAGATATCTTGAATGAGGACCTGATTTCTGTTGACAATGGGAATTCTGAAAATGCTGATGATATATATTACATGACCCAAACTGCCAGAGGCATACCCTACCCCAGCATGTGAAAGTGGGTAAACCATGACTGATTATCCTATCTAATAATAGAGCAACATGTAAATTACCATCACTCTGCTATGCCCACGATTGGGCAGCGGAAGGCTGGGGAGCGGACTCGGGGTGGCCTATCCGGCCATTGAGAGGCATGGATCCACTGCCACTGACGGGGGTTACCCTGCTGTTGAGAGGCACAGGGGGTGGGACTCCCGCCCCCTGTGCCTCTCAACAGCCAGATTCGCAGCCGCTGAGGGAGCCTGCCGCGGACACCCAGCTGCACCTCTCAATGGCAGGGTAGCCAGGTGTCCGCAGCAGCCCCCTCAGCAGCCATTGAGAGGCACAGGGGGTGGGAGTCCTGCCCCCTGCGCCTCTCAACAGCAGGGTAGCCCCCCTCAGCGGCCGCAGAGCATCAAAAGTGGGAGAGCTGGGTGCCTGTCTGCTCCGGCACCAGGCCTTTCAGAAGCCTCCGCTGAGCCGGAGGCTTCTGAAAGGCCTGGTGCACCAGCGGACAGGCACCCATCTCCACCGTGAAAAGCGAAAGCGTGTAGGGGACCCTACACGTGCATGATTCAATCATGCACTGGGCCTCTAGTCCAATAATAAAATGTACAGCAAGTATATCAATCTCAGGGGGGAAATCTGGTTTTTAAACAAGAAACACATCCTTTACCCAAGGAGTATTTAGGCCATTATACGAATGGCCTTTTTTGTTCACTTATTTATTTATTTTTGTTAATCTTCACCTGAGGATATTTTCCCATTGATTTTTAGGGAGAGTGAAAGAGAGAGGGTAAGACAGAGAGAAACATTGATGTGAGGGAAACACATTGATTGGTTGCTTCCTGCACAAGCCCTGACCAGGGCCTGGGCTGCACAGGAGCCTGCAACCAAGGTATGTGTCCTTGACCAGAATGAAACCCAGGACCCTTTGGTCCTCAGGCCTATGCTCTATCCACTGAGCCAAACTGGCTAGGGCAGAATGGACATTTTGGAAAAGAGTATTTTAGTACAAGGTGATACACTGGCTAGTTTTAAAAACTGGTGTAGATTGTATCTAAATGTCCACAAATTTGATGTGATGTCTAGAGAAACAAAACCACTGGTCTTCATAAAAGGACTTAGAAGAGGCCTAGGAATGGTGGCATGAGAGATCCCCTGAAATTTCAACAAGTTAACCAACTATAATTCAACAAAGAATTACCTATTCAATACAGAGGCATGCCTAAGAGACCTATGCATTGAAACATGTAAAGGTGGGCAACTGGGAATAAATGGGAAGTGAGAAAGGAGGAAAGCTCAGACAGCCTGCAGATGCAGTCCTGCAGCTGGGAGCTTGCAGTTTGGCCTGGAGAGGAGAGGAAGCTGGTGGTAGCAGGTGTTTTCTTCCACCAGGAGTAACAGAGAGCTGCGGGGGGAGCGGGGGAAGGGATGGCAGTCTAGCATGGCGAGCAGAGTGAATAGTGATGGAGCCAGCAGATGCCTGACAGAACATGGAAATCTGCCATGTGGCTCTCCACTGTTGAACCAGGAAGTAGCATTTCAGACAAAGAAAAAAAAAAGGAACCACAGAGCTCTTCTGCCACTTGGACTCTCAAAACTCACCTCAGTGTTAGGTTGGGGAGCATATTATCTGTGAAGCAAGAGCTATTGCAGTAGAACCACTGTTTCACAATGTGACTAATCGCCAGGTGGGGTGCTTGGGGTGGAGCCCATGGAGGTCAGGGCTCACCATTATGGTGAGGGCAAAACAAATGCCACCCTCAAGGAGCATAGCTTTACTGTTTTATGGAAGCCCTCTAAGTCAAGTCTGGGAGATCACAGAGGCAAAATATCTTGTGACTCAACACCATCTACTAGAAAATAGTAGAAAGACCTGATCAGAGAAATCTGCTTTGGAAAGCCATTAATATAGACATATACACAAAGGAGAATAGCAAATACCATGAATAACAATAGTAATGAGGAGGATGATAAAGAAAATTAAAGTTGGAGGCATGGTGGCGGAAAGGATGGCAGGGAGGGAGAGACTGTGAGCGAGTAAAGGAATGAGAGAGGTGTGTGTGAATGTGTGGTGTGTGTGTGTGGGGGGCAGTGAGAGACAGACATTGCAGGGGTCTAGGGGTCTGGCAGATGGGGCTCTTCTAGATGGGGTGCCCCTGCTACTGCTGCAGGCACCCCCAGGCCAATGCTGCATTAGTGAAAAGCCCACACTATCTTCTGGAGAGGAGCAATGGAGGCCAGAAGTGCAGCTACACCAACACCCAGAACGGTCTTGGCCACCACCCCTGGACCTGTGCAGGGAGTCGCGTGACAGCCATTACCCATGTGGAACCACCACCATGCCTCGGCAGTGAGCAGCATGGTATTGCACCACAGGGCCCAACATCTGCAGTGAGTGTACACCAGAGAAACCTCCTGAGCTGTGCCTCCTCACCAGAGCCCAAACCCAACATCCCAGGATCCTGCACTACAAGTCCCTGCACTCTGAGTGCAAACTAGGGTTACCCCATGCCCCCTCTGATACCGTGGTCCCAGTACAGAGCCAAAGGCTGGTGTGTGCCCCACCCCAGCACACACAGAGCCTTTGGGCCAGTGCACGCTCTGCCCCTAACACAGACAGAGCTGTCACCTGGTGCATGCGCTACCCCTGGGCCAGGTCAGAGCTGCTGGTTTGACCTGGTGTGCCTAGCCACAGGCCACAGGTCCATGCTGCATGTGCACTGCCAGAGAGTCCTACGGTGCCAGACTGCCTTGGGTGCTGGGGCCCCATAGTGAAATGCATGCCAGAGGACTCTGGGACATCACAGGGAATTGCACACCAGAGGAACTGTGCACATACCCCCGCCAAACCCAGGAATCTGAAGTGGACAACTGAGGGACCAGAACCATAGGAGAAGGGGAGACAACTCAGAACACATATAATAAAGGTGTGAAACTCAAGGCAGACCCAGAATCCAGACTAGCGAGTCCCAGATCATTGAACAACTTAGGGCTTCAAACCTTTGAACCCCAAACAGGGATCCCAGGGCCAAAAAGAGACAGCAAAAATGGAGAGGCAAAGAAACAAACCCCAAAGGAAAGAAAAGGTGGAATCACCAGAAAAGGAACTAAATGAAATAGAGGCAAGCAATATGTCAGAGAAAGAATTCAGAGTAAGGGTCATACAGTTCCTAAACCGGCTGAATGAGAAAATCAACAACTTACGTAAGAATCAAGAAGAAATGAAGAATGATATACATACAATTAAAAAAAATGGAAGGTTTCAACAGTAGATTGGAATAAGTAGAGGACCAAATAAGTGATCTAGAAGATAGGGTAGAAAAACTCACCCAATCTCAACAGCAATTGGAGAAAAAAAATTAGAAAGCAGGAGAGCTTAAGGGAGCTCGGGAAAAATATGAAATGAAACAACATCCATATAATAGGGGTTCCAGAAGGACAAGAAGAGGAGCAAGGATAAGAACACCTATTTGAAGAAATAATGACAGAAAACTTCCCTGATTTGGGCAAGAAGAAACCACACAAGCAAAGAGAGTCCCAAACAAGATGAACCCAAAAAAGACCCACACCAAGACATGTCATAATTACAATGGCAAAGGTTAATGACAAAGAGAGAATATTGAGGGCTGCAAGAGAGAGACATGGAGTTACCTACAAGGGATCTCCCATTAGATTATCAAATTATTTCTCAACACAAACTCTTCAGTCCAGAAGGGAATGGAATGAAGTATACAGAGTGATACAAAGCAAGGGACTGAATCCAAAATTACTCTATCCAGCAAGGATATCATTCAAATTTGAAGGGGAAAACAGGAGCTTCACAGACGAAAAAAAAAAAAAAAAGTCTAGGAGAGTTTATTGCTACTAAGCCAGCAACACAAGAAATGCTAACAGGACTGTTGTAAAAAGAAGTAATAGAAAGGGAATAAGGAACACAGGCATAAAGAATAAAAATGGCTACAAAGAAGTACTGATCCATAATAACGATAAATATAAATGGATTAAATTTTCTAACCAAAAGACATAGGGTGGCTGAATGGATAAAAAAGCATGACCCATATATATATACTGTCTACAAGAGACCCTCCTCAGAATAAAGGACTCACACAGATTGAAAGTGAAGGAATGGAAAAATATCTTTCAGGAAAACGGAAATGAAAGAAAAAAAAAAGCTGGGTAAGCAATACTTATATCTGACAAAATAGACCTCAAAGTGAAGGCCATAACAAGAGATAAGGAAGGCCACTTCATAATATTAATGGGATTGATACAACAAGAAGATATAACCCTGGTAAACATATAAGCACCCAATGCAGGAGCACCCAAATACATAAAAATCTTCTGGAATATATCAAGGGAGAGATCGACAGCAATACAATAATAGTAGTTGACTTTAATGCCCCATTGACATCACCGGATAAATCTTCTAGACAAAAAAAATCAACAAAGAACCAATCAATCACTAGATCAGATGGACTTAATTGACATCTTCAGAACATTTCAACTGAAAGCTATGGAATAAACATCTTCTCAAGTGCAAACAAATGACAATAAAAACACAACAATCCAAAACCTATGGTACACAGTGAAAGCAGTTCCGAGAGGGAAGTTCATAGCATTACCAAACTACCTCAACACACACACACACACACACACACACACACACACACACGAAAAACTGGTAATACATTATCTAACCCTACAATTAAAGAATTAGAAAGAGAGCAACAAGAAAACCCCAGAGTAGGAAGAAGGAAGGAAATAATAAAGATGAAAGCCAAATAAATGACATAGAGACAAAAAAAGAACAATACAAAAGACCAATAGAACCAAGAGCTGGTTCTTGAAATGATAAACACGATTGATGAACCTCTAGCCAGGCTCACCAAGAATCAAAGAGAGAGGACACAAATAAACAAAATCAGAAATGAAAGAGGCGAAATAACAACAGACCCCACAGAAATACAAAAGATTGTAAAAAAAAAATACTATGAACTCTATTCCAACAAAATGAACAACCTAGAAGAAATGTTCATAGTTCTAGAAAAATACAATCTTCCAAAACTCAATTGTTGTGGAGCGGTTGCGAGTGAATGACCACTGGAGCTCAGACCAAATTAAAATTTAGGGAGCCTTTATTGGTCAGCCAGCCGACCAGGCTACTGCTCTGCCATTCTCCACGCAGGGAGACCAGGAGCAGCAGCGACCCTTTGTATAGGACCACTTTTAAGCCCATTTACCACATCCTGTTTTTGCAGAACAAGTAACCCAAGACAAAACAGTTTTTCCTAAGCAATGTCAGGATCATGCCATTGATGACCATGTTATTCACAGGGTCATCCTGTTCTTCAGAAAGTTGACAGTGTGCTATGAAAGAAGGCCTACATGCTGGGAAGGGGCCATGAGACCCTATCTCAAGGCCTGGTGTGGTGTCAGCACTGACAACTCTACCTGGAGTATAGTCCATGGCCTCAGTAGTGCTCAAAAATTCCCACTCTCCAACATTCCCCACTGGTTTTATGTACATGAGTCAAATCATTGACTCTTTTGGGTCATTGTTGGAGAGGGAGTTATATTGCCCCATGAGGACTATAAGCTTGATAGAATTAATTCTCTGCTGAATAAAGTCAGTGGGCCTGTTTATAAAATAAGGGCCCAGAATGAGGGCCAGGACTAATCTTTAGAGGGTCCGAAGAATCCTGGACTCTCTATTTTGCCTGGGCTGTCTTAAGCTGGGTGTGATGAAGCCACGTCGGGATCCCGTCGACCTTGACTGCTGTGGAAGTGGTCCTTTCCAGGTAGGAGTCAGTCCTTGTGTGGCAAATTTCTTTACCCAAACAGAGTCACCAGGGTGGAAGGATGGACCAGATCAGAAGTTGGTATACATGCTTCTGGATTGCTTTCTGGGTAGACTGTAAAGCCTGTAAGAACTTGAGTAAAGATTGGCTATGGATTTCAGCTTTTCTAGATTGTGTTTCTATGTAAGCTGGTGAGGTGGGTAGGTCAGGGTTTGGAAGAGTCACTAGAATCTGTAGAAGCCCCACTGGTTTTAGGGCAGCCTCCTGGGCTGCTTCATCTGCAGCCTTGTTCCCTCTTGCTTCTGGAGAGTCTCCTTGTCTCACATAGGTAGAGATGGAAAGACTTAATTACATCTGGTAGTGCTAGTTGGCCCATTGTCCTTGCACTGCTCATATCTGTCTAACTGCCTAATATATTACCTCAAGGATCCTGGCTCTGAATTCTTTTAGGGAAAATGGATGTCGGTGGGCTCTTCTAGCTACTTCCTGCTGAGGCGGGTCAGAAGTTTCTCTCAGAGCCAAGAGATCCTTGCTGTCTGTCAGAGGGACAATGAGGCCTGGGCACAGAAGGAGGTGGGCTTGTGACCTGGTGGAGACAAACTGTAACAAATGGTCAGGTCCAAGGGAAAGAAAACCTTTCAGTTTTAATAAGTTTTATTGAAATTGAATTTTTCTCCTCAAAATTACCCCCATGTTTATCAAAAGAGCCAAATCAAGACAAATTTATCTATTGTATTTAATTTGGCCTGATAGTTTGCATAAACATAACAAGAATGGTAACTGACTACCTTTGCTGGAATTTCATGATTGAATCTTAATATGCCCCGTAGGGCCAGGAAGCCAAGCTATCCAGCTGCCATCAGGCCTGCCTGTAGTACCTGCTGAGTTAAGTGAAGTCCTCACCTGTAGTGGCTCTACCCGGGCCCATGCCCTAGGCTTCAAGGCCCATCTCAGCCCTCCTACTCGTCGTGGCTCAGAGTGCGTGGGGGTCCCGCAGGGACGCAGAGGTGCCCTTATTGCTCCCCTTGTACTCTGACAAACCGCCAGTGATGGTAGGGTATGGGCCTGATGCTCCAGCAGCAGCTATTTTCAGGGCTACCAAACAGGATACCAGGCTTTCTCCATGGCATTCTTATTAGCTTCAAGTCTTCAGATTTCAGGCAGGGCTCTTTAAAACATGATACTCCAGTCAAAGTTTCCGGTCAATAAAACCACTATTAGAAACTGGTCTTATTGAATTTATCCAAAGAAATGTATTGCCATGATTTATTAAGCATTGCCAAATTTCGGAGGAATTGTATAAGGAGAAAAATATACTGACCTGCTTTAAGATCTTCTGATTTTCCTTGTCAGTCCTTTCTATGGATTCTTCAGAGTAATATAACTGTCTTCAAATGACAAGGAGAAATTCAAAATGTGTCTATATTCAAGTAGACAATTATAGCTGTCCTTGTAGTAGGGTTCCCCCTACTTGACTTGTCCTTAAAATTTCATATGGTCTCTGGGAGGGGTGACATGCCCTCTGAGAAAGGACTAAGGGAGCTTTATTGCTTTACAGGGTCTCACATGTCACAGGACCTCACGGGGTCTGTAATTCCTGTAACAAAGGGCTGGTACTCACCACTTCCCTCTGTTCCAAAGAGGTCTTCCCCGATTTCCTAAAGTTGAGGTTTGTGCCATACCTGAAATGGGCATGGTCAAATAGGCCTGCAAGACAGTATATAGGCTGCCAATTGTCTTTTAATAGAGACCAAAACCAGATGAGTATTTTCCTTGCCCATTTGGGCACCTGCCCTTTTGGCAACTGCATTCAAATCTGTAAGGTTAATGCAATATTATTAACACAATGAAGTACAATATTGGCATTGTGGTCACCTTAGGTAACCAAATCTTCTGCTACCATATATGACACATGGTAGGGCTATACAAATATCTTAGGGAGGTGACTAAGGTCTATTCTTGACCTTCCCACACAAAGCAAAATTGTCCTTGTCTTTCTGGAGTCATGTCCATGAAGACACAGGCATCATCTAAGTCTATTATACAGTTTTCTTCAGGCCACTGTCAGGGCTGTGCATGGTGGCCAGTTCTTCTTTCTAGCCACAAACACAGCCTGTCTAATTTCCATAAAATTTATTCTGGCATGGGAGAAAGTTGTTTTGCTGTAAACAGGCAGCTTAACCCCTGTATAACTGGGCTTGGACATCTGCCTAGAAAGCTGTAATTTATAAGTTTAACATGTGGCCTTAGGTCCTTCCAACCCAACAGGGTCTCTGCCATCCCTCAGTCAGACTCCTCCTCTCTTGGAGAATCTCAAAGTCCTGAAGACTCCCTGGTCCAGGGAGAGTGCCTTTCCTTTACTCTTTGACTTTTAAGCTGCCAGTCCAAAACAGCCAGAGTTGCAGTTAGAAACAGCTTTGCATATTGCAAAGCGCTTCTGTGGTAGTGGCTTGGGTATTAGACTCCTTGTCTTCCCGCCAGTCCCCTTTGTGGCAGAGTAGCAACCAGGCCTCTTCCAAGGGAGTGTACTGGAAAGGGATCTCAGCCCCTCCTCTCTCAGCAGCACCAGGTACTGAACCCTTTCAGTACATTTGCAAACAGGGAGCTTTCACTAGCTCTATCTGCTGCTTTTATAGATCCCGGGCCTGCTGCTCTAGTCTTGGGGCTGTAGGAAGGCTAGTAGCAGTCACTGGCTTCTGGTTTAACTGCTGCAGCCAGCAAGCCAAATGCCTAAGTCTTGTATTGCTTGTTGTAAAACACTCATTACTCACTGGGCAGCAGCGGGGCAGCTCTAGTGTCAGGTAAATATCTGCTGTCCCCTGCTGTTTCTTCCAGGACCACTGTAAGCAGCTCGGGCATCCAGCCCCTCTCACCCCCCTTCTTTCACCTGGCTCTCGGGGGTTGAGTCTGCCTAGCACCCAGTTTTAAATCACCAGGGCGCCTGCGGACTTCAGCTCCATTTTTCCTCTGCTTGGCTCCTGGGAGTTAAGTTTGTTTTTTTGTTTGTTTGTTTTTTTTCTTAGAAACCTCATTTCTTTAATGATTATTAAAAGTGAACAGTTAGCACTTTTTTATGAACACATTTAAAATGTACTTTTTCAAGAAAATATAACTAGACCTTCAGTGATAAAACCAAAAGTAGGTAAAAATATTTCTTTTTGAGAGACAGATTTTTAAAACTTAAACTAGTTGCCAGCCTTAAAGATATTATATCTTCAAGTTCCTTTGCTGAATATTCCACCACCGCCCAAGAAGTAATAAAACGGGGCAGAGGAAGATCCACTGTGTTTTACAAAAAGCCTTGAAGCCAAAATAGTTCAGATAAGTAAGAAACCAAGGATGCCAACAAAGCGGGTTGTAGCCAGCAAAATCAACAAAAACCTATCTCTCCCTGCCAACGCCCCCATTTTTCTGCATTAACCATTTACTCTGTCCTTAGCAGGGGAAATAAGGCAAGCCATCTGAGATCCTGTATAACCAGGCTTTTTACATTTAAGGATACTTTTTCTTTCTGTAACCATTGTTTCCCTTATAGATTTTTACTCTAAGCCCCTAGACTCCTAGAAGATCTTAAATCCTCCTCCTTACTACTCTTGATTTCGCCTACCACCCAAAAGAGATAAGAAAGCCATAAATAAAAGTTCTTTGAAATGTCACAAATTTATACTTTCAAATTAACCCTAGGACTTTAAAATTTCAATTTAATACAGCAAATTCACAAATCAGAGCAAACTGAAACCCTTACTTATACAAACATAAACAGAAATTTTTATTAGCTAAGTGGGCTGATTCCCTCTCTGACAGAGAACAAAAGACTCTGAGAAAAAGATGTCTCAGCAGCTGCTAAAGACTTTTGCATTCTGTCATAGCAGGTCCGCCCTATCTTTAAACAAAATAAACAATAGAAAGAGATAACAAATACTCTCATGTGTATAGCCAGACAGCACAAAGTAGCTTTCACTTCACACAGACTCTCACACTTACATTTATACACCAGACAGTCTGAGGTTTTTACTTCTGGGGAGGTGATCAAGCTCCCCCTTCCACTCACTGGGATATGGGAAAGTTGGCCATTCACTCTCACAAAATTTCTGTAAGTCAAAAGCATTAACAGAGGCTCTGTAGTCATCCGCTCGCTGCTTGAATTCCTGAAAATTTTTCAAAAAACATTGCAGGGGAGTACAGACAGAAGCAGACTGACCCATTCTAATGATAGAGACAATTAAACCATAATAACACAGAATAACAAAAGACAAAGACAACCAACTGAGGATCACCAGGCACCGTCGTGCGCCAGGATCTGGTCTAGGAAGTAGCGCTGCATCCAGCCTTCCAGAGGCCCTAGATGGGTACCCACAGAACCACAAATAAATTTCTTACCGGTAAGAACCAGATCCAGGCGGCTCCAATCAGAGTCAATCAGGAAATTTAGCAGGCAGGGTTTCCAACCTCTACCAGTCCCGGGGCTGAGGAACGTCTCTCAGAGATCTCCCCCTGGGTCGGAGAGTCCAGGGACTCCAGTGGGCTCCAGTCACAGGACCAGGCAAAGGCTGGTTATCTCCCTGGGCATCTCCAAATGTTGTGGAGTGAATGTGAGTAAAGACCACTGGAGTCTAGACCAAATTAAAATTTAAGGAGCCTTTATTAGCCAGCCTGCTCTGCCTTTCTCCATGCAGGGAGTCAGGAGAGCAGCAGGCGACCCTTTGTGTAGGACCGCTTTTAAGCCCATTTACCACATCCTGTTTTTGCAGAACAAGTAACCCAAGACAAAACAGTTTCCTAAGCAACGTCAGGATCATGCCATTGACGACCAGGTTATTCACAGGGTCATCCTGTTCTTCAGACTCTGACAGTGTTCTATGAAAGAAGGCATATGTGCTGGGAAGGGGCCATGAGACCCTATCTCAAGGCCTGCGTGGTGTCAGCACTGACAACTCTATCTGGGGCATAGTCCATAGCCTCAGTAGTGCTCAAAAATTCCCACTCTCCAACATCAATCAGGAAGAATAAAAAAAATCTGAATAGGCCAATATCTATGGAGGAAATTGAAGCAGTAATCAAGTAATACTCAGCAAATAACACTGGGCCGGATGGCTTCACAGGGGAATTTTACTAAACATTCAAAGAAAAACTAAAAATTCAAGAGGGAGGAACACTTCCAAGCTGTTTTTATAAAGCCAGCATTATCCTAATCCCAAAACCAGATAAAGACACTATAAGGGAAAAGAATTACAGGCCAGTATCCCTGGTGAACATAGATGCTAAAATCCTCAACAAAATTATAGCAAATCAGATCCAGCATTATATTACAAAGATCATACACCATGACCAAGTGTAATTAATTCCAGGGATATAAGGATGGTACAATATCCGCAAATCAATAAACATGAAACAACACATAAAAAAATTGAGAGACAAAAATCACATAATCAGAAGAGCAGCAAAGGTGGCAACCAGCAGGAAGGTAGGGAGGGAGAGTGTGTGATCGAGTGAAGGAGTGATAGAGGTGTGTGTGGACGTGTGTGGGTGTGTGTGTGAGTGAAATAGGGACAGTTAGACCCTGCAGTTCTTCCAGGGGGCTTCCAATCCAGGCAGTCTTGGTTAGCAAAACCCCGCGGCCGCTGCAAACACTCCAAGGAGGACACCAGTGGCACAGAGACCCCGTCATCTTTAAGAACGGAACTGCTAGAGACTAGAATCCTAACCTCACCACCACCCAGTCTGGTCTCAGAAGAAACCTGGACACTACAGCCACTCTGGCAGAAGACCTGCCACCCCAGCTGCAGACGTGCGAACCCTGAGACCTCCACCTCCAAAAGTGCGCCCCTGAAAGCAGTAAGTACAACCTCCCCCTCCCCAGTGCCGAAACTCAGGATTCACTGCATCCCCAGCCCATAGGCACCCAGGCGCTCCACTACCCAGGCAGTGCTTGGGAACCACTGAGAGCCCCCGAGGGGGTGATTCTGCACAGTCAAGGGAGCACGGCCTTGCAGTAGAATCTCTGAACTGCCTCTTCCTAAATAACTGCCCATGGACACCCCTGCGGTACAACTTCAGTGCCAGGGTCCCTCAGAGTGCATCAGAGTTTTGCACCAGCAGGCGTGCCACCAGTTCACGCACACTCAAGGGCAGGCAAACTCACGGCCACAGCAAGGGAAGGCGCCCTGAGCCCATATATCCACGGGGTCCTCTGGGGAGCTGCTTTGAGCCCCTACTGGGTGTGATTCTGTACAGCCAAGGACACACTGCCTCCCTCAGAAACTCTGAACTCCTTTCTCCTGAATAACTTCCCACATACACCCTAGCTGTTTAACTTCAGTGCCAGGGCCCCTCAGAGTGCATCAGAGCTCTGTGCCTGCAAACACACCTCCACAGAAGCGAATTTACAACATGCAGGCACCCTGAGCCCATCTATTCACAGGGTGCTAGTGGGAGCCACTGGGAGCTCTCCCAACACACGGTTCCTGGGTGCCACTGTGAGCCCCCACTGGACATGCATGATTTCAAATAAGGGTGCAAGACAGCAAAAACTAGGACCCTCCACTCCATAGCTGCTGACTTCTAGACACCACAGTTGTGCCTCTCAAGCTTGCAGGCCTACATCAAGAGAACCCAAGTAGCTCAAGTAGGGAGCTACGCTAGATTACCAAGCCCAGGAAAACTGAGAGATTACACCAGTAGCACCATTCCCAAAAGAACCTGGGTAGCAAAGCCAGCGGATCTACAATTAAAACATTACAGGAAAACATGGGGAGAAAAAAAGGAAATTCCCAAAGGAAGGAAAAAGAGGAATCACCAGAAAGGAAGTTAAATGAACTTGAGGCTAGCAGCTTAACAGAGAAAGAGTTCAGAGTATTCATTATAAGGATATTTAAATGGATGGATGACAAATACACACAACTCAATGAGAACTATAAGGAGCGGAATGAAAATGTCACCAACATGAAAAGAAACCAAGAGGAGATGAAGAACGACAAAAAATAAAAAGCAAGAGGAGAGCCTAAGGGAGCTTCGGGACAACACAAAATGAAACAAACTTCAAATAATAGGGATAAAAGAAGGAGAGGAAGAGAAGCAAGGAATAGAAAAGCTGTTAGAAGAAATAATGACAGAAAACTTCCCTGATATTGGCAAGAAAAAAACTATCCAAGTCCAAGAAGTACACAAAGTCCCAAACAAGTTGAACCCCAAAAGACTGACACCAAGACACATCGTAATTAAATTGACGAACACCAAGGACAAAGAAAGAATCTTAAAGGCTGCCAGAGAGAAACAGAAAGTTACCTACAAGGAATCTCCTCTCAAAATATCAACTGATTTCTCAACAGAAACACACCAGGCCAGAAGGGAATGGAATGAAATATACAAAGGGACTGAATCCAAGAATACTATATCCAGCAAGGCTATCATTCAAAATTGAAGGTGGAATCAGAAGCTTCACAGACAAAAAAGGGCTAAGAGAGTTCATCACTACCAAGCCAGCAATGCAAGAAATGCTAAAGGGGCTGCTGTTAAAAGAAGAAAGAGAAAGGCAAAAAGAAACACAAACACTAAGGAAAAATATGTCAACAAATAGGTACTTATCAATAATAACAGTAAACGTAAATGGATTAAATGCACTAATCAAAAGACATAGGGTAGCTGGATGGAAAAGAAAACATGACCCATATATTTGCTGTCTACAAGAGACCCACCTTAGAGCAAAAGATTCACACAGACTGAGAGTGAAGGGATGGAAAAACATTTTTCAGGCAAATGGAAATGAGAAAAAAGCTGGGGTTGCGATACTTATATCAGATAAAATAGACCTCAAAGTAAAAGCCATAATAAGAGATAAGGGAGGTCACTACATAATACTAAAGGGAGCAATCCAGCAAGAAGATATAACTCTGGTAAACGTATATGCACCCAATGCAGGAGCGCCCAAATACATAAAAAATCCACGGGAAGATATCAAGGGAGAGATTGACATCAATACAATCATAGTAGGGGACTTTAATACACCACTGACATCAATGGATAAATCCTCTGGACAACAAATCAGCAAAGAGACAGCAATTCTAAATGACACACTAGATCAAATGGACCTAATTGACATCTTCAGAGTATTTCACCCCAAAGCCAGGGAATATACGTTCTTCTCAAGTGCACATGGGACATTCTCAAAAATAGACCACATATTGGGTAACAAGAAAGTCTCCAAAAATTCAAAAAGATTGAAATCATATCAAGCATTTTCTCAGACCACAATAGCATAATCATACCTAATAAAATGCTAATATGCAAATTACCATCACTCCACTATGCCCACGATTGGGCCGGCTGGAGGCGCGGGGTGGGACTCAGGGTGGCCGATTGGCTGGCGGTAGGAGCGGGGGGCGGGGACTCGCAAGTCCCTGACCCCCACTCCTCCCGCCGGATTAAACGGCTGGCGCTGTGGAAGACGCTGGTGGCGGAACTCAGGGTGGCCGATTGCGTGGCTGCTGGCACCAGTTTTCCTCCAGCAGCAGTTTTCCTCTGGCCACCCGCCCAATCAGAGCACCTCCCGATCAGAGTTCCTCTCGGGGTGGCCGATCGTGCTGGCGGGAGGCGCTCTGATCGGCGGGTGGCCAGACGAAAACTGCTGCTGGCGGATAACTGGTGCCGGCAGCCAGGTGAAGAAAAAGTCTATTGCATGAAACTTCATGCAACGGTCTCCTTAGTATAAGAAATAAACTACAACAAAAACATTCCAAAAAATTCAAACACTTGGAAACTGAATAGCATGCTACTAAACAATGATTGGGTTATCAATGAGATCAAAGAAGAAATTAAAACACCCTGGAGACTAATGACAATAAAAACACAACATTGCAAATCCTATGGGACACAATGAAAGCAGTCCTAAGAGGGAAATGTATAGCTCTACAGGCCTACCTCAAAAAACCAAAAAAACCAAAAATGGTAATAGATCATCTAACTCAACAACTCAAAGAATTAGAAAGGGAGCAACAAGAAAAGCCCACAGTGAGCAGAAGAAAGGAAATAATAAAGATCAGAGCAGAAATGAATGACATAGACACCAAAAAAACAATACACAAGATCAACAACACCAAGAGCTGGTTCTTTGAAAGGATAAACAAGATTGATGAACCTCTAGCCAGGCTCCCCAAGAAGCAAAGAGAGAGGACCCAAATAAACAAAATCAGAAATGAAAGAGGTGATATAACAGACCCCACAGAAATACAAAGGATTGTCAAAAAATACTATGAACAACTCTACTCCAACAAACTAGACAACCTGGAGGAAATGGACACATTCCTAGGAAAACACAACCTTCCAAAATTTACTCAGGAAGAGACTAAAAATTTCAGGAGGCTAATAACTATGGAAGAAATTGAAGCAGTCATCAAAAAGCTTCCAGCAAACAAAAGCGCGGGGCCAGATGGATTCACAGGGGAGTTTTATAAAACATTCAAGGAAGAGCTAAAACCTATCCTCCTCAGACTATTCCAGAAAATTCAAGAAGGAACACTTCCAGGCTCCTTCTATGAAGCCAGCATCACCCTAATATCAAAACCAGATAAAGATAACACAATGAAAGAGAATTACAGGCCAATATCCCTCATGAACATAGATGCCAAAATCCTCAACAAAATTCTAGCAAATCGAATCCAGCAGTACATCAGAAAGATCATACACCACGACCAAGTAGGATTTATCCCAGGGATGCAAGGATGGTACAATATTCGTAAATCAATAAACGTGATACATCACATAAACAAATTGAGAGATAAAAACCATATAGTCATATCAATAATTCAGAAAAAGCATTTGACAAAATCCAACACCCTTTCTTGATAAAAACTCTCAGCAAGGTGGGAATAGAAGGATCATACCTCAACATAATAAACGCCATATATGACAAACCCACAGCCAACATCATACTCAATGGACAAAAAATTAACCATTTCCCCTAAGAACAGGAACAAGACAGGGATGCCCACTCTCACCACTCCTGTTCAACATATGGTGGAAATACTAGCCATTGCAATCAGACAAGAAGAAGAAATAAAAGGCACCCAAATTGGAAAAGAAGAAGTAAAATTGTCCTTATTTGCAGATGACATGATACTGTACATAGAAAACCCTAAAGACTCCATCAAAAAGTTATTAGACTTTATAAATGAATTTGGCAGAGTAGCAGGATACAAAGTAAATGCTAAGAAATCTATGACATTTCTATACACCAATAATGAACTTACAGAAAGAGAGACTAAAAAAGAAATCCCATTTACCATCACACCACAAAAATTAAGATACCTAGGAATAAACTTAACTAAGGAGGTAAAAGTCCTATACGCAGAAAACTACACAACAGTGAAAAAAGAGATAGAGAAAGACATAAACAGATGGAAGAACATACCATGTTCATGGATTGGTAGAATCAACATCATCAAAATGTCCATACTACCCAAAGCAATCTATAATTTCAATGCACTTCCCATTAAAATACCAACAGCATACTTCACAGACCTAGAACGAACTTTCCAAAAATTCATCTGGAATAAAAAAAGACCCCGAATAGCTACAGCAATCCTGAGAAAGAGAAACAAAGTAGGTGGGATCTCCATACCAGATTTCAAGGTGTATTACAAAGCCACTGTTCTCAAAACTGCCTGGTATTGGCACAAGAACAGACATATAGATCAATGGAATAGAATAGAGAACCCAGAAATCGATCCAACTCAATATGCTCTATTAATATTTGACAAAGGAGGCATGAACATACAATGGAGTCAAGACAGTCTCTTTAACAAATGGTGTTGGGAAAATTGGACAGATACATGCAAAAAAATGAAACTAGATCACCAACTTACACCATACACAAAAATAAACTCAAAATGGATCAAGGACTTAAACATAAGGCAGGAAACCATAAAAATACTAGAGGAATCTACAGGCAGAAAAATCTCTGACATATGCCAAAAGAACTTCTTCGCTGATACTGCTCCTAGGCCAATGGAAGCTAAAGAGAAAATAAACAAATGGGACTACATCAAAATAAAAAGCTTTTTCACAGCAAAGGAAACCATCAATAAAACAACAAGAAAGCCCACTACATGGGAGAACATATTTACCAATGATGTCAACGATAAGGGTTTAATCTCCAACATTTACAGGGAACTCATACAGCTTAACAAAAAGAAGATAAACAACCCAATAAAAAAATGGGCAACTGATCTAAATAGACGCTTTTCGAAAGAAGACAGAAGGAAGGCCAAGAGACATATGAAAACATGCTCTAAATCACTAATCATTAGAGAGATGCAAATCAAAACAACAATGCGGTCCCATCTCACACCTGTCAGAATGGCCATTATCAACAAATCAACAAATGACAAATGCTGGCGAAGATGTGGAGACAAAGGTATCCTAGTGCACTGCTGGTGGGAATGCAGATTGGTGCAGCCACTGTGGAGAACAGTTTGGAGTTTCCTCAAAAAACTAAAAATAGAAATCCCATTTGACCCAGTGATCCCACTTCTAGGAATATATCCCAATAAACTGGAAACATCAATCAGAAAGGATATATTCACCCCTATGTTCATAGCAGCAAATTCACCATAGCTACGATTTGGAAACAACCTAAGTGCCCATCAGCAGATGCGTGTATTAAAAAACTGTGGTACATCTACACAATGGAATACTACGCTGCGGTAAAAAAGAAGGAGCTCTTACCATTTGCAACAATATGGATGGAGATGGAGAACATTATGCTTAGTGAAATAAGCCAGGCAGAGAAAGATAAATTCACATGATCTCACTCATTTGTGGAATATAATGAACAACATAAACTGATGGGGGGAAAAAAAATAGATCCAGAAACAGAGAAACATCAATCAGAACGTCAAACCTCAGGGAAGAAATTGTGAGGTAACCAAAAACCCAAGAATGCCTGAGAACGCCTTTCTAGCCATGCTAACAATCATCAGATGTACGGTAATTTTACTGGGACAAGAGGGTAAGTATTTTGGACTTATGCTCCTGACCCTTCATGGGTAAGACCCCTTACGTGGGCTGATCCCCTGACTAATGTAGTTACCAAATAATACCAAACACCTTGGTCATCCAGGAGGTCCATGGTTGGGGCAAGAAAGTATAAATACACAGGGGTCTCCACCAAGCTTCCCTTTTGTATGACACGAAATCAAAACAATGCCGCTTTGTGTGTACAATTAAAGAGAGGTTTCTGGCTTGTATGGACACCAAAAAAAGGGTATCACTACTATCACTACTTGCCCCCGGTAGAGGTGCAGATAATGTAACTAAGACCTTGTCTATATAAAAAGAAATGGACAGCCAGTTTGAAAGGGAATTGCCATGGACTAGAACAAAGAATATCCTTACATGATATTATTCTACACTATCATTAAAATTTTTCCCAGATTTGTATCATCCCCAGTACTTATAATAGTTCCTCGCACCCCTGGGGATTAAAAAAAAATCATCTGTTTGGTGCTTGGAGACAAACTTAACACATCTCTTGATATTTTAGAATTACAACAGCATAATGTAAAATTATCCCAAGCAAAATTACAAACTATTTCTTTGAATGGTAGCAATTTAAAAAGGACATGTAAGGATTTAATCCTTTTCATTGTGTAGAGGGCCTCCTGGGAAGGCACCTGAACCTTCTATATTGGTCCCTCTTACCCTTTAGGCCAAGAGAGACCCTCTTCTCACAACTCAATTGCTCACAGCTGTTGCATGAGCTCTCTGTCCATGTCGAGGTTGAAGTCTCGTGATGACTGCTGCCATGGATCTGTATCTCACCCAGTGGGGCGAACTGAGCCCTCCCTGGAGAAGAAACCCGGGTTCCCCAAGATATGTGATCAGTGCTGGGGCCCCGCCAGCAGGCGAGGGGATTCCAAGGTAGGTGCTGGGCATGGAGGCCATGGGGGCATAAGTTACCAAGGAGACAAAACTGAATCTCACATCACCCTGCTTGGCCCTGGAGGATGGATGGTTAGCCAGAGACGGGTAAGATTCCTCAAGGAAGGAACAACCTAAGACAGGCACAGTTGCAGAGGGGCCATCAGGAGAGAATTTGGGGATCAACAGAGGTGGGGCACAGACCCTCTCCCCCCCAACATTGCAGGGGCCTGAATCCTAGCCCCTTCTGAGGGAGATCTCCTGCCTTCATGGCTGCTTCGTGCTTCCCATGCCCAGCCCAGATCAGGACTCAGGTGACCGACAGAGACGTGGTCTACAGCAGATGCCCTCTCACTCCAACAAGAATTGTTTGAGTTGTCTTGTACCCATGGTGTGGGGAAGTGGGTTTATGATATCTAAATCCAGCCTACCACCAGGAATGCTCAGGACCTACTCAAGATGGCAAATAATCCTTTCCACTAATATTTACAGGGTAAAATAAGATTTTTGTTAGAGTAATAAATTTGACAGTAAAATAGTATTCAAGTTTTCAGGCAAATTTAAATTGGCTAATTGAAACAAGCGAATATTCTAGAAAAATTAATTGTACTGGACAAAAAGGTGTTTCTAAAGTGTTAACTAAAATTTTTATTGGTACTTCATCTCATGATAAAATTGTGCACCATGTAATGAACCTAAAACAGTAATACTATAGGGCAAAAAATTAAAATTTAAAAGCCATCAAGACTACATTATAAAATTTTCAAAAGCATCCTAATATTTAAATCAAAAAGGGGGGGTAGTAGAAGAATATCATGTAAGGAAAAATATCCTGTAAGTAATTACATCTAGAAAATTAGTATTTTAGAAAATTAATTGTAAGGCTAAAAGGAAGATACCCATGAAAAACACACAAGGTGTCAAAACAAGCCAGAGGAAAATCATTTGGGCAAAAAATGAAAAAGGATCCCAAGTCAAATTTATAGAAAATATTCCTTTTTTAACTTTTGGTCGAGAATATGTTTGTATATTTTCAGAAAACAACTCCGAGACCATGTGGATTCCAGCAACAGAGAGGAATTGACAGGACTACTCCAGCCATCAAGACAGAAGAGAAGCAGTCCAGAGATGGAAGACGCTGACATCGCCTTGTCATACTAGCAGTTAACAGCTGAGTGTCACTACACGTTGCCCAGGACCAAACCAGAGAGGGTCAGACCAGCATTACCACCATTTGTCCACCATCCAGAACTGAAATGTCATGGCTGACATGTACACATAAGGAACTGTTGGACATTGAAATTGGGTCTCAAAAGAACTGTTGGCCCAGAAAGAAACTCACTACAGACTGATTCATTTGTCTCTCAGCATAACCATTATTGCTTGTCTCATTTTCGGTTCTTATAAGTGCATTTCTAATAGCACATGAGCTCACTCATCTAGGGGAAATAATGAACAACACAGACTGATAAACAAGAACAGACCCAGAAACAAGGAGGCATGGATCAGACTGTCGGGCCTCAGAGGAGGGTAGGGGAGTGTGGGGGTAAAGGGGAGAGATCAACCAAAGGACTTGTGTGCAAGCATATGAGCCTAACCAGCGGTTAAGGACAACAGCGGGGTGGGGGCATGTGTGGGGTGGGGTGTGGGCTGGGAATGGGGGGATGAGGACAAATATGTGATACCTTAATCAATAAAGAAATTAAAAAAACACAATGAAATAAAGAGGAGGTGAGAAAGAAAAAATCACATAATCACATCAATCAATGCAGAAATAGAATTCGACAAAATCCAATTCTCCTTCTTGATGAAAACTCTGAACAAAGTGGGAATAGAGGGATCATACCTCAACATAATAAAAGCCTTATATGACAAATCTACAGCCAACAAAATACTCAATGGGCAAAAACTAAAACCATTTCCCCTAAGAACAGAAACACTCCTGTTCAGTATAGTACTGGATGTGCTGGCCGTAGCAATCTGAAAAGAAGAAGAAATAAAAGCATCCAAATTGCAAAAGAAGAAATAAAACTGTCATTATTTGTAGATGACATGATATTGTACATAGAAAACCCTAAAGACTCCATCAAAAAACTACTAGACTTAAAAAATGAATTTGGTATTGTAATAGGATACAAAATTAACACCCAGAAATCTATGGCTTTTTTATGCACCAATAATGAACTCACAGATAGAGAATCTAAAAAAAATAAACCCATATACCATTAACAAAAAATTAAGATACCTAGGAATAAACTTAACTAAGGAGGTAAAAGATCTATACTAAAAAAAAAAATACAGGATGTTGAAAAAAGAGATAGAGGAAGATATAAACAAATGGAAGAATATACCATGCTCATGGATTGGTAGAATCAACATCATTAAAATGTCCATACTACCCAAAGCAATCTATAGAGTCAATGCAATCCCCATTAAAATACCAATGGCATATTTCACACTCCTAAAACAAACTCTCCAAAAATTCATATGGAATAAAAAAAAAGACTCCAAATAGCTGCAGCAATCCTGCGAAAGAAGAACAAAGTTGGAGGGATCACAATACCAGATATTAAGCTGTATTACCAAGCCATGGTTCTCAAAACTGCCTAGTACTGGCACAAGAACAGACATATAGACCAATGGAACAGAACAGAGAAGCCAGTAATTGACCCAAGACATTATGCTCAATTAATATTTGACAAAGGAGTCAAAAGTACTCTAGTACAATAGATTCAAGACAGTCTCTTCAATAAATGGTGTTGGGAAAACTGTATAGATATATGCAAAAAATGAAACTAGACCACCAACTTACAGCATACACAAAAATAAACTCTATATGGATAAAGGACTTAAATGTAAGACAGGAAACCATAACAATCTTAGAAAAATCGATAGGCAGAATAATATGAGACATATGTCATAGCAGATATCTTTACTGATATGGCTCCTAGGACAGTGGAAACTAAGGAGAAGATAAACAAATGGCACTACATCAAAATAAAAAGCTTTTGCACAGCAAAAGAAGCCATCAACAAAACAACAAGAGAGTGTGCATATGCTCCCAGACCATGTGCTTGCACACCCTCCTGCAGGAGTAAAGACATTTGCCTTGATGTCTGGCTCCCAAGTATGCTTTGTGTGCTACCAGGACCCCTGATTTTGGGGGCTTGCCTTATTTCTAACACTTTGGGGGCTCATCCAGGATTCCGTTTGTCACTGCCAGGGACAATTGGCGCCCTCTCCTGAGGAGGCATGTCTCGCTGCCTAGTTGCAGTGGCCTAGGTGAGGAAGGATAGCAATTACCACCCTGGGCCAACTACGAGCTCAGGATCAAGAGTCAGCCAGCAACACAGGAAGGGCCTAAACAAGCAAGAACCCAAGCAATCAGGTAGAGTACAGAGAGATGGATGAAAACTTGGCCAACCTCTCAGAAGATGAGTAGTATTCAGAAGAAGAGAGAAATGCCAAAGCAGAGAAGGAAAAGAAGCTTCCCCCACCACTGCCTCAAGCCCCACCTGAGGAAGAAAATGAAATTGAGTCTGAGGAGCCTTTTGGGCAAGCAGGAGGACTTCTAGATGACAGTTTTGGAGTGTATGGAGATGGCCAAGCATCAGGTGTGGAGGGTGCAGCATTCCAGAGTAGACTTCTTCATGACTGGGTGACTTCTCAAGAAGCAGCTTGTTTTCCAGATATCATCAGTTTCTAATAAGTATATTAGAAACCGCACAAAGATTCAGCTGACTTTTGAGGCTTCTCTCCAACAATTAGAAGCACCTTACAACAGTGATGTTGTGCTTGTCCACCGAGTTCACAGTTATTTAGAGCATCACGGTCTTATCCACTTCAGCATCTACTAGTATAAGAGGATAAAACCCCTCCCAACTAAAAAGACAGAGAAGGTAATTAGTACAGGCTCTGGAGTCTCACGCTTGGCAGCAGCTCATCAGTTACAAAGTTTTGGAATGGATGTCACACTTCTGGAAGCTAGTGATCGTGTAGGTGGACGAGTTGCCACATTTCTCAAAGGGAACTATGTAGCTGATCTTGGAGCCATGGTAGTAACAGGTCTTGGAGGGAATCCCATGGCTGTGATCCGCAAACAAGTAAATATGGAACTGGCCAAGATCAAGCAAAATGCCCACTTTATGAAGCCAATGAACAAGCTGTTCCTGAAAGGAAAGATAAAATGGTAGAACAAGAGTTTACCCGATTGCTAGAAGCTACATCTTACCTTAATCATCAGCTAGACTTCAATTTCCTCAATAATAAGCTTGTGTTCCTTGGCCAGGCATTGGAAGTTGTTATTCAGTTATAAGAAAAACATGCTAAAGATGAGCAGATTGAACATTGGAAGAAGATAGTGAAAACTCAGGAGGAATTGAAAGAGCTTCTTAATAAGATGGTAAATTTTAAAGAGAAAATTAAAGAGCTCCATCAGCAATACAAAGAAGCATCTGAAGTCAAGCCACCAGAGATATCACTGCTGAGTTCTTAGTGAAGAGCAAACACAGGGATCTGACTGCACTGTGCAAGGAATATGATGAATTAGCTGAAACACAAAGAAAACTTGAATAAAAACTTTCAAGAATTGGAAGCCAATCCCCCAAGTGATGTATACCTCTCATCAAGAGACAGATACTTGACAGGCATTTTGCAAATCTTGAATTTGCTAATACCACACCTCTTTCTACACTCTCCCTTAAACATTGGGATTAGGATGATGACTTTGAGTTTACTGGCAGCCACCCATGACAGTGAGGAATGGCTACTCATGTGTGCCTGTGGCATTAGCAGAAGGCCTAGATATATTAAATTTAATTCAGCAGTTCGGCAGCTTTGCTACACAGCTTCAGGATGTGAAGTGATAGCTGTGAATACCTGCTCCACCAGCCAGAAATTGATTTATAAATGTGATATAGTTCTCTGTACCCTCCCTTTGGATGTGTTGAAGCAGCAGCCACCAGCTGTTCAGTTCGTGCCACCTCTTCCTGAGTGGAAAACAACTGCAGTTCAAAGGATGGGATTTGGCAACCTTAACAAGGAGGTGTTGTATTTTGACCAGGTATTCTGGGATCCAAGTGTCAATTTGTTCAGGATGTCGGCAGTACGACTGCCAGCAGGGGTGATCTCTTCCTCCTCTGGAGCCTCTATAAAGCTCCAATACTTTGGCACTAGTGGCAAGAGAAGCTACTGGCATCATGGAAAACATAAGTGATGCTGTGATTGTAGGCCGATGCCTGGCCATTCTCAAATGGGATTTTTGGTAGCAGTGCAGTGTCCCAGCCCAAGGAAACTGTGGTGTCTCACTGGCGTGCTGATCCCTAGGCCAGGGATTCCTATTCCTATGTGGCTGCAGGATCATTTTGGAATGACTATGATTTAATGGTTCAGCCAATCACTACTGGCCCCTCAATTGCAGGTGCTCCACAGCCAATTCCACAACTCTTCTTTGCTGGAGAACACACAATCCGTAACTACCCAGCCACAGTCCACGGTGCTCTGCTGAGTGGCGTTCGAGAAGCAGGAAGGATTGCAGACCAATTCTTGGGGGCCATGTACACCCTGCCTCACCAGGCCACACCAGGTATCCCTGAACAACAGTCCCCAAGCATTTGAAACAAATGTATCCTAAGGGAAGAGGCCAATGTATGTCTTTTGCTGCGTAAGCAAAACTCTTCTAGCAATACTAGATTCCTGAGAAACTTGCCCTGGCTTTTGGGATTCTGACCAGCTGCCGAGGTTCATGATGGTCAGGTGGCTAAGGAAATTGTCTCCTTTGAGTGACTTCGAGCCAGGGAGGAAGGCACTTGTCCATTTAGTGTGGAAGTGAGGCAAGCAAGTGCTATGAGAGAATACCTTAGTCTCTTAGTGTGTGGTAGTTTTTTTTAATATATATTTTGAGAATAAAACTTCATATAAAATTAAAACAAAACAAACAAAAAATAATAATAAGAGAGCCCACTGCATGGGAGAACATATTTGCCAATGTTACATCCGATAAGTGTTTAATCTCCAAAATTTATAGGGAACTAAGACAACCTAACAAAAGGAAGATAATCCAATAAAAAATAGGCAAAGTACCTTAATAGACACTTTTCTATAGACAGTGGCTACAGCGTTTGGACAGGATCAAGCCTCGAACTGATGAGAGGGCACAGTCCTCTTGTGGCAAAGCCACATACAAGTCCCAGCTTTGAAGGCAAAGCCCTCCCAGTACAATTATAGCCAATGGTTATGGTTGTATGTAAGCTTGCTTGACCTTATAGTCCGGTCTTGTAGTCCTAGGTAGCTGAAGGATGTGGGCTGCGGGAGGTACAGCAAGTGCTGCCAAAACAAAGCTTGATAGAGTTCAGAAATTTGAAATAACAGGAAAGAAGCAGATTTGAAACTCATGAGAACACTGTAAATATCTTGACCACTCCCTTGTTTTGCTTTGTGCGATCTGACTATAAAATAAAGATTTTGCTTACAGGTGGGGTCACTGTGTCCTCATCCAGGCACAGTGACCCACCTGTTCCCAACTGTATTCTCTTATCTGTTTTCTTTAAGCCTTCACTGCACATCCTCAGGTTCACACTGGCCTTGCAGGTACACTTTTCGAAAGAGGATGTACAGAAGGCCAAGAGACACATAAAAACATGCTCAAAGTCACTAATCATACAAGAGATGAAAATCAAAATGACAATGAGGTACCATCTCACACCTGTCAGAATGGCTATCATCAATAAATTAAAAATGGAACTGCCATTTGACTCAGTAATCCAACTTCTAGGAATATATCCCAAGAAATCAGAAACACCAATCAGAAGGATATATGCACCCCAATGTTCATAGCCACACAATTTACAATAGCTATGATTTGGAAACAGCTTAAGTGCCTATCAGCAGATGAGTGGGTTAAAAAACTGTGGTACATCAACACAATGGAATACTATGCTGTGGTAAAAAAGAAGGAATTCTGACTATTTACAACAGCATGGATGGTACTGGAGAGCATTATGCGGAGTGAAATAAGCCAGTCAGAGAAAGATAAATATAACATAATCTCATTTGTAGAATATACGGAACAATCTAAACTGATGAACAAAAATAGATCCAGAGTCATTGAAGCATCTAACACACTGTCAAACCTCAGAGGGAAGGCAGGGGAGGGTGATGGTGGTGATGGTGGGGTAAGAGATCAACCAAAGTACTTATATGAATGTATATAAGCATAACCAATGAACACAGACAGTTGGGGGGTGAGGGCACGTGCTGGGGGCTAGGAACAGCCGGGGAGAGGTCAATGGGGGAAAAAGGATACATATGTAATACTTTAAACAATATAGGATATAAATTAAAAAAAAAGAAAATTAAAATCCCAGAAAGCAAGCTGGAATACATGGAAATATCTCACTCATATAGGGGAAATAATGAACAACATAGACTGATGAACAAGAACAGACCCAGAAACAAGGAAGCATGGATCAGACTGTCGTGCCTCAGAGGGAGGGTAGGGAAGGGTGGGGGTAAAGGGGAGAGATCAACCAAAGGACTTGTGTGCAAGCATATGAGCCTAACCAGCGGTTAAGGAGAACAGGGGGGTGGGGGCATGTGTGGGGAGGGGTGTGGGATGGGAATGGGGGCATGAGGACAAATATGTGATACCTTAATCAATAAAGAAATTTAAAAAAAACCCAAAAAACAAAAAACAAAAACAAAAGTCAAGCACTTAAAAAAAAATGTGACATAAATGACAGAGATTTCAAGATTGCTGTTCTGAAAATACTCAATGAGATGTGAGAAAATACAGACAGGCAATTCAATGCACTCAGAAAACAAAGCAATGAACAAAACAAGTACTTTACCAAAGAGATTGAAACTTTCAAAAAGAACCAATCAGAAATCCTGAAGCATGCAATTAAAAAGATTAAGAGTAAACTACTGAACATAGGAAACAGAGCCAATGAGATGGAGGAATGAATTGGTGATACTGAAGGTAGGAATCTAGAAATGATGCCGGGAGAAGAAGAGAGAGACTTGCGGATAAAGTAAAATGAAATAACTCTATGAGAACTATCTGACTCCACCAGAAAAATCAATATTACAATAATGGGCATTCCAGAAGAGGAAGAGGGGGAGAAGGGAACAGAGAGCCTATTCAAAAAAATAGTGGAAGAGAACTTCCAAAAACCTATGGAAAGAACTAGATCCTGGCATCCAAGAAATAAACAGAACACCTAGTTACCTCAATCCAAAGATAACCTCTCCAAAGCACTTTGTATTAAAACTGTCAAGAAATTAATGAGAAAGAAAAAATTCTCAAAGCAGCCAAGGAAAAGAAGGATGTCACCTTCAAAGGAAAACCTATAAGAATTTCATCTGACTTCTCAGCAGAAACTCTATAAGCCAGAAGTGAGTGGAACCAAATATTCAAATGCCTGAAAGAGAGAAATTACCAGCCACGAATAATATATCCAGCAAAATTATCCTTTAAATATGAAGGGGAAATAAAGACATTCACAGACATACAGAACCTGAGAAATTTTATCACCAGAAAATTTCCATTGCAGGAAATACTCAAGGGAGTAATTCTTCCTGAAACAAAGAAAATAAGGGCACAAAACTACAACTAAGATAACCAAAAAACTTACAGCATAAACAGGGATAATTTGTGACAGCAAAAACATAAAAGGGGAGGGGGTACAGGTCTGAACTTGCAAAGAAGGATGGAGATGCACTGAAAAGAAAAAAAAACAAAAACTAATGTATATATTCAACTTTATTTTTTATAAACCTAAATAGAGGCCTGGTGCACGAAATTCGGGCATGGGGGTGGGGTGTCCCTCAGCCCAGCCTACACCCTCTCTAATCTGGGATCCCTTGAGGGATGTCCAACTGCCCGTTTAGGCCTGATCCCAGCAGGATCGGGCCTAAAACGGCAGTTGGACAGCCCTCTCACAATCCAGGACTGCTGACTCCCAACTGCTCGCCTGCTTGCCTTCCTGATTGCCCCTAACCACTTCTGTCTGCCAGCCTGAGCACCCCCTAACCACTCTCCTGCCAGCCTGATTGATGCCTAACTGCTCCCCTGACAGCCCGATTGCCCCTAACTGCCCTCCCCTGCCAGCCTCATTGCCCCTAACTGCTCTCCCTTGCAGGCCTGGTCCTCCCAACTGCCTTCCCCTGCAGGCCTGGTCACCCCTAACAGTCCTCCCCTGCCTGGTCCCCCCCAACTGCCCTTCCCTATAGGCCCAGTCACCCCCAACTTCCCTCCTCTGCCAGCCTGGTCACTCCTAACTGCCCTCCCCTGCAGGCTTGATCACCCCCAACTGCTCGCCCTTACAGGCCTGGTCCCCCCCAACTGCTCTCCCCTCCAGGTCTAGGTCCCCCCAACTGACCTTCCCTGCAGGCCCAGTTACTCCCAACTTCCCTCCCATGCAGGCCTGGTCACCCCCAACTTCCCTCCTCTGCCGGCCTGATCACCCCTAACTGCCCTCCCCTGCAGGCTTGATCACCCCCAACTGCCCTCCCTTGCAGGCCTGATTCCTCCCAACTGCCCTCCCCTGCTGGCCTGATCGCCCACAACTGCCCTCCCTTGCAGGCCTGGTCCCTCCCAACTGCCCTCCCCTGCTGGCCATCTTGTGGTGGCCATCTTGTGTCCACATGGGGGCAGCCATCTTTGACCACATGAAGGCAGCCATCTTGTGTGTTGGAGTGACAGTCAATTAGCATATTACTCATTTATTAGATAGGATAGAGGCCTGGTGCATGGGTGGGGGCTGGCTGGTTTGCCCTGAAGGGTGTCCCGGATCAGGGTGGGGGTTCCCTTGGGGCATGGGGCAGCCTGGGCAAGGGGCCTGTGGTGGTTTGCAGGCCAGCCATGCACTCCAGTGACCCAAGCAAAGGCCAGGTCCAGCTGGAAGCAGGTATCTGGGATTAATTTATCTTCTATAATTGAAACTTTGTAGCCTTGAGTGGAGGCCAGGGCAGGCCAGGGAAGGCAGGAAGCTTGGATTTCTCCATCACTGGGTGCAACTCAAGCCTCCTGCTCGCTCCAGCTTCATGGCGGCCACCATCTTAGTTGGGTTAATTTGCATACTCGCTCTGATTGGCTGGTGGGTGTAGTGGAGTGATGGTCAATTGCATGTTTCTCTTTTATTAGTGTAGATGGTAACTGCACATAAAAATCCACAATCCAGGACACATAGCTTAATAAAAGAGAAAACAGAAAATAAATATCGAATACCGCCAAACAAAACCAGCAGAGAGAAACACAAAGGAAAAGAATCAATGGAGGACAGAGCTGCTGGAAAACAAAAGATAAAATGTCTATAAGAAATTCTCATACATCAATAATTACCCTAAATGTAAATGGTCTGAATTCACCAATAAAGAGTCACAGAGTATCACAATGGATCAAACAAACAAACAAACAAAAAAACAAAAAACACCAAAACCCAATCATATGCTGCCTACATGAGACACATTTAAGATGCAAAGACAAAGGCAGATTCAAAGTAAAAGGGTGGAAAATAATTCTCCAATCAAATCACATCCACAGAAAAACAGGTGTAGCCATACTTATACCTGACATAATAGATTTAAAGACAACAAGAGATAAAGCTGAACACTTTATACTGATAAAGGGGACACTACAACAATAAAACATAACACTTTTAAATATATATGCACTAAACCAGGGAGCACCAAAATATATAAAACAACTACTCACAGAACTAAAGGGAGAAACAGATCAAAATACAATCACAGTTAGGGACCTTAACACTCCATTGACAGCTCTAGACAGATCAAACAATCAGAAAATCAATAAAGAAATATCTTCCTTAAATGAAACACTAGACCAGTCTTCTCCAGTGCACATGGAAAATTCTCAAGGTTATACCATATGTTGGCTCACAAAACTAGCAGCAACAAATTCAAGAAGATTGAAATTATACCAAGGATATTCTCTGACCACAATGCCTTGAAATTAGAAATCAACTGCAAAAAAGCACTAAAGAAATCCACAAATATGTGAGATTAAACAACATACTACTAAAATATAACTGGATCAAAGAAGAAATAAAAGATGAGATCAAAATATATAAAGACAAATAAGTATGACAATACAACATATCAAAACCTCTTGGATGCAGCAAAAGCAGTAATAAGAGGGGAGTTTATATCATTACAGGACTATCTCAAGAAACAAGAAAAATCCCAAGTAAACAATTTCACATTACATTCTAAAGTACTGGAAAAAGAAGAACAAAGGCAACCCAAAGTCAGCAGAAGAAAGGAAATAATAAAAATTAGAGCAGAATTGAATGAAATAGAGAACAAAAAGACTATACAAAAAATAATAAAACAAACATCTGCTTCTTTGAAAAGATTAATAATATTAACAAACCCCTAGCTAGACTCATTAAGGCAAAAAGGGAAAAGACCCATATAAACAAAATCAGAAATGAGAGAGGAAAAGTCACCACAGACATCATAGATAAACAAAGAATCATACTAGAATAATATGAAAGACTATATGCCACCAAATTAAATAACCTAGAAGAAATGGATAAGTCCCTAGAAATCTATAACCTTCCTAGACTAAATCATGAAGAATTGGAAAATCTAAATAGACTGATCAACAGTGAAGAAATGGAAACAACCATAAAAAAACCTGTGAGTGTCAAAAAATGAAAGTCCAGGACCAGATGGCTTCACCAGTGAATTCTACCAAATGTTCAAAGGAGATAAAAATGTATCATTCTCAAACTCTTCAAAAAAATTAAAGAAGAGGCAATACTTCTTAACACATTCTACAAGGGCAATATAACCCTGATACCAAAACCTGGCACACAAAAAAAGAAAACTATAGACTAATATCTCTGATTAATACAGATGTAAATATCCTAAACAAAATAGTAGCAAATTGAATACAACATGAAAAAATATTATATCACAATCAAGTGGGGTTAATTACAGGGACACAAGGATGGTTAAACATATGCATATCAAACAATGTAATACACCACATCAACAAAAGAAAGGATAAAAAATCATATGATTTTATCAATAGATATAGAAAAAGCATATAAGATACAACATCTATTAATGATTAAAACACTCAATAAAATAGGAATAGAAAGAAAGTGCCTCAACATAATAAAGGCCATATATGCTAAACCCACAGCTAATATCATACTCAACAGTGAAAAACTGAGTTTTTCCTCTAAGATCAAGAATAAGAGAAGGGTGTCCACTCTCACCACTCTTATTCAACATAGTTCTGGAAGTCTTAGCCAGAGCAATAATGCAAGAAAATGAAATAAAAGGCGTCCAAATAGGGGAGGAAGAAGTAAAACTGTCACTTCTTGAAGATGACATGATTCTGTATATAGAAAACCCTCAAAACTACACACACACACACACACACACACACACACACACACACACACACACACAAAACACTACTAGAAACAAATGATTATAGCAAAGTTACAGGATACAAAATGAATGTACAAAAATCCATTTCCTTCCTATATACTAAAAAAAAACCCAGAAAAAATGGAAAAAAACAATTCATTTTGCAATTATAACCAAAAGAATAATATACCTAGGAATAAACTTAACAAAGAATTTGAAAGACCTATATACTGCAAATTATAAAACATTATTACAAGAGATTGAAAAAGACATAACTAAATGGAAAATATCTAGTGTTTGTGGATTGGAAGAATCAACATAGTTAAAATGGCCATATTACCCAAAGCAATATACAGATTTAATGCAGTCCTCATCAACATCCCAATGTCATTTTTTAAAGAAATAGAATGAGAAATCATCAGATTTGTATGGAGCCACAAAAGACCCTGAATACCCAAAGTAATCCTGAGAAAGAAAGGATGAAGCTGGAGGTATCCCTGGAGTACAGAGAGTCCATCTATAAAACCACATGTATATGGACAGATAATTTTAAACAAAGGAGCCAGAAACACACAATGGAGTAAAGATAGTCTCTCCAATAAATGGTGCTGGGGAAACTGTAAAGCCACATGCAAATGAATGAAACTGGATTACAGTTGTCAGCATGTACAAAAATTAATTCTAAATGGATCCAAGACCTAAATATAAGATCTGAAACAATAAGTTGCATGGTAGAAAATATAGGTACCAATCTTATGAATCTTGATCATAGAGAGCATTTTATGAACTTGATCCCAAAGGCAAGGGAATTAAGACAAAAATAAATGAATAGGACTATATCAAACTAAAAAGTTTCTGCACAGCAAAAGAAACTGACAACAAAACAAAGAGGCAGCCAACCAGATGGGAGATGATATTTGCGAACAGTAGCTCCCACAAACATTTAATTTCAAAGATATACCAAGAACTCATAATACTCAACACCAAACAAACAACCTAATCAAAAAGTGGACAGAGGACCTGAAAAGACACTTCTCCCAAGAAGAAATTCAAGCAGCCAATAGATATATGAAAAGATGTTCAACCACACTAGCAATTAGGGAAATGCAAATCAAAACTACAATGAGATACCACCTCACACCTGATGGAGTTGCTGTTATCAAGAAGACAAACAATAACAAGTGTTGAAGAGTTTGTGGAGAAAAGGGAACTCTCATTTACTGCTGGTGGGAATGTACACTGGTACAAACACTATAGAAAGCAGTCTGGCTATTCCTCAAAACATTTAGAGCTACCATACAACCCAGTAAACCCTCTCCTGGGTCCATACCCGAAAAACTTGAAAACATATACTTGCAAAGATATATGCACCCCTATGTTCACTGCAGCATTATTCACGGTTGCCAATACATGGAAACAACCAGTGTCCTGTGATAGAGGACTGGATAAAGATGATGTGGTACTTACTAGTATACACAATGGAATACTACTTAGCTTTAAGAAAGAATGAAATAGCGCCATTTGCAAAAGCATGGATGCACCTTGAGAACATTATGCTAAGAGAAATAAGTCAGTCAGAAAAAGCTAAGAACCATATAATTTCACTCATATGTGGAATATAAAACTGAAACTCATAGATACAGACAATAGTATAGTAGTTACCAGAGGGAAGAAGGTGGGGGTGAAGGGGATCCCAATAACAGTGCACTATACAGATCTTGTAACATAGAAACCCACACCTGAAACCTATATGAGCATATTAACCAATGTCACCACAATAAATTTAATATTTTAAAATTATATATATATATATATATATATATATATATATATATATATATATATATATATATATATGGAAAACTCAGATAAGCACACAGGCCATGTTTAAGCCAGGGTCTAAACCACTGAGATGTTCAATTGTCTCCTGAATTGATGATGATAATGCTAATAATGAATGTTATTAATCTAGATCCCACTAATTTGTAATTGATCAGATTAGAATGTAATAGATTCAAGTTTACCTATGGACTATATGAAAAGAGGCATTGCCTATGTAAGTATTATAAAACCTAGCTGGGGTGTAAGTTGGGGAGAGCAAGTATAACTTAAGACAACTATTCCCTTATATGTTCTAAACCGCAAGTCACCTATGTACCCATGCCAACTGGTAAGGATCACTTTGATTTATTTCTCAGGCAAATATCAGGGTCTCTATTGACAATAATGTAGTTTACATCCCGAGTAAACATACCTGAAAGTAAATTTTTTTAAAACCATTCTGTATTTCAGTTACCTGTTGCATACCATCTCTCCATCCCCTTAATAGGGTCTTAACTAGCCACTGTGACAATATTTCCACTTTGTTCTCATGGTACAGCAGTGAGAGTGAAAAAGTATGGAAGAAAAATGGAATAATGGAACCAATCTAATATGTTAGCTGAAAGGCAACATATCTAAAGTTAAATCCCATTCTAGAACAACAACATATTTTTTTCTCTTGCCTACATTCTGGGCTGGTTGACATGAATATACTGGTTGCTTAATTAGTAAAAGGCCCTAAATCCCCTTCCAAACTCTTAAGTGGGAGGAGGTGAATCTTGGCCCTACCCATTTAAACCAATTAGAAAAGCAGTATAGCCTTCTTTGGGACAAGGATCATTGTGGTGCCATAGCTACAACATATGGAAGCAGATAAGTAGCTCATAGCCTGCCTCCTTGATGCTAACCTTGGAGATGCCTGTGTCCTTAGAGCTGTCTGTTTCCCCAGTGATTCCCATGCACCCAGAGAAACCCATGTCTCCAGATAAGCCTGTGGCCCCAGAGATGATGATGTCCCCAGAGAAGTCCATAGCCTCAGAGCTGCCTGTGTTGCCAGTGATGCCCATGGCCCCAGAGACACCCCTGACCTCAGAGATGCCTGGGTTTCCAGAGAAGCCGACATCAGCAGAAATATTTATGGACCAAAGGCTGGACATAATCCCACAACAGTCATGGTGGCAGTCTACACACTGGCTTTTTACTTGATCCATCATAGCTCAGATGCCTCCTTCCCTGGACAAGGTGTCATTCTCCATCAAGGTATTCAATTCTCCATCAATACCCATAAAGGTAAGAGGATTGGTCAAAGGACTTCCCAGATGCTGAGATGATAAATTTCCTAATTGAGAGCAGGTACAGATTTCTTCTGGTGGCTCATCATGGGCTTTTAATTTCTATTATGAGAGCAAGGAATGGTTGAAAAGAATTATAAACAGGATAAAAACTAGGCAAATGTCATAGCCCTGCAGGGATCCTGCCTACTGTCACTTATATGTTAGCAAATGATCTTTGTTTCCACCCACTCGCCTTACCCCCAAACATCTTTTCTTTATCACATGACATAGTGCTTTAAAAGCCCTACTATTCAAGATCCTCAATGATACTGTGTCTATAAAAGTCTTCTTTTCTGATAAATGCAATTTTATTACTGGGAGCTGGAGGGCAAGGTGTAGGCTCATTAACATTTATAGAATACCCTTATGTGCCGGACACTTTACATATAGTATTTCCTTTTATACTCATAAAAATCCTATTCGTTAGGTACAAACTGTATTTTACAAATGAGGAAACTGAGGCTTAGAGAATGTAAGTTAGTCACCCCAATTCACACATTTAGGAAGTGGTAGAACTATTTCTTTTAGATGTCAAAATCTATAACTTGTCTACTACATCATGTTACCTCCAATGGATGTTTTCACTTTCAAGGATAACATAATGATTCACTTATACTTTACAACAGTGATTCTTAACTTTCTGAGGATCATAGACCCTTTTAAAATCTGAAGAAAATGATGGAACTTCTTCTCAGAAAACTGCATGCATACACATATCTGTGCATGAGACAGGATATACACAGTTTTCAGGTATAATTTCAGGGGCTCCACAGATGCCCCATAAGGCATTTGTGGACACCTTTGGGTTCATGGACTCCAGTTAAGAGCTCCTGCATTATAGAATAGGTATATCATTTTCATTTTTCCAGAAACCACAAAATCACACACATACACATGCATAGTGATAACCCCTGGGGAAAAGAACTAAATGGGTAGGTAGCTGGGGGAGTCTTTTAAACTTTTCTTCATCTTGTATGCTTTTGCATTCTGAATATTTTAATTTATACTTGAACTGCCCTTTAAAAACATCATCAGGGTTATTTGGGTAATAATATTATGTACAACTTTTGTTTTTCTTCTCTGAATTTAAAAAAAGAATGCTAATAATTATGTACATATATTTTTTAAAACTTAATATTTTACTTTACAATCAGAGAATGATCTGATTATATCTATAATGAATCTGATTCTCAGGAATCAGGCAGGAATAAGTGATATGGATGAGTCTAGAATAAGTGACCTACTCTGGGGGCCTTTTTGCTATCAGCTAAAAGAGAAGGCAGGATACCCTAGGAAGGCTTTCCTACTTCTCAATTCTGATTTGGGCTTGGTGTCCCCAGGACTGCTTGCTTCCCTTGCTTCCTATAATTTTAAGTTTCCTATAATTATAATTTAAATTTTACAGTTTTCCTTCTTTCTTTAAAAAATGGAACAAAGTAACTGACTATTGCCTCCCAAGAGGACATTCAAAAGTTTGAGATCTGCTGTAACCACAATACATTTATTTTCACAATAAAAGGTATTTGTTTACTTATAGGAAGAAAAGTTATGCCTTATTTGCCCTAAAGTGGGTTCACACCCAGTTCCTAAATAGCATATCTGTTCCAAAAATTCTTTTCTAAGAAGTACCCCTCTCCTCTCCTTCAGACATGACCTTAAGAACCCCTGGATTCCAGAAGCAGCTCAGCATTGTTTATACTTTGAAAGAAAATCCTTGTTGACTTTAACCTGTAATTAAAAAAAAGTGTCTGACTTTGGTTTTTCTGGTATTATAAAGCAAAATCAACACATATAACACTAGCACTCAATAAATTTTGCAATCTACATGGGAAGGAAATGACAATTTTATAAGGTTTTCCTAATTGAAAATATAATGTTCTTATCAGTACACCCAAGATGGTACACTTATTCTCTTGATGGATAACAAGCATGCCAGTATGACTTCCCTGTTGTTTCCTCTTGTTGCTCCTAATAATTGCATCCAAATAACAAAAAAGGAACTAATCCACTTGTTTAACTAGCTGAGTGTGATATTTACCACATTCTATGGGAATTAAGAAAAAGAGTTGTGCCTCAGAGCTCTGTAGACACAGGACATCTGGAAACCAGAAAGCATAACAAGACAACCAGGCAGCTTCTCAAAAGTACCAATTCAACACCAAATGAGCTGAGCCTACCCAGAAGGGAAAGAGGACCTCATTTTGAGACTTTTCTCCATGCCTCTTCTAGTTTGTGCACATCTGCCTCCAGCATTGTCCTCTGCTTAATTTTCAGGAGACTCTCTTGCATAATCTGCTTGGGATGCAGCCCTTTGTCAAAGCGGTTATACATCCTACACCAGAACCTAGAATAAACAAAATGAAAAACGTGGGTTGGTTTAGCTGGAGTAGTAGATTACCTATTTGTTCCCTATGTCAAGAAAATATTACCCTGGTAGGTGGGAGGATCTCAAAACTAAGGTAATTTTAATGATATTTGTTAACGTAAAAACATTCAAACCTGTAAAGAATTTTTGTGAGCTTATTTGAGCCAAACTGTCAACAATTGCCGGGAAGCAGAACCTCAACAGATTGGGATAATGCTCCAGAGAATGGTGGTTTTTCATCTATTTTTATACATTGCAATCAAAGGAGGAGACATAGGTAGGTTATATGAAATACACTGGTGATAGATTAGAGAGGTGGGAGAAAGCAAATTGGGGGGACCTCTGGGATTGGATAAAGAATATGATAGACACATACTTCTTAGGTGGGTATAGGATAGTTAACAGTAAACAAGTAACATGATAACAATAACAATGAAGGAATTTTTGGTATCTGTCCTGGCACCCAGGGCATTTGGTTGTGGGCTGAGGGGTCTGGGTAAAACAGAAGTTACAAGTTACCCTGACATTTCAATGACATGTTATCATAGATGAAAAAAGATAATAAGCTCAGTTAAGGTAAAGGTTGACCTTGTCGGGGAAGATACACACCATAACTGATTTTAGTTCAAGTTTAATTTCAGACCATCCTTTGTGGTTACTTTAGGTCTTTGAGTTTGCTAGACTGCCATGCAGGCCTTCCCTGAGCTTGTCAGATTAGCATGTGGCCCCTTTCATCCACATATTAAAAACACAGACAGAGGCAAAGAAGCATCAAACAGACTGTCAAACTACAGCGGGAAGGTACGGGAGGGTTGGGGGTGGGGGATAAGAAATCAACGAAAGGACTTGTATGCATGCATATAAGCACAACCAACAGACCCAACACACTGGGGGCTGGGGGGGTTGGGCGGGGGGGCAGGGCAAGTGCCAGGGTGTAAGGGTGAGGAGGAAACTGGTCTTGTAAGGCGTGTCAGGCCATAAAAACTGTGAACAATGCACTGCCCTGGGGGTGGGGGGAAGGGTCATTATTGCTGGCCCCAGGACAAATCATTGGATATGGCCTGGGGACCCCCAACACCTGGGGGCCTTCCTGTAACCCCATGAAAGGGGGCAGAACCATATCTGCAAGACAAAGACCCCAGAAGGTTATAAAAAGTGAAGCCCTCTGAGTGTTTCTTCACTCTGATTTGGAAATTATTCCCGGAGTCCACTAGTGTTAATAAATGGGGTCCTTCCCTTTCTCTAGGAAGCATGCTTGGTATTTCTTTGATCTTCTGCAACATTTGGTTCCCTGAACCGGGAAACTAACCACGTTTGGCTCTTGCCTCCAGTGAGTGGATGGGGTTTGGGGACCAGGGGCAAGGGGCAGGCCTCCAGAAGGCATGCCCTGCTGATTTTAGCAGAATTGAACTGGGGGGGGGGGTGGGTGTGTGGAATCCAGGCACTCCCGGACCTCAGCCCAGGACCTGGCCAGCATCTGGAGAAAATGGATGGACACCTCTGGACCTGTTGACATTAATGGTAAGGTAGGGGCCCCAGTCAATCAGGCCCACTCCAAGTGAGTGGAAGGGGGAGATTGATAACCTCTCCGGAAGTCATAGGACTTCGTCAGGTAAATCAGGAATCAGGACTCCAGAGGTGAGTGAATTCAGATTCGATTAAGGAATTATGGGTTCACTCTTCTGTTTGTTTGTGTGTGGCACTAGCCCAGTGGTCGGCAAACTCATTAGTCACAGGGCCAAATATCAACAGTACAACGATTGAAATTTCTTTTGAGAGCCAAATTTTTTAAACTTAAACTTCTTCTAATGCTACTTCTTCAAAATAGACTCGCCCAGGCCGTGGTATTTTGTGGAAGAGCCACACTCAAGGGGCCAAAGAGCCACAGTTTGCTGACCACGGGACTAGACAATTTGCTATCAAGAAGGGGGGCTGGATGCAGTCTTAACTCCTCTAGTAGGTTCTCACTGAGACGTCGGTCGAGAATTCTGTTCTGGAGCGTGGGTGCCAGGATTGCCCCCAAGCCTGTCTGGGGAGTTGGGCATTATCTGCTCAGCTCCAGTCTGGGCTAGTCTACTGAGAGCGTGTGAGTACGGATGTTTGTCTGTCTTGGCATAATTATCTGCTGATTAACTGGTCTGTGTGAAAGTGAAAGCTACTTTGATTTTCTGTTTGCTCATCTGGTTAAAACGTTTTGATTTACTGAAGGCTGAACCCGTGATGGTCTGCAAAAGTCTCAAGGAGCGCTGTTGAGTTAGTTTTCTCAGAGATGTTTGCTCTCTATCATGGAGGGATAGTTGATAAAAATTTCTGTCTAGGGGTTTTGGTTTGCTCTGTGATTTTGCTGTGTTAGGTTGAAATTTTGGAATTCTGGGGTAGATTTAAAGGTATTTGTGGCTTTTCTTGTCTCTTTTGGCTGGCTGGGACTTTCAGGGGTGAGGCTCACAGTTCCACAGGGCGGAGAGATTTTACCCGCCTTGCCCCTGCCTGTGCTGATTAAGGATCTTTTATTTAAGGAGACCCTTCGGGCTTTTAGTAAATTTCCCTGCACCCTGGTCTGTCTCTCACCACCAATCATCATGGGGTTGGGACAAAGTAAACCCACTGTTCTCAATTGCATGTTGGAAAAATTTGAAAAGGGTTTTATTGAGGACTATGGTATTAAAATGAACCCCAAAACACTGAGGAAATTCTGTGAATTAGAATGGCCAGCCTTTGGGGTTGGCTGGCCTCCCAGAAGGCTCTTTAGATGTAGGATTGGTCAGAGCGGTCTGGAATGTAGTCACGACAGACCCCGGACACCCAGATCAGTTCCCTTACATAGACAGCTGGTAAAGAATTGCTCAAACCTTGCCTTGCCTTGGGTCCGGTTCTGTAAGGTTTTAGGAGGAGAAAAGAAACAGGTTTCTCAGAAGGGAACCCATCCCCTTGTTCTGTCAGGATCCCCTGAGGAAGTCCTGCTAGTTTTGCCATCTCCATATGTGCCACCGGAATCACCAAGTGCTTCTCCAGCTGGTCTGAAAGGTCCAGAAACACGACCCCCTTCCGTTTCTCCAGAGCCAGTTGGGCGGCACTTGTGTTCAGCTGATCAAGGGCCCAGGCCACAACTAGCACGTCAGATGCCTCTAAGGGAGATTCGGGGTGCCAAAGTAGTTGGTGAAGATGGGACCTTGCAGGAGGGAGGGCCAGTCTATTATTATCAGCCCTTTACCACCAGTGACATCTTGAATTGGAAACATCACACCCCAGCTTATTCTGAAAAACCTCAGGCCATGATAGACCTCCTAGAAACGATCTTCCAGACCCAGAAGCCCACCTGGGTGGACTGCAAGCAGCTCCTTTTCACGTTCTTTAACACTGAAGAGCACATGAGAGTAGTAACAGAGGCTCGGAAGTGGTTCCAGACCCAGGCCCCGGCAGGAATATTAGATACAGACAGATGGGCCAGGAAGGCCTTCCCAGATGAGGAACCCGATTGGAACCCGAACTCAGAAGAGGGAATGACCGGGCTAGAAAGATATCGGCTGGCCTTCCTCCAGGGGGTCAGGGCCGGAGCCAAGAAGCCCGCCAACATGGCTAAAATCTCTGAGGTTTTCCAGAAGCCTGATGAAAGTCCAGCAGCTTTCTATAAGATACTGTGTGAGGCATACAGGATCTACCCCCTTTAGACCTGAGGCCCTAGAAAATCAAACCATAGTAAATGCCGTTTTTGTAGGCCAAGCCCAGCCTGACATCAGGAGAAAATTACAGAAACTGGAAGGGTTTGCAGGAAAGAATGCTACTGAACTACTGGAGATAGCTAACAAGGTTTTCATCAATCAAGACAGTGCAGCAAGGAAGGAGGAAGAAAAGAGAACACAAAGAAGGGCCAATATAATAGCAGTGGCTTTTAGAGGCTCAGGCTCCCAGACAGATTAGCAAGGATACAGACCAGGGGGAAAAGAAAGAGTGAGCCTGAGATGAGACCAGTGTGCCTATTGTAAGGAAATAGGACACTGGAAGAATGAATGTCCCAAACGGCAAAGTAAAAAGACTGGGCTCCCTTTTCCTCCCAGTTGTTGTCAACCAGAGCCACCTGAAGCAGATCTCATTGGGCTAGCAATGGCTGATTCCGACTAGGACAGACCGGGCTCACTTCAGCTAGGCCCCCACAAACCCATGGTCAGAATGAAAATTGGGGGCCAGACTGTGGACTTTATGGTTGATACGGGAGCTGAGCACTCAGTAGTCACTCAGAAAGTAGCGCCTCTCTCAGGAAAGGAGGTCACCATTATTGGAGCTACTGGGGACCAGACCCATAGACCATTCTGCCACCCTCGCCGATGCCAACTTGGTGGTCATCAAGTAATTCATGAATTCCTGTATTTGCCAGACCGTCCAGTGCCTCTAATTGTAGAGACCTTTTAGTCAAAATGGGGGCAGAAATCACTTTTGCTCCAGATGGCTCAGCACAGCTTCGCCTAGGTGAGGAGACCTCCCCAATGATCCTGTCCTTAGCAGTGCTGAGGGAGGAAGAATGGAGACTTTATACCCCTCAGACAAAGGCCTCACTATTAGAACCTGAATTAGAGAAGGAATTCCCGCTGGTCTGGGCAGAAGGGAATCCTCCAGGCTTGGCTAAGGACCACGCCCCGGTGCTAATCGAGTTAAAGCCTGGGGCACAGCCTGTTAAAATCCGCCAATATACAATTCCAAGGGAAGCACACCTAGGAATCCAGGTCCACTTAGACCGGCTGCTTCATTAGGGACTTGTTAAACGATGCAGGTCTCCATGGAACACGCCTCTCTTGCCTGTCAAAAAGCCTGGGACTAACGACCACCACCCGGTGCAGGATCTACGGGCTGTTAATGAGGCTGTTATAACCCTGCATTCAGCACTGCCGAACCCCTACACTCTTCTGGGACTCATCTCATCAGAGGTGGAATGGTTTACATGCCTAGATCTAAAAGATGCCTTTTTCTGTCTTCGATTAGCACCTTCCAGTCAGCCTCTCTTCACTTTCGAATGGGAAAGCCCAACTACAGGGGCCAAGGAGCAGTTCACCTGGACCAGACTGCCATAAGGGTTCAAGATCTCCCCTACTCTTTTTAGTGGAGCACTAGCATCTGATCTGTCTAAGTTCCCAGGAGAGGACTTAGGGTGTGTTCTACTCCAGTATGTAGACAACCTCCTACTGGCCAGCTCCACACAAGCTCAGTGCTGGGAGGGAACATGAGCCCTTCTGAAACTACTAACTGAAACAGGTTATCAGGTGTCTAAGAAAAAGGCACAGATTTGTCAGAAAGAAGTCAAGTATCTAGGCTTCCGGATCACCCAAGGGAAATGAAGGCTAGGGACTGAAAGGAAGCAGGCAGTATGTGCCATCCCAGTCCCTAGCACCCAGCAGCAGATTCAGGAATTCCTGGGAATGGCAGGATTCTGTAGAATTTGGATCCCAGGGTTTTCAGACCTGGACAAGCCTCTCTATGAAGCTTTAAGAGGAGAAGAGAAGGCACCCATCAACTGGGGTCCCGAACAGGAGAAAGCCTTCATCACCATAAAGGCAAAGCTCACTGAGGCCCCGGGACTAGGGCTACCAGATGTGACACGAGACTTTTAACATTTTTGTTCACGAGAACAGCGGGGTAGCCCTAGGAGTTCTAACCCAGGATTTTGGACCCTGGCAAAGACCGGTAGCCTACCTCTCCAAGCAGATTGACCCAGTTGCCTCCGGGTGGCCCCGTGCTTCAGGGCCCTTGCAGCCACGGCATTATTAGTCAAGGAAGTGGATAAGCTCACCTTAGGACAAAACTTAAATGTAAAAGTACCTCATGCTGTTGTCACCCTGATGGAAGCAAGGGGGCAGCACTGGCTGACTCATGCTTGAATGACTCAGTATCAAGGGCTGTTAGGTGAGAATCTGTGGGTATGATTAGAAGCAGTTAATCCTGCCACCTTTCTACCCCATCACTGAGGGGGCCCCTGGGCATGATTGCCTGGAAGTCCTAGAGGAGGTTTATTCCAGCCGGCCAGACCTAAGGGATAGGCCCCTGCAAAACGTGGACTTGGTATTGTTCACAGATGGCAGCAGCTTCTTAGATGAAGGAAAAAGACGAGCTGGATATGCAGTGGTATCAAACTTTGAGACAATTGAAGCACAGGCCCTGCCTGAAGAATGGTCAGTGCAGAGGGCAGAACTTTGGGCCCTAGTAAGAACCCCAGAACTCAGTAAGAATAAGCGTGCCAACATCTACACTGACTCGCTCTATGCCTTTGCTGCCTTGCATGTCCATGGGGCCATATATAAGGAAAGGGGGCTCTTGACAGCAGGAGGAAAAGGAATCAAAAATAAGAATGAGATTTTAAAGTTACTAGAAGCAGTCTGGAAGTCTAAGGAAATAGCCGTCATCCATTGCAAAGGTCACCAGAAAGGGAAAGACCCAGTATCAGAAGGAAATCAGCATGCTGACTCCGCAGCCAAGCTGGCTGCTAAAGAACAAGCAGCACCAGCATGGATCATGTTGGCCCCCGAATTAGCTGAACCTCCAAAATATACTCCTCAGGAAGAGAATTGGGCCCAGAAACAAGGGGTCAAGAGAACAATGGAAGGCTGGTGGATACTCCCAGATCATAGGGCCTATGTCCCAGAACAGTTAGCCCATAAGGTAGTCCTCCAGCAGCATGAACTCACTCATTTAGGAAACGCTGCCCTAGAAGCTTTGTTAGGCAGGTACTACCTAATTGCCCATCTACCCTCCTTGTGTGCCTCAGTCTCTCAGCGTTGCCGCCTCTGTGCTCAGAACAATGCTAAACAGGGTCCCGTGGGACCGATAGGAGTTCAGCGCTGTGGGCAAGCTCCTTTTGAGGACTTAGAAGTAGATTTTACAGAAATAGGGCCTAGCAGAGGGAATAAATACCTGCTAGTCTTTGTTTGCACCTTTTCAGGTTGGGTCGAGGCATATCCCACTCGCACTGAAAAGGCGAGAGAAGTCACTAAGGCATTGCTGAAGGATATAATTCCATGGTATGGAATGCCTCTGACCATAGGGTCCGATAATGGCCCAGCCATTGTAGCAGAAAGAGTACAACAGGTAGCCAAGGCTTTAGAAGTTAAATGGAATCTACATACAGCTTAAAGGCCTTAGAGTTCAGGGAAAGTGGAGTGCATGAACCCAACTCTAAAGCAGGCTATGGCTAAGCTATGCCAAGAGACAACCTACCCTGGGCAGATATCTTGCCTCTTGTACTCCTGTGGTTACTCTGTGCCCCAAGGGCCAGGGCAGGTTTCTCTCCCTTTGAAATTCTATACGGTAGACTCTCTCCCTTAATTCGGCCAAAGGGAGATTTGGGGGAAATAGGGAACTCAGAAATCCAGAAACAACTACAAGGACTTGTAAAAACTGTCTTTGAGGTCCACAGGTGGGTTATTGACCTACTACCCATCTCTCTAGGAACAGCTGTATATCCTTATAAACCTGGAGACCAGGTTTGGGTAAAGGATTGGAAAAAGGAGCCCCTCAAGCCTACCTGGAAGGGACCCTATCCAATCATATTAACCACCCCCACAGCTCTTAAGGTTGCAGGACCAAACACCCGGATCCACCACTCCTGGGTGAAGGCGGCCCACCAGCCGAGTGACATCCAGTCTGAGTGGAAGGTGACCTCTGACCAGAAACAGCCCCTGTGGATCACCCTCAAGAAGACAGCAGACCTGGCGGAGCAACCTGCTCCAAGGAATTCAGATAACACCCTGCTGAATTCTCCCTAACACTAATCTTTCTTTCTTATCTCCTCCTAACTTAACATGCTCTAGTATTTCTGGATAATCACTGGTTTTATCTAATAATTCTCATTTTGTCTTTTTATGAGTGCCAGCAGAATCTGAGACTAGTATCAGGAGGAGAACTCATCTGCTCTTGCTGGGACACAGAAGCACCATAAAATTACTGCTCCCACACAGCAAGGAAACAAAGGCCTTATCATAAATTGTTGGATTACACCTTGTCATGCCATCCTTTGCTCCTTGCTTAGAAACTCGCTACCCAAATATGATAGACTGGGTAGTCCATGAGAAAACCCAATCAAGCCAGATGTTTGTTAGCTATACTTACCAGCCTGTGGCATATTATGATTCTACTACCAAATGCACGTGGGGGTGGGGAATTGTATTGGACAGAAAAAAATAATAATAGGACCTGTCACGGCCAACGTGCAGCTAACTAACGTTGCTCCTATTTGTCCCAGCCGTACGCAGGGCCCACATCCCACAGGTCGCCTCCCAGATGAGCTATGCAACTTTACCCCCAAGGCTGAAAACACCACCTCCCCCCGGTGCCCCCCCGCCGCAGGAGCATTCAATGCGTGTGGGACCACTGCTTACCTCTGCCTGCCTGCAAACTGGACGGGAATGCCTTTAAACTTCAGATGGTCCTACAAACCAGAAGAACTCCCTACAAACCCCCCTGAGAGGAAGAAGCAGGATGCTAACCCCTTGGTCATCGTCCATTTCCAGCAGGAAGTAGCTAAAAGCGGTCGTCACCCCTGTTCACCATAACATCCCATGGTCGTTGCTCCACAAGGCTAAAAGAAGCTTGTGGGACAAGGGGGGTGGGGATGAGGAGGAAACTGGTCTTTCAAGGCATGTCAGGCCATAAAACTGTGAACAATGCACTGCCCTGGGGTGGGGGGGAAGGGTCATTATCGCTGGCCCCAGGACAGATCATCAGATATGGCCTGGGGACCCCCAACACCTGGGGGCCTTCTCGTAAGCCCACAAAAGGGGGCGGAACCATATCTGCAAGACAAAGACCCCAGAAGGTTATAAAAAGTGAAGCCCTCTGCGTATTTCTTCACTCTGATTTGGAAATTATTCCCAGAGTCCACCAGTGTTAATAAACGGGCTCCCTCCCTTTCTCTAGGAAGCGTGCTTGGTATTTCTTTGGTCTTCTGCAACAGGTTAGGTGAGGGGAGATCAGTGGGCGGGGGGGCAGGGAAGGAGACATATGCACTACTATTGGTAATACCTTAAACAACAAAATTAAATTAAATTTAAAAAATAAAAAAATAAAAAGAACTTGTATGCATATATGCATAACCCATGGACATGGACAATAGTGTGATGAAGGCTTGGGGAGGGTACAGTAAGAGGATAGAGGGGGTGAATGGGGGAAAAAAGAGGACATGTGTAATACTTTCAATAATAAAGTTATATTTTTAAAAATAAAATAAAATACACAGGACAAGCTCATAATTGAAGATTAAAGTGCCAAGCAGAAAGATCTTGGCTGAAAGAGACTTTGGATGTGAGCAAATTTGAGCTTCTTTAAAAAAATTAAGTAAAACTTTTTATTTTGAAAAAAATATAGATTCACATATAGTTTTAAAAAATAATTGGGAGTGACATCAACAAGATGACAAACATGGAAGCTCCACTCCAGGTCCTTGTTCCCCCATGGAAACAAAAATAAAATGGACCAAAGTAACTGTGAAAACTCTATAAACCAGGTAAGAAGCTAGAGCAACCAATTTAATGCTTAGCCAAAACAAACTGTACTCAAAATTGTAGAAATTTTCATAGTGATTTTGCTCATCCTTGCCCCACCCCTTCCCTAGTGCAGCACAGTGCAATTGGGAGAATGGTGCCCAATTCCAAGTGCCTCCATCAGGATGGAAGTAAAGGAGTGGAAGATGCTTGCAAGCTCTGGCTTGTCTATAGGCAGCCCAAAGGATTAATTTCTGTATTACCTGCCCTAAAACACTAATTGGGATGTGGTCAAAGTAGCGGCAGGTGAGAAGTGCAGGGGGTCTGCAGACACATGGTACCTTGGGGCAAGATATTATGGACTGAGGAATACAAGAGAACTTCCAAGGCTTTTGAGAAGCAGGGTAAAGCTCTTTGGGAAACTAGTACTTTTAAAAAATGAGTATGTGGGTATGGGAATAAAAGCGCATGCACAGGCCCAGGGAAGACACAAATCCAGAAAAGGTTTGAATGGACACTGAGCCTTTAAACTGGGCTGATTAGAATAGATCTTCCCCTGAATGGAGATGAGTCCTCAAATTTAAATGCCCAAATTTCAACAAAAGGTGATGAGTCATACAGAGAAACAAAGAAACATAGTCTATTCAAAGGAAGAAAATAAATATCCAGAAACTTATCCTAAAGAATCACAGGCCTTTGGCATACTTGACAAATAATTTAAAACTGCTTTAAATAAGCCCATTTAGCTCAAAGATAATGAGGACAAATAAAGAAACTGATTTAGAAATAAAATAAGACTACAATTAAAAAAGGAAAAATTATTTTAAAAATCAAACAGGAATTCTGGAGTTAAAAAACACAAACACCAAATGGAAATATTGACTAGATGGGTCTAAAACAAATTTAATCAGGCAGAAAAAAGAATCAGTAAACTTGAAGACAGGTCATTTGAAATTATTGAGTCTGAAGAACAAAAAGGAAAAGAGAATGAAAAAAAGTAAACAGAGCCTATATTTAATGAGATAGCATGAGCTATACCAATGTAGGAATAATGGGAGTCTCAGAAGGGGCAGAGGAAAAGGAAGGAATGGAGAGGTTATTTGAAGAAATAATAACTGAAAACTTCCAAATTTGAAGACAGAAATGAATATACAGTATAAAATGCTTAATAATATTCAAGTAAGATAAATCCAAAGAGATCCACACAAAAACACATTAAAACAATAAAAAATAATTTCTGCCCTAGCTGGTTTGGCTGGGTGGATAGAGCATCGGCCTGTGGACTGAAGGGTCCCAGGTTTAATTCCAGTCAAGGGCATATGCCTAGGTTGCTGGCTCAATCCCCGGGGGGCGGGGGGGAGGGGTGAGGGGGGGCGGGCATGTTCAGGAGGCAGCCAATCAATGATTCTCTGTCACCATTGATGTTTCTATCTCTCTTTCCCTCTCCCTTTCTCTCTGAAATAAATAAGGACACATGTAATACCTTAATCAATCAATCAATAACCAAAACCTTTGATGTAATATATATATTAAAAAATAAAATAAAAAAGAGTTTATTAAAGACAAAGAGAGAATCTTGATAGCAGCAAAAGAAAAGTGACTCATTATGTACAAGAGAGCCATTAAAAGATCAACAGTAAATTTATCAGCAGTAACCTTGCAGGCCAGAAGGCAATGGGATGCTATATTTAAAGTGCTTAAAGAAAAACACTGCCATCTGTGAATACTTTATCCACTAAAACTGTACTTCAAAAATGAAAATTAAGACATTCCAAGATAAACAAAAGCTGAGGGAGTTAATTACCACTAGATCTGCCCTATGAGAAATAATAAATGAAGTCCTTTGATTTGAAACAAAAGGACACAAGACAGTAGCTTGAAGCTATACAAAAATATAAAGTTCTCCAGCAAAGTAAATAAGACAAATATAAAAAAGACAAATATAAAAAATTCTAATATTGTACTTTTGGTTATTAACTCCACTTTCAACTCTTATATGACTTAAAAGATAAAAGCATAAAGAATAACTATAAATCTATATTAATGGGTACACAATATGTAAAGATGATTTTTTAAAAAATATAAACATTTATTTTATTTATATTGCAATTATAATATTTATTTTGGGGGCAACCATTTTACTGTGTTGGTTGATGTGTTTTTTAAATTGGCCAGTGTTTCCTCACATCCCTGTATACATGCCTCTTTAAAAAGTGAACTTTCAGCCTAACCAGTTTGGCTCAGTGGATAGAGTGTTGGCCTGTGGACCGAAGGGTCCTGGGTTCGAGGGCACATACTTCAGTTGCAGGCTCCTTCCTCATCCTGGGCCCTGGTCAGGACGCATGCAGGGGGCAACCAATCGATGTGTTTCTCTAACATCGATATTTCTCTCTTTCCCTCTTTTTTTCACTCTCCCTAAAAATCAATGGAAAAATATCCTAGGGTGAGGATTAACAAAACAAAACCAAAAAAGTGAGCTTCAAGTTCCATCCATAAAGATATAGAATCTATTTTCTCACCTCTGGAATCTAGGCTGCTCAAGTGGTTTGCTTTGTATGATGGGACTTTAGCAAACATGATTCTAGCACAGGATTCAAAGTTCTTAAGCATTTGGGCTTTCCCTATGCTGCTGGAGCAAACCCTGAGATATCACTCAGTGAAAAAATCCAGTTAGCCATTTTAAAGTACACAATTCATTGGAATTTCATACATTCACAGTATTGTGCAACAACCACCTCTATCTCATTCCAAAATTTTTTTCATTATCTCCAAAGAAAACCCATATCCACTAAGCACTCTCTCTATTCCCCCTTTCCACAGCCTCTGGCAAAACTAATCAGCTTTCTTTCTTTTTTAAGTACTTTTTATTATAGTTGATGTACAATATTATATTAGTTTCCAGTGTAAAACCCACTGATTAGACATTTATATAATTTATGAAGTGATCACCCCAATAAATCTAATACCCATCTGACACCATACATAGTTATTACACTATTGTTGACTATATTCCCCGTCATGTACTTTACAACCCCATGACAATTCTGTAACTACTAATTTGTACTTCTTAATCTCTTCACTTTTTTCACCCATCCCCCAACCTCCTTCCCATCTGGCAACTGTTCTCTGTATCTATGATGAATCTGTTTCTGTTCTGCTTGTTTATTTTGTTTTTTAGATTCCATATATAAGTGAAATCATATGGTATTTGTTTTTATCTATTTCACTCAGCAAATACTCCCTAGGTGCATCCATGTTGTTGCAGATGGCAATATTTCATTCATTTTTGTGATATTTTTAAGAACAATAACATCATTAGGGGACAGGGCTGTAAAGTAGTAGATGACTGTATTTAAGATATTGTAGTAGTTTTTTAAGAATGCCAAAACAAATTACCACAGACTGGGTGTCTTAAACAAAATAATTTTTTCTCATTCTCAAAGACAAAGGTGTTGGTAGGGTTAATTTCTTCAGAGACCACTCTCCTTGGCTTTTCCTTCTTTTCTCACATAGTTTTTCCACTGTGTGTGTCTGTAACTAATAATCTCTTCTCATAAGGACACCATTCAGAATAGATTAAAGACCATCTATACCACCTTACTTTTTCTTAACTACTTCTTTAAAGCCCTGTATCCAAATACAGTCACATGTGAGGTACAGGGGGCAAAAATATCAACATATGAATATTTGGAAGGGTGCAATACAGACAATAAAACATGGTGTCTATATCCTTTCTGATAGGTGTTTCTGGTTTCTTGGGATATAGTCCTAGAAGTGGGATTACTGGGTCAAATGGGAGTTCCATTTTTAACTTTTTGAGGAAACTCCATACTGTTTTTCACAGTGGCTGCACCAGTCTGCATTCCCACAAGCAGTGCACGAGGGTTCCTGTTACTCCACATCCTCTCCAGCACTTGTCATTTGTTGACTTGTTGATGATAGCCATTCTGACAGGTGTGAGATGGTACCGCATTGTCGTTTTGATTTGCATCTCTTGGATGATTAGTGACTTTGAGCATGTTTTCATATTTTTCTCAGCCTTCTATATGTCCTCTTTCGAAAAGTGTCTACTTAAGTCCTTTGCTCATTTTTTTGATTGGATTGATTATCTTCCTTTTATGAAGTTGCATGAATTCCCCTATGTTCATAGCAGCACAATTTACAATAGCTAAGATTTGGAAACAGCCTAAGTGCCCATCAGCAGATGAGTGGATTAAAAAACTGTGGCACATCTGCACAATGGAATATTAATGCTGCTGTAAAAGAAGGAACTTTTACCATTTGTCAGCAGCATGGATGGAACTGAAGAGCATTATGCTAAATGAAATAAGCCAGTCGGAGAAAGGTAAATATCACATGATCTCACTCATAAGTGGGATATAATGATCAACATGATGAACAAAAATGTATCCAGAGACAAGGTGGCACTGAGCAGACGGTCCAACCTCGAGAAGAAGACAGGGGTGTGGGGGTTAGAGATCAACCAAAGGACTTGTATGCATACACATTAGCATGACCAATGGACACAGACACTGGGGTGGTGGGGGCTTAACCTCAGGGGTGGGAGTGGCCAGGGGAGGTTTAACTGGGAGAAAAAGGAGACACGTAATACTTTAAACAATAAAAAAATGGTGTCAACTTAAAATAGATTGTTATACCTTTAGAATGTTTCATGCAATCCCCATGGTAATCTCAAAGAAAATATCTATAGGCTATACACAAAAGGAAATGAGTAGGGAATCAAAGTATGTCACTAAAAATGTCAACTTAAACATAAGAAAAGATAGTAGAAAATGAAGAACAAAAAATGTTAAAAGACAAACACACAGTAAATAATAAAATGACCAGGAAGATATAACAGTTATAAAAATATATTCACCAAACATCAGAGATCTAAAATGTATAAAACAAATACTGACAAAAATTGAAGGGAGAAATAGTTCTAAAATAATAGTAGGAGACTTCAATACCCTCCTTTCAATGATGGATAGAACACACAGTAGATCAATAAGGAAATACAGGACTTGCACAACAGTATAGATTCAATCCTGGCCCCAGTTTGGGCAGTTGTGGGAGATAATCATTCGCTATGTCTCTCTCTCATCTATGTTTCTCTCTCTCCCTCCCTGTGGTCGGCAAACTCATTAGTCAACAGAGTCAAATATCAACAGTACAACGATTGAAATTTCTTTTGAGAGCCAAATTTTTTAAACTTAAACTTCTTCTAATGCCACTTCTTCAAAATAGACTCGCCCAGGCCTTGGTATTTTGTGAAAGAGCCATACTCAAGGGGCCAAAGAGCCGCATGTGGCTCGCGAGCCGCAGCTTGCCGACGACAGGTATAGATCAATTAGACCTAACAGACATACAAAACATTCCACTGCAAAACGGCAGAATAGACATTTTTCTTTCTTTTTTATTAATCCTCACCAGAGAATATTCTTTCCATTGATCTTAGAGTGGAAGGGAGGGAGGGAGAGAGAGAAACATCGATGAAAGAGAGACATAGCGAATGATTATCTCCCACACCTGCCCAAACTGGGGCCAGGATCGAATCTGCAAGCCAGGTACATACCCCTGACTGGGAATGAAACCTGCAACTCCTTGGTGTGTTGGCCGACATTTCAACCACTGAGACACAACAGACAGGGCCACATTTTTCTTAAGTTCAGAAGAAGTATTCTCCAGAACAGACCATATGTTAGTCCACAAAACAAGTCTTAATAAACTTAAAAAAAAAAATCATAGCCCGGCTGGTGTGATTCAGTGGTTGAGTGTCGACCTATGAACCAGGAGGTCATGGTTTGATTCCTGGTCAGGGCAAATGCCTGGATTGCGGGCTCAATCCCCAGTGGGGTATGCAGGAGGCAGCCGATCAATGATTCTCTCTCACCATTGATGTTTCTAGCTCTCTCTCCCTCTCCCTTCCTCTCTGAAATCAATATATAATATCAAAGCCAGACAAAGACACAATAAAAGAAAACTACACTATTCATATCTCTTATGAATACTGATCCAAAATTCCTCAACAAAGTAGTGGCAAACAGCACTCAACAGTATAATATAAAGATTATATACCATGAAAAAGTAAGATTTATTCCTAGAATGCAAGAATGGTTCAACATATGCAAAAACAAACAATGTAAAAAAAAGTACATTAGCATAATGACTGGGGAAAACATATGATCATCAGAAAAACACATGACTAAATTCAACAACCTTTCATGATAAAAAATAATCAATACACATATTAGGAATAAAAGGATAGTACCTCAACATAATAAAGGTCATACATGAAAAGTAAAAGACTGAAAGCATTTCCTCTAAGACAAGGAACAAAGCAATAGTGCTTACTCTTGACACTTTTGTTTTAAACAGGACCTCCAGTCTTATCCAGAAAAATTAAGCAGGAAAAATAAATAAAAGGCTTACAAATCGGAAAGGAATAAGTAAAATCACCATCGTTTGCATACAACATGATCTTATATGCATAAAACCCTAAAGATTCCAAACACAAAAAAGTTAAAATAAGTTCAACAAAGTTTAGTATTCAAAACAACACAAAAATCTACTTTTTTTATATAAATAACAATTATCCATTAAAAATGCATTTGAGAAACAATTCCATTTATAATACCATCAAAAACAAAATAACACACTTAGCAGTAAACTTAACCAAGGAGGAAAAAGACTTGTACACATAAAACTATAAAATGCTGTTGAAAGAAATTAAAGTAGATACAAAAAAGTGGAGAAAGATATTTACTTTTCATAAATTGAAAGACTTAACATTGTTAAGATGGCAATACTACCCAAGTGATCTGCAGATATAATGTAATCTCTGAAATAACATCTCACTGGACGTTTTTACAGAAATAGAAAAACGCCATGCTAAAATCCATATGGAATCTCAAGGAACTCCTAATAGCTAAAACAATCTTGAAAAAGATGGACAAAATTGGAGGCCTCACACTTCCTGACTTCAAAACATATTACAAAGCTACAGAAATCAAAACAGTGTGTATGCTAGCATAAAGACAGATAACCTGACCAATGAAATAGAATAGAGAGCTTAGAAGTAAACACATATATGGACAAACAATTATTGATAAGAGTACTAAGATCATTTAAAGGAGTGAGGACAGTCTTTTCAAAAATGGTGCTGAGAAAATAAAATATCCATATACAAAAGAATGGAGTTGGATACTTATCTTATACCATATACAAATATTAACTCAGAATGTTATGTTGTGTTATTTTACCAAAATTTTAAAAGTAATAGAGGATTCCCTTAAGTCCTTTACCACATTTTTCCAATAGATTACTGTAGTACAGTATGTAGTACAGTATAAAAACTGAGATAATGATATTGATACAGTCAAGGTAGCAAAAATTTCCTCAGCATAAGGAGTAATCCTGTTGTCCTTTTATAGCTACATCCATCTCCCTTCTGTTTATCATTCCACCCTGTCCTTAACCCCTGGCAACCATTAATTTTAACCATTAGCCATTAATTTTGTCTTTTTAAAAATTTATATAAATAGAAGTATACAGAATGGAAATTTTCAGATTAACCTTTAAAACACAGCACAATTCTCTCCAAGGTGCTGTATATATCAATAATTCATTCTTCTTTATTGCTGAGTAATATTCCATGGTATAGATATACCATAGTTTGTGAACAATTTATCTGTTGAAAGGACATTTGGGCTATTTTTAGTTTTGGGTTATGATGAATAAAATTGCTATAATATTAGCATACAAGCTTTGTGTGAACAAAAGCTTTCATTTGTTTTGATATGTACCCAGGAGTGCAATTAGTACAATTGTTGGATCATATGTTAGTTGCATGTTTAGTTTTCTAGGAAAGGAAAAACCTGTTTTCCAGAGTGGCTGAACTATTTTATCTTACATTATTATTATAAAATAAACCCAAGATGGCTTCTGCATATTGGCCCTATGTTCTTTACTTCTTCATAGCAGGCTGATTCCTGTTAGCTGAAAAGGCCACCAGTGCCAAACTCAAATTTTTAACCCTTCCAATTGTTTTAAACATAGCCCAAATAAGCAGATTTTAGCCATTTAAAGCTTAGTGCTTTGTATATCCTGAAAAAGTGCACCAAGTATCTGCTAACCATAGATAAGATAAATCTCGGGGTAATAACTGAACAGGTGTTCCAAACCACCAGACATACTGGGTTCTTCTAGGGAGTGCCCATCAAGACACTGCCTAAAGAAGAGGCAGAAGCTTGGGGGAGATGAGATAGAAGGGAGGATCCTGTGGAAGAGGACTGGTACCCACCAGAGGGAAAGGCAGCAAAATATCAAGATAGAGATGAGGATAATTTATTTACCTTCTGCTATCTTGGTAACCACTTGCAAAGTAAAACTTATAGGAAAGGGACAAGGGCGAGGCCAAGAAGGAGGGGCTGATTCCCAGTTGGAGAAAGACTTTTCTTCTCTCTTGTCCTGAGGCCCAGTCTCTCCTTAAAGACCTAACCTTAGAACATTAGATCTAGTAAGGAACAAACTTCACCTAAAGAGGCTAAAATTAAACAACGGTTGCCATAGTTCAGGATAGAAAAGTGGTGTCCCTACTAAAGAATCCCACACAATTAGTGTGAAAACTGGGAATGACCCACAAAGAAGCCTTTCAACTACAGTCCATATATACTTTGTTGATGTGGATTTTTATGACTTGGAGGGCTGCCTATTCTATGGTAGGCTTCATAAAGGCCTGAGCAGACTATCAAAGGAAAATGTAGGCTGAGGCCAAAGATCTCCTCCATCATCTGGAGGTTTATGCGGTGACAGATTGATGCATTATGGCATGCAGCATGATGACTTGGAAATTTTAGAGGAGACTGGAGTCCCGAGTCTATCCCTTTGTTTCTTGCGGGGGGGCGGGGGGGGAGTCCCTAGATAAGTATAAGTCCTCTTTATGGGTTATGATAGCTAATGTTAAAACAAGAAGTCATAGCTGCCCTATATTTAATAGAAACTCATGAAAGACAAAAACTTGGAGTCAAGTGTTGTTTATTAATTCTGTAAGCAATACTCCATCTGGTCTAAATTGAAATTGCTATCAATAGTGATTTCTCTCTCCTCTAGGCCAAACAAAACACCTGAAATCAGGCCCCCACTTAAATGTGAACTATGAGATGAATGAGAGGTTATACTGGATCATAGGAGACAAGGAGAATTCAAATTAGGTGACCTTTGGTAAATTGGTAGAGCAATTCAGTATTTACTAGGGTTAGATTACAATCCTCAGTGGGCATCACCTTCAAAGACAGCCTCCTTTTTGAATCCTAACCCTGATCTCCTCCAGTGGCAGGTAACCTCCCCCACATAAAGATCTGGCAGTCACAGAAGGGATGGTTGCAGAAGCTGGCCACTTATAGCAGACAATCATACCTTTAACCATATTAACTATAGTTTGGGCAACCCCCTAAAAAAAAATCACTGGCTTGCTCTGTTGGACATAGTTGCCGAAATCTCCTTAATGCTAGGAATCACACTCATGCTAATAAGAGACCCCCCACAACCCTCCCCACCCAGGAGGTGATCAGGTTGGAAAGAGTAATTAAATTAATTAAAGAAGTAATTACCCACTAAACTACTAAAATTGTCTTAGTTCTGCAAAAATATGCTTCTGTCCTGTTTGTAACCATTCCCCAACCCCACAAAGACCATCCCTTTTCCCATTATTGGCTTGGACTCCTACGGTCCACATTTTCAATAATTCCTGGATTGTGGCTAGTAGGCTAACTATTTGGTCAGCACTTCAGCAAAATCAAGGCTAAAAAATAAAGAAATTTGTGGTAAAGAGATGAGGTGGGGGGGGGATTACCACATTGGCTCCCACTCTTTGCATCCTGGTGCACCATACTTTGGCTCATGCCAAACAAGACATAGAGGAGGTACAATATAATGGCAATGCTGATTAAAAACCACCACATCAGGTAAACATCTCAAAGGACAGAGAGTCTTCAGAACTTAGGAATGAACCACTCTACCACTTCTATTGGAAAGTACATCATAGGTCAAAGCATTTGGGTATTATTGGGTTTCAGAACTAGATTGTTATAGAAAGGTCAAACCAACAGAGAGACATTTACACAAAGCCAATAGAGACTATACCACATGCCAGAAATCAAGACACTGGGACTACTGCATGAGAGGAGAAAGTTATAGAAAAGGACCACATCACAAATGACAAATTTCATTAGGCCCCTCCCTGCAGTAGCAGGTACATTAAATATGCCTTAACAATAGTAGATACCTACAAAGGCCTTCTGTTGGGTTATCTACGCAAGGGCTACATGCTGATGTTATTGAGTGGTTTATAAACAGCTTTTACAGACTTTGGAAATTCTATAATTACATAGTCAGATCAAGGTGCACACTTCACCACAAAGCAAATATTGCCGGGACTGACCAGCAGACCCTGAGCGATAGATGAATAGATTACTCTGACACACATTTCTGTGAAAGAGAAGGCTAAGGGGTTGTTTGGCTTTTGGAAGGAAAACATACTCGATTGCCTGCCTTGTTAAGCTTTTATTTTAACAACAGCTTGAACTAAAATTAACCTCTAGATACAATCAGCAGGGTAAGTATCCTTGAGAAAGCATATGCTTCTACAAGGTCTGGTCTTTAAAGACTAAACATAGAGATTCTAACAAAACACCCTGGGGATTGGACTTGTTTGGAAAAGTCAAGGCAGGGGCTGCCACCTTTGGCAAGGTCCCCCCAAGAGGTCCCCGACCTTTCAGAGAATCCTCCTTACAGACTTTCCAACCAAGTCCCGTGCTTTTCCACATCTCCCTCCTTTTTGTTTTGTTGGCTGTAGAAGACAGAGGGAGGCAGTGAGCTTTCTGCTTTGGAAGGTCGGGGTCTGCGAAGCACATTCACTGCTCAAGTTCTGATTTTGTAGACTATAAGAAAAACAAATAGAATTACAATGACAGCAATGGTTAGTCCGATCAGGTACTAATTGATTTTAGGAAACCATGTGGTAAGTTCTATCCATTCTAAATGCTCTTTTACTGTATTCCAAGCAGTAGTCTGCTTTTCATATTTATTGATAGCAAGTAAGGACTCTCTAATTTGCCTTTGCAACATGTTTACTTCTTCAGTAAGGTTATTATGAAAGACTGCCTATAGATCTTTTTAACATCAATCCACTGATGGTGACTACTATTCCTTTTTAAAGGGGTGACACATATGAGCTTATGCTCCTAATCACAATTAAGCACTTGTCTGTGTGCTATAGTGTCCTGTCTTTCCCCTAGACCAGTGATGGAGAACCTATGACACGCGTGTCAGCACTGACATGCGTAGCCATTTCTGATGACACGCGGCCGCTGAGGCGGCCGCATGCTGAGAATGAAACATTTGCTGCTCCTGAGGATGAAACATTTGTGACTAGAGTCTTAGAGTTAGACTCTAACTCCAAGACTCTAGTCGCAGATGTTTCATCCTCCCCTATTAGACACTCTGTGCCAGAGGTCTGTAGGCCAAAACAACAGAAGTCCGGCACAGAGCGTCTAGTTCTGGGACTTCCGGTTAAGCCGGGATCTTTGCCCTCACTTCCACCAGCAGAGCAGGGAGCAGCGGAACGCAGCGGGGGACGCATCTCTGGGGGCCCTGCCATTACCAGTAACCAAATAACAGTTAACCACAGCAACCATTATCTACTGTTCTGGGGTGTCATGGATTTCTAATCCATCATTACTGAGATAAGTGAGGGGGAGGCTGGGAGAGGCGAGGGTTTGTGGAGTGCTATGGGTGCCATTTCCCACTATTAGAAATAGCGGCAGCCATTTTAATTCACATAAGGAACACCATCTTGCTCCATAGTGCAGACTCCATTTCACCACTATTACTGTTGTGCATCCTTATTAACCCCTATTTCTGCTTATTAACCCTGCCCTTTCCTAAAAGACAGTTATATGCACCATTTTGTGGTTAGTTAAGCTAGTTAACCCCTAATTGCCTGCAGGCCTAACAAGCTATCTATAATTATATCTTCTGTCACTGCCCTCCTGATGGAGAACCCAAAAAATAAAAAACTAAGGTTAAGTAAAGGACGTGATAGTAGCAGTGGCCAACACTTTCAAGAGACATGGACCGAGATGTATGGCTTTATAGAAAAAAATGGCAGATCATTTTGCGTTCTATGTACTGAAACGGTAGTAAGCAGAACATGGAATATAAATAGACATTTTGAAACTAATCATTCCAAGCTCTTGGAAAAAAGTGAGGATGAAAGGAAGGAATACATTTCCAGGCAGCTACACCTTTATAAGAGCCAATATAATTCCATCCTTAAATTTATCAAAGGCTCTACAAATTTAACATCTGCAAGTTTAAGCATTGCTCACTCTATAGCTCAGCATGGAAAAGCGCCCAGTGAGGGAGAATTTATTAAAGAAACTCTCCTAAGATGTGTACCAGTTCTATTTCATGATATGCAGAATAAAGATGCAATTATTAAGAGAATATCTGAGTTACCACTCAGTAGAAATATCATAAAAGACCAAATAATGAGACTGAACACAAACATACAACATCAATTAAAGAGAGACATGAGGAAGTGTAAATATTTTTCAATCTCTCTTGATGAAACTACTGATGTCACATTACATGCTCAGTTGGCCATTATTGGTCGATATTCTGATGGTTCACAATGAGAGAAGAGTTGATAAAGTTAGTACCAGTGTCAACAAGTAAATCAGGAAGTGAAATATGTGAGGTTGTTATACAAACATTGCGTGACCTAAGCATTGATATCTCTAAAGTTGTGTCAGTGACGACAGATGGGGCACCAAATATGGTGGGGGAAAAAGTCGGATTTGTCAAATTGTTTACATAAGCTATTGGACATCCGATTGTTCCTTTTCATTGTATTATCCATCAGGAGGCTTTATGTGCCAAGGCAGGATTCACCAACTTAAACGACTTAATGTCAGTTGTTACAAAAATAGTTAATTTAATAGCTGCTCGCCCCCTTCACAAGCGAGAATTTTCAGCACTTTTACTGGAGGTTGATTCCACTTACAATGCATTGCTGATGTACAATAATGTAAGATGGCTGAGCCAAGGCAAAGTTCGTGAGCACTTTGTGGAGTGCTTTGAAGAAATTAAGGTATTTCTTGACGATAAGGATCTGGGAAACTTTCCTCAGCTTAATGATGATAAATGGGTCAACACCCTGATGTTTTTTACAGATCTCTCTGTTCATATTAATGAACTGAACTTAAAGCTACAAGGTTTTGGCAAAAGTATTGACGTTATGTTTGGATACATAAAAGCTTTGGAAAGTAAAGTTAAAATTTTCAAGCGAGACGTAGAAACTAAAACTTATAAGTATTTTCCTCGAGTAACAAAGTATTTTGAGAAGGCCAGTGCAGCTGTGCAAAATGAAATGGAACTCTTGCATATGAAGTACCAGCATGTTTTAGACTCGTTACTTGACCAGTTTAGTGATAGATTTAGTCAATTTAGAAGTCTAGATCAGACCATGAAAATAATTAAGTATCCTGATGTAGTAGTCTACAGTAGTTTGGAATTAAATGGTTTCCAATGGATGCAAATTGATGATTTGGAGATGCAACTTGCATAATTTCAAGACAGTATCTGGGCTCAGGTGATTGTCGACTTGAGGTCAAAGCTTGAGAATCTGGAAAGGTGCCGCTTGGAGAATCAAGAGGAGTGCCACTATGAACAGGAAATTTGGAGTGCCTGGAACCGACTACCAGACACTTTTAGCACCCTGAAAAACATAGCAATGGCTTTACTCACAATTTTTCCCTCTACATACTTTTGTGAGGCCTTATTCTCAGCGTTAAATAATATCAAAACCAACAAAAGAAACAGATTGACAGATGAAGTTAGTAGCGCTTGCTTGGGCCTGAAGTGTACAAAATACCAACTTTCAATTGAAGATTTAGCCAATGAAATTCAGCAACAAAAAAGTCACTAATAGGCAGGTTAGTTAAAGAATTCCCCCTCCCCCTCATTTATCTTAGTTCACGGCACCCCACACAAGCTAAATAATATCAAGACCAACACAGCAACAGAGAGGAATCTACAGGACTACTCCAGCCATGAAGACAGAAGAGAAGCAGTCCAGAGATGGAAGACGCTGACGTGGCCTTCCCATACTAGCAGGTAACAGCTGTCCATCACTGCAGGTTGCCCAGGACCAAACCAGAGAGAGTCGGACCTGCATTACCACCATTTGTCCACCATCCAGAACTGTAATGTCAGTGCTGACATTTACACATAAGGAACTGTTGGACATTGAAATTGGGTCTCAAAAGAACTGTTGGCCCAGAAAGAAACTCACTACAGACCGATTCATTTGCCTGTCACCATAACCATTATTGCTTGTCTCATTTTTGGTTCTTATAAGTGTATTTCTAATAGCACATGATCTCACTCATCTAGGGGAAATAATGAACAACATAGACTGATGAACAAGAACAGACCCAGAAACAAGGAGGCATGGATCAGACTGTCGGGCCTCAGAGGGAGGGTAGGGGAGTGTGGGGGTAAAGGGGAGAGATCAACCAAAGGACTTGTGTGCAAGCATATGAGCCTAACCAGCGGTTAAGGACAACAGGGGGGTGGGGGCATGTGTGGGGAGGGGTGTGGGATGGGAATGGGGGGATGAGGACAAATATGTGATATCTTAATCAATAAAGAAATTAAAAATATATATATCAAGACCAACAAAAGAAACCGACTGACGGATGAACAAAGAAGTCACTAAGCAGGTAAGTTAAATATTTAGCTTTTGGTTTATTAAATACAATTATATATAACAATTATACATTTATGTTATTTAAACTATAAATATCGCGAAATAATGTTTTTTCCTCAAAGTGACACACTACCTGAGTTATGTTCAGTTTTTTGGCGAAGTTTGACACACCAATCTCAAAAAGTTGCCCATCACTGCCTTAGACAGTCAATGGCTACTTCTATCGCCTATAGTCTAGCTAATTTTTTTTTTATCTATGTGCTGTTGTATAGTGAACTTTTTAGTTACATTGTAGGCCAGATTGTCTATAAATGTGGCTGTCTGCACAGACCCAGAAAGGGTCCCCACAGTGACCCTGGCAGTAGTAAGAATAACAACAGCCGAGATGATGGCTGCAATGAGCATTCCCAAAAATCTTTTGGGCTGTAATTGGCTCAATGCTCTTTCTAAGACTTCAATAGCTGCTGAGCCTTGCCATTTCCTGGTGAAATTAATAGGTATCAGGATTTCTGCTTGTCTTCTAAGTACCATAATACTGCTTATGTTCAATGAAGTAATATTCTGGGTGGTAATACAGGATGCAAAATAAGCTCCTTCTCCAACCTGTACTAGAAAAGATAAACTATGGTTTATTAGTAGACTAGAGGCTTGATGCACAAAATTCTTGCAAGAGTAGGCCTTCCTTCCCCTGGCTGCCGGCACCAGCTTCCCTCTGACACCGGGTATCTGGGCTTTCCTCCGGCACCCAAGACCCAGGCTTCCCTCTGGCACCTGGGACCCAGGCTTCCAATAAACAAACACAGTAAAGTTGAAGGATATAAAATCAATGTACAAAGTCCACTGCTTTCCTATATACTACCAATGAAACTTCAGAAAGAGAAATGAAAAAAAACAATATGTAGGAATAAAATTAACAAAGGACATGAATGATCTATATACTGAAAATTACAAAGCATTATTAAAGAAATTGGAAAAGACACAATTAAACTGAAAGATATTCCATGTTCATGGATTAGAAGAATCCACATAGTTAAAATGGCCATATTACCCAAAGCAATATACAGATTTAATGCAATCCCCATCAAAATCTTAATGTCATTTTCTTAAAAAAAAATGGAACAAACAAACAAAAAAAACCCATCAAAATTGTATACAACCACAAAAGACCCCCAATATTTAAAGCAGTCCAAAGGATTAAGCTGGAGTTATCACACTACCTGACCTCAAATTATACTACAGGGATACCATAATCAAAATAGCATGGTAGTGGCGGAAAAAAAGACACACAAACCAATGGAACAGAATTAAGAGCTAGAAATAAAACCACATCTTTATAGTGTTATTTAAAGAGTCAAGGTTTGAGTAAACCTCAGCGTATTGTTTGCCATTCCAAAGAAATAACCAGGCACACTAGCCGTGAAAGACATGGGTTTATCAGGACTTACGTGTGCACCAGTGGCAGCTGGCCAGTGAAGTTTTCCACAACACAGACTTTCCCAATACAGGTTATATAGAGTACAGAAAACAAAGCAATCAGGGCATATAGGGAGGGTGGGGGCCACGGGTGAGAGCAAGCAGTGTGAGATCAAAATGCTAGCTGTTTCTCTGCAATTGTTTACTGTCTGGGTTCACATCTAGATGCAGTTTCTGTTTGGCAGTTTCTTGACCAAGGAGCTGGCCAGGCTCCCAAGGTTGGTCCTACTGTACTCATACAGATAGCCTTCACTATATCCCCACAGGATGGGAGGAGGAGTTGGAGCTTGGGAAGGGGCCTATGTTCTCACATACCATACAATATGGGCAAATAATTTCGGAGGAAGTAACCAAAAATTCACAATGGAGTAAAGAAAGCCACGTCACTAAATGCTACTGAAAAAATTGAAAATGCCATGGACAAAACCAGAAGGCAACCAATCAAATGGAGATGGTATTTGCAAAGAGCAGTTCTAACAAGGGGTTAATATCCAAAATATATAAATAACTCATATAACTCAACACTAAAAAAAGATACAATCCAATTAAAAAATGAGCAAATGAGCAGAGGACCTGAAGAGTCACCTCTCCCAAAAAGACAAACAGCCAACAGATATATGAAAAGATGCTCAAATTCAGTAGCTATTAGGGAAATGCAAATCAAATCTACAATGAGATACCATCTCACACCTGTTAGAATGACTATTACCAATAAGACAGGTAATAATAACAAGTGTTGGAGAGGTTGTGGAGAAAAAGGAACCCTCATTCACTGCTGGTGGGAATGTAAACTGGAACAGCCACTATGGAAAATAGTATGGCAGTTCCTCAAAAAATTAAGAGTAGAGTTACCATATGAGCTAGCAATCCCTCTTCTGGGTATATACCCAAAAAACTAAAAAAAAAAAAATTATTCTCAAATATATATGCACCCTTATGTTGACTGCAGCAGTGTTCACGGTGGCCAAGACATGGGGACAACCAGTGTCCTTTGATAGATGAATGGATAAAAAAATGTGGTACATATATTCTATACAATACTATTTAGCCATAAGAAAGATAAAATTGCCCTAGCCGGTTTGGCTCAGTGGATAGAGTGTCAGCTTGTGGACTGAAGAGTCCCAGGTTCAATTCTGGTCAAGGGCACATGCCCAGATTGTGGGCTTGATCCCCAGCAGGGGGCGTGCAAGAGGCAGTCGATCAATGATTCTCTCTCATCATTGATGTTTCTATCTCTCTCTCTCCCTCTCCCTTCCTCACTGAAATCAATACAAAATATATTTTAAAAAAGAAAGATGAAATACTCCCATTTTTGACAACATGGATGGACCTTGAGAATACTATGCTAAGCGAAATAAGTCTATCAGAAAAAGCTAAGAACCATATGATTACACTGATATGTGGGATAAAAAATCGAAACTCATAGACATAGACAATATTATGGTGGTTACCAGAGGGAAGGGGGTGGGGGACTGGTGGGAGTATAAGGGGGTCAAATATTTGGTGATGGAAGATGATATGACTTTGGGTGTGGACACAATGCAATATACAGATCATGTATAATAGAAATGTACACTTGAGACCTGAACCATACTATTAACCAGTGTCACCCAAAAAAATTTAATAAAAATGAAATAAAATAAAGTCTCCATACCCAGCTAGAATTGTTCCCCCATAAGTTTTATGTATGTCTTTAACACTTTTTCCCCATAAACCTTACAGCTCTTGCAAAATTTAAGCTATCTTCTCAAACCCCTAATCTATTTCACTCTGGTGCCTATAGTCTCACTGAAAAAAAAATCAAGGCCACCAAGTAAAAATATCTAACTTCTGTTGTTGATGGTCATGCACTTAATTCCTTCACTGCCTGTCCTTCCATGCAGTCTCCATAGAAGAGGTGTTCTTAGTTATAGCTTTAGTTAACCTTTTCATTTGAGTTATAGCTTTCACTCCCTCTTGTCTCCTCAGGAATCTTATTCTACCAAACACCCACTGTATCTTTCAAATCCTCAACCTATATTCTTGAATGTTCTAAAATGCCACCAATTCTAGGAAGCCTTCTTTGCCCAAGAATGGGTTAAGTTCTTTTGTTTATGTTTCCCTTTGTCTTAACACTTATCAAACTATACTGTCATTGACTTTCTTTTTATAAAAGAAGAGACAGAGACCATATCTGATTCAACATAGTCTCCTTAAAACCTAGCAGATTGCCTGGCTCAATGTTTGTTGATGAAGGGAAAGTGAATGAATGGAAACAAATGTCTAGGAATGGCAAACAAATGAAATTAGGTGGATACACACCAATGGAAGAGAATACGTCTTGAATTTTAACTTCTTTAAGGGTAAAGAATTTTATGGGCCTTTAGAACCAGCTCAGTGTCTATAGAACATTGTTAGGTATTTGGTAGATATTTCTTGATTGTTCTGATAACATGGTTAGTCTGCCTTGTAGCAGACACTAGATTAATGTCAGCCCTTGCACCACCCCTTTCTAAAGAACAGAAATCTGCACCTTTCTTTATTCTTATAAAAGGTTAAAGGGTGAATTTTCTTAGATGTTATTTCCTCTGCCTGGATGCCCTCCTCAACCTACGGTTCTGTCTAGCAAAATCTTATTCATCCCCCAAAATTCATCTTCAAATGCTGTTTATTTCTGGATGCTTTTCCTGACTTCTTCAAGCAGAATTAAGCACTTTTTCCTCATGGTCTTTCATACCTTGTTCATCCCTGAAATATTTAACAATTTGATATAATTATTTATACACTTTAAGGCAGATATAGCATTCTAATCACTTTTGTAGCCCTAGTGCCCTAGCACAATATCTGGAATACTTATTTCCTGATGAAAAGAGATATACGCCATGTTCAACTTACTGTTAATTCATACACAAGAATGTATTGTGTTTTGATAAACCTAACCCTAATGACCTTTTCTTAGTCTTCTCACTTAAAATTAAGATATCTCTACCTTTTGGAAAACTTGTGGCCCATGACTATCCATTCCTTTTCAATCAGGATTTTCATTTTTATACAAAAAAAGTTTGCATTAGGAAAATCATAAAATAAATTAACCATACAGATATAAAATCAAAGCACTTTGCTAAAATGGACTTTATACAAGTTTAGGTTGAACTGATAATAAATAACGTTAATTTCCCAAATGATAACTAAGTAACTTGTATTTCCTTTAAAGGCCTGTACATGCTTCCTTCAAATTTCAAATGCTCTCAAGAGAAATTATTCTGGATGTGTATCCAGTATCACATTTCTTTTGGCTTTTGCATGATATGTGACAAGCTATTTGAGCCATAGATAAATGCAATCCTGATAAAAATAGTATTAAATTCAACCTATAAAAATCAGAACTCCAAAATTAGTACTTGGGATGATATTAAATCCAACCTATGAAAAAACAGGACTTCAAAGTTAGTACTTGAGTTTGTACCAAGATTTGAAAACTTATTTTCAGCCTTTTTTTAAAAAGCATTCTTAAAAACCTATTTTTTAGAAAAATCAATTAAGAAGCCTTAGATTCAGAGCCAGAAAACAATCATGAGTCTGACATCCAATCAGCTGATACGTGGAAGATGATGAACCCATCTAATAGCCTATTTAACAGTCATCCTCTCAGCTTTGCAAACTTTTTAGTCTTTCCTACCATTTATAGCAGCCTATTACATACAACTTACCTTCTGATAGGTAATATATATATATATGTTGGATATACAACAGAAAGTATATAGACTGCAAATGCCTAATTTAGTAGAAAGAATCTAAGCTGAAAAAGCGATTTTGAGATTTGGAACTTCTTGTAGAAAACAAATTGGTTGAAAGTTCTTTATTTATCCATAATCTGTCACTTATGCAAAGTAAAATATCAATTGTTTACTTTCTTACCATGAGGCCTTTGAATATTCTATAAAATGGATCTAGGAGGATGCTGGCCACAGAGCAGACTTGTGCTGTGCAGTCCCACCCATCAGAACAGTGGACTAAGACATTAGCATTTTCTACCTTCACTGCCTTTAAAAACAAGAAGTAAAAAGTAGCATAAATAACTTTTACATAGCATGCTGGGTTAATAAGTAAGCTTGCCAAATAGCATCCCTATAGCACAGAGAACCTGGTCTTACTGGGCTACATTAATTTCTTCTCATAATATTGGCATCCTCTATAGGGAATGAAAAAAATATATAAAGGAGTGCAACAAAAGGAGAACTTACCTAATGGGAAAAGAAAATCAAAACCAACACATGATTCAGGATAAAAAGAAAAATAAGTGAGTTCTAAATTCACCAAACTTCTGAAGAAGACAAGGATCAACTCTAAGAGAGAGGAGTGGCAAGAGGAAAATTCATGCCCCAAAACATGCATTCCAGAAGAATTTTGCATTCCAATCCCAGATCTGACAAATAATTTCGTTTGGAGTCTTTAGACACTTAGTCTTTTATTTTTTTTAGAAATATTTTTTATTATTATTTTTATTGATTATGGTATCACATAATTGTCCTCATCCACCCATCTTACTAACATAAATTCTTCTGACTTAAGATGGAGAGGTTTACCTATCTTAGCACAGTTTCTGTGCAATCAGAATGATGTAAAATCTGGGCAGTTACTCAATTTGGGTAATTTTGGCAATGATAGATAATGAACATTCACTTATTCATTCTAACATTTAATTATGTATCTGTCTGTGCCAGTTATGTGCTATGTATTAGAGATACAAAGATGAGACTCAGTTCTGCCTTCAAGGAACTCACAAACTATAGTGATCAAAGGTAAATAAATACAATATAGTGAAAAAAATGCTACTATAGAGCAATGTGTAGTAACTATATCCTTTTGTAGGACTCAAAGAAGCTTGAGCCTTAAAGAAAGAGTAGGATTTCCTCAGGTGAGAAAAGAGAAGAAATTAATTTGTTCACTCATTCATTCCTCCACACATATAGCCAATAATTACTCCGTGACTATATAAGAAACACTATGATGTGCACTGGGGATACAAAAGAGTCAATCACTTACATGGACGACTACAAACCAATGGTAACTAAAACAATAAAAGTTCATACCAGGTACAACAGGCACAAAATAACCAAAAAAGAGGAGACAACTAAAGTGGGCTTGTCAGATGATAGGCTTTTGTCATACTGAAGAGGAAAGGACATTCCAGGCAGAGTGCACAACATGACAGCATGTAGAAAGGCAAGGAGGTATGACATTTGTGAGAAATTCTAAGTACCTTGATTGAGGCTAAGCTTGGAGTGAGGAAGTGAAGAGAGATAGGCCTGCACAGGAGGGCAATGGTCAAACTAACAAGTGTGCATTTCATCTGGTGACAACAGGGAGCCATTGAGTTGTTAAAAACAGAGGAGTTCCATGATAAGATGTGCTCACTGTGATGGCAGTAAGGAGAATGGATTGGATGGACATGAGTTTGGATTTAGGAAGACCAGTTAGAGAGCTACTAAAATTGTGAAAGGCAAAAAAGGCCTGAAATAAGATAGTAGTATTGGGGCTAAAAAAGGAGAAGGGGGATGTTAAGGATGATTCTGAAATGTGTGGATAACAGCACCATTAGTCTGAATACTGAACAGAGAAGAGACAAGTTTTAGTTTGTATAGATAGTTAAGATTTCAGTTTGGGCCATGGTGAGTCTCAAGCAGTTAAGGGACATCTAATGGAGAGTCCAGTGGATAATTGGATATGTGAGTCTAAAGTTCATTAGGGGGCTGGAAACTAGGCCTGAGTGTAGATTTGATCATTATATAATTAGAGATGGCAGTGGAAACTGTGGGCATGGCTGGTGCTGTCTAGGCAGAGACCAAAGCAAGAAAAGGAAAGACCTGAAAAAGCAGTGACCTTTAAAGGGAAAGTAGAGGAAAGGGGGTTATACAGAAGTCAGACTTTGAAAAAGCAGCCTGAAAGGTAGAAAGAGAACCATGAAGGAATAGTTTGGTTAAAGTCAGGACTAGAAAAGAACAATGTTGGAGGGATCAAAATACCAGATATCAAGCTATACTACAAAGCCACTGTCCTCAAAACTGACTGGTACTGGCACAAGAACAGACATATAGACCAGTGGAACAGAACAGAGAACCCAGAAATCAACACAAGCCATTATGCTCAATTAATATTTGAGAAAGGAGGCAAGAGCATAAATGGAGTCAAGACAGTCTCTTCAATAAATGGTATTGGCAAAATTGAACAGATACATGAAAAAAAAAAATGAAACTAGACTACCAACTTACACCATACACAAAAATAAACTCAAAATGGATAAAGGACTTAAATGTAAGATGGGAAACCATAAAAATCTTAGAAGAAGCCATAGGCAGCAAAATAGCAGACATTTGTTGTAGCAATATCTTTACCAATACAGCTCCTAGGACAATGGAAACTAAGGAGAAAATAAACAAATGGGATTAATCAAAATAAAAAGCTTTTGCACAGCAAAAGAAACCATCAACAAAACAACAAGAAAGCCCACTGCATGGGAGAACATATTTGCCAATGTTATCTCCGATAAGGGTTTAATCTCCAAAATCTACAGGGAACTCATACAACTTAACAAAAGGAAGATAAACAATCCAATCAAAAAATGGGCAAGGGACATAAATAGACGCTTTTCAAAAGAGGACATACAGAAGGCTAAGAGACATATGAAAACATGCTCAAAGTCACTAATCATATGAGAAATGAAAATCAAAACTACAATGAGGTACCATCTCACACCTGCCAGAATGGCTATCATCAACAAATCAACTAATGACAAGTGCTGGAGAGGATGCCAAGAAAAAGGAACCCTCCTTCACTGCTGGTGGGAATGCAGATTGGTGCAGCCACTGTGGAAAACAGTATGGCATTTCCTCAAAAAATTAAAAATGGAACTCCCATTTGACCCAGTAATACCACTTCTAGGAATATATCCCAAGAAAACAGGAACACCAATCAGAAAGAATATACGCACCCCTATGTTCATAGCAGCACAATTTACAATAGCTAAGATTTGGAAACAGCCTAAATGCCCATCAGCAGATGAGTGGATTAGAAAACTATGGTACATCTACACAATGGAATACTACACTGCTGTAAAAAAGAAGGAATTCTTACCATTTGCAGCAGCATGTATGTAACTGGAGAGCTTATGGTAAGCAAAATAAACCAGTCAGTGAATGATAAATATCACACGATCTCACTCATTTGTGGAATATAAAGAACATTATAAACTGATGAACAAAAATAGTTACAGAGGCAAAGAAGCATCAAACAGACTGTCAAATTACAGCGGGAAGGCAGGGGAGGGTTGGGGGGTTAAGAGATCAACCAAAGGACTTGTATGCATGCATATAAACATAACCAATGGACACAAAACATTGGGAGGGGAGGGTGAGGGCATGTGCCAGGGGGTAGGGGAGTCCAGGGGGAGGTCAATGGGGAAAAAAGGAGACATATGTACTACTATTTGTAATACTTTAAACAATAAAATAAAAATAGAAATAATAAAGTCAGGACTAGAAAAGTGGTTCAAAGAGAAAGTGTCTCATAGTGTCAAATGCAGCAAAGAGGTCAAAATAAGAACAAAGATTAAAGAATGACCCTTAGATTTGACAGGTCAGGGGTCAATAGTGACCTTAGCAAAAGTAGTAGTAATGATATGAAAATAGGATCACAGTGAACTGAAGAATGAAGGGAGGTCAGGAAATGCTAACAGGGAAGATCAACTACTTTCAAGAAGTAGAAGAAGATAAGAAAATGTAGGAGAAAGTTTCCTTGAAGAAGGAGGGGATGGGATTTAGAATACAGGTAGAGAGATAAGTCTTACACAGAAGATGGGGCACCATTTCCTATGAGATAGCAAGGAAGGAGACACAAAAAGAGTTGGTAAGTATGATAGTAGAAGATGAGTATAATCTTTTCATGAAGAAAGATTCATGCTTACATGTGCTTATAGAGAGGGGAGTAAGAGTGGAGTAGCCAGTATGAAAGGTACAAATTGGGAATATTCCTGTTGGTGGACAGTACTCAAGCAGAGACACATAAAATGATTGCTAAGTGGCTTTAAGACTACATAACTACAGCTAAGATTATGAAGTATAAACCTGTGATAGAACCAATCAACATAGCTATGGGATCTATTTCTTTGTAGCAATGTTTAGTCATTAGGGTGTAAGCGTCAACTATCATACTGGCAAACATGTAAAAAGATTGATGAGCTCAGCCAGTGTGGCTCAGTGGTTGAGCATAGACCTGAATCAGATCACACTTTGATTCCTCATCAGGGCACATGCCTGGGTTGCGGGCTCGATCCCACAGTAGGGTGGCATGCAGGAGGCAGCTAATTAATAATTTTCTCTCATCATTGAAATTTCTATCTCTCTCCCCCTCCCTTCCTCTCTGAAATCAATAAAAATATATCTTTTTAAAAAATTAAATAAGTAAATTGATGATAATCATTACTGTCAATGTGGAGAATTAGGTATTGTTGGTAGAAATGGAAACTGATGTGATGTATTTGGAGGACAATTTGGCCATGTCTAGTTAAAGTTTGAAGTATTCATACTCTTTGACTCAGAAAATCCACTTCTAAGAATGTTTACATGTATATGTTCAAAGGCATTTGGTGCAGCAACGTCTTCATTTGTTAAAGAACTGGGAATAACTGAATTTCCCATTATCAGGGAACTATGGTAAATTCACATAATGAAAAATGATATAGTCTTTGAAAGAATGTACTGACTAAACTGACCTGGAAAATGTCATTATACCTTAAGTATAAAATATCAGATGCAGAACAATATGCACAGCATAATCCCATTTTTATGAAGTAGTAATAATAGCATGTAAGTCTAGAGCTGCACTGTCCAATATGGTAGTCACTAGACACAAGTGACTATTTAAATTAAAATTCACCAAGATTAAATAAAATTTAGAATTCAATTTCTCAGTTTCACTAGCCAAATTTCCTGTGCAAAATTTCCACATGTGTCCCTTCTGGCATGGCTCAGTGGTTGAGCATCAAGCTATGAACCAGAAGGTCACGGTTCTATTCCCGATCAGGACACATGCCCAGGTTGCGGGCTTGATCCCCAGTGTGGGGCTTGTAGGAGGCAACCGATCAATGATTCTCTCTCATCATTGATGTTTCTATCTCTCTCCCTCTCCCTTCCTCTCTGAAATCAATAAGAATATCAATATATAAAAGCCTAAGCAACCAGCCGACTGTTCAACCAGCCGACCTGTAGCTATGACACACATTGACCACCGGGGGCAGAGGCTCAACACAAGAGCTGCTGAACTGCAGTGACATGGCATCTGTGGTTCTCTGGTGACGCACCCAGAACCAGAGAGGAAGGAGCCTGATTCTGGGGTGCATCACCTGAGAACCGCCCTCTGGCAATCCAGAACCCCTCGGGGGGTGTTGGGAAGCCAGTTTCAGCTCGATCCTCACAGGCCAGGCCTAGGGACCCCACCGTGTGCACCAGTTCTCTAGTCCATTGGCTCCCCACTTCGGGTCTGGCTCCCCACCGGGCCTCTAGCCAATGGTAGAGGTTGTGGGTCTGGCCCTCACAGAAACTTTTTGACTCCATTAGCTAAATGATGAGATGTGCAGGACCTACTGGCTGCAGCCTGACATGTGGCACCAGCACTGGCCCATCCACTTAATATTTCCAGTAGAGGCAGCGAATTTTCCCCGCTACCACTCTCATTTGGGAAACCTGCTGTGGCTTCCCTCCTTCTGGGCTGACAGTAGTGCCAGTGGGCAATGTCCAGGGAGTAAGAGGATGAGGGAGCAGCTCAGGTGGGAAGAAGGAAGTTCCCACCGCCACAGGACTCTGCCTGGGAGGAAGGGCCTGGACAAGAGCCTGACATTGAGCAGGTTCCTGCCTTAGGCCAACTAGATTCCAGGCTAAGTAAATCCTGTCTACTAAATAATTGCATTATGCAGCTAAATGCTCACAAGTCGTCAGTTACTGCCAAATTTAGGGTAAAGTGAGATGAAAGAAGCGAGACAGATACAGAAAGTGACATAATATTGGGAGAAGAGAGGAGGGAGCGTCACCCAAGAACCGTCCTCTCGCAATCCAGGACCCCTTGGGGGATGTCGAAGAGCCAGTTTCAGCCCGATCCCTGCAGGCCAGGCCGAGGGACCCCACCAGTGCACGAATCCGTGCACCAGGCCTCTAGTGTTTGTGTGTGTGTGTGTGTGTGTGCGCACGTGTGTGTGTGTGTGTGTGTATACATATATATATAAATTTCCACATGTGATTAGTGGCTATTGTATTAGTACAGATCTAGAACATTTATCATCACAGAAAGTTCAAATAGTGCTAATCTAGAGGCATACACATTAAACTATTATAACACTCATGTGTATGTTGTAGAGCAAACTACAGGAATCATTCACATTTTATGTTATATATTTCTGAAATGATTACTTCTTTGATAATTGACATGTATAACTTTTGTAATGTGAAAAAAATGAAGATAATGAAAGAGAAAGAGAGGGGCACTATATGTTTTTGAGAACAATAAGAAGTTCACTATTGCTAGGGTCTTTGGGGAACCTTCCAAGCATTTGAGCTTAAAGTGACATTATCAAATGTGCTTTTAGAAGCAATTTGGTAGCCAAGTTGGGGAGTAATTAAGAAAAATGCAAACAAGTAAACAAATTAGTAATGGGGATATAAAATACAGCATAGAAAATATAGTCAATAATAGTGTAATAACTATGTATGGTGACAGTTAAGTACTAGAAATATCAGGGGAACACTTTATAAAGTGAATAATTGTCTAATCACTATGCTGTACACCTGAAACTAATACAAGATATTTAATGTAAACTTTAATATAAAAAATTAAATTTTAAAAAAATATTTTAAAAAATCCTATCTAATAAAAGAGTAATATGCAAATTGACTGTCACTCCAAGACACAAGATGGCTGCCCCCATGTGGACACAAGATGGCCTGCAGGGGAGGGAAGTTGTGGGCAGTTAGGGGTGACAGGCCAACAGAGGAGGGCAGTTGGGGTGACCAGGCCAGCAGAGGAGGGCAGTTGGGGGGACCCAGGCCTGCAGGGGAGGGCAGTTGTGGGGGAACCAGGCCTGCAGGGGAGGGCATTTGGGAAGGACCAGGTTTGCAGGGGAGGGCAGTTGTGGGCGATCAGGCCAGCAGGGAGGGCAGTTAGGGGTGACCGGGCCAGCAGAGGAGGGCAGTTGGGGGAGACCAGGTCTGCAGGGGAGGGCAGTTGGAGGGGACCAGGCCTGCAGGGGAGGGCAGTTGGGGGGACCAGGTCTGCAGGGGAGGGCAGTTGTGGGCGATCAGGCCAGCAGGGAGGGCAGTTAGGGGTGACCGGGCCAGCAGAGGAGGGCAGTTGGGGGAGACCAGGTCTTCAGGGGAGGGCAGTAGGGAGGGACCAGGCCGGCAGGAGAAGGCAGTTAGAGGCAATTGGGCAAGCCGGGGAGCAGTTAGGCGTCAATTAGGCTGGCAGGGGAGTGGTTAGGGGCAATTAGGCAGGCAGGCAGGTGAGCAGTTCGGAGCCAGCAGTCCTGGGTTGTGAGAGGGATGTCTAACTGCGTTCGGACATCCCTAAGGGGTCCCAGATTGGAGAGGGTGCAGGCTGGGCTGAGGGACACCCCCCACATCATGCACGAATTTCATTCACCGGGCCTCAAGTATAAAATAAATGTGGCCAATAATACAAAAGTAAACAAGTTAAGTAGTTATTATAGTACTTTAAGCAAGGGATGATAAATATCTTAACTAGGGAAGTAGTAGTTGAAGGTGGGAAGAATGAATAGATTTGAGAAACACTTCTGAAGTAGAACTGATAGGAGTAGGCAATTGCCAAATGGAGCGGAAGAGAGAGAATTCAAGGCTGAGTTTTCAAGCTTGGAATAAGGAGCAGGTGGTGCTGGAGATGGGGAGCACAATATAATTGTGCAATCTGAAGCCTATCTTTTTCAGCCACACATTCTAATTCAACCAATATTTATAAGGTTTCACTGTCTATCAAACTGATCCCTCTTCTCCATCCTCACTCTCTTTGGCATAATGAAGTTTGTTTCAGAAAGGGAATGTACAGGTATAGGGCATGTGAAAAGGATCAGTATGAAGAATGGTTGGAACTGGGCTTAAAATAACCAAGAGGTCACATATAAAACATTAATAACATATTATAATAAAAAGTATAGACAATAGAACTAGGATAGTGAAAAGCATTAGGGCTGGATATTTAAGGCTGTTAATTACATATACTCTTCAAACATTTTTTAAAAATATATTTTATTGATTTTTTTACAGAGAGGAAGGGAGAGGGAGAAAGAGTTAGAAACATCGATGAGAAAGAAACATCAATCAGCTGCCTCCTGCATACCTCCTACTGGGGATGTGCCCGCAACCAAGGTACATGCCCTTGACCGGAATTGAACCTGGGACCCTTGAGTCCGCAGGCCGATGCTCTATCCACTGAACCAAACCGGTTAGGGCATCTTCAAACACTTTAAACCAGAGACTATGTATCTCATTACTTTCAACTGAGAAAATGACATCAGAGAGGTGAAAAGTCATTCTCTCCTTTACTTTACTTCTACAAGTAACAGGATAGGGTGAAGAAGGAGAGTTCTCATGTAGGAATACATATAAACAAAACCTCAAAATGAGAAAATGAACACTCCCAATTTCTTTTTTTCTTTTTTTTTTTTTTTGTTTTGTTACATCACATAACAAATGATACAGAGGCCAGGGTTCGAATGAGTAATGAAGCCTGCCTGGACTGCATTCAGAGGCAGACCTATAAAAGGAAGTAAAAAAGGGTCTCCTTCATACTCAGAGCTCTGAATAACCTCTGCATTTATTTTACACTCACTCTTATTTCCACTTGATACCTTAGAATCAACACAAAAATACAACAGAGTATTTGAGCAGGAAGGACTGTTAGAGATCATTTAAGAGTTTTTAACATGAGGTAAAGGGCTCTGTGAAATCATTGACATTAAGCTTATTTTCTGCATGTATAGCCATATGTACATTTTTTCAGGAAGAGAGAGTCAATACTATTCCCAAAGAGTTCTGTGGACCCTACAAAAATTATAACTTTAGATTCTAGTCCAACCAACTTGTTTTACAGATGAAGAAACTGTGGCCTGGAAAAAATTTGCCCAGGGATCACAATGAATTAGTAGCAGAGGTGAATCTAGAAACTAAGTTTCTTTTCAGTGTTCTTTCCACCATGATACAGTGGCTACCTCAAGAGATCCCGTAATGAAAGTCAGTGCAAGTTCTTAAAAGTCCTGATTATTACCTTTGCAGTGAAAATTCCATCATCCATAATAGCTTTAATGTGTCTCAACCACCTGGTGCTCTCCAGGCCACTAAGAAACTCACTCATTGTTGGAGTTTTCAATTCACAAACTAAGGTAGACAGGGAAATGTTAGGGCAGAAATAGAATATTGGAAACTAATTATAATTATAACAAATATTAATCACGCTCTGTTAACCATGATGGTTCTGTTCTGATTAGAAATCACATTTTCACTTGGCTGGGAGTTGTACACCCTGGGAGATGGGAGCTAACATCAGAATGCAGTCCATCCTCCTGTCTTGAGAACTGCCTCTCATTATGGAAAGATTTACAACCTTATGGCTGAGACAATCTAGTCCTGGAGGCACCTGCTCTTTACAACCCTAGCCCCTGTAATCTGTTCCTGGGACACCTGGGGGCACCCACCCTCTGTGACCCCCTTTCCCCATCCCACATGACTTGTAACCTGTAATGATTATCCCATAGCCACTTTCCCATACCTGTAATTCCTATTTTCTTACGTAATATTTGTCCTTCTACCCAATATAAGCAGCTGGCTTATGGTGGGGTGGAGAGCAGATTTTTGTGGATGACCTGCTTCTGTCCCATAATTCCAGCAATATTGGAATAAACACTCATATATGATTCAACTCTGTCTCTGCTTAATTGGCTGAAGTAGTGACAGGAAACCCGAACTCCTTGGTTGTCCGGTTACAAAAGCAGAAATTGAAATTCACAATAACCTCTATTTATTCACCAAGAAAGGTGAAAAAGTGGATCCTAATTTTGTAAATGAGGAAACTGAGGCACAGGCAGGTGAAATGATTAGTTAGAAACCACACAGTGAATCAGGGACAGGATTATGGCTAGAGCCTATCATATCTTCCAGATCCAGTCCCTTCTTTCTTGAGTTGTACAATCCACCCCCAAGCCCACAGAAATCTCTAAGAGAAGAGCCAGAAGAATGAGTCAGTATCCACAGGAAAACACTCACATCTCCTCTTATTAAAAAACACATTTATTCCTATGTCTTCACCCTGCTCTCAGTCATCTGTTTTTTACTGTGCATGTGGCAGCATAAGAATTTCCCCTCCTCCCTCTCTGCTAATTCAGTACTTGCCCTGCAGCATCCCTGGGGAGATTTTCCTGTCTCTTGTGAGAATTAGGTCTCCTAGTGGCAGTCCCCTGGAATATGTGAATGAGTCTGTTTACTCTATAGTTTCCCAGCAAACTAGATGGAATGATGCCCTGCTACCTGCTTCAGCTTCCTGGTTTATTAAGCTTACTAGAGGCCTGGTGCATGAAATTCATGCATGGGTGCGGTCCCCAGGCCTGGCCAGTGATCAAAGCATGAGCATCTGGCATGGAAGGGCAGGTCCCAGGTGACCTCTGGGCCCTGGGCAGCACCTGGGCCCCTAGGACCCCGCATGCCCCCCTCCACCTGAGTCACAGTGCCCAAGTCCTCACGTGAAGCTGCAGTGAGCATGGTCGGACACTGTGGGCCGGGGCACAGTGTGGGCCTCTGGGCCACCCAGCCACATAAAAGTCAGGTGGGCAGCGTGCTTTCTCCCAGCTGGTCTCGCAGACTGGCTCCTGCACAAACCCACGGGGTGCTTGACCAGCCCCTGCAGCCCCAGCGGCTGCGGCCTGGTTCACCCAGAAGAGACCACATGGGTGCAAAGCAGGCTCCTCGCAGATGCCTGGCATCTGAGCAAGAGGGGTGGGGGGGGGCTTCTCTGGCACATGAGCCCTGGTGTCCTGGGGGAAGGTAGCAGGGGGAGTGAGAGAGAGCTCAGCAGACACCCTGCATTCTCACCACACCTCTGTCCCCATCACCCCCAACCCCAGGTAGCCGGCAAGAGGTAGCAGCACGTTGCTGAAGCTCGCCATGTTCCACGCTGCCCCCTGGTGATCAATGCATGTCATAGCGAGAGATCGAACTCCCAGTCTCCTGGTTGAACTTCTCAGGTCGTCGCCAGAGGGGACAATTTGCATATTAGGCTTTTATTATATAGGATTATTTAGTTCCCTTTTGCTTTTTACCTTATATTAATAACTAGCTTTCTTATATTAATAACTAGCTACCTACACTTACACATTCACTCATCCTAACTCTGCAGCCCCTTAACATCTGTCTGTTCTCCCACACCCTCACCTATTCCTTGCATCCTTGTGCAATCTCAACACATTGGGGAGGGAAAAGGTTAATTCTCATGAACTTTGCACTGGTTATCCAGCAGAGGGCAATATTTTGCCTCAAAAAATCAGTAAGAAGTCCTGTTATCTGCTACACATATTCTGGGACAAAAGAGAAAAAAGGAAGAGATTTAAGGAAGAGGAACACTAATATCCTAAATAGGATGCAGACTGCTGCTAAGGATCTGATAAGGGTCATGTAAGGGAGAGGTCTTGGCCTATAACATAAGTATAATTGATGAAAAGAGAGGAAGAACAGAGAGTTCACTAAAGAAGACAGATTTTCACCATCTCTTCCTGAGTTGACATAGTACATCACGGAATCCTGGGTAGTGGCTTTGAGAGAAATGTTTGAGACTCAAGAGTCCTGTAAGGTCCCAATCTCACCTTGCCTCCACTTTGACCCCAATTATTTTTCAGTGATGACAGATGACCCAAATTGTATGACATTAGTTTCATTCTGTTGAAGTCTAAATTCACCCTCTTCATCAGCACAGTGATGCAATCTGATTGACTCCATACAGTAGATTAAATGAGGTGATTTCTTACCTCAAGAATGATGCAATGAATCCCCAATTCATTTAAACTTATGTTGACCTACACTCCTAAACACCAGCCTCTATAATTCTATAGAGATAAATTATTTACACAGTAACTAAACCCAGATGGACTCCACCGAGTTATGAAACTGAACATCTTAGTTCCTCTGCCAGACCAAGACTGCTATAACTCATACTATGTAAGCTGGATTCATACTGTAGTCAAAAACCTTATCACTTATTGAACCTGCTCACCCAGTTGCTTTTATGGTCTACACCAAATCAGGCATACTTTCTGTATATATGTATTAATGCAAAGCTATGGTCTCTGGCCTATTCAAAGTGAAATCCTTCTATCTTCCAAGAGTTTCTGCAGGATGCTCTGCATCACATGGATGTTCTCAATGGCCATGAACCTGAAGCGAATGTAGGCATAGGTGTTTTCATTTACATACCCCTTCCCAGCTGCTCTCTTGGCCATGGAATTCAACTGTAATAGCTGAGGAATAATAGAGCAGATTGGACAGATGATAAAATAACAGGATTCATCAATCTCAATACCTTATTCTAAACAGTTTTAAATCTTACCCATTTAAAAATATGTTAAATCGGACAAGGCATGTTCTGGAATAGAGAGAATTTCACTGGTTTTTAGGTCAGGTTACCCTTAGTAACAAAGGAGTATAGAGGGAGATTTAGTGTTTTGTGTTATTACACCCTGCTTAAGAGGCTGAAGGCTATGGAAGCTATTAAGATATCTGTTCTGAAGAAATGGAATAATTTTGAGCTTCCTATCACAAACAAAAGTTTTCTCAGCTGAAAGGGTTTTATACTGGGAAACATGTGAAAGTTCAAAAATCTTTACATCTGAGAAGTTCTAGGAAGAAGTCTAAGAACTTCAGAGACAATGAATTTCAAATAGCTATTCTAGAAAAATGTCTAAAACATGCATGAGATAAATGACTCATTCACTGATAAAATTGACCTGCGTTAACACTTTGTTCAGCTGGTGGCAATCAGAATATTTATTTCTAGGTCATAAGAAGAATATTGGGCAGGGTAGGGAGTAAATGAGATGTAATCAGGAGACATTAAAACAATAACTAGAAAAAAAGCCAAAATATTCTATGATGATAACCATCTTACTAATCAAATAGTTTTATTTGCCTGGGCCTGTTTTCTCATCTCCCAGTATTGTCCATTTCAAAAGACAGGAGGAACATGTATGTGGACAGTGTGTAGTTTTTGTATTAGTAGAAAAAAATGCCATTAAAACCTCAAAAGCACAAACACTTCACATTAACACATTAAGGGAAAATAGTCTGTGTCAACATATTCTGTTTACAATGCAAGATACTTTTAAAGCAGGGGCAGGGAACCTATTCTCTGCCAAGGGCTATTTGGATATTTATAACATCATTTACTTAATATAGTTCACTTAATATACATTTATGTTGCTATGAAAAAAATGCTCCTACATTTATTGAATTTTGAGTCCTGCCTGCAGTTGCCTTGGCAGGGCCAGACATTCCCCACCCCTTTTTTAAAGGGAGAAGCATGAAGGTAATTTTGATTACTTATCACACATACATACAATGCCACTGATATTTCATTACATTAATAACAATGTGAAAGGGACATCTGTGGAGGTACAAGCAACAGCCACCTTGTAGCAAGTAAATTTGCTATGACTGATAAATGTTTCCGCAAACAAAACAATAATTATAGTAGTCCCTATCCAGGTCTGGGTAGCAGTAGAAAGGCCAGCCACTGCAGAGTTAGCTACATGGAATCACTATAAAATCTTTGGGAATATGTCTGGCAGAGTTAAGGTAGAGCTACATATTAGCAGCCTAATGTTCAATTAAGGAAGAAATATAACATTTACTGACCTCCTAGTATGTACCAGACACTGTGCTAGATCCTTTACCTATATTATTTCATTTAATCCTCACTAAAATCCCTCAAGATAGGTACTATTATTATTCCCATAAGAAAATAATCTCAGAGAGGTAAACCAATTTCAACCAAAATCATATGGAAAAGGGCTGAAGACAAGATCTGACTCCAGGTTTCTCTAACTCTTAAAAATGTAATTTTGTACAACTACATTACAGTTTCTACTAAAAGTATAGATCTAGCCATCCAGAAGATGGGGGCTGCTAGATATTTCTAGACCTTCTAAGAGAGGAAAAAGGTACCTGTTAAAAGTGCTTTTTGGTCTTGGGTTTGGAAAAAAAGCACCATTCCTTTAGTTTTTCAAAAGCTTGGTATGTTTTCCATTACCATTTTAAGATATTTAATCTTGATGAATAATAGAGATTTGATTAAAGTCTTTCCAATGTGGAATAGCAGATGCAGTTACAGTTGAAGCAAGACAACAAACTTCAGAGAAACTCAAAGGTAGTGCCTGCCAGAAAGGGAAATTAATTTCTCTCTTGAACCCAGCCAGTCTTAAAGCTCTGGAGATGGCCAGTGAAAGATCCCCAAAATGCAGGCAGCTGTCTAAGGCCACTATCTAATTTCATGCACAGTCAATTGCTCAACTGTGATGCCATAACCTTCTGACTTAGGCTTAGATCTAAATCACTGACTTAGCCATCACAAGTTAGCAATGAAACCTCCTAGTTAGCCACACTCCACATATCAAAATACAAGCAAAATTATTTCTGGTGCTGTAATGAAACCTCCTAGTTAGCCATACTCCACACATCAAATTACAGGCAAAATTATTTCTTTCTGGGGCTGTTTGTATAAAAAACATATTTTAAGAAAAGTTAGTCTGTCCATTATTTGCCCTATCGGGCACAGTTAACTCTTTGACAATCCCTTACAGAGCTATACAAAATGTAGAAGGTCAAAGAATTAACACAAAGAGTTTAGGGTGATACTTAGGTTGCTCTGAGGATCCTCCTTTCTGTGACATTCACATGTGAAAGAGACAGAGCCTGGGAAAATACATTATAACAAATAATGCAGTACCTGGCTCTTGGAAAGATGAAATAATTTCACTAGGCCCATGTCCACTGCCAAAATCCATGGTAAATTTATGTTCCTGTTTTTCCGCCCTCTGGGGCCAAGATTTAAACTTCACTTCATTGAATTGGGAAAAATCTAATCAGTTAATAGTGCTAAAAAGTTACTGCTACATAAACTAAAGAATTTTTGTTAGTCATATAACAGTCACATTTGTGAACCCAACTCCTTCAGGAGACATCAAAATATTATTAACCCACTGTGGTTTAAGACATTACTTACAAAAAAATATGTTGGTATAATGTCTCCAGTGTTAAGTTTAAATGCTTTAATCTAATAGTAACTTTATAACACAGAAGAGAAATACTGAAAATTCTGATTGATGAACAGATTTAGTGAAAAAGATGAGGGAACAACAAAGAGTCTCTAGGCATCCAATACAGAATTCAGATGTCACAATTTCAGTAAGTGGCAAAGCCAGGATGTTCAAAGTACCTTTGAAAAATTCAAGAATATCTCACAGTCTTGTTTGACAGTGAATGACAGGCTACAATAACAGGAGCTCCAAATGGCTTGCTCAAATGATTTTACACAATGTCTGATACAATAAGCCCATATACATAAACCTAATTTGCCTGCATTTTGGGGATCTTCCACTGGTAGATTAGATTGAATGTTCTCTGTAACTAATTAAAATTAATGTCCTAGAGTTCTACATCCATCCTCTTACCTCAACTTAAACTTAAACCAATTTCAGAGAAGAAATAAATGGAGCTTCCCTTCCAACTCAGAAGGCCACATGCACCCAAAGTGCCAACACAGATATTTCAGAGCTCATTTGGAGGAATTAGACACATATTAGAATTGGAAAGAATTCACCTCATCCCTACCCATTCCTATCAATTATGATCCTAATAAGCCATTTCACAAATAGCACTGCTAAATGACACCTCATCAATCTTCCTATTGAGCAGATATTCAAAACTGTGTTATCAGAAAAGCATTACAATTACTATCCTTTTATGATATAAAGACTCAACAATTCAGAAATACCACTTAAGCCACCAATAAATCCCTGTGCAGAAAAGTTATCATAGCAAGTCTGACTGCTTTGGAAGGGTTCCCACCATCCGGTAACTAATAAGAGTGACTACTCGTGCCTAAACTGTTTGAATAAACAATGTGGTTTATACCAAGCACTTTTTTCCTTCTGGGCATCTGAAACTTTGGTATACACTAAGCAAAGAGTGCCTACAGACCAGCTGCCAATAAAAATCCTGGGCACTGATTCTCCAATGAGCTTCCCTAAAAATATTTTCTACATGTTGTCACAATGTGTTGCTAAAGGAATTAAGCATGTCCTATGTGACTTTACTGGGAGAGAACTCTGAAGCTTGTGCCTGGTTTTCTCTGGAGTTTGCCCCTTTTCCTTTGCTAATTTTGATTTATATCTTATCATTTTAATAAATCACAGCCACAAGTACAACTATATGCTGAGTCCTGTGAGTCCTCCTAGTGAATCCCTAAACCTGAGGGATGGTCTTGGAAACCACCAACATATTCCCAGACCTTTCTTAAGATCCAGACTTAAATACTTGATATCTTTTGAATCACCTTAAACTCAATCTAAAACTGAAGACACTGGTGTCTTCTCGTGCTCCTTATCTTGTTTAACATATCTATTACCCACTTGGTCACCTAAGCCAGAAACCAGGAAACCTGTGTGCCTAAGAAATTCTCCCTCCTTATCCCAGCTACATTAATCTGTCACAGGTTCTTTCAATTGTACCACTTAAATATCTCTTAAAACCATCTCCTCCTCTCCACCCATAGTCATTGCCTTAATCCAGCTTCTCATATCATTCTTCTGCATTCTTAGCAAACCAATTCTTCACACCACTACCAAAGTTACCTTTCTAAAATACAAATATACTCACATTACTTTCTGGCTGAAAATACTCTGGTGAATCCTGTCTTCAGGATAGTGTTCAAATTCCTTAATGTGGCCATGAAGCCCTTCATAATCTCACTTCACTTCCTGAACTCTTTCCTTCTCTCCCTCTATAAATTAAGACAGATTTCTTACTCCAAGCTATTCCCCAAAGTGTCAAGCTGTTTCTGGCTTCCTGGTCTCAATTCCATATCCTTCATCTATGCTTCCACAGCATCTTCTGCTTTAGACTATGAGAACTGTTATTCCTTGTCTTGAGTGTAATAGATACTTAATAAATGCTTGTTGCATGACTAAATGTTGAATGAAAAGGATAGATTACAACTGATTTTTCTTTTTTCAAAACCTTGTTTGCTAACATTTTTCTGTTTTAATTAAATAGACCTAAAGGAAAATAACAATGACAAAATTACCTCATAGTTTTTGTTGGCATCTGTTATGGGCCAGTACCTGCTGGGTATTCCCATAAGCCCAAAGTCTGATATTGGGTCAATCAGTTTCCATCCATTTACCCTCATTTCTTTTGAGGTTTTGGGAGTATAAGAAAAAGCACACACATCTTCAGGTAATGCTGAAGAGGGAGATAAACATAAAAGCAAGAAATAATGAGTGAAATTTAAAGAACAATAGATAATGCTAAAAAAGGCTAGACTTCCTTTCTCCCAAATGAAAAGATTTTCAAGTAGCCCCAGGAAAGGACAATGATCTGTGTAAAACGGTGCCTTTATGTAAGGAATAAGAACTGGAACATTGTTTTGGAGTCTTCTTTTTAAAATTATTTAATTTTTTTCTGATACCAATACAAAGCAGGAACATTCCATCTGGCTTCCTATGAATTGCTAGATAATGGACTGAAATGAAGCTTCAGGGCTTCACATGTTTGGGAAGTGGTCCTTACAAAATTTTTTGTTATTTTTAAATTGAGCTCCAGTGTCCTAAGGGCACTGCTTGTTGTAACAAGTTGAAAAATATTAATATTGTTCTTAAAATCTACTCATCAGGACAATACCTACTTCTGGCTGATGAATGGCTATTTCTTCTTTTATTCCAGTCAACCCCACTTCCTCCCTTCACAAGATGCAACATGTAACCAGTAACTCATTTGACTAATTTATGTGGTAACAACTCTTCCAGAAATGGATGGAATCTGTCAGAGTCTTATAAAGTATTGGGCCAGCTCTGGGGAGAAAGATGGCGACCGGCAAGAAGGTAGGGAGAGAGAGAGTGTGAGTGAGGAACCCATAGAGGAGAGTGTAGACGTGAAGACATGTGTGATGTGTGTGTGGGTATGAGCTAGGGTCAGATAGATTCTGCAGGGCTTCCAAGGGGCTGCCTAACCGGGCAGTCCTAGACGGCGGAGCCCCGCGCACAAAGCGGACACTTCTCGGCGGCTGGTGCGGACGCGGAGACCACGCCATCTTGAGAAACAGAGCTGCCTGAGACTCGGATCCTGACTTCTGACACAAACCAGGACCCTGCAGCCACTGGGGACAGAGAACTGCTATCACAGCTTCAGTGGAAGAAACAACAAGAATCCAGACTTCCCGGCAGATTCCCGTGAGTCAAAGAGCCTATCCCCATCCCCGCAGGCGCACGCGGATAGCGCCATAGTAACTAATAGACATGCCCCTCGCTCAAGCTGCAGAGCTTTGCGCAGGGACGCGCGCTCCGCCTTAAGGAATTTGGCGCACAGGACAGAAGCAGCTCACCTTCGGGGAAATCTGTCAGTGCGCACAGAGGGCTCCCCTTTGGGGAATTGGGGGGAATTTGGCTTGCGGGTCACAGCTCCCCTTCGGGGAATCTTAGAGCGTGCACAAAGGGGCTTCCCTTTGGGGAATTTGGCGCGCAGGACGGACTCCGCCCCTCTTCGGGGATTCTGGGAGAGTGCACAAAGGCAGCTCACCTTCAGGGATTTGAGAGTGTGCGCCCTAGCCGGTTTGGCTCAGTAGTGAGAGCACACACAGGACGCAGCTCCACTTCAGGGAATTTGGCACGCCGGACACAGCTGCCTGGGATCCCTGACTCACAGCGCATTCACACTAAGAGCCAACGACCCCAATTGTTGGTGCATGCACACACAGGGACCCTGATTCTCAACGAGAAACTGCACAAGACAAGAGAGACTCTGACACTCGATTCTTGGTGCAGATACAGGGAAACTCTGACTCCTGGCACATGCTAAGGATCTCATTTTCGGCACATACCAACAGTGTGGTGCTGACAGGGCCCCTGATTCTAAGTGTGCACACGAGACCACACGGAACACTGGGAACACTGACCCTGGGCAAGTCTGGTTCCCACCAACCAAAGGCAGCCACAGGTCCTAGTGTCAGAGCACTTCAGTGAAACTCGGGTGGAGCGAAGTCCACACAGCGCACGGCCGAGGTCCACACAAACGGAAGCTTGAGCTTTCTGGTGATAGCCAGAATGGGGAAAGGAAATAACTCACAGAGGAAAGAAAATGTGGAGTCGCCAAGAAAGGAAATTAGTGAAACTGAAGCTTGCAACATGACCGAAAAGGAGTTCAGAGCAATGGTCGTGGAATTTATACATCGGATGGATGAGAAAATCAATAACTTATGCAAGAATCAGGAATAAATGAAAAGTGATATAGCTACAATCAAAAACACCATGGAAAGTTTCAACAGTAGACTACAAGAAGCAGAGGACCGAATTAGTGAGTTAGAAGATCAGGTACAGAAACAAGCTCAATCTGAACAGCAATTGGAGAAAAAAATTAAAAAGCAGGAGGAAAGCCTAAGGGAGCTTCGGGACAACATGAAGCGAAGTAACATGCGTATAATAGGGCTGCCAGAAGGACAAGAAGAGCAGCAGGGATTAGAAAATCTATTTGAAGAAATAATGACAGAAAACTTCCCGGATATGGGAAAGATAAAAGTTACGCAAGTACAGAGAGTCCCAAGCAGGATCAACCCCAAAAGACCCACACCAAGACATGTCATAATCTCAATGGCAAATATAAATGATAAAGAGAGAATCTTAAAGGCAGCAAGAGAGAGACAGAGAGTTACCTACAAAGGAACACCCATCAGATTGTCAAATGATTACTCAACAGAAACACAACAAGCTAGAAGTGAATGGAAGGAGGTATACAAAGTGTTGCAAAGCAAAGGACTGAATCCAAGAATACTATATCCAGCAAGACTATCAATCAAAATTGAAGGGGAAATCAGGAGCTTCGCAGACAAAAAAAGACTCAGGGAGTTTATCACCACCAAACCAGCAATGCAAGAATTGCTAAAGGGAATACTGTAAAAAGAAGAAATAAACAGGTAAGAAGGAATACAGACACAAAAATAGATATGACTACAAACAAATACCTTTCAGTAATAACTTTAAATGTAAACGGACTAAATGCTCCAATCAAAAGACATCGAGTGGCTGAATGGATAAAAAAGCATGACCCATATATATGCTGTCTACAAGAGACCCACCTCAGAACAAGAGACTCACACAGATTGAAAGTGAAGGGATGGAAAAATATCTTTCAGGCAAATGGAAATGATGAAAAAAAGCTGGGGTAGCAATACTTATATCTGACAAATTAGACCTCAAAGTAAATGCCATAACAAGAGATAAGGAAGGCCACTTCATAATACTAAAGGGAGAAATCCAACAAGAAGAAATAATTCTGGTAAACATATACGCTCCCAATATAGGAGCACCCAAATACATAAAAAAACTCCTGGAAGATATCAAGGGAGAGATTAATAGCAATACAATCATAGTAGGAGACTTTAATACCCCACTATCACCATTGGACAAATCCTCTAAACAAAAAATCAGCAAAGAAACAGCAATCCTAAATGACTCACTAGACCAGTTGGAATTAATTGACATCTTCAGAACATTTCACCCCAAAGCCACAGAATATACATTCTTCTCAAGTGCACATGGGTCATTTTCAAAGATAGACCATATGCTGGGTCACAGGCAAAGTCTCTTCAAATTCAAGAAGATAGAAATTATATCAAGCATCTTCTCAGATCACAGTGGCATAAAACTGGAAATCAACTACAATAAATACAATCCAAAGAAATCAAACACATGGAGACTAAACAGCATGCTATTAAACAAGGACTGGGTCACCAGAGAGATCAAGGAAGAAATAAAAAACATCATGGCAACAAATGACAATGAAAACACAACAATGCAAAATCTATGGGACACAGCGAAAGCAGTCTTGAGAGGGAAGTTCATAGCTCTACAAGCCTATTGCAAAAAACAAGAAACAATGGTAATAAATTACCTAACCGTACAACTCAAAGAGCTAGAAAAAGAGCAGCAAGAAAAGCCCAGTGTAACCAGAAGGAAGGAAATAACAAAGATCAGAGAGGAGATAAATGACATAGAGACCAAAGAAACAATACAAAAGATCAACAAAACCAAGAGCTGGTTCTTTGAAAAGATAAACAAGATTTATGGACCTCTAGCCAGGCTCACCAAGAAGCAAAGAGAGAGGACCCAAATAAACAAAATCAGAAATGAAAGAGGTAAAATAACAACAGACCCCGCTGAGATACAAAGGATTGTTACAAAATACTACGAACAGCTCTATTCCAACAAACTGGACAACCTGGAGGAAATGGACATATTCCTAGAAAAATACAACCTTCCAAAAATCAATCAAGAAGAATCTCAACAGCTCAATAGGCCAATAACTATGGACGAAATTGAAGAAGTCATCAAAAAGCTTCCGACAAACAAAAGCCCGGGGCCTGATGGCTTCACAGGAGAGTTCTACCAAACATTCAAGGAAGAACTAAAACCTATCCTCCTCAGACTATTCCAAAAAATTCAAGAGGAAGGAACACTTCCAAGCTCCTTCTATGAAGCCAGCATCACCCTAATACCAAAACCAGATAAAGACAACACAATGAAAGAGAATTACAGACCAATATCCCTCATGAACATAGATGCCAAAATCCTCAACAAAATTCTAGCAAATCGGCTCCAGCAGTACATCAGAAAGATCATACACCATGACCAAGTAGGATTTATCCCAGGAATGCAAGGATGGTACAATATCCGCAAATCAATAAACGTGATACATCACATAAACAAATTGAGAGATAAAAATCACATAGTCATATCAATTGATGCAGAAAAAGCATTTGACAAAATCCAACACCCTTTCTTGATAAAAACTCTCAACAAGGTGGGAATAGAAGGCTCATACCTCAACATAATAAAAGCTATATATGATAAACCCACAGCAAACATCAAACTCAATGGACAAAAGCTAAAAACATTTCCCCTAAGAACAGGAACAAGACAGGGATGCCCACTCTCACCACTCCTGTTTGACATAGTACTGGAAGTATTAGCTAATGCAATTAGACAAGAAGAAGAAATAAAAGGCATCCAAATCGGAAAAGAACAAGTAAAGCTGTCTTTATTTGCAGACGACATGATATTGTACATAAAAAATCCGAAAGACTCCGTCAAAAAACTAATAGACTTAATAAATGAATTCGGCAATGTAGCAGGATACAAAATTAACGCCAAGAAATCTATGGCCTTTCTATACACCAATAGTGAACTTACAGACAGAGAGACTAAAAAGGCAATCCCATTTACCATCGCACCAAAAAAATTAAGATACCTAGGAATAAACTTAACTAAGGAGGTAAAAGACCTATACACGGAAAACTACAGGACACTGAAAAAAGAGATAGAGGAAGACGTAAACAGATGGAAGAACATACCATGTTCATGGATTGGTAGAATCAACATCATTAAAATGTCCATACTACCCAAAGCAATCTATAGATTCAATGCACTCCCCATTAAAATACCAACGGCATATTTCACAGACCTTGAAAGAACTCTCCAAAAATTCATCTGGAATAAAAAAAGACCCCGAATCGCCACAGCAATCCTGAGAAAGAAGAATAAAGTAGGAGGGATCTCAATACCAGATTTCAAGCTGTATTACAAAGCCACTATTCTCAAAACAGCCTGGTACTGGCACAAGAACAGACATATAAAGTATTGGGCCAGCTGACTGGTAACCTCTGTTAATAAAATACCAGCAAATTCTCAGAAATTATTCTGGGTAAAGGGAAGAAAGTGGGAGAGAAAGTGTAAAAACATGAAAACTCCACAGATTAAAAGCAGAGGCAGCTGATGGGTTAGACACCTAGAGATGGGGCTGGGGTATAAGACAGTGAGGCTGGAGAAAGCAGAGATAATTATTAAGGATGTTCATAAACCACCCAAATCTTCTTGCTGGAACGGAAGGTAGGAGTGGGAATAGTGGACCAAACAAAAAGCTAACAGGACTACAGGACTCAGATTTTGCTCCAAAGTAGACTTCCTTCCTGAACTGATGAAAAAATTCACAAATTAATACTTAAAAGGACGGAGGGAAAGAGAAATCAATAACATAGATTAAATATCTACTATATATAGCAAGTACAGAGTAAAATGCAAAAATACACTTAAACCTCAAAACAACCCCAGTGGAGTGCTTATACTATCACTATTTCTACAGGTGAGGAAGCTGTGTTCAGAGGTTATATAACTTGCCCAAATACCATAGAGCAGAAATCAGATCCAAACTCTGCCCTGTTTAACTTCATAGCCCATGATCTCTCCAGTCTGCCATTTTTGGGAAAAAAAAATCTAAAATGGTTTTAGATAAAAATGCTATCATACCTACCTGGCTGAGAAAGCTTGAGAAGTGAAATATAAATCTGATGGCACACAGTGTCAGAGTCTAAAACAAAGTGGGTTACTTGGAAGTTCTTGCCACGGAGAATCAGTGAACAGTTCAGGCTAGTAATGGTCAACTTCTCCACAGCGGTAATGTTATGCAGTGCAATCTACAAAACAGAAAAGAACCAAAATAAATTCACAGGCATACACTAGTTCTGGCATAATCAGTGTGCCTGACTCTCAATAATGGTAACAGAATAACCAGAGATGTGATCACATTTACAGCCATTTACCATCCTTTGTAAGGCACAACTGGGTTTCTCTCAAACAGAAGTAAATAGTGGTAAAGCAATAAGAAGGAAATTGCAGTGGTATAAAACTTCTCCTGCCTTAGGGATATAAAGTTTGTGGGGCAATTTGTGGTAAATTGGCTCAGTACAGATGACTTCTAGCATTCTATGGTGACATGTACAAACATAGTAGAATAATTGCCACAGAGAAAAATAGAACTTCCTTTTGTTCTACCAAATGACTAACTAAAATTAATAACTAGTATTGTGCTGTATTTCTTATAAGGTCATCCATGACCATTAACTATTTAATCCCTACAAGAAATCTTTGAGGTATAATCATCCTATTTCAGGAATGAAGAAGCCAAAGTTCTGAGAAGTGAATTCCTCATCAGAAGTCACACAACCAAGAAGTGGCACAAACAGGATTTGAACCATGGCAGTCTAATTCCAAGTCCAGAGTTTTTTATCTAATAACTAGAGGCCTGGTGCATGGGATTCGTGCACTGGTGGGAGGCATGGCCTACGGGGATCAGCCCAGCTGTGGGAGCGCTGCTCATCCCAGTCATCTGAGTGGTGCTCCCACTGTGGGAGTGCACTGACCACCAGGGAGCAGCTCCTGCATTGAGTGTCTTCCCCCTGGTGGTCAGTGCACATCATAGCGACTGGTCAACTGATTGTTCTGGTCATTCCACTGTTAGGTTGCTGGGCTTTTATTACATAGGATTCTAAAAACTAATCTTGGAATTAGGATTTAACTAGAAATATTAGGGGGAAATTTTCTCTTCCACATTTCACACTCTAGTGACAGTAAAGCAAAGAATGAGATGGGGGAAAACTGACCTATCTAACTTAGGAAATGAGTAAAGACTATAAGACTAATGAATAAAGGAACTATACATAAGCACTATACTATAGTTAATAAAGTTGTTTCCTATGAGAGTACAAATTAAGGATTCTGATTTTTTTTAAAGAATGACTAAATCTTTAGTCATATCACTCCTGCCCATGCTGATGCTAGCAAAAAGAAATGTGTGGAAAGTAAACTGGTAAAAATAAATTGTATCCAAATAATATAATTCTTGCTTTATAGAATCAGAAATCCATGGAATCTTAGTTTTACATGTTAGTCTTTGGTGTTCTATCTGTGTCTCTGATATTTCCTGCAACTAGAACCTAGGTGTAATCTTTTCATTCTTTGGACTACCTGTCCTGTGCCAGGAATGACCTTCAAAGATTATCATTGTCTTTTCTTTTCCTCTACCTTGCACCACTTTTTTGGGTAAATAAGCCTCCTTTGATATGTAGAAATAATTAACAAAAGTTATCCCTTCCAGATCTAGTCCCTTGGGTTTGAAATAATACCCAGTAGTAACATATCTAGGGAAATGTGTGCTGTCTATAAATACAGGTTAGAAAGGAGAAAGGCTCATGGCAAAATACTAAAGAAATGTTTCCTAAACTGTCAGAAATGGAAGAATCTCTCTTAATTATATACTCTAACCACCTCATTTTACAGATGAAGAAATTAAAGCCCACAGAGCAAGGGTCACTTACCTAAGGTAATACAGCCAGTTAGTGCATAGCTGAGTCAAGCTAAAACCAGGTCTCCTGATCCTTCTTTTGGCATTACTTTCATTACATCAAAAGGAGCAAGTACAATATCAAGTGGGAAAAGCTCATGTTGTTTTAAAAAGGAAGTACTAAAACACAGTTGACCCTTGAACAATGGGTTTGAACTGTACAGGTCCACTTATACATGGATTTTTTTCAATAAACTAGTGGCCCAGTGCACAAAATTCGTGCATGGAGGAGGGATACCCTCAGCCCAGCCTGTACCCTCTCCAATCTTGGACCCCTTGGGGGATGTCCGACTGCCGGTTTAGGCCCGCTCCTTCTCACAATCTGGGACCGCTGGCTCCTAACCGCTCACCTGCCTGCCTGCCTGATTGCCCCTAACTGCCTCTGCCTGCCTACTTGATCGCCCCTAACCTCTATGCCTGCCTGCCTGATCGCCCCTAACTGCTCTCCCCTGCTGGTCTGATCTCGCCCCCAACTGCCTCTACCTGCCTGATCTCGCCCCTAACTGCCCTCCCCCGCCAGCCTGATCTCACCCCCAACATCCCTCCCCTGCCGACCTGATCTCACCCCAAACATCCCTCCCCTGCTGGCCTGGTCTTGCCCCCAACTGCCCTCCTTTGCCAGCCAATTTGGTTCTGATTGGTCAGTTTCTATGCCAGTCATTGTCAAAAGCTCTGCCTCCTAGGCAGCCACTGGCTCCTCACAGTTGACCCAGATTTGATTCTGATTGGTTGGTTTCTATGCCAGTCATCGTCTCTGAGCCTATCAATGGGGCCTGATCAGAAAGGCAGGGCTGATCAGCTGCCCCAGTGGAGGCCTGGAGAGAAATGGAGGCCCAGCTGCTAGCCAGACTGGGAGAGAAAGAGAGAGGCAAGTGCTGATCAAAAGCTGCCACAGAGGCAACAGATCAGTCCCTGCTTCTCTCTTCAGGCCCCTCTCTGGCCCTGATTCACAGCCCCCTCAGCAGTCAGTGCTGGGGCACCACACCTGCAGCAGAAGCAGGACTGACTTCCAGTTGGTCGAGCCTCAGTCATTACTGTTCATTACGACCCAGGGTTTTTATATATTAGGATATACAGTTGGCCCTCAGTTTCTACAGGTTTTGCATCCACAGATTCAACCAACTGCATATCACAAACAATATTTTCAATCTGTGGTTGGAAATCCACAAATGTGGAGGGCCAACTGTATGCTTAAGACCTTTATATGGCATACATCAATAGATTTTGGTATCTGTAGGGGATTCTGGAACCAATCATTCATGAATACTAGGGGAGTTTTGGGGAGTCAAAAGTTATATGAATATTTTCAACTACACCCGCTAACCCCCACATTGTTCAAGTATTAACTGTATTTATTTCATATGTACATTCAATTTATTTTATACTTATTCAATAGTATTTATCATGTGATGCACTGTTTTAAGCAATTACAACAACTTTTTAATTTTCATAATAAAGTTATTATTATTATCCCTATTTTACAGATGATGGGGGTGAGACACAGAGAAGTTAAATAATTTGCCCAAGGCTATAAAGGTAGTAAATGTTGAATCTCGGATTACATCCTAAATAGACTGGCTCTAGAGCTTATGATCATAATCACTATGCTATGCTTTATACCAGAAACATGTTGTAATTCTTATAAAGCTTCCCAAGCATAAATCTGGTTAATGATTAAGTTAAGATTAAATGATACTTTAGGATGATGAAGTCATAAAGTAATGTTAGGGGTACTAAGCTAATCATAAAATATTGTTTGAAAAAATAGGACACATTGTTTAAAAATGTAACAGGTCTCACACACACACACGCCCACACACACACACATGTGATCCTCATCCTGTCTTAGGTCATAGAGATGGTCTAAATCATTGATAACCAAGGTGTAGTCCACAGGCCATCTGCATGATGTGTGAGCTTTTTTAGAAATTTAAAATGTTAGGCCTGAGATTCTGCATTTTTACAAGCTCCCAGGTAAAATGGATACTGCTAGGAATCCACATTGTATGGGTAGCAAGGCTTTAAATTACTTCTAGTTGGTAAGGATGCTTATTAACTACTAGAGGACCAGTGCATGAAATTCGTGCATGGAGTGGGGGGGTCCCTCAGCCCGGCCTGCACCCTCTCACAATCCGGGACCCCTCCGGGGATGTCCGACTGCCAGTATAGGCCAAAAACAAAACTGGCAGTTGGACAACCCTCTTGTAATCCAGGATCACTGACTCCTAACTGCTGGCCTGCCTGCCTACCTGATCACCCCTAACCACTCTGCCTGCCTGCCTAATCGCCCCTAACTGCCTCTGCCTGCCTGATCATCCCTAACCACTCGCCTGCCTGCCTAATCGCCCCTAACTGCCTCTGCCTGCCTGATCATCCCTAACCACTCGCCTGCCTACCTAATTGCCCCTAACTGCCTCTGCCTGCCTGCCTGATCACCCCTAACCACTCTGCCTTCCTGCCTGCCTGATCACCCCTAACTGCTCACCTGCCTGCCTGGTCACCCCTAACCACCTCTGCCTCGGCCCCCACCACCACGGCTATGTCCAGAAGGATGTCTGGAATGACATCTGGAAGGTCGTTCAGCTGTCCAGTCTAATTAGCATATTATGCTTTTATTATTATAGATACCCAGAAAATGAGAAGAGACTATTCTAAATTAGAATTATTAAGAAAATAATTAGAATAACTAAGATGTCCTTGTCCAGGTGGCTTTGTTGGTTGGAACATCATCCCATACATCAAAAGGTTGCAGGTTTGATTCCTGGTCAGGGCACATACCTAGGTTGGGGGTTTGATCCACTGTCGGGACATGTTTGGGAGGCAACTGATTGATGTTTCTCTCTCACATCAATGTTTCACTCTCTGTCTCTCTCTCTCTTTGTCTCTCTCTCTCCCTTCCTCTATCTCTAAAAATCAATAAACATGTCCATGGATGAGGATAAAAATAAATAAATAATATTATTAAGATGACTATACTTAATAACTTGAGATGTGCAGTTCTTTGAAGAAAGGTTTTACATAAATGTAACTGTTACTTGAAATTTTAAGAAACTACCATATTAGAAAGCATATACACACAACTTTTCAAGACCATTTGAAACTTTTCTTGAATATACCCATGTTTCTTTCCTGGCTGCACCAGAAGCCTCCACATAGATCAGGTGAGTTGCAGTAAGATACAGAATCCCATTAGCTGGTTTCTTACCCACATAACAATCCAGTAATGTCACATTTTCTACCTGTTATTTGGGGAGAGGGGAGAAACTGATCAAATTAGCAACTCAACATTTATGAATAAAGTGAGATAATTCAAAGCCAGATAAATGCTGTTAATTTGCAAACAAACTTTGTTGAGGTCTTCCAGTTCCTCCCAAAGTTTCAAACTAATATGATCTATGTTTCCTTTTCCTAAAGCAGCCCTAGAGACACTATAACAGTAAGAAGGAAACATGTATAATAGGGAGGATTAACATTCTACATGATGTTACCACGATGGGGCAGGTGTGCATGGAAGATAAATAGAACATAGAGCCTGTTGAGATACTTACCTTGTTGGAGGGAAGTTGTAGTTATTGCTTGTATAAAATATCAATAGGGGTAAATAACATGAGGTTAGGACTTAAGTTAAAGGGCAAGGAAATATAATATTTAACCTTCCACAAGCAGGAGAAAATTGGATCCATCTATTCAAGCAGGAAATGAAAACAAAAACAAAAAACGAGAGTACTATAAGTGGAAAGTATAAAATTAAATGCCATAAATAAGTCCCAATGTAAGTAATTATAATAAACTAGAGGCTTGTAGGGATCGAGCCAAAACCGGCTCTCCGACATCCCCTAAGGGGTCCCGGATTGCGAGAGGGTGCAGGCAAGGCCAAGGGACCCCACTAGTGCACAATTGGGGCTGGGGAGGGACCTCAGGAGGGCTCCAGGGCATGTCCAGCCCATCTCACCCAGTCCCAATCAGGGCAATTGGGCTGATTGGGGCCATCCAAGGAGGGACTGCAGGAGGTTGGCTGGCTGGGGAGGGATCACTGGAGGGCTCCAGGGCATGTCTAGCTCATCTCAGCCAGTCCCGATTGGCCGGACCCCAGCAGCAAGCTAACCTACCGGTCAGAACGTCTGCCCCCTGGTGGTCAGTGCACATCATAGCGACTGGTCAAATGGTCAAACAAATGGTCAGACACTTAGCATATTAGGCTTTTATTATATAGGATGAACATAAATTAAACTTACCAATTAAAACACAGGCTTACCTTTTTAAAATATCTGTTCTATCTTATTTGTATCTTGTTCAATTTCTTTCTTCAGTGTCTTATATTTTTCCGAGTACAGGTCTTTTACATCCTTGGTTAAATTTATTCTTTTTGAAACAGTTGTGAATGGGATTGTTTCTCAAGTTTTCTTTTCTGATAGTTCATTATTGGTGTACAAAAATACAACTGATTTCTGGATATTTAGTATGTATTCTGTTACTTTACTGAAATGATTTATCAGTTCTAGTAATTTTTTTGATGGAATCTTTAGGGTTCTGTATATACAGTATCATGTCATCTGCAAATAATGAGTTTTACTTCTTCCTTTCCAATTTGGATGCCTTTTATTTCTTCTTTTCTGATTGCTATGGCTAGGAATTCCAGCACTATGTTGAGTAAGAGTGGTGAAAGCAAATATATCTGTCTCATTCCTGATCTCAAGGGAACACTTTTAGTTTTTGCCCAGTGAGTATGATGGTAGCTGTGTGTTTGTTATATATGGCCTTTATTATGTTGAGATAGGTTCTCTCTATTACAACTTTGTTGAGTTTTTATCATAAACTAGAGGCCCAGTGCATGAAATTCATGCATGGGGGGTCCTCTCAGCCCAGCCTGCACCCTCTCCAATCTGGGACCCCTCAGGGGATGTCTGACTGCAGGTTTAGTCCAGATCCTGGGAATCGGGCCTAAACTGGCAGTCAGACATCCCTCTCACAATCCGGGACCACTGGATCCTAACCGCTCACCTGCCTGCCTGCCTGGTGGCCCCTAATGGCCTCTGCCTGCCTGCCTGATCACCCCTAACTGCCCCTCCTGCCAGCCTGATCACCCCTAACCACCTCTGCCTGCTGGCCTGATTGCACATAACTGGCCCCTGCAGGCCTGGTCGCCCCTAACTAACCTCCCCTGCCAGCCTGATCACCCCTAAATGCGCTCCCTGTTGGCCTGGTCACCCCTAACTGACACCCTGCCAGCCTGGTTGCCCCTCATTGCCCCCCTCTGCTAGCCAGGTCACTCCACGCAGCCTGCTGTTCGGCCATTTCATCGCCCCTCACTGTCCCCCCCTGCCGGTCTAGTCACCACACACAGCCTACTGTTTGGTTGTTTGGTTGCCCCTCACTGTCCCTACTGCTAGCCTGGTCACCCCATGCAGCCTGCTGTTTGGTTGTTGCATGAGGGTGTCCCAACCAATTTGCATATTACCCTTTTATTAGTATAGATGGGTGTTGGATATTATCAAATGCTTTTTCTGTATCTATTGATATGAACCACAAAAGACCAGAATAGCAACAGTGGTGATGACAAAGAAGAACAAATTTAGAAGACTCATGCTACCTGATAGCAAACTATACTATGAGGTCATAGTAATCAAAACAGCCTGGTACTGGCATAGGAACAGGCATATCAACCAATGGAACAGAATGGAGAGCCCAGAAATAAAACCCATGACTTTACGGTCAATTAACATTTGAAAAAGAAGGCAAAACATAAAATGGGTTAAAGACAGTCTAGTCAATAAATGTTGCTGGGAAAATGGGAGAGATACATACAAAAAAATGGAACTAGATCATCTTCTTACACTGCACACAAGAATAAACTCGAAATGGATTAAAGGGAAATGTTAGACTCAAAACCATGAAAATTTTAGAAGAAAACATAGGCAGTAAAATCTCAAACATTTATTGTGGCAATATTTTTTCTGATATTTTTTCCTTGGGAAAGGGAAATAAAAGAAAAAATAAAGAAATGGAACTACACCAAACTAAAAATATTTATCACAGAAAAGGAAACCATCAACACAATGAAAAGACAATCCACTGAATGGGAGAACATATTCACCAATGATACATCTGATAAGGGGTTAGTATCCAAAATTTATAAAGAACTTGTAAAACTCAACACCAAACAAACAAACAAAAACAATCCAATTAAAAATGGGCAAATAACCTGATAGACACTTCTCAAAAGAGGACATACAAATGACCAAAAGACATATGAAAAGATGCTCAACATTACAAATCATCAGAGAAATGTAAATTAAAACCACAATGATATATCACCTCCCACCTGGCAGAATGGCTACCTTCAATAAATCAACAAAAAGTGCTAGAGAGGGTGTGGAAAAATGGGAACCCTTGTGCACTGTTGATGGGAAAGCAGATCGGTGCAGCCACTGTGGAAAGAAGTATGAAGTAGAGGGAAGAAACCAAGATGGTGGCATAGGTGAACACCTAAACTGCTGCCTCGCACAACAATTACAAAACTACAGCTAAAAGACAGAATGGACATCATCCAGAACCACAGGAAAGCTGGCTGAGTGGAAATTCTACAACTAGAAGGAAAGAGAGGGGCTCACGGAGACTCAGAGGAGCTGCAAAAGGCTGAGGTATGGAGACATGCACACGGGGAAGACGGACGGCTGAATGCCTGGCTGGCTTTCTCTAGTGGGAAGGACATGGAAGCTCCCAACTGCACTGAACCCCAGTTCCAACTCCACTGAATCCCAGTTCTGGGCAAGACCCTGGGGACCCAGACTCATACGGGGGGAGTCTGGACTGTTGGTAAAAGAGAGGAGCACATGGAAACTCAGGGGAGTCGCAAAAGGCAGAGGTCTGGAGGCACGTGCGCAAGTGTGCGCACAGAGGACTGACTGCTGAGTGTGCCGCTGGCTTTCTCTAGCAGGAGGAAGACGGAAGCTCCCGACTGCGCTGAACTCCAGTTCCGATTGCACTGAACCCCAGTTTCAGGTGAGACCCTGGGGACCCAGACTCATACGGGAGGAGTCTGGACTGTCAGGAAAAGAGAGGAGCACACGGAAACTCAGGAGAGCTGCAAAAGGCAGAGGTTTGGAGGCGCACACGCGAGTGTGCACAGAAAGGACTGCAGCGATTACTGAGGGACGCTGAGACCCAGAGGCCTCATAAGGCAGGGCTAATGGGAATCCAAGGCCGTCTGCTCATCCCTGAGACTCTGCCCCATCCAAGCTGAGCACAGAGGCTTTTGCAATTTTGTAAGTCTTGTCTCATAAGGCTGTCTCCAGGACAGAAGTTCTCCAGGCGTAGACACAGCTGATCCTCACAGCCAATTGGCCTGGAGGTCAATTCCTCCCAGTGATACCAACAACAATCAAGGCTTAACTACAACAAGGCTGTACACACAGTCCACAAAGGGGTGCACCAAAAGTGTCTACCTCAGGTAACTGGGAAGGCTGAGCCACTGGGCCATATAGGACACCTAGCACACAAAGCTACTCTACCAACTCAGGGAAGCAGCAAAAATGCAGAGACAAAGAAACAGATCACAAACGAAAGAAATGGAGGAAGACAAATGACTGGATATAGAGTTCAAAACCAGGGTTTTAAGGTTTTTCAAGAATTTCCTAGAAAAGGCCGATAAATTTAGTGAGACCCTCGAGGATATGAAAAAGGACAAACTAGAAATTAACCCTTTGCACTCGCTTGCTTTTTTCTTGATTCCTTTATTCTAATGCTAACCGTGTCGAGTCACACTCGACATCCAAGTGCAAAAGGTTAAACATACACTGACTGAAATAAAAAATATTATACAGAGACCCAACAGCAGACTAGAGGAACGCAGGAATCAAGTCAAAGATTTGAAATACAAAGAAGCAAAAAACACTCAACCGGAAAAGCAAAAAGAAAAAAGAACGCAAAAATTTGAAGATAGTGTAAGGAGCCTCTGGGACAACTTCAAGCATACCAACATCAGAATTATGGGGGTGCCAGAAGAAGAGAGAGAGCAAGATACTGAAAACCTATTTGAAGAAATAATGCCTGAAAACTTCCCCTACCTGGTGAAAGAAATAGACTTACAAGTCCAGGAAGTGCAGAGAACCCCAAACAAAAGGAATCCAAAGAGGACCACATCAAGACACATCATAATTAAAATGCCAAAGGCAAAAGACAAAGAGAGAATATTAAAAGCAGCAAGAGAAAAACAGTTAATTACCTACAAGGGAGCACCCATATGATTGTCAGCTGATTTCTCAACAGAAACTATGCAGGCCAGAAGGGAGTGGCAAGAAATATTCAAAGTGATGAATAGCAAGAACCTACAACCAAGATTACTCTACCCAGCAAAGCTATCATTCAAAATTGAAGGTCAGATAAAGAGCTTCACACATAAGAAAAAGTTAAAGGAGTTCATCACCCCCAAACCAGTATTATATGAAATGCTGAAAGATACTCTTTAAGAAGAGGAAGAAGAAAAAAAAGGTAAATATAAAAAGTATGAACAACAAATACATATCTATCAACAAGTGAATCTAAAAATCAAGTGAATTAAAAATCTGATGAACAGAATAAACTGGTGAATATAATAGAATCAGGGGCATAGAAAGGGAGTGGACTGACAATTCTCAGAGGGAAAAGGGTGTGGGGGTGCGGGAAGAGACTGGACAAAAATCATACACCTATGGATGAGGACAGTGGCGGGGAGGTAAGGGCAGAGGGTGGGGTGGGAACTGGGTGGAGGGGAGCTATGGGGGGAAAAAAGAGGAACAATTGTAATAATCTGAACAATAAAGATTTATTAAGTTAAAAAAATAAAAACAGATCAGCAACAGGAAAAAAAAAGAAGTATGAAGTAACCTAAAAAAACTAAAAATGGAACTGCCTTATGACCTAGCAATTCCACTTCTGGAAATTTATCTGAAGAAGCACAAAACACTAATTCAAAATAATATATACAGCCCAACCAGCGAGGCTCTGTGGTTGAGCATCAACACATGAACCAGGAGGTTAAGGTTTGATTCCCAGGTAGGGCACATGCCCAGATTGTGGGCTCGATCACTTGTAGGACGTGTGCAGGAGGCCGCCAATCAATGATTATCTGTCATCATTGAAGCTTCTATCTCCCTCTCCCTTCCTCTCTGAAATCAATAAAAATATATGCACCCTTATGTTCAATGCAGCATTATTTACAATAGCCAAGATTTGCAAGCAGTAGATGAGTAGAGAAAACAGCTATGGCAAATTTATACAATGGAATACTACGCGGGCATAAAAAAGGAAGAAAATTTTACCCTTTGCCACAGCATGGATGGACCTGGAGAACATTATAAGTGAAATGAGGCAGTCAGAAAAAGACAAGTACCATATGATTTCACTCATATGTGGAATTTAATGGACAAACTGAAATAAGCAAAATAGAGACAGATAAAGAAAAAAAAAAGAACTCATAGACATAGACAATAGTGTGGTGAGTGCAGAAGGGTGGAGGGGTGCTGGGTGGATGGAGCTGACAGTGGGTAGAGAGAGGATTAATGGTGATGGAAAAATAAAATAACAAAATAAAATTTACAAACTACAAAAAAGACAGATGCACAGACTGGATTAAAACAAAGGACTCAACATTATTCAGTCTAGAAGATATACACTTAAAATAAAGCGATGTAAATAAGTTGAAAATAAAGGGTAGAAAAGATATACCAAGCAAATATGAACCAAAACACAGGTGAAGTAGCATTCTCAATATGTGACAAAGTAGAATTAAATGACAAAGAACAATAAGACAATTAGATATACTCATAATACAATTTCAAAATATATCTTGCTTAATGTACTTGCCTGTAACAAAATTGCAGAGAGAAAATGAATACTTGTATATTTTAACACTAATTAGCAATTGAGAGATCAAGATAAGAAACAAAACCAAGAGGAGAGACAAAATGGCGGCAGAATAGACTGACATGTCCCGAGCTTTGTCCCAGAGCAGATAGAACAAGCAACTAAATCGAATAACATCTACCCTGAATTGGTGAAGTAGACACAGCTGGTGAGACAATCTGCAGCAGGGAGGGGCAGAGGACACCTGGAGAACAGTAAAATCAGGGATCTGGACTGGGGAGAACTGCAAGACCTCCGAGCCCAAAGGGTCAGAGGGAAACTGCACGGCACAGAGGCCGCGTCCTTTAGGTCAGGCACAGCGCCTATCTGTGGAAAGGACGTCCACAGGACTGCTGGTGACAGGGGATTCTAGAACTGGGTCCACAGTCACAACAGACTGAGCCCAGAAGAGGCATTCAGGACGGCTGCCAAGACCGCAAGAAGCTGGGAAGAGAGGGGCTCGCAGAGGCACTGCTCGTTCCCCTCTTTGTGGTCTTTGCTTTTCTTCACTGAACCTAGTTCATAGGACCTTTCAGATATGGACACTCACCCGTGGCTGAGGTGCAGGAGGAGGTGTGGACTTGTGGAGTCTGGGGTGAGGAGAGGGCCCAGGAGAGATGGCTGTGAGTCTGGCACTGAGTCATACCTGATGCACAGGACCTAGGTAGCCATTTTCTCCTGAAGAGACAGCCCCTCCTTGCAGTCTCCAGGCAACCAACAGAGCCACACCCAGACTACACCCTGAGTAAGACAAAGGAAAAAAAAATCTGAATAGCCCCCAAGAATCCACAGGGACTGGCCTAAAGAGAGGCCATCAGTCCCAGCAACAGGACACTGAGAAGCCACAGACACGTACAGAAGAGTGGGATCTTAAACCAGCCAAAGGAATGACACTTCACTTTTTCATTTTCATTTTATTTTATTATTATTTTGTTATCTCTTTTTTTCCTTTTTCTTTATTTTCCTTTTTTTCATTTGTTTCTTTATTTTCTATTTATTTTCGCATTATTTTTCCATCATTCTAATTTATTTTATTTTTTATCCTATTTTAATCAATATTTTTAATTTTTTATTATTATTATTCTCTTTCTCTTTCTTCTTATCCACTCATCCTCTTTCTACTTCCTCTATACTGAACTGAGGTCCTCCCCATTTTTATCCAATACTTAACCTTACTTTCTGTATATAAGATTCTGCCCCCACCCAATTTAATGGGTATTTGGTGTCTGTAAGTTTTGGATTACCTGTTTGTTCTCTGGTGTTTTCCATATATATATATATATATATATATATATATATATATATATATATATATATATATATACATACAGAGTGGCCAGATTATGACCACCTGATGTTTGTAGGAAATTAGCTGTACACTGCATCATATGGGATATGGAAGCTGAAGGCTTGTTCTAACACTTTTGCTGTCTGCAGTTACCAAGATAAAACATCTCCAATTTGCACAGGAACACAAGGATTGGACAGTCGAGCATTGGAAAAAAGTCAGGTGGTCTGATGAATCACGTTTCCAGTTCTATCATGCAGATGGCAGAGTGAGAATTTTGCGGAAATAGCATGAAAGCATGCACCCCACATGCATGAGTACAACCCTTCAAGCTGGTGGGGGCAGTGTTATGGTTTGGGGCATGTTTTCCTGGCATGATTTGGGCCCTTTAATTCGTGTGGAACAACGTCTGAATAGCACAACATACCTAAGGATCGTTGCTGATCAGGTTCATCCTATCATGTTGATGGCGTATCCCAATGCAGATGGCTTCTTCCAACAAGACAATGTACCATGCCAAGGTGCTCATATTGTGCAGGTGTGGTTTCAATCAATGAGGGAGACTTTACCTTGCTTAGGTGGCCCCCACAATCACCAGATCTCAATCAAATTGGGCATTTGTGGGACAAAGTTAAAAGAGCCATCAGGCAGCTGGTTCCACAACCATCAAACCTCACAAAACTGGACAGTGCTATTCATCAGTCATGGTGTCAGATTCCTCGCGTCAACTTTCAACATCTCGTGGAGTCAATGCCAAGAAGAATTGCCACAGTATTGAAGACAAAAGGTGGCCCAACAAAGTACTGATGGGGTGGTCATAATAATCTGGCTACTCAGTGTGTGTGTGTGTGTGTGTGTGTGTGTGTGTGTGTGTGTGTGTGTGTGTGTGTATATATATATATATATATATATATATATATATATATATATACTACAGACCCGGTACACGAAATTCGTGCATGGGACGGGGGGTGTCCCTCAGCCCAGCCTGCACCCTCTCTAATCTGGGACCCCTCGAGGGATGTCCGACTGCCCGTTTAGGCCCGATCCTTGTCAGACATCCCTCTCACAATCCAGGACTGCTGGCTCCCAACTGCTCACCTGCCTGCCTTCCTTATTGCCCCTTCCAAATTGAAACTTTGTAGCCTTAAGCGGACGCCTGGGCCGACCAGGGTGTGTGGAAAGCTTGGCTTCCTCCAATGCCGGGGACAACCCTAGCCTCCTGCTCTTCCAGTGGCTGCTGCCATTTCTGTTTGGATTTGTTTATCATCTATCATTGAAACTTTGTAGCCTTGAGTTGAGGCCTAGGCCAGCAAGGGCATGCGGAAAGCTTGGCTTCCTCCATTGTCGGGGAAACCCAAGCCTCCCTCCTGCTCTCTGTGGCTGTAGCCATCTTGATTGGGTTTATTTGCATATTTGCTCTTGATTGGCTGGTGGGCGTGGCTTGTGGGAGTAAGGGAGTGATGGTTAATTTGCATATTACTTTTATTAGATAGATATGTGTATATGTGTGTGTGTGTATATAAATATATATATATATATATATATATATATATATACACACACACACACATATACACATATCTATCTAATATATATATACACACTAGAGGCTCGTTGCACAAAATTCGTGTATGGGGGGGGTGACCCTCAGCCCAGCCTGCACCCTCTCCAATCTGGGACCCCTCGAGGGATGTCAGACTGCCCGTTTAGGCCCAATCCTACCGGGATCAGGCCTAAACGGGCAGTCGGACATCCCTCTCACAATCCAGGACTGCTGACTCCCAACTGCTCACCTGCCTGCCTTCCTGATTGCCCCTAACCACTTCTGCCTGCCAGCCTGATCACTCCCTAACCACACTCCTGCCAGCCTGATTGATGCCTAACTGCTCCCCTGCCAGCCTGGTTGCTACCATTTTTGTTGAAATTTATTTATCTTCTATAATTGAAACTTTATAGTCTTGAGTGGAGTCCAGGGCCAGCCATTGGCGTGGAAAGCTTGGCTTCCTCCATTGCTTGGGAAACCCAAGCCTCCTGCTTGCTCCGTGGCTGCAGCCATTTGGGTTGGGTTAATTTGCAAACTCGCTCCTGATTGGCTGGTGGGCGTGGCTTATGGGTGTAGCAGAGGCACGGTCAATTTGCATATTATTCTTTTATTAGATAGGATATATATATATTTCATTTTCTTCTTGTTCTTTTCTCTAATACCATTTTTTTCTCTCTTCAATATCATCTGTGCTCTCTTTTCTTTCCCCTAATTCTCTTTTATCTGGTGGTCACTTATATTGGGGTTTATCAGTGTCATGAGTGCATTCATGTTTTATTCCCTTTATGTCATGTCTTGTCAAGGTGAATTTTATCCTGTTTGGCCAATGTGCTAGAAAGCGAGCCACATAACCAGTCACCCAGAGAGGAGACTCCATCCATGAACAGGTCAATACAACTACAGAGGCAGGAAGAAGGCAGCAATGATGAAGAGAGCATGAGTGAGTGAGGGAGCAAAAGAGGAGCGTGTGGTCATGTGGGGGGGGGTTGTGTGTGTGAGAGGCACAGTTAGATCCCGCAGGACCTTTCGGGGCAGGATGGCCGGGCTTGCCAACTAGGCAGCCACTGCTACCATTGCAAACAGTCCTGGAGAAGCTGGCTTTTCCTCAGAGGCCTCGCCTTTTTAAAGGGGAGAGCTGCTGTGACTGGGATCCCAACCTCACCTCCACCCAGGGTGCCCTCCGATAACACCTGGGACATTACAGCCACCCCGGCCAGGGACCTGCTACCTTGGCTGCAGTCCCATGGTCACCAAGACTCCATCAACCCTGGGTGCAGTCTCCTGTGATTTCTGAAGTGTGCTCCCCATGGACTCTGCAACCACATGAGCAGCAGCCCTGCAAGCAGCCTGCCCCAGGCCAAGGAGCGGCAGCCTCACATGGCATGCCCCCATCCAAGGAGCAACAGCTGTGTGAGCAGCCCACGTCTGTCCGAGAAACAGTAGCTGCATGAGCAGTCCACCACAGTCCAAGGAGCAGCCCACCCCAGTCCAAGGTGCAGCCCACCCCTGCCTGAGGAGCAGCAGCCCCATGAGAAGCCTGCCCATGACTGAGGAGCAGCAGCCCTGCACAGCCTGTCCCTGTCCAATGAGCAGCAGCCACACACAGGCCACCCCCAACTGAGGAGCAGTAGCCATGAGAGCAGCCCACCCTTGTCCGAGGAGCAGCAGTTGTGTGAATGCTCCCCGCCATGCTAGGAGTAGCAGCATCATGCACAGATCACCCCCATCCAAAGAACAGCAGTCTCACGAGCAGCCTGCCCCTGTCCAAGGAGCAGCAGCTGTGCAAGAAGCCCATCCCAGTCCAAGGAACAGCAACTCCATTAGCAGCCCACCCCCATTCAAGGAGCAGCAGCAACCTGAGGAGCCCACCCGGGTCCAAGGAGCAGCAGCTGCATAAGCAGCCCACACAAGACTGAGGAGCGGCAGCCCCACACAGCATGCCCCTGTCTGAAGAGCAGCAGCTACATGCAGCCCACATCCATCCAAGGAGCAGCAGCCATGCGAGTTGCCCACACCCAAACAAGGAGCAGCAGCCACATGCATGGCTTGCTCCCATCTGAGGAGCAGCAGCCTTGCGAGCAGCCCACCCCCACACAAGGATCAGCAGCCCTGTGGGGAACATGCCCCTATCCAAGGATCAGCAGCATCATGAGCAGTCCGCCCTAATCTGTGGAGCAGCAGTCGCACTAGCTGCCCACCTCCATCCAAGGAGAAGCAGCAACACACAGCCCACCCCCATCTGAGGAGCAGCAGCCCCATGAGCAGCCCACCACCATCTGAGGAACAGCAGCCGCATGAGCAGCCCACCCCCGTCCAAGAAACAGCAGCTGTGTGAGGAAACACCGAAGATGTGAAGAGCGCCCACAAGAGGAGTCGGTGCCAACTGAGGACCAGCCACTGCTTCGACTGCCCAAGGAGAAGCTGCCACCTGAGGAGCCACTGTCACCCAAGGAGCAGCCTCTACATGACTTGACACCTAGATCCTTCAGTGAGAACAAATATGGGTAGACAAAGAAATCCCCAAAGGAAAGAAAAGGAGGAATCTCCAGAAAAGCAGCTAAGTGAAATAGAGGCATGCAATATGTAAGAAAAAGAATTCAGATTAAGGGTCATACAGTTCATAAACCATATGGAAGAAAAAATCAACAACTTATGTAAGAATCAAGAAGAAATAAAGAGTGAAATAGCTGCAAAAAAACACCATGGAAAGTTTCAACAGTAGACTAGGAGAAGCGGAGGACCAAATTAGCAAACTAGAAGACAGGGAAGAAAAACACACACAAATGGAACTACAATTGGAGAAAAAAAATTAAAAGACAGGAGGAGAGTCTAAGAGAGCTTTGGGACAACATGAAACAAAGTAACATACGAATAATAGGGGTGCCAGAACAACAGAAAACGGAACAAAGGTTAGATAACCTATTTGAAGAAATAATATCAGAAAACATCCCTGATGTGGGGAAGAAAAAAGTCACACAAACACAGAGAGTCCCAAACAAGATGAACCTGTAAAGACCCACACCAAGACATGTCATAATTACAATGGAAAATATTCAGGACAAAGAGAGTACCTTAAAGGCTGAAAACAAAACAGAAAGTTACATACAAGGGATCTCCCATTAGATTATCAAATGATTTCTCAACAGAAACACATCAGTCCAGAAAAGAATGGAAGTAAATTTACAAAGTGATGCAAAGCAAGGGACTGAATCCAAGAATACTCTATCCAGCAAGGCTATCATTCAAAATTGAAGGGGAAAACAGGAGATTCACAGACAAAAAAAAAAAAAGGCTAAGGGAGTTTATCACTACCAAGCTGGCAATGCAAGAAATGCAAAAGGGACTGGTGTAAAAAGGGAAGAAGGATCACAGGCAAAAAAATTAAAATGGCTACAAACAAGTATCTATGAATAATAACTTTAAAAGTAAATGGACTAAATGCTCCAATCAAAAGACATTGAGTGGCTGAATGGATAAAAAAAATATCACCCATATATATGCTGTCTAAAAGAGACCCACCTCAGAACAAGGGACTCACACGGACTGAAAGTGAAGGGATGGAAAAATATCTCTCAGGCAAATGAAAATGAAAAAAAAAAGCTGGGGTAGCAATCTTTAAATCAGACAAAATAGACCTCAAAGTGCAGGCCATAACAAGAGGTAAGGAAGGCCACTTCATAATAATAAAGGGATGGAAACAAAAAGAGGATATAACCCTGATAAACATATATGCACCCAATGCAGGAACACCCAAATACATACAATAACTCCTGGAAGATACCAAGGGAGAGATCGAGAGCAATACAATCATAGCAGAGGACTTTAATACACTACTGGATGAATCATCTGGACAAAAAAATCAGCAAAGAAACAGCAATCCTAAATGCCTCGCTAGATCAGATGGACTTAATTGACATCTTCAGAACATTTCACCCCAAATCCATGGAATATACATTCTTCTCAAGAGAATGTGGAACATTTTCAAGGATAGACAACATATTGGGTCACAAGAAAAGTCTCTCCAAATTCAAGAATATTGAAATCATATCAAGTATCTTCTCAGACCACAATACCATAATATTAGAAATAAAATAAAATAAAAACAATTAAAAAGATTCAAACACTTGGAAGCTGAACAGCATGCTATTAAACAATGATTGGGTTACCAAAGAGATAAAAAAAAGAAATTAAAAACATCCTGTAAATGAATGACAATGAAAACACAACAATCTAAAATCTATGGGACACAATGAAAGCAGTCCTGAGACGGTAGTTTATAGCTCTACAGGCCTACCTCAAAAAACTAGAAAAATGGCAGTAAATCATCTAAATGTACAACTTAAACAACTAGAAAGAGATCAACAAGAAAAGTCCAGAGTGAGTAGAAGGAAGGAGATAATAAAGATCAAAGCAGAAATAAATGGCATAGGGACCAAAAAAGGAATACAAAAGATCAATGAAACCAAGAGCTGCTTCTTTGAAAGGATAAACATGATTGATGAACCTCTAGCCAGGCTCACCAAGAAGCAAAGAGAGAGGACCCAATAAAACAAAACCAGAAATGAAAGAGGAAAATAACAACAGACCCCACAGAAATACAAAGGATTTTTAAAAAGTACTATGAATAACTATATTCCAACAAAATGGACAACCTGGAGGAAATGGACATATTCCTAGAAAAAGACAACGTTCCAAAACTATCAGGAAGAATCTAGAAATCTCAATAGGCTGATCATGATGGAAGAAATTGAAGCAGTCATCAAAAAGCTTCCAGCAAACAAAAGCCCAGGGACAGACGGCTTCACAGGGGCGTTTTACCAAACATTCAAGGAAGAACTAAAACCTATCCTCATCAGACTATTCCAAAAAATTCAAGAGGAAGAAACACTTCCAAGCTCATTCTATGAAGCCAAAATTACCCTAATTTCCAAACCAGACAAAGCCAACACTAAAAATAGAGAACTACAGGCCAATATCCTTGATATCCATAGATGCTAAAATCCTCAACAAAAGTCTACCAAATGAAATCCAACATTGCATTATAAAGATCATACACCATGACCAAGCAGGATTTATACTAGGGATGCAAGGCTATTACAATATCTGCAAATCAATAAATGTGATACATCACATAAACAAACTGAGAGACAAAAATCACATAATCATATCAATCAATATAGAAAAAGAATTTGACAAAATCCAACACCCTTTCTTGATAAAAAAAAAACACAAAACTCTCAGCAAACAGGGAATAGAGGGATCATACCAAAACATAATAAAAGCCTTAATGACAAACATACAGCCAAAACCATACACAATGGGCAAAAACTAAACTCATTTCCCCTGAGAATGGGAACAAGAGAGGGATTCCCACTTTCACCACTCATGTTCAACATAGTACTAGATGTGCTAGCCATAATGATTAGACAAGAAGAAATAAATGGAATCCAAATTAGAAAAGAAGTAAAACTGTCCTTATTCACAGGCGACATGATACTTTACATACAAAACTCCATAAAAAACCCACTAGACCTAATAAATGAATTCAACAATGTAGCAGGATACAAAATTAACACCCAGAAATCTATGGCCTTTTTATACACCAATAATAAACTTACAGAAAGAGAAATTAAATAAACAATCCAATTTACCATTGCACCAAAAAATTAAGATACCTAGGAATAAACTTAACTAAGGACATAAAAGACCTGTACTCGAAAAACTACAGGACATTGGAAAAAGAGATAGAGGAAGACATAAACAGATGGAAGAACATACCATGTTCCTGGATTGGTAGAATCAACATCATTAAAATGCCCATACTACCCAAAACACTCTACAGATTCAAGCAATCCTCATTAAAATGCCAATGGCATGTTTCAAATACTGGAACAAACTCCAAAAATTCATCTGGAATAAAAAAAAAAACCCAGAATAGCCACAGAAATCCTGAGAAAGAAGGACACAGTGGGAGGGATCATAATACAAAATATGAAGCTATATTACCAAGCCACAGTTCTCAAAACTGCCTGTTACTGGCACATTAACAGACATATAGACCAATGGAACAGAGCAGAGAGCCCAGAATTCGACCCAAGCCATTATGCTCAATTAATATTTGCCAAAGGAGGCAAGAGCATACAATTGAGTGAGGACAGTCTCTTCAATAAATGGTACTGTGATTTTAGGTCAGATACATGCAAAAAAAAAAAAAGAAACTAAATCAACAACTTACACCATACACAAAAACAAATTCAAAATGGCTAATGGACTTGAATATAATACAGGAAACCATAAAAAATCCTACAAGACTCCACCGGCAGCAAAATAGCAGACATATGTCGCAGTAATATCTTTACAGACACAGCTCCTAGGGCAATGGAGACTAAGGAGAAAATAAACAAATGGGACTACATCAAAATGAAAAGCTTCTGCAAAGCAAAAGAAACCATCAACAAAACAACATATTTGCCAATGATATTTCCTATAAGGGCTTAATCTCCAACATTTACAGGGAACTCATACAACTTAACAAAAGGAAGATAAATAATCCAATCAAAAAATTGTCAAAGGATGTAAATAGACACTTTTCAAAAGGGGACATACAGAAGGCCGAGAGACATGTGAAAACATGCTCAAAGTCACTAATCATCCGAGAGATGCAAATCAAAACAACAATGAGGTCCCATCTCATACCTATCAGAATGGCTATCATCAACCAATCAACAAATGACAAGTGCTGGCGAGGATGTGGACAAAAAGGAACACTTGTGCACTGCTGGTGGGAATGCAGAGTGGTGCAGCCACTGTTGAAGACAATATGGAGTTTCCTGAAAAAGTTAAAAATGGAACTCGCATTTGACCCAGTAATCCCATATCTAGGACTACTTCCCAAGAAACCAGAAACACCAATCGGAAAGAATATATGCACCCCTATGTTCATAGCAGCACAATTTACAATAGCTAAGATTAGGAAACAACCTAAGTGCCCATCAGCAGATGAGTGGATTAAAAAACCATGGTACATCTACACAATGGAATATTACGCTGCTATAAAAAAGAAGGAACTTTTACCATTTGCAACAGCATGGATAGAACTGGAGAGCATTATGCTAAGCAGAATAAGCCAGTAGTAGAAAGTTAAATATCACATGATCTCAATCATATGTGGGATATAATGATCAACATAATTTGATGAACAAAAATAGATCCTCAGACAAATGGTAAGGGAGGGGGTTTAGAGAGCAACCAAAGGACTTGTATGCATGCATATTAGCATAACCAATGGACACAGACACTGGGGCATTGGGGGTTTGCTTGGGGTGGGAATGGTTGGGGGTGATCAATTTGGGGAAAGCAGACATATGTAAATCTTTAGACAATAAAATAAATAAATAAATAAATCCTATCTAATAAGAGGGAATATGATAATTGACCCTCAAGCCATCACAAAGATGGGGGCGCCCACAGCCAATAAGGAGGGAATATGCTAATTGACTGCCCCGCCCTCAAGGATGGCAGTGCCCACAGGCAATAAGGAGGGAATATGTTAAATAACTGCCCCACCCTCAAAGATGGCAGCACCCACAACCAATAAGGAGGGAATATGCTAATTTACTGCCCTGCCCTCGAGGATGGCAGCGCCCACAGCCAATAAGGAGGGAATATGCTAAATAACTGCCCCACCCTCAAAGATGACAGCACGCATGACCAATAAGGAGGGAATATGCTAATTGACTGCCCCGCCCTCAAAGATGATGGTGTCCACAGCCACAAGATGGCGGCACCCAGTCCCCTCAGCTCTGCCAGGGCACCTGCCTCCAGAGTCCCCCAGTCTCTTTAGCCCCCCAGCTGCCCAGGGCCAGCCCAAGGTGCAGGCAAGACTCAGATGGCAGCTGCCTAACTGCCCAGGCCCAGCCTGAGGCACAGGCAAGCCTCGCATGGTGGCTTCCCAGCCACCCAGGTCCGCGAGAGGCTTAGGTAACCAGGGCAAGCCAAAGTTTGTGCTGCTGGCAGTGTCAGTATCAGAGGTGTGATGGGGAGTTGTCTTCCCCTGATTGCTGGGTCATCTCCCACTCCTGAGGCCCCCTGGAATGTGAGAGGGGGCAGGCTGGGCTGAGGGACACCCCCCTCTAGTCCTATCTAATTAAAGAGTAATATTCAAGTTGACCGTCACTCCAACACACAAGATGGCTGGCCCCATGTGGTCAAAGATGGCTGCCCCCATGTGTACACAAGATGGCCACCACAAGATGGTCAGCAGGGGAGAGCAGTTGTGGGCAATCAGGCCAGCAGGGGAGGGCAGTTAGGGGTTACTGGGACTGCAGGGGAGGACAGTTGGGAGGGACCAGGCCTGCAGGGGAGGACAGTTGGGGGGGGGGAACCAGGCCTGCAGGGGAGGACAGTTGGGGGGGAACCAGGCCTGCAGGGGAGGGCAGTTGGGGGGGACCAAGCCACAGGGGAGGGCAGTTGAGGGGGACCAGGCCTGCAGGCGAGGGCAGTTGGGGGTGACCAGGCCTGCAAGGGAGGGCAGTTGGAGGTGACCAAGCCACAGGGGAGGGCAGTTGGGGGTGACCAGGCCTGCAAGGGAGGGCAGTTGGAGGTGACCAAGCCACAGGGGAGGGCAGTTGGGGGAGACCAGGCCTACAGGGGAGGGCAGTTGGGAGGGACCAGGCCTGCAGGGGAGGGCAGTTGGGCGGGGAACCAGGCCTTCAGGGGAGGGCAGTTGGGGGGGGACCAGGCCTGCAGGGGACAGCAGTTAGGGGCAACCAGCTGGCAGGAGAGGGCAGTTGGGGGTGACCAAGCCACAGGGGAGGGCAGTTGAGGGCGACCAGGCCTGCAGGCGAGGGCAGTTGGGGGTGACCAGGCCTGCAGGGGAGGGCAGTTGGGGGTGACCTGGCCTGCAGGGGAGGACAGTTAGGGGTGACAAGGCTTGCAGGGGAGGGCAATTAAAGGCAATCGGGCCGGCAGGGGAGCAGCTAGGCGTTGATAAGGCTGGCAGGGGAGTGGTTAGGGGGTGATCAGGTTGGCAGGCAGAAGTGGTTAGAAGCAATCAGGCAGGCAGGCAGGTGAGCAGTTGGGAGCCAGCAGTCCTGGATTGTGAGAGTGATGTCCGACTCCCCATTTAGGCCTGATCCCACCGAGGGGTCCCAGATTGGAGAGGGTGCAGACTGGGCTGAGGGACATTCCTCCTCCATGCACGAATTTCGTGCACCGGGCCTCTAGTAAATAAATAAAAGAAACAGTATCACTTTCTATTATAAACAAAAAAAAAAGGTACCTAGGAATAAATTTAATGAAGGAGGTAAAAGACCTGTACTCAGAAAAGTATAAGACATTGAAGAAAGAAAATGAGGAAGACACAAATACGTGGAACCATATACCTTACTCATGGAATGCAAGAATTAACATTATTAAAAGGTCTATACTACCCAAAGCAATCTATAGATTCAACACAATTCCTATTAAAATACCAAAGGCATATTACACAGACCTAGAACCAATATTCCAAAAATGTATATGGAACCTTAAAAGACTCAGAATAGCTTCAGCAATATCGAAAAAGAAGAATGAAATTGGAAGAATCACAATATCTGATATCAAACTATATTACAAGAGCATAGTAATCAAAACAACATGGTACTGGCATAAAAACAGGCATACAGATCAATGAAACAAAACAGAGAGCACAGAAATAAACCCATGCCTTATGGTCAATTAATATTTGCAAAGGAGGCAAGAACATAGAATGGAGTAAAGACAGTCTTTTCAATAAATGATGTTGGGAAAATTACACCATATACAAGAATAAACTCAAAATGGATAAAAGACTTAAATGTAAGACATGAAACCATAAAAATCTTAGAAGAAACCATAGGCAGCAAAATCTCAGACATCTCTTGTAGCAATATGTTTGCGAATACATCTCTTAGGGTAAAGAAAACTAAGGAGAAAATAAACAAATGGGACTACATCAAAATTAAAAGCTTCTGCACAGCAAAAGAAACCGCCATCAAAATGAAAAGGGTACCCACTGTATGGGAGAAGATATTTGCCAATGATACATCTGATAAGGGGTTAATCTCCAAAATATATAAAGAACTTATACAACTAAATACCAGGAAGACAAACAATCAAATTTAAAAATGGGCAAAGGACCTGAATAGATAGTTCTCCAAAGAGGACATACAAATGGCCAAGAGACATATGAGAACGATCATCACTAATCATCAGAGAGATGCAAATTAAAACCACATGAGATAACACCTCACACCTGCCAAAATAGCTACCACCAACAAATCAACAAACAAGTGCTGACCAGAATGTGGAGAAAAGGGAACACTAGTACACTGCTGGTGAGAATGCAGACTGGTGCAGCCACTGTGGAAAACAGTGTGGCATTTCTTCAAAAATTAAAATGGGCCTGCTTTTTGACCCAGTAATCCCACTTCTGGGAATATATCCTAGGAATCTGGAAACACCAATCAGAAAGAATATATGCACCCCTATATTCATTGAAGAAAAATATATAATAGCTAAGATCTGGAAAAAGCCCAAGTGCCCTTCAATAGATGAGCGGACAAAAAAAGCTGCAGATCCCTAACTCGTTTGGTTCAGTAGATAGAGCATCAGCCTGCAGACTGAAGGGTCCCAGGTTTGATTCCGGTCAAGGGCATGTACCTTGGTTGTGGGCACATCCCCAGTAGGGGGTGTGCAGGAGGCAGCTGATCGATGTTTCTCTCTCATCGATGTTTCCAACTCTCTATCCCTCTCCCTTTCTCTCTGTAAAATATCAATAAAATATATATATTTAAAAAGCTGTAGAATATTTTCACAATGGAATATTAAGTGGCCATAAAAAAGAAGGCACTCTTATGTCTTGTGACAGCATGAATGGACCTAGAGATTATTATGCTAAGTGAAATTATCAAGTTAGAACAAGACAAATACTTATATGTAGAATCTAATGAATGAAATAAACTGACAAACAAATTAGGTCCAGAGGCATGGATACAACTGTTAGAGGGGCAGGAGGAGGAGTGGATTAGATGAAAGAAGTTGAAAGGATTAGCCAAAGAACATACATATATGCACAACACATAGACAAGGACAACAGTGTTGTGATGGCCAGAGGGAAAGAGGGATGGGGGCTGAGTGGATGGGGGCAATGGAGGAGGAGAAATAGTGACATCTGTAATAGTGTCAACAATAAAAATAAAGTTAAGAAAATAAAATGTCCTAACTTTTATATTCTACATATGTAGACTTACAAAGCTTTAGCAGTTCTTTGCTATCTATAGAACCAAATTCAAATTCCTCAGTGTAACAATCAAGGTCCTCTACATTCTACAAAATTTATCTCTCCAACTTAATTCCTTGAAACATTCCTCTCACTGCCTTACCATAATGATTTACCTGCCCCTGAGCTTATGCTGTTGCAGTTCCCTTGGTAGGGAGTCCCTTTCACCTTCCTAATCTCTGAAGAGTAAAATCCTATCAATTATTCAGTCTCAACTTAAATGCCACTCCTTCCATAAAGCTTTCTTTATTTCATACTCCTCACACTCATCTAGAACTGTGATATTATTTGCCTTTAAACTCCAACAGTATTTCATTTGTGCCTTCCATTTGCCCCTCTCATAAAAGTTATCACTTTCATTTTTTGATCTTATGCTGGGCATCTCATCACTTTACTTGATTAAGAGATCCTAGGAAGCAGTTGCTATATCTAAGACAACTATGTATTCCTAGCAACTCCCAACATGGGGTTTTGTAAATAATAACTAATAATAATTATAGTAATTGATAGCTAAATTAAGCATCATTGATGCACCAGGCACTGTTCCCAGCACTTTTACAAATACTAACTCATTGAATCCTTACAACAACCCTGTGAGATGGGTATTATTATTATTACCACCATTTTACAGATGAATAAACTGAGGCACAGAGAAGTTGCATGTGAATGCCATATGCAGCTAGGGTTCAAGGTCTGGAGAAGGGGCTGACACACAAATGGATACACTAGACAAGAAATATAAATTTAGAAGGCATGGGGGAGCCAGGTGGATAACTTCCCTCTAGAGGAGAAGCTCTCTGAAACCCTGGACGCATCATCTTTTATTTACTTGAATACACATTTGCCTTTAGGAATGCAAACAGGCATATCAAAGGAAAAGTTTGGTAAACAGTAAAAGGGTTATCAAGTTGGGGATTGCCTTCAGCCACTCAGCCAACAGCAAGGTACATAATGCTGATTTTTCAGCCTTTGCTGAATATCAAAGTCCATTAGCCTTCCAGCAGACTTCTCGCATTTATATGTTAACTACTGTTGGTCTTTGCCTCCAGCAGTTGCATACTTGCCACGGTTACAAATTTAGTTAAGTAGCAGAGATTTGAATTCAGACAATCTGGCTCCAAAGCATACACTCTTAACCACAACAGTAAATTTCCAAGCCAGTTGAAACTCAATTAATGTTAACGGAAAATGCTAATTAATAAGGTTCTATTCTGGTACAGAAAGTTAATTAAGAATTCTAGGTGCTAACTGACCCAGAAGTGATGCGGGGGGGCGGGGCGGGGGGGGGGAGTACAAAAAACAAATTCTTGTTCAAACAGAAGAGTCACTTAACTTTTGGGTGGTCCTAAGGTTATAACTTAAAAAGACAGTTCCTCTCTCATACATAGATAGTGAGAGTGAAAAATTGGCAGTATCTACTCTACCTGAATGTAAGCATATTTTATGATACAGTAATTCTACTCTATGTATATTCCAGCAAAAAAATGTGTGTGTATATCCATCAAAAGAATGTTCTATTTGTAACAGCTGGAAAAGGAAATTCCCCATCAACAGAGAACTGAATAAATCAGGATAACATGTGGCATCTTAACAAAATGGAACACTACATAGAAATGAGAATTATCTATAACTCTGAGGAATAATATGGATGAATCTTTCAAATATAATGTTGAACAAAATAATCCAGATACATAAGAGTATACATGAATCCATTTATATTAGGTACAAAGAAGGGCAAAGTAATCTATTCTGTTAGAAGTCAGGATAGTGGTTACTCTTGAAAGGGCTACTGACTAGAGGAATGAGGACTCTTTACAATGTTCTGTTTCTTGTTCTGGGTGCTGCTTACATGGGTATGTGCTGTTTGTGAACATTCATGGAGTATAAACTTACAATCTATAAACTTTGCTATATGTATGTTACACTTCAATACAGTTTTCTTGAAAGTCTTCCTAAGAACAGGAGAAAACTCAAGGAAGAACCAAAAATAAAAGTTAACTTTTGCATTTGACAGGCAGATCTAATAACTGGCAAGCTCATGGTTATCTCTTTGTCCTGAGATGGACAAAACAGAAATTTCTCCCTTTTGTGAAAACAGCAATTTAATGAAAGTACATTTTAATCCCTAGAAATTACAGCAAGCCTAATCCTCCCTAGAAACTTATAATCTATATATATATAAAAGCCTAAGCAACTGGCCCACCAACTGACCAGCCAGTAGCTATGATGAGCACTGACCACCAGGGGGCAGATGCTCAATGCAGGAGTGGAAACCACAGGCATGGAAACATAGAACAGACTGATGAATCTCAGAGGGAAAAGGGGAGGGGGAGGGAGGGAATGTGGGAAGAGATTAACCAAAGATCTTATACGCATACTAGAGGCCCTCAGACTGGCATGTGCCCTCTCACAATCCGGGACCCCTTGGGGGATGTCAGAGAGCCAGTTTCAGCCTGATCCCTGTTGGCCAGGCTGAGGGACACCACCAGTACATGAATCCGTGCACCGGGCCTCTAGTAATAATAATAAACAAACAAAATAAACTCATGGCAGCATACCACCTGTGGGCACTCACAGCCCTGCCAAGCACCAAAAGTAATGCCAATTTTATTTAAAGAACTGAGTCTTCATTTGGAGTTTTAATTTGCATTCCAAGACTAACAATACCATCCATGAAGTACAAATGGAGTCTGGCCATGATACCAGTTAACATTTTCTTGGGCACTAACTCCATCTCCATACCAGTTTAAAACTGAGCACTCTTATCTTTATTGGGCAAGTCACTTCACTTCCATGGGTCTCACCTTCCTCATCTGCAACATAGGAATAATAATAGTATCTCCCTTATAGGTTGTTGTAAGGATTGAGAACTATTTCATGTAAAGCAATTAGCACAGTGCATGCCACATAGTTAAATACTTAATGTGTTAGCTACTAATATTAATTAGCTATGGGCAGGATAATAGTATCTTCTCCCTTACCATACAGCTAGCCCAGTTTATAGCTTTAATCCCCCAACAGGGGGATTTTCATAATTTTAACTATTTTAATATTATAACACACAAACATAAGGACAGATTTGCCATCCCCTCTTCCCCAGGTTGGAAGAAAAACAAAGGGAGTATTTAGATGGGAAAATTTTGAACTGGGTAATATGGGCCAGTGACAAGTGGATGGGGAGAATAGAGAGGCTGGATAGCAGAAGACCCTTTTCTTTGATGGTGCTGCCTTCCTATACCATGCCAGGGAAACTGGTACAAATGACATGACCTGAAAAGGAAGGGACCAAGAAAAAGCTAGGGCTGAAGGCTACAGGGATCTGCCTATCTTAAACTGAGAAGGGACTTGAAGAAGGAAGAGTCAGGAAAGAAGAGGTTTGAAAGTTGGAGTTCCTGCTTTGTCCATCAGGCAACATCATGATCTTGAGTCAATAAGTGGGCACAATACTTTTCTAATTTTTTTTTAAAAGCTTATATATAGGAAGATGGCTGCCAACGAGAAGGCAGATTGCAAGATAGTGTGTGAGTGAGAGAACAAAGAGAGAGTGTGTAGTCGCTCGGGGAGTGTTTGTTTGTGAGTTGAGGGATAGCTATACTACAGGGGACTGTGGGGGACAGCCAGATGGGGTTCCCCTGAATGGGCAGCCTCCACTGCTGCTGGGATCCCTCCCAGAGCGACCATCTCTGAGGCTGAGACCAAGCCATCTTGAAGGGGAAAGTGGATGTTGTCGAAAGCCTGAAAACGCGGAGAATCTACAACACCGGCCCCCAGTGAATAGTGGCAAACCCTGGAACACCAGTCCCCAAGGGGTGTGAGCACATGGATTCGGAGGAGCTCTGTGCCTCCTCGCAGAAAGGTCAGATTTTGCCTGGGATAAGGAGAGAGAGAACTACAGACCCAAACACCTGGAGAAGAGAGATCATGAGGAGAAAAAGAAACAGCCCGCATATAAAGAAAAGCAGGCATCACCAGAAAAGGAAGTAAACGAAATGGAGGTAAGCAACCTGTCAGAAAAATAATTCAGAGAAATGGTCATAAGGTGGATGAAAAGAATGGAAGACAAATTCAACAATATGTATAAGAACCAAGGGGAAATGAAGAAGAACCAAGAAGAAATGAAAAATGACATTGCTGGTATAAAGAACTCAATAGAAAGCATCAACAGTAGACTAGAAGAATCAGAGAACCACATCAGTGACCTAGAAGACAAGGTAGGAAAAAATACACAAGCAGAGCAGCTTCTAGAAAAATAAATTAAAAAGCAGGAGGAGAGCCTAAGAGAATTTTAGGAAAACACAAAATGAAACAACATCCGCATAATAGGGGTGCCAGAAGGAGAGGAAACTTAGCAAGGAATAGAAAACCTGTTTGAAGAAATAATGACCGGAAACTTCCATGATATAGGGAAGAAAAAACTCACACAAATCCAAGAAGCTCACAGAGTCCCAAACAAAATGAATCCCAAAAGACCAACACCAAGGAACATTATAATTAAATTGGCAAACTCCAACGATGAAGTAAGAATCTTAAAAGCGTCCAGAGAGAGACAGAAAGTTACCTACAAATGATCCCCCATCAGAGTAGCGACTAATTTCTCCACAGAAACACATCAGGCCAGAAGGGAATGGAATGAAATATACCAAGTCATGCAAAGGAAGGGTCTGAATCCAAGAATACTGTACCCAGCAAGGTTATCAATCAAAATTGAGGATGAAATCAGCAGCTTCACAGACAAAAAAAAAAAAAAAAAACAACTAAGGGATTTTATTACCACCAAACCAGCAATGCAAGAAATGCTAAAGGGTCTGCTGTGAAAAGAAATATAAAGGGAAGAAGGAAAACAGAGGTAAAGAATAAAAATGGTGACAAATAAGTAACTATCAATAATTACTTTAAATGTAAATGGATTAAATTCCCCAATCAAAAGACATGGGTAACTGAGTGGATAAGAAAACATGACCCATACGCCTGCTGTCTACAGGAAACCCACCTCAGAAAAAAAGACGCAAACAGACTGATGGTGAAGGGATAGAAATAGGTTTTTCAGGCGAATGAAAATGACAAAAAAGCTGGGGTAGCAATACTTATATCTGACAAATTAGATCTCAAAGTGAAGGACATAACAAGAGATAAGGAAGGCCACTTCATAATACTAAAGGGAGAAATCCAAAAAGAAGAAATAACTCTGGTAAACATGTATGCACCCAATACAGGAGTACCCAAATACATAAATAAAACTTCTGGAGGATATAAAGGGAGAGATTGACAGCAATACAGTCATAGTAGGGGACTTTAATACCCCACTAGCACCACTGAACCAATCCTCTAAACAAAAAGTCAGCAAAGAAACATCAATCCTAAGTGACTCACTAGGTCAGATGGAATTAATTGACATATTCAGAACATTTCACCCCAAAGCCACAGAATATACATTCTTCTCAAGTGCACATGGGTCATTTTCAAAGATAGACCATATATTGGGTCACAGTAAAAGTCTCTTCAAATTCAAGAAAAGAGAAATCATATCAAGAATCTTCTCAGATCACAATGGCATAAAACTGGAAATCAACTACAATAAAACCACTCCAAAAAAATCAAACACCGGGAGACTAAATAGCATGTTATTAAACAATGACGAAGTTAACAGAGAGATCAAAGAAGAAACAAAAAACATCCTGGCAACAAATGACAATGAAAACACAACAATGTAAAATATATGGGACACAGCAAAGGCAGTCTTGAGAGGGAAGTTCATAGCACTACAAGCTTACTGCAAAAAAACAAGAAACAATGGTAATAAATTACCTAACCCCACAACTGAAAGAGTTAGAAAGAGAGCAACAAGAAAAGCCCAGTGTAAGCAGAAGTCAGGGAATAATAAAGATCAGAGCGGAGATAAATGACAAAGAGACCAAAAAACAATACAAATGATCAACAAAACCAAGAGCTGTTTCTTTGAAAGGATAAACAAGATTGATGAACCTCTAGCCAGGCTCAACAAGAAGCAAAGAGCGAGAACCAAATATACAAAATCAGAAATGAAAGCGGAGAAGTAACAACAGTCCCCACAGAAATACAAAGGATTGTTAAAAAGTACTATGAACAACTATATTCCAACAAAATGGACAACCTGGAGGAAATGGACATATTCCTAGAAAAATACCACCTTCCAAAACTCAATCAGGAAGAATCTAAAAATCTCAATAGGCCGATAACTGTGGAAGAAATGGAAGCAGTCATCAAAAAGCTTCCAGCAAAAAAAAGCCCAGGGCCAGACGGCTTCACAGGGGAGTTTTACCAAATATTCAAGGAAGAAATAAAACCTATACTCCTCAGATTATTCCAAAATATTTAAGAAGAAGGAACACTTCCAAGCTCTGTCTATGAAGCCAGCATCACCCTAATACCAAAACCAGATAAAGACAACAAAATGAAAGAGAATTACAGGCCAATATCCCTCATGAACACAGATGCCAAAATCCTCAACCAAATTTTTGCAAATTGGTCCAGCATTACATCAGAAAGATCGTACACCATGACCAAGTAGGATTCATCTCGGGGATGCAAAGATGGTACAATATCTGCAACTCAATAAATGTGATGCATCACATAAACAAATTGAGAGATAAAAACCACATAGTCATATCAATTGATGCAGAAAAAGCATTTGACAAAATCCAACACCCATTTTTGATAAAAACTCTCAGTAAGGTGGGAATAGAAGGATCATACGTAAACATAATAAAAGCCATATATGACAAACCCACAGCCAACATCATATTCAATGTGCAAAAATGAAAACCATTTCCCTAAGAACAGGAACAAGACAGGGATGCCCACTCTTACCACTCCTGTTTGACATAGTACTGGAAGTATTAGCCATTGTGATTAGAAAAGTAAAAGAAATATAAGGCATCCAAATTGGAAAAGAAGAAGTAAAACTGTCCTTATACGCAGATGACATGATTTGTACATAAAAAACCCTAAAGACTCCACCAAAAAACTACTAGACTTAATAAATGAATTTGGCAATGTACTGGGATACAAAATTAACTCCAAGAAATATATGGCATTTCTATTCACCAATAGTGAACTTACAGAAAAAGAGACTAAAAAAGCAATCCCATTTACCATTGCACCGAAAAAATTAAGATACCTAGGAATAAAGTTAACTAAGGAGGTAAAAGACCTTTACGTGGAAAACTACAGGACACTGAAAAAAGAAATAGAGGAAGACATAAACAGAGGAAGAACATACCATGTTCATGGTTTGGTAGAATCAACATCATTAAAATGTCCATACTACCCAAAGCAATATATAGATTCAATGCACTCCCAATTAAAATACCAATTGCATATTTCACAGACCTAGAAATAACTCTCCAAAAATTCATCTGGAATAAGAAAAAAAAAAAAGACCCCGAATAGCCACAGCATTCCTGAGAAAGAAGAACAAAATAGGTGGGATCTCAATACCAGATTTCAAGCTGTATTACAAAGCCACTGTTCTCAAAACAGCCTGGTACTGGCACAAGAACAGGCATATAGACCAATGGAATAGAGAACCCTGATATCGACCCAAACCACTATGCTCAATTAATATTTGACAAAGGAGGCAGGAACATACAATGGAGTCAAGGAAGTCTCTTCAATAAATGGTGTTGGGAAAATTGGACAGATACATGCAAAAAAATGAAACTAGACCACCAACTTACACCATACACAAAAATAAACTCAAAATGGATAAAGGACTTAAATATAAGACGGGAAATCATAAAAATACTAGAGGAATCCACAGGCAGCAAAATCTCAGACATATGTCAAAAGAACTTCTTCACCGATACTGCCCCTAGGGCAATGGAAGCTAAAGAGAAAATAAACAAATGGGACTACATCAAAATAAAAAGCTTTTGCACAACAAAATAAACCATCAACTAAACAATAAGAAAGCCCACTGTATGGGAAAACATATTTGCAAATGGCATCACTGATAAAAGTTTAATCTCCAACATTTACAGGGAACTCATACAAATTAATAAAAGGAAGATAAATGATACAATAAAAAAAATTGTCAACAGACCTAAATAGAAACTTTTTGAAAGAAGACAGAATGAAGGCCAAGAGACATATGAAAACATGCTCAAAGTCACTAATTATCCGAGAGAGGCAAATCAAAATGACAATGCAGTACCATCTCACACCTGTCAGAATGGCAATCATCAACAAATCAACAAAAGACAAGTGCTGGGGAGGATGGGGAGAAAAAGGAACCCTCATGAACTGCTGGTGGGAATGCAGACTGGTGCAGCCACTGTGGAGAACAGTATGGAGTTTCCTCATAAAACTAAAAATGGAACTCCCATTTTACCCAGTAATCCCACTTCTAGGAATATATCCCAAGAAACTAGAAACACCAATCAGAAAGGATATATGTACCCCTATGTTCATAGCAATACAATTCACCATAGCTAAGATTTAGAAACAGCCTAAATGCCCATCAGCAGATGCTTGGATTACAAAACTATGTTACATCTACACAATGGAATACTGCGCTGCTATAAAAAAGAAGTAATTCTTACCATTTTCAGCAACATGGTTGGAACTGGAGAGCATTATGCTAAATGAAATAAGCCAGGCAATGAAAGAAAAATACCACTTGATCTCACTCATTTATGGAAAAATAAAGAACATTATAACCTGATGAACAAAAAGATAGATACAGAGGCAGTAAAACATCTAACAGACTGTCAAATTACCGAGGGAAGGCTGGAGAGTGTTGGGGAGGGGGGGAAAGAGATCAACTGAAGGACTTGTATGCATGCATATAAGCACAACCAATGGACACAAGACACTGGGGGGTGGGGGTGGGATGAGGGCATGGGACAGGGGATAGCTGAGGCTGGGGAACAGTCAATGGGGGGAAAAAGGAGATATATGTACTACTATATGTAATACTTTAAACAACAAAAATATATAAAATATAAAAGACAAAAAAATAAATTAGGAAAGGGTGGTGACAGTTACTGTTGAGCTGCATATCTTTGAGTTCATCAGTCAACACAGTAGAGATACCATGTCTATGTGATAAGCATAGTAAGGGCCTCACTGGGTACTCTACTCTTGTCCTTCATTATATCCTTCATTCAGGAGAGAAAGCATATCAATGTCATAAGTGTGGTAAGAGTTTTTCTTAGAGTGCAAACTTGGCATTAACGAGGGAAGAGAGACCCTATAAATGAGGTGAGTGCAATAAGGGTTCCTCTCATTAGAGAATCCACATAAGAGAAAATTGCTAATTAGTGTGCTATGGACCAGTTAGAAAGGAAATGCTCACCTCTAGTAGAATATACCATAGAAGATGAATCCTATAGAACCAGTGTGATAAGAAGATGCCAAAACAACTTACAGACATGCAGAAGAGACACTACTACAAATGGAGGGGGGGAGGAGATAAGTTTACCCAGAACCTTAAAACCATAACAAAATTACACATAATAAATAAATTTAAACAGCCTTAATGAAATTTAAATGAAAATATTGTCATGTTTTAATGTTACAAAATATAGGAGTTACCTTAAGCTTCTGTTTGTGAAAAGCAATAAAAGGAGTTGAAGAGTTATCACTGTCAACCATCATGGTCCCCTGATGAGATTAAAAAAAAAAACTCATCAAGAATTGGGTTCAGCCCTAACTGGTTTGGCTCAGTGGATAGAGCCAACTGAATGGCCCACCTACTGAAGGGTCGGGGTTCAATTCCAGTCAAGGGCATGTACCTTGGTTGCAGGCTTGATCCCCAGTAGGGGGCATGCAGGAGGCAGCTGGTCAATGTTTCTCTCTTATCAATGTTTCTATCTCTATTCATCTCCCTCCCTCTCTCAAAAATCAATAAAAATATTTTTTTAAAAAATAAAATAAATAAAAAGCTTACGTATCCATCCTTTTATTTAGTCCTAACAAACACCCTCTGAAGTGAGCAAAACTAATTTCATTATCCACATTTGGTAGAGGATGAAATGTTCAAATAGGTTAAATAATTTGTCTAAAGTCGCCAGCTAGTATTTGGGGGTGGGGGGTGGCATTCTAATTCATATCTTCTAGGTTCAAAATCCATGCTCTTTCTATTACAACATACTGGGCTTGTTATGCAGACTTCAGTTAGCCTGGGCAATGTCTTTTATGACCGACAGGAAAAATAAATAAGCAAAGACTAGCTGTGAACTCTTCCCTGATTCTCAGCCTCAGATGGCAGAAAGAAAACTGACAGGAGGGAAGTAGATTTGGAAAGAGGCTCATGTTGGGATGGAAAGAGTAGGTCTAGAAAGGATAGAAAAGAAGTGGCTCTAACAGGGAGTTCTCTGTAAACAGACGCCAACTGACCTGGCAATGCTACCTTTGGGGTTTTTCCTTCTGGCTGAGCAGGGCTAGGTCCATTCTGCTACACCTCCTTCTCTTCCCATAGAAAGAGAAGGCTTGGTCTGCAGAGTCGCTGTCGTGCCCCCCCCCCCCCCGCCTCCTCCCACCCCCCAACCCACACACGCAGGCTGGGGAGCTGGGACTGGGGCAGCAGCAGTGGTGGTCTGGGCAGCCCTCAAGGAAGGTTAGGGGCAGAGGGAGCCACGAGGAGGGTAGGGAAATGCTTAATAAAGGAAGTAACTCTCTGTGAGGCAATAACATGTAGGGTATTCAAGAAAAGCAGTTACAAGTGTGGCGAGTGTTTGTAAACTGAAGTGTGTGAAGTAATGGCTGGGGTACCTGGAGAAGCTAGGGTCAGAGGCACTGGGCAGGGAGGGACCATCCAGACAGGTGCATACCGGGCTCGGGGGCAGCGTCGCATGAGGGGACAGGAGGGGACAGTTGGGGCAGACTATCTCAGCCGTGCTGCCATTCTGTTCACAGGTGGGTTCTGAGGAGAAGCTCAGTTTGGTTGAAAGGAGGTGTGAACCCAGGAACGTGGGTCCTGGACCTGGAAGGGGCATCAAAGAGCACCCTGAGAGGGTTTGAGGAGGTGTGCCGCTGAGAACCAACAGGGAGCTCCTGGCTTCCAGCCTCGCCTAACTTCTTACCTTAGGCACCATGATATAGTCCATGACCACGTTCCCACTGCCTGAAGCCCTCAGTGTTCCTAGGGCTGCCACCGCCACACCAGCTTTGCCTTTGCAGCCCCGCGTTTTTGCCCAAACCCTGGCTCCTGTCCCGCCCTCCCAGTTCTGGCTCCAGCTTTGGGCAACTGATCCTCTGGGACCGTGGTCGGCAAACTGTGGCTCACAAGCCACATGCGGCTCTTTGACCCCTTGAGTGTGGCTCTTCCACAAAATACCAGGGCCTGGGCGAGTCTATTTTGAAGAAGTGGCATTAGAAGAAGTTTAAGTTTAAAAATTTGGCTCTCAAAAGAAATTTCAATCCTTGTACTGTTGATATTTGGCTCTGTTGACTAATGAGTTTGCCAACCACTGCTCTGGGAGGTTCCTATCGTGACATTTTGCCTGTGGTCGATCCTGCCATTTTGCTATCTGGCAAATGCCCTTCTCTTTGGGAGATTGGACTTTTCTGGTTCAAATTCCAGATTTGGTCTAGGAGTTCTTAAGTCCCAGATTTGAGTACTGCCACCCTTCTCACACCCCTTGATGCGATAAGAATTCTGAGCACCAGTATCATTCCACTACTCTCTAATGTTAATAGTGATGACGACACCCTGTAAGATTTCATGTTGTTACATAGTCTACTTGGAAAGAAAAATATGGGAAATAAAACCTTTTAAACCCCCCAAGTCTTTTTCCTAGGAGGACCAGATCTGCAGAAGTGCCCTCCAGCAGGCTGCAGAAGCAGCAGTGGGGACCACTCCCATTTTTGTAATGAAAAATAAAATAAAATAAAATAGTACTTTCACATTAAAGCCACTGGAGCCCATGAATTATCCCTGTTACAAAATTTGCCAAGGAAATGACTTGGATAATAATAATTGGATTTAAAAACTCAAAGTTGTTAAGACATAATAAATAGATATAACTAAAATGAAGGGTTTATGATAAAGCTTTTCAGTAATAATTATATATGCCTAAACATAGTTTTCCAAAGTCTTTGGTAACTTACAACTTTGGAGTTTGCTGGGTTAAATAGTAAAAATCATTAAATATATAGCTTTTTTTTTTTAACAGGATACTGAAATATTAAATAATCTGAGTTTGCCTACTTTGGGCTTATTACAGAGAATCTAGAGGACCAGATCTGCAGAAGGGCTCTCCAGCAGGCTTCAGAAGCAGCAGTGGGGACCACTCCCATTTTTGTAATGAAAAATAAAATAAAATAAAATAGAAGATAGATTTGAATCTGTTAATGAATATGTCTTTTAATTTGTTTGAAATATATCTCTTAAAATGTGAATGTATTGCTAATCTGAGAAATGTTAAGTACTTACTTGTCACCTAAAATATTAAGGTTTCTATGAGTTAAAAATTCTAACTAATTAGAAAGAAATTGTAACAGTAATCACTGTCACCTTGAATGAATAATCTAGTACTGTTTGGTAACAGAAGGCATGAGGTATGGAGACAAATTTTTAAGGGGAAAAAAGTGAGTTGTTCAAAAGCTCAGTAGGTAATAAGGTTTGTGAAAGTTATAGAAGAATTGTGAAGAGAAATCTTAAAATAAAATTAGAGATAATCTGAATAATAAATTTAATTAGATAAATAAATCTAAAGTAAGATAATACAGAATTGGTTTAGTCCTTTTCCAGTCTGTTAAAGGGAAAAAGTTTTTCCTGTATTTGCTTAGGAAGCAAAAGTTCTATAAATTACTGAAATAATTATATACTGTGTTATTTTAATCAGGTACTTAATTACTTTTAAAAAGGTGATATTAATTGTGGGAACTGAAGTTTTGCTAGCTTATGTTTGAGTTTAATACCCTTTTGTCACTTTGAATGAAGGGTCTACCTAATACTGTTTCATAATAATAATTATGACATATAATCTTTTGGTAAAATAAGTTTGACAACCTTCCCAGGATTTGCATTTTAAGAAAGTTTTTTTTTCTACCTAGAATTGGCTTTAGGTCATTCCAATATGCCCTGGACTGCCTCAAGGATTTGCCTTCTCTCTTTATGAAGGAAAATTTTATACTTAAGGTACATGGGAAGCTTTGTCAAATAAAGAAATAATAACTATATTCTATTTACATATGCATAATTTTAAAATAGATTCTGATATGCTTTCATTCATAACTCTAATTGTCATTCTGGAACATTGTATTTTGCAGAAAGGACAAGATTCCATGTCATTTGCAGTATAATGAAATCCAAAACTGTGTCATTTTAAATTTCTTCTTGTCATTTAGAGACAGTCACTGTTTTGTTATAATACATTTGGAAAAATGTTACATCTTCTGAGGGATCCATGGAAAAGACATTTTCAGATTATCTCCTTCAAACTAGATGAACATTATTAGAACTCTATATACTATCTGGATTTATAGAAATACTGGCAGGAAAAATCAGGAGAAACAAAAAATTGAGGGACTGAATGAACAGAAAATAATTATATAGTTTTTGTAACTTTTGTTGAAAGTACTGCTGATTCTTAAACTTTTTGTTTTTCAGATATAAGGAAGCATTTTTTAAAATCTTATTTTATTTTATTTATATTTTTATTGTCTAAAGTTTTACATATGTCTCATTTTTTCCCAATTGACCCCCCCTAACAGCCATTCCCACCCTGGGAAAGCCCCCACTGCTCCAGGGTCTGTGTCCATTGGTTATGCCAATATGCATGCATTCAAATCCTTTGATTGCTCTCTAACCCCCCCGCACCTACCATTTGTCTCTGAATCTATTCTTGTTCATCAAATTATGCTGATCATTATATCCCACATATGAGTGAGATCATGTGACAACTATCCCTCTCCGACTGGCTTATTTCACTCAGCATAATGTTCTCCAGATCCATCCATGTTGTTGCAAATGTTAAAAGTTCCTTCTTTTTATAGCGGCATAGTATTCTATTGTGTAGATGTACCACAGTTTTTTAATCCACTCATCTGCTGATGGGCACTTAGGCTGTTTCCAAATCTTAACTAGGGTGAATTGTGCTGCTATGAACATAGGGGTGCATATATCCTTTCTGATTGGTGTTTCTGGTTTCTTAGATATAGTCCTAGGAGTGGGATTACTGGGTCAAATGATAGTTCCATTTTTAACTTTTTGAGGAAACTCCATACTGTCTTCCACAGTGGCTGTACAGTCTGTATTCCCCCCAGCAGTGGAGGATTCCTTTTTCTCCACATCCTAGCCAGCACTTGTCTTTTGTTGATTTGTTGGTGATAGCCATTCTGACAGGTGTGAAATGGTAACTCATTGTTGTTTTGATTTGCATCTTTCAGATGATTAGTGACTTTGAGCAAGTTTTCATGTCTCTAGTCCTTCTGTATGTCCTCTTTTGAAAAGTGACTATTTACATCCTTTGACCATTTTTTTTATTGGATCGTTTATCTTCCTTTTGTTAAGTTATATAAGTTCCGGGTAAATTTTGGAGATTAAGCCCTTATCGGAAATATCATTGGCAAATATGTTCTCTCATGCAGTGGGCTTTCTTGTTGTTTGTTTCTTTTGCTGTGCAGAAGCCTTTTATTTTGATGTAGTCCCATTTGTTTATTTTCTCTTTAGTCTCCATTGCCCTAGGAGCTGTGTCTGTAAAGATATTACTGTGACATATGTCTGCTATTTTGCTGCCTATGGAGTCTTGTAGGATTTTTATGGTTTCCCATCTCATATTCAAGTCATTTAGGCATTTTGAGTTTGTTTTTGTGTATGGTGTAAGATGGTGATCTAATTTCATTTTTTTTGCATGGATCTGTTCAAATTTCCCAACACCATTTATTAAAGAGACTGTTTTTACTCCATTGTATGCTCTTGCCTCCTTTGTCAAATATTAATTGAGCATAATGGCTTGGGTCAATTTCTGGGTTCTCTGTTCTGTTCTAATTTTCTATATGTCAGTTCTTGTGACAGTACCAGTCAGTTTTGAGAACCATGGCTTGGTAATACAGCTTGATATCTGGTATTGTGATTCATCCTACTTTGTTCTTCTTTCTCAGGATTGGTGCAGCTATTCAGGGTCTTTTTTTATTACAAATTAATTTTTGGAGAGTTTGCTCTAGATCTTTGAAGTATGCCCTTGGTATTTTAATGGTGATTGAATTGAATCTGTAGATTGCTTTGGGTAGTATGGACATTTTAATGATGTTGATTCTACTAATCCATGAACATGGTATGTTCTTCCATTTGTTTATGTCTTCCTCTATCTCTTTTTCCAATGTCCTGAAGTTTTCCAAGTACCAGTCTTTTACCTCCTTAGTTAAGTTTATTCCTAGGTATCTTAATTTTTTTGGTGCAATGGTAAATGTTATTGTTTTTTAATTTCTCTTTCTGTGAGTTAATTATTGGTGTATAAAAAGGCCATAGATTTCTGGGTGTTAATTTTTTATCCTGCTACATTGCTAAATTCATTTATTAGGTCTAGTAGTTTTTTTATGGAGTCTTTGGGGTTTTCTATGTACAGTATCATGTCTTCTGCGAACAAGGATAGTTTTACTTCTTCTTTTCCAATTTGGATGCCTTTTATTTGCTCTTCTTGTCTGATCACTATGGCTAGCAATTCCAGTATTATATAGAACAGGAGTGGTGATAGTGGGAATCCCTGTCTTGTTCCTGTTCTTAGGGGAAATGAGTTTAGGTTTTGCCCACTGAGCATGATGTTGGCTGTAGATTTGTCATATAAGGCTTTTATTATGTCAAGGTATGATCCCTCTATTCCCACTTTACTGAGAGTTTTTATCAAGAAAGAGTGTTGGATTTTGTCAAATTCTTTTTCTGATTGATTGATATGATTATGTGATTTTTGTCTCTCAGTTTGTTTATGTGATGTGTCACATTTATTGATTTGTGGATATTGTACCATCTTTGCATCCCCGGAATAAATCTCACTTGGTCATAGTGTATGATCTTTCTAATGTAATGCTGAATCTGATTTGCTAGAATTTTGTTGAGGATTTTAGCATCTATTTTCATCAAGGATATTGGCCTGTACTTCTCTTTTTTTGTGGTGAGTTTATCTGGTTTTAGGATTAGGGAGGATAGGCTTTAGTTCTTCTTTGAATGCTTGGTAGAACTCCCCTATAAAGCCGCCTTGACCAGGGCTTTTGTTTGCTGGAAGATTTTTGATCGCTGCTTCAATTTCTTCGGTAGTTATTTGTCCATTCAGGTTTTTTTAAATTCTTCTTGATTGTGTTTTGGGAGCTTGTATTTTTCTATGAATCTGTTCATTTCATCTAGGTAGTCCATTTTGTTGGAATAGAGTTTTTCATAGTATTTTTTCATAACCATTTGTGTTTCTGTGGGATCGGTTGTTACTTCGCCTCTTTCAATTCTGATTTTTTATTTGGGTCCTCTCTCTTTGCTTCTCCTGGCTAGAGGTTCATCAATCTTGTTTATCCTCTCAAAGAACAAGCTCTTGGTTTGCTTATCTTTTGTATTTTTTTTTTAATCTCTATGTTGTTTATCTCCGCTCTGATCTTTATTATTTCCTTCCTTCTGCTTATGCTGGGCTTTTTTTGTTGCTCTCTTTCTAACTCTTTGAGCTGTAGGGTTAGATAATTTATTACCATTGCTTCTTGTTTTTTGAGATAGACCTGTAGAGCTATGAACTTCGCTCTCAAGATTGCTTTTGTTGTGTCCCATAGATTTTGGATTGTTTCTTGTCAGGATGCTTTTTTTTCTTCTTTGATCTCTTTGGTAACACAATCATTGTTTAGTAGCACGCTATTTAGCCTCCAGGTGTTTGATTTTTTATTGTTTTTATTATAATTGATTTCTAGTATTATGCCATTGTGATCTGAGAAAATGCATGATATGATTTCTATCTTCTTGAATTTGAAGGGACTTTGCTTGTGTCTTAGTATGTGGTCTTTCTTTGAAAATGACCCATGTGCATTTGAGAAAAATGTATATCTTATGGCTTTGGGGTGAAATGTTCTGTAGATGAATTCCATCTGATCTAGTGAGTCATTTAGGATTGATGTTTCTTTGCTGAATTTTTTGTTTAGAGGATTAGTTCAGTGGTGCTAGTGGGGTATTAAAGTCCCCCACTATGACTGTATTGCTGTCAATATCTCCCTTGATATCCTCCAGGAGTTGTTTTTATGTATTTGGGTGTTCCTGTATTATGTGCATATATGTTTACCAGAGTTATATCTTCTTGTTGAATTGCTCCCTTTAATATTATGAAGTGGCCTTCCTTATCTCTTCTTATGGCCTTCACTTTGAGGTCTAATTTGTCAGATATAAGTATTGCTACCCCAGCTTTTTTTTCATTTTCATTCACCTGAAAAACATATTTCCATCCCTTCACCATCAGTCTGTATGAGTCCTTTGTTCTGAGATGGGTTTCCTGTAGACAGCAGATATATGGGTCATGTTTTCTTATCCACTCAGCTACCTTATGTCTTTTTATTGGGGCATTTAATCCATTTACATTCAAAGTTATTATTGATAGGTACTTGTTTGTCGCCATTTTTATTCTTTATGCCTGTGTTCCTTCTTCCCTTTATATTTCTTCTTTTCACAGCAGACCCTTTAGCATTTCTTGCATTGCTGGTTTGGTGGTAATAAACTCCCTTAGTCCCTTTTTGTCTGTGAAGCTCCTGATTTCACCCTCAATTTTGATTGATAGCCTTGCTGGGTACAGTATTCTTGAATTCAGACCCTTCCTTTGCATGACATTTTATATTTCATCCCATTCCCTTCTGACCTGATGTGTTTCTGTTGATAGTCTAATGGGGAATCCTTTGTAGGTAACTTTCTGTCTCTCTCTGGCAGCCTTTATGATTCTTTGTCATTGTTGTTTGCCAATTTAATTATAATGTGTCTTGGTATCGTCTTTTGTGGTTCTTCTTATTTGGGACTCTGTGAGCTTCTTGGACTTGTGTGAGTTTTTTGGTTTTTTTTCCATATATCAGGGAAATTTTCTGTCATTATTTCTTCAAACAGGTTTTCTATGCCTTGCTCAGTTTCCTCTCCTTCTGGCACCCTTATTATACAGATATTGTTTTGTTTTGTGTTGTCCCAATGTTCCCTTAGGCTCTACTCCTGTTTTTTAAGTTTTTTTTCTAGATGCTTCTCTGCTTGGGTATTTTTTCCTACCTTGTCTTCTAGCTCACTGATGCAGTCCTCCGCTTCTTCAGTCTACTGTTGATGCTTTCTATTCAGTTCTTTATAGCAACGATGTCATTTTTCATTTCTTCTTGGTTCTTCTTCATTTCCTCTTGGTTCTTACACATGTTGTATGTGTCTTCCATCTTTTTCAGCGAACTTATGTCCATTGCTCTGAATTCTTTCTCTGACATATTGCTTGCCTCTATTTTGTTAACTTCCTTTTCTGGTCATTCCTCCTTTTGTTTCATATGTGGGCTGTTTCTTTGTCTCCCCATGATCACTCTTCTCTGGATGTCTGTTTATGTAGCTCTCTCTCTCCTGCATTGACTTAAAGGCACAAAATACAACACAATAAGACACAATGCACAGGGCACCAAACACAAATGTATTCATGATACTGTGTTTAATTCGCCAATTCCATGTGGATATTAATTGATTCAGCTGTTCCTTCTCTCTGCTCTGTGATAAGGCACAGGGCTCATTCACATATTTGCACTGCTTTGTCTCCTTCTGGACAGACTTTCTAGGCACCCAGGTTGGATAGGCTGGAGTCTCAGTGTTCCTGAGTTCGTAGTTGAGGTAGCTCATCCCTGGGGGTTGTGGTTGTCTATAAGGAAGCATTTTTAAAGAAATTTGGCAAATTATATATTTTTCTCCCTACCTCATCTCTCCAGAATTTGGAAATTCTTAATGAGTGTGTCATGGGCAATACATTTCTTTGCATGAATTCATTAAAACAAGTTTCTAATTGTGGTTTTATTAACCAAGACTTTGGAATATCATGTCTAACATGCCTGGACTCTGGATATCACCAGAAAGCTTTAAGGAAAAAAAACAATAAAAGCTCCTTGGAAAAAAAGTACCTTGCATGGTCACATGGTTCATGGCAGTCTTTCCAGGTAAAGAATGAAGGTTGCTTTCCTGAGATATGGCAAGGAAGGAACCTCAAGACATCATTGGGGACCTCAAGAACTTGAGGAATTCACCCAAGTCTACAGTTATTACAGGAAAACCTGATAGTAGCTACATGGCTCAGCTTCTTTGCCCTGCCGGGTTAATTAAAGCTCATCATGAGATTCCAACAAAGCATATCTTTTTTAAAATTTTTCCTTTTTTAAATTTTTTTATTGACTTCAGAGTGGAAGGAGAGGGAGAGAAAGATAGAAACATCAATGATGAGAGAGAATCATTGATTGGTTGCCTCCTGCATGCCCCACACTGGGGACTGAAACCACAACCCAGGCATGTGCCCTTGACTGGAATCAAACCCTGGACCCGTCAGTCTGCAGGCCGATGTTCTATTCTCAGAGCCAAACTGGCTAGGGCAGCATATCTTTTTTTTTTTTAAAGCCTATATGAATAATTGTTATTCTTATTGTGTTCATGCAAATAATCAGGTCAAATTGTAACTAAACTTAATACAGTAAATTGGTCTTAATTTGGCTCTTTAATAAAATTGAGGGTAATTTTAGGGTGAAAAATTGTGTTTCAATAGGGAATTATTAGGACTGATATGTTTCTTCTACCAGACCATTTGACATAATTCAATAATACTAAATTTTATAACAGTTTGTCTCCACCAGGTTACAAGCCCTACTTGTACTTGAGGAATAACACCTGTAGACACCATTGCCACCTCCTTCCCTGCCCAGGTCTCATTGTCCCTCTGACAGAGAGCAAGGATCTCTTGGTTCTGAAGGAAAACTTTGTCCCTCTTCAGCTTGAAGTAGTTTCAGAAGACAAACTATGCCTTTTTTCCATGAAAGAATTCAGAGCCAAGGTCCTTGAAGGGGGATGTGGTATGCAGTTAGGCAGACATAAGCAGAGCAAGGATGATGGGCCAACAGGAGGAGAAATGGACAGGACCCTGAGACGTGCTTCCCACCACTCTAACTTCTCTAGAGCAGGCAATGGAGGAACCTATGTAGAACAAACCTTTACATTTAGCCTAGTAGGAGTTGGTACATCTATTGCTAATATATAGAATTATTCTATTAATTTTGGGAAGAAAGTCACAGATATGCACCTTTATACATTGGGACCCATTGACCAGGAAAAGGATGCAGTAATGTTTTCTCTAAAAGTTACTGCAGTAACCTCCTGTGGTGAATGTCTGACTTTTACTAGGTGTTCTAGTTATTGTCTTTCAGGACCTAATAACTACAATATGAATTGTTCTGATAATTTCACCCTCCCTTATAGTAATGGACATACTAAGCTGCTGGCTGGTTGATTTTTGATATGTGGGGTAACTGTTTATTCATATATACCTATCAATGGCACCAGGGGGCCTTGTTCCTTAGGACAACTGACTGTCTTAATGCCCCAGAAACATCACAAGGTCCAAACCAAAAGAGACCTTCTCACAGCCATGGCACCAGACTGCAATGACGATCTCCACCTGTGGACCCCTGCTGAATGTATTGCTTTAACCATTTTTGTTATGCCGGTAATGGTAGGCTCCCTTAACACAGAAGTGACCCAGCTGGCTTGTAGCAACGGTAAAAGCCCTGAATGTCACTTCCAGGGCTATACATGTGATAAATCAAGAGCTGAACCAGGTCAGGGAGGCTGTTCTAGAGAATGGGGCAGCAATAAATTATTTGCTGTTGTGGCATAATCATAGTTTTGGGAATTTAAAGGAATGTGCTGTTTTAATTTGTCTGACAATTCTCAATTGATAGAAAACAACATTCAATAATTTAAGGAAATCATAGACATGGTAAACCAATGAGAAGATTTTCTTTGGACTTAACTTATCCAACCTAACTTCCTGGCTACCCAACCTGTCTGGATTGAGGGAATTATTTTTTTATTGTTCTCCTGTTTATTTTTTGGAGTCCAATAGCTTGCTTGCTGTTTTCAATGTGTTCCTCTTTTTAGATCCTGCATTTGCTGTATTCCATCCCTGGAAACTGCTTTCAAGGCAGAAGCAAATGCAGTCCAGCAGGATGAGACTTTTTCATCTAAAACTAATCTTATAGATATGAAATGATAAAAATAGCAGTGGGGAAATGATATGGGCAGAAATAGAATGTTGGAGACCAGTTATAATTGTAAGAACTATTAATCATGCTCTTTTAACCATGATAGTTTTGTTCTGATTAAAGAAGGCACAGTGTAACCTGGCTGGGAGTTGCATGCAGGACCCGGGAGCTCACCTGGAAATGAGGTCTATTCTCCACATCTGGGAGCTGCCTATTATCCTGGAAAGATTAACAACTTTGTTGCAGAAAACAGAGCCTCCAGCCCTTTGCACATAGCAAGCCCTTTGAAGACTCCCAGCCCTTTGCATACCTGCAGGCCTTTGCAAATTCCCAGCCGGCATTACCTGTAAACTACCCATTTGGCATACCCTTTTGTCTACTTCCCCATGTAATCTTCATCCCAATATAAGCAGGTAGTTTTTGGTAGGAGAGAGAAAAAATTTTTGTGGATGACCTGCTTCTCTCCCATACTGTTGGCATTGTTGGAATAAATGCTCATATATGATTCAACCCTGTCTCTACTGAATTGGCTCAAGTAGTGACAGGCAGCCTGGACTCATTGATTGTCTGGTTACATAAACTTATCATTGCCTCCACTTCATAACAAACTCCTTCCTCCCTAACCACTTTCATCAACTGTCTCATTTACATCATCCTGAACTCCAATTGCTCTTCCCAGAGCTCACTCTCCAATTGTTATGTGGCATTTAACACTGTTGATTCCTTTTTAACACTTGGACTTTGTTATAAAGCAACTCACTGCCTGCATCCCTAACTGTCCTTTCTCTGCCTCCCTCCCAGTTCCTTTGTCCTTCTTTAGCTATTTCCCTTGCTTCTGTCCCCATTCCTCTTATATTTTCTTTCCCTTGGTAATCTTGATCTCTTCCTTAAATTCAATTATTACCCTCTGGTATGGGACTCTGAAATTTATATCTCAAGTCCTGGACCTTTCTTCTGAGTTCAAATTTGAAACTTCCAACTATCCCCTGAGAGTTCTACTTTGGTGTTCCTGCTAGTATATTAAAGCCATAATTGCCAAAGACAAAACTCATATTTCATACCCTCCTCCTGACCCTTGCACTCTCCCACCTCTGCCTCCTGCTATTTCTCAAGTTTCCCCTATCCCTATTATTGCCATTACCATACACCCAGTTTTTCTGGAAAATTAAAAAAAAACTTCATTTCCATGCTGATTCAGATAGTAAAAAGGGGTGTAGACTCCAAGTTCAAATTTTGGCTCTACTATTGCTAATAGTACATGACCCTTGGCAAGTTACTCAGCCTCTCTGGGTCTAAATTTTCTCATCTGTAAACGTATTCTAATAAGGTGCTTCTGAGGATTCAAAGAGGTAACACATAAAAGGTGACAGGAACATCGTAAGAGCACAATGGGAGAAACCAAGATGGCAGCATAAGGTATACACCTGTATGTGCTGCCTCTCACAACCACACCAAACTACAACTATAAGGCAAAATGACTATCACTCAGAACCACAGGAAAGCTGGCTGAGTAGAAGTTCTACAACTAGAAGGAAAGAAAAAAGCACATTGAGACCGAGTAGGATGTGCAAAGGCGCGGTAAAGCAGAGGTATGGAGGCATGTGAATCGGGCTGGTGACTGGGTGAGCTGTTTGTTTTTTTTTTTCAATTGGGAGGGAGTTACAAGCTCCCAACTGCTCTGAACTCCAGTTTCTGGTGAGACTCTGGGGACCCAGACTCTTACGGGGAGAAACTGGACTATCTGGTATCAGGTCGGAAAGTGAGGGTGGCCTTCTCGCAGAGGTGCTCGCAGGAATCATTGTTTACTGCACTGGGGCATGGGACACGGGGATGCAGAGATGTGGAGACACAGAAACGGATGACTGGCAGCCATCGCTGTTTGCTACACCCTGGTGATTCCCTGAGACCCCACCCCACCCAATTTACAAACCCACCCAAGCTGTGCATAGTGGCTTTTGCATATGAATGGCCTGCCCTTTCCCAGCTTAACCTAACAAACTGCAGCTGGGTCAGACAGCTCCAAAAGTTCCAAATAACAAACAAAGAGGAGAAATCTGCAGATCTCACTATAGCTCCTGCTGGGTGGCCTCAGGCAGTAGCTGACTTGCACATCCTTGGAGATCCAGAAGCCAGTCAACCTAGTGGTCAGTGTGAGATGATACCAGATTTCAACTCCTCACATCCATAAGTGACACACTCAAGAGGCAGCTCAGTGAGCACCAAAGCCCCAGTGAAGCAAGTCCTGTCCCATAAGGGTGTCTCCAGCACAGCAGTTCTTCCATTATAGACACAGCAGGTCCTCACAGCCAATTGGCCTGGAGGTCAATTCCTCCCAGTGTACCAACAGCAATCAAGGCTTAACTACAACAAGACTGTGCACACAGCCCACAAAGGGGTGCACCAAGAGTGTCCACCTCAGGTGATTGGAGAGGCTGAGCCACTGGGCCCTATAGGTCACCTACCACATAAAGCCACTCCATCAACACAGGGAAGCAGCCAAAATGCAGAGACAAAGAAACATGTCATGAATGAAAGAAATGGAGGAAAGCAAACTACTGGACATAGAGTTCAAAACCACAGTTATAAGGTTACTCAAGAATCTTCTAGAAACCTCCGAGAAACTTAGTGAAACCTCTGAAGAGCATAGTGAGACCTTCAAGGATCTTAATGAGAATGCCAAAAAAATGGAAAAGGACCGGTCAGAAATTAAGCATACATTGTCTGAAATAAAAAATAATATACAGAAATACAACAGTAGACTAGAGGACCCCAAGGATCAAACCAAAGATTTGAAATATGAGGAAGCAAAAAACACCCAACTAGAAAAACAAAAAGAAAAAAGAATCCAAAAATATGAAGATAGTGTAAGGAGCCTCTGGGACAACTTCAAGCATACCAACATCCAAATTATGGGGGTGCCAGAAGAAGAGAGAGAGCAAAATATTGAAAACCTATTAGAAGAAATAATGACAGAAAACTTTCCCTACCTGGTGAAGGAAATAGACTTACAAGTCCAGGAAGTGCATAAAACCCCAAACAAGAGGAATCCAAAGAGGACCACACCAAGACACATCATAATTAAAATGCCAAGGGCTACCGAAACCAGTTTGGCTCAGTGGATAGAGCGTCGGCCTGCGGACTGAGGGGTCCCAGGTTCGATTCCGGTCAAGGGCATGTACATTGGTTGCGGGCACATCCCCGGTAGGAGGTTTGCAGGAGGCAGCTGGTCGATGTTTCTCTCTCATCAATGTTTCTAGCTCTCTATCCCTCTCCCTTCCTCTCTGTAAGAAATCAATAAAATATATTAAAAAAAATAAATAAATAAAAATAAAATGCTAAGGGCAAAAGACAAAGAGAGAATCTTGAAAGCAGCAAGAGAAAAACAGTTAGTTACCTACAAGGGACTACCCATAAGACTGTCAGCTGATTTCTCAACAGAAACTATGCAGGCCAGAAGGGAGTGGCAAGAAATATTTAAAGTGATGAACATCAAGAACCTACAACCAAGATTACTCTACCCAGCAAAGTTATCATTTAGAATTAAAGGTCAGATAAAGAGTTTCACAGACAAGAAAAAGCTAAAGGAGTTCATCACCACCAAACCAGGATTATATGAAATGCTGAAGGGTATTCTTTAAGAAGAGGAAGAAGAAGAAAAGGGTAAAGATAAAAATTATGAACAACAATGTGACAACAAATACATATCTATCAACAAGTGAATCTAAAAACCAAGTGAATTAAAAATCTGATAAACAGAATAAACTGGTGAATATAATAGAATCAGGGGCATAGAAAGGGAGTGGACTGACAATTCTCGGGAGGAAGGGAATGTGAGAGGTGCAGGAAGAAATTGGTCAAAAATCTTACACCTATGGATGAGGACAGTGGCGCGAGGTAAAGGCATGGGGTGTGGGGGGGAATCGGGTGAAGGGTAGCTATGGGGGGAAAAAAGAGGAACATCTGTAATAATCTGAACAATAAAGATTTATTTTAAAAAAAGAGCAATGGAAAAAAAAGATGGCGACCGGCAGGAAGGTAGGGAGAGAAAGAGTGTGAGTGAGGAACCCATAGAGGAGAGTGTAGACGTGTGTGGTGTGTGTGTGTGTATGAGCTAGGGTCAGTTAGATTCTGCAGGTCTTCCAAGGGGCTGCCTAACCGGGCAGTCCTAGACGGCGAAGCCGCACGCACAAAGCGGACACTTCTCGGTGGCTGGTACAGACGCAGAGACCACGCCATCCTGAGAAACAGAGCTGCCTGAGACTCACATCCTGGCTTCTGACACAAACCAGGACCCTGCAGCCACTGGGGACAGAGAACTGCAATCACAGCTTCAGACCAACAAACAACAAGAATCCAGACTTCCCGGCAGCAGATTTCCGTGAGTCAAAGAGCCTATTCCCCTCCCCGCAGGTGTGCGGATAGCGCCATAGTAACTAATAGTCCCGCCCCTTGCCCAAGCTGCAGAGCTTTGCACAAGGATGCGATCCGCCTTAGGGAATTTGGCGCGCTGGACAGAAGCAACTCACCTTCGAGGAAATCTGTCAGTGCGCACAGAGGGCTCCCCTTAGGGGAATTTGGGGGAATTTGGCTTGCGGGTTACAGCTCCCCTTCGGGGAATCTTAGAGCGTGCACAGAGGGGCTTCCCTTTGGGGAATTTGGTGCGCAGGACAGACTCCGCCCCCATTCGGGGATTCTGGGAGAGTGCACAGAGCCAGAGCACCTTCAGGAATTTGAGAGGGTGTGCCCTAGCCTGTCTGGCTCAGTAGAGAGAGCACACACAGGACGCAGATCCATTTCAAGGAATTTGGCACACCGGACACAGCTGCCTGGGATCCCTGACTCACGGCGCATTCACACTAAGAGCCAGCGACCCCAATTGCTGGTGCATGCACACACAGGGACCCTGATTCTCAACAAGAAACTGCACAAGGCAACAGAGATTCTGACACTCAATTCTTGGTGCAGACACAGGGAAACTCTGACTCCGGGCACATGCTAAGGATCTCATTTTCGGCACATACCAACAACAGTGTGGTGCAGACAGGGCCCCTGATTCTAAGTGTGCACACGAGACCACACGGAACACTGGGGACACTGACCCTGGGCAAGTCTGGTTCCCACCAACCAAAGGCAGCCACACGTCCTAGTGTCAGAGCACTTCAGTGAAACTCGGGTGGAACGACATCCCCACAGCACACGGCCCAGGTCCACGCAAATGGAAGCCTGAGCTTTCTGGTGATAGCCAGAATGGGGAACCGAAACAACTCACAGAGGAAAGAAAATGTGGAGTCACCAAGAAAGGAAATTAGTGAAACTGAAGCTTGCAACATGACCGAAAAGGAGTTCAGAGTAATGGTCGTGGAGTTTATACATCGGATGGATGAGAAAAATCAACAACTTATGCAAGAATCAGGAAGAAATGAAAATTGATATAGCTACAATCAAAAACACCATGGAAAGTTTCAACAGTAGACTACAAGAAGCAGAGGAACGAATTAGTGAGTTAGAAGATCAGGTACAGAAACAAGCTCAATCTGAACAGCAATTGGAGAAAAAAATTAAAAAGCGGGAGGAAAGCCTAAGGGAGCTTCGGGACAACATGAAATGAAGTAACATGCATATAATAGGGCTGCCAGAAGGACAAGAAGAGCAGCAGGGATTAGAAAATCTATTTGAAGAAATAATGACAGAAAACTTCCCGGATATGGGAAAGATAAAAGTTACGCAAGTACAGAGAGTCCCAAGCAGGATCAACCCCAAAAGACCCACACCAAAACATGTCATAATTTCAATGGCAAATATAAATGATAAAGAGAGAATCTTAAAGGCGGCAAGAGAGAGACAGAGAGTTACCTACAAAGGAACACCCATCAGATTATCAAATGATTACTCAACAGAAACACAACAAGCTAGAAGTGAATGGAAGGAAGTATACAAAGTGTTGCAAAGCGAAGGACTGAATCCAAGAATACTATATCCAGCAAGATTACCAATCAAAATTGAAGGGGAAAATCAGGACCTTTGCAGACAAAAAAAGACTCAGGGAGTTTATCACCACCAAACCAGCAATGCAAGAATTGCTAAAGGGAATACTGTAAAAAGAAGAAATAAACAGGTAAGATGGAATACAGACACAAAAATAGATATGACTACAAACATACAAACAAACACCTTTCAGTAATAACTTTAAATGTAAATGGACTAAATGCTCCAATCAAAAGACATCGAGTAGCTGAATGGATAAAAAAACATGACCCATATATATGCTGTCTACAAGAGACCCATCTCAGAACAAGAGACTCACACAGATTGAAAGTGAAGGGATGGAAAAATATCTTTCAGGCAAATGGAAATGAAAAAAAAGCTGGGGTAGCAATACTTATATCTGACAAAATAGACCTCAAAGTCAATGCCATAACAAGAGATAAGGAAGGCCACTTGAAAATACTAAAGGGAGAAATCCAACAAGAAGAAATAATTCTGGTAAACATATACTCTCCCAATATAGGAGCACCCAAATACATAAAAAAACTCCTGGAGGATATCAAGGGAGAGATAAATAGCAATACAATCATAGTAGGAGACTTTAATACCCCACTATCACCATTGGACAAATCCTCTAAACAAAAAATCAGCAAAGAAACAGCAATCCTAAATGACTCACTAGACCAGATGGAATTAATTGACATCTTCAGAACATTTCACCCCAAAGCCACAGAATATACATTCTTCTCAAGTGCACATGGGTCATTTTCAAAGGTAGACCATATGCTGGGTCACAGGCAAAGTCTCTTCAAATTCAAGAAGATAGAAATTACATCAAGCATCTTCTCAGATCACAGTGGCATAAAACTGGAAATCAACTACAATAAATACAATCCAAAGAAATAAAACACATGGAGACTAAACAGCATGCTATTAAACAAGGACTGGGTCAGCAGAGAGATCAAGGAAGAAATAAAAAACATCATGGCAACAAATGACAATGAAAACACAACAATCCAAAATCTATGGGACACAGCGAAAGTAGTCTTGAGAGGGGAGTTCATAGCTCGACAAGCCTATTGCAAAAAACAAGAAACAATGGTAATAAATTACCTAACCCTACAACTCAAAGAGCTAGAAAAAGAGCAGCTAGAAAAGCCCAGTGTAACCAGAAGGAAGGAAATAACAAAGATCAGAGAGGAGATAAATGACATAGAGAACAAAGAAACTACACAAAAGATCAACAAAACCAAGAGCTGGTTCTTTGAAAGGATAAACAAGATTGATGGACCTCTAGCCAGGCTCACCAAGAAGCAAAGAGAGAGGACCCAAATAAACAAAATCAGAAATGAAAGAGGTGAAATAACAACAGACCCCGCTGAGATACAAAGGATTGTTACAAAATACTATGAACAACTCTATTCCAACAAACTGGACAACCTGGAGGAAATGGACATATTCCTAGAAAAATACAACCTTCCAAAAATCAATCAAGAAGAATCTCAACAGCTCAATAGGCCAATAACTATGGATGAAATGGAAGCAGTCATCAAAAAGCTTCCGGCAAACAAAAGCCTGGGGCCTGACGGCCACACAGGAGAGTTTTACCAAACATTCAAGGAAGAACTAAAACCTATCATCCTTAGACTATTCAAAAAAATTCAAGAGGAAGGAACACTTCCAAGCTCCTTCTATGAAGCCAGCATCACCCTAATACAAAAACCAGATAAAGACAACACACTGAAAGAGAATTACAGGCCAATATCCCTCAGGAACATAGATGCCAAAATCCTCAACCAAATTTTTGCAAATCGGCTCCAGCAGTACATCAGAAAGATCATACACCATGACCAAGTAGGATTTATCCCAGGAATGCAAGGATGGTACAATATCTGCAAATCAATAAACGTGATACATCACATAAACAAATTGAGAGATAAAAATCACATAGTCATATCAATTGATGCAGAAAAAGCATTTGACAAAATCCAACACCCTTTCTTGATAAAAACTCTCAGTAAGGTGGGAATAGGAGAATCATACCTCAACATAATAAAAGCTATATATGATAAACCCACAGCAAACATCATACTCAATGGACAAAAACTAAAAACATTTCCCCTAAGAACAGGAACAAGACAGGGGTGCCCACTCTCACCACTCCTGTTTGACATAGTACTGGAAGTATTAGCCATTGCAATTAGACAAGAAGAAGAAATAAAAGTCATCCAAATTGGAAAAGAACAAGTAAAGCTGTCTTTATTTGCAGACAACATGATATTGTACATAAAAAAATCCAAAAGACTCCATCAAAAAACTAATAAACTTAATAAATGAATTCGGCAATGTAGCAGGATACAAAATTAACGCCAAGAAATGTATGGCCTTTCTATACACCAACAGTGAACTTACAGACAGAGAGACTAAATAGGCAATCCCATTTACCATCGCAGCAAAAAAATGAAGATACCCAGGAATAAACTTAACTAAGGAGGTAAAAGACCTATACACGGAAAACTACAGGACACTGAAAAAAGAGATAGAGGAAGACGTAAACAGATGGAAGAACATATCATGTTCATGGATTGGTTTAATCAACATCATTAAAATGTCCATACTACCCAAAGCAATCTATAGGTTCAATGCACTCCCCATTAAAATACCAATGGCATATTTCACAGACCTTGAAAGAACTCTCCAAAAATTCATCTGGAATAAAAAAAGACCCCGAATAGCCACAGCAATCCTGAGAAAGAAGAATAAAATAGTGGGGATCTCAATACCAGATTTCAAGCTATATTACAAAGCCACTGTTCTCAAAACTGCCTGGTACTGGCACAAGAACAGACATATAGATCAATGGAACAGAATAGAGAATCCAGATATTGACCCCAACCACTATGCTCAATTAATATTTGACAAAAGAGGCATGAACATACAATGGAATAAAGACAGTCTCTTCAATAAATGGTGTTGGGAAAATTGGACAGATACATCCAAAAAAATGAAACTAGACCACCAACTTACACCATACACAAAAATAAACTCAAAATGGATACAGGACTTAAACATAAGACGGGAAACCATAAAAATACTAGAGGAATCCACAGGCAGGAAAATCTCAAACATATGCCAAAAGAACTTCTTCACCGATACTGCCCCTAGGGCAATGGAAGCTAAAGAGAAAATAAACAAATGGGACTACATCAAAATAAAAGCTTTTTTACAGCAAAAGAAACTATCAACAAAACAACAAGAAAGCCCACCACATGGTAGAACATATTTGCAAATGGCATCACTGATAAAGGTTTAATCTCCAACATCTACAGGCAGCTTATACAACTTAATAAAAGGAAGATAAATGATCCAATAAAAAAATGGGCAATGGACCTAAATAGAATCTTTTCCAAAGAAGACAGAAGGAAGGCCAAGAGACACATGAAAACATGCTCAATGTCACTAATTATGTGAGAGATGCAAATCAAAAGAACAATCCGGTACCATCTCACACTTGTCAGAATGGCTAACATCAACAAATCAACAAACGACAAGTGTTGGCGAGGATGAGGAGAAAAAGGAACCCTCGTGCACTGCTGGTGGGAATGCAGACTGGTGCAGCCACTGTGGAGAACAGTATGGAGTTTCCGCAAACTGAAAATGGAACTCCCATTTGACCCAGTAATCCCACTCCTAGGAATATATCCTAAGAAACTGGGAACACCAATAAGAAAGGATATATGCACCCCTATGTTCATAGCAGCACAATTTACAATAGCTAAGATCTGGAAACAGCCTAGGTGCCCATCAGCAGATGACTGGATCAGAAAACTATGGTACATCTACACAATGGAATATTATGCTGCCATAAAAAGAAGGAATTCTTACCATTTGCAGCAACATGGATGGAATTGGAGAACATTATGTTAAGTGAAATAAGCCAGTCAATGAAAGAAAAATACCACATGATCTCACTCATTTATGGATAATAAAGAACATTAAAAACTTGAACAAAAAGATAGATACAGAGGCAGTAAAGCATCAAACAGTCTGTCAAATTACAGCAGGAAGGTTGGGAGGGGAAGATAAGAGATTAATCAAAGGACTTGTATGCATGCATATAAGCATAACCAATGGACACAAAACTCTGGGGGGTGAGGGCATATATGGGAGTGGGGTGGGGGGGCAATGGTAAGATATGTACACATATAATACCTTAATAAAAAAAATTGAAAAAAAAAGAGCACAATGAATATTGATGGTTACCATTTCTTCCTCAACTCAATTATTAAACATGTCTGTTCCTCTTGCTCTCTTTCAGATGATTATCTTGCTTTCTAGTTTGCTGATAAAACAGAAGCTATCAGAAAGGAACTTTTACATCTTCTCACAACAAAATCTGCTTACTGCCATGCATGTGGACACATATAATCTTCCCTCAATGAATCAACTGTTCTTGAACCTTCCTAAGGTAACCCCTCCACTTGTCCACTCAATTTTGTTCTCCTTCACCTACTCAATTGTCTCTTCTTTCCTTTATCATGAAACAGTCCCAGTTATCAGATCATTTCCATCAGCACAAAACCTGCTATAATGTATTTTTCTAATTAAAAACCAAATGTTTCTTGACCCACATTAGTCTCTACCTACCATTGCATTTCTCTATTGCACTTTATAGCAAATCCCCTCCAAAGACTTGTCTAAATTCACTCCTTCCTCCAATTTCTTTTTCTCTCCTCTCATTCTCTCTTGTAGTAACTTTAATTAGGTTTCCCCCCACCACCCCAAAAAACTGCCCTTGTCAAGGTTAGAAGTAATTTCCATATTGAAAAATATTTTAGGTCAATTCTCTCCTCTTCTTGCCCTCACAGCAGTAACAAATCACTCCCTTCCACTTGATATATTTTTTTGCACTTGACTTCAAGAACACTACTCTCCTACTTCTCTGACCCCTCTTTCTAAATCTCCTTTGCTGTTTATCCCTCCTCTTATCTATCTCTACATGTTGCAGTGCTGCCAGGGCTCAGACCTTAGTTCTCTTTTCTATTCACTCTTATTCCTTGAGTTATATCATCTAGTCCCAATCCTTTAAATACTGTTAACTTCTACACAACTTTCAAAATTTTATCTCTAGTCCTGATCTTTCCTCTGAACTATTAAACTTACATAATATCCAACAGCCTACTGTACATGTCTATTTGAATATCTTAGAGGCATCTCAAACTTACCATATCCAAAAATGAACTTTTGATTTTTACCTACATCCTCAAATCTGCTCTGTCCATAGTATTGTTGTTTTGTGAATCAACGAACTTAACAGAAGACACCTTATTGAGCCGAATTAATTTGGAGTCTTTTATTACACTAGCGGGCTCAGAGGAATATTGCTTCTCAAATTCTGGGCCCCAACATGGAGGAAGTCTTCCCTTTTTATACTTTTTTCAGTTCTTTGTCTTCCAAATTTGGAATGAGACTTCTGGACCTTCTGAGAAAGAGGCCCTGTGTGCTGGGAAGGGGCCATGAGGCCATAGCTCAAGGCCTGGCCTGGCATCAGCACTGACAACTTTGTCTGGGGTATGGTTTATGGCTTCTCTAAAATAGGAGTAGTCTTATTTTCCCTATTATTTAAGCAAGCATGCATATTTATAGAAGCCAAGAATAGCTGAGTTAAAATTGCAAACAGCAGTTTTTACACCAGATGAAAGTTACTATGCTTCATTCCCCACTGGTTTTGTGTACATGAGTGAAGTCATTGACTCTTGTGGGTCATTGTTGGGGAGGAGGTTATATTGACACCTGAGGACTATAAGCTTGATAGAATTATTCTCTGCCGAATAAAGTCAGTAAGCCAGTTTATAAGATAAGGGCCCAGATGAGAGCCAGGAGTAATCTTTAGAGGGTCTGAAGAGTCCTGGACTCTCTATTCTGCCTGGGCTGCCTTAAGCCGGGTGTGATGAAGCCACGGTGGGATCCCGTCGACCTTGACTGCCATGGGGGTGGTCAAGATGACAGTGTGTGGTCCTTTCCAGGTAGGAGTCAGTCCTTGTGTGGCAAATTTCTTTACCCAAACAGAGTCACCAGGTTGGAAGGGATGGACCGGATCAGAAGTTGGTACAGGCAGAGGGTCTTGGACGTGCTTCTGGACTGCTTTCTGGGTGGACTGTAAAGCCTATAAAGATTGGTTATGTATTACACTTTGCCCTGAGTAGGGCGAAGTGGAGTAAGGTGGCCCAATTTTCACTGGTTTCTGAGGTAAACTTAGTGAGGACCTCCTTTAAGGTCCTACTGATATGCTTTACCTGCCCAGAGCTTTTTGGGCTGGTAGACACAATGTAGTTTCTAATTAATATTTAATGCCTTTGCTATGTCCTATGAAATTTTGGCTATAAAAGCGGGTCCATTGTCTGATCCTAAAGTTATAGGTAAGCCAAATCTGGGGACTATTACTTGGAGTAACTTTTTTAGCTATAATGGTGGTGGTTTCTGTTCTAGTCGGGTAAGCTTCAACCCATTTTGAGAAGGTGTCTATGAAAACTAAGAGATATTTATACCCTGCTGCCGTAGGCCTGACTTCAGTGAAGTCTATTTCCTAGTGATCCCCCCGGGGAATTTCCCCGAGCCCGGATTCCTATCAGGGGTCTCTTGCCCTGCCTAGCATTTACTTGAGCGCAAGTGATGTATCGGGAAACAATGCTGTCTAGTATACTATCTAGGTAGGGTATATAGTATCTATCCCTTAAAAGTTTAGTAAGCTTGGTTTGGCCTAGGTGGGTGAACTGGTGTAACTGGTTAACTATTGTCTGACCTAGAGCCTTAGGAATTAAAAGTCGGCTGTCTGGTAAGGTCCACCATCCTTCCGGGTTTCCAGAGGCCTGCCTCTGTGTAGCTAGTTTTTCCTCCTTTTCCGTGTAAGCTGGTGAGGTGGGTAGGTTAGGGTCTGGAAGAGTTACTAGAATCTGTAAGGGACCCATTGGTTTTAGGGCAGCCTCCTGGGCTGCTTCATCTGTGGCCTGGTTCCCTCTTGCTTCTATGGAGTTCCCTTTCCTTGTAAATAGCACTATGTACGTGAGCCGTTGCAAATGCATACCTGCTATCAGTATAAATTGTTACTGATTTTTCTTTTGCCCACCAGAGAGCCTAAATAAGGGCAATTAACTCATCCTTCTGTGCTGGCATCCCGCGAGTGAGTGCCTGAGACCAGATGGTTTGGTCTAAAGTAACTACCGCCGCCCCCAAATACCTGATTCCTTTCTGGATGAAACTACTCCCGTCCATGAACAGTACCTCTTCTGGCGATGCCAGTGGGGTGTCAGTGAGGTCCAGGCAGGCTGTCTGTACTAAGTTGACGACCTCTGAACAACTATGTAGAGGTTCTTCAGAGTCATTGTCTGGGAGGAGGCTGGTTGGGTTGATGGCAAGAGTCTTGTGGAATCTGATGCAGGGCTGGTCAGGTAGAAGAGCCTGAAACTGGGTAACTTGAGCATTTGATACTCCAGCGCCATTCATTTTCAGAGCTACCAAGCAAGATACCAGGCTTTCTCTATGGCACTTTTATTGGCTTCAAATCCTTAGAGTCCAGACAGGACTCTTTAAAACATGACACTCCAGTCAAAGTTTTTGGTCAATAAAACCACTATTAGAAACCAGTCTTATTGAATTTATGCAAAGAAATGCATTACCATGGTTTATTTATTAAGAATTGCAAAATTTCAGAGGGATCATATAGGGAGAAAAATATACTGACCTGCTTTAAGATCTTCTGATTTTCCTTGCCAGTCTTTTCTATGGACTTTTTAGAGTAATACTTTTCTAAATGTGTTATAACAAAACAGTACCTTTCTCCAAATGACAAGAAGAAATATAAAATGACATGTTTATGGATTTCATTATAATGCAAATGATATAGAATGTTGTCCTTTCTGCAAAATCCAACATTCTATAATATTATATCAATAACTATTAGTTATAACTGTATTTGACAAAGGTTCCTATATACCTTCAGTGTAAAATCTTTCTTTATGAGAGAGAAAACAAATAGGCATTTCAGAGCCTATTTGGATGATCTACTAGTAAAGCTAATTCTAGATTAAAAAAAATTTTTCTTAAAATTTAAACCTTTGAAGGATTGTCAAACTTTATTTTACCAAAAGATTATATATTAAAGTGTATTAGATAGGAACATAGGCCAGCAAACTTTAGTTCCTATAATTAAAAGATGGTCCTTTTTTAATTAAATACCTGATTAATATAATATAATTATTTTACTAGAAAAGAACTGACTAAAATAAGGCTTATTTTCTAACTTTATTTGTCCTTGGGCATGGACAGTAAATGACACTAATTAGATTTCTTTTATCAGTCCCCCTAAGGACTTTGGTATAACTATTTACCTTCTGTTTAGGGAGGCAAAATGCGAATTATTTACTCTTCCTGGCTTACTGGCTTGTATCATTTCATTAATTTTCTTTTAATAATTTTCTTTTCCTTTTTATCACATATCTAAACTTCACAAATTTCATACTTTTAAATTAGCCTTCAATCCTTTCTATGTCCTTCAAAAATGCACAACCATGCCTTAGTCCTTCTACTAAGTATCTCTACTTTAATATTCTTTTCTTTCTGCTGACCCTCAGCAACCTGTATTGGCCCTTTGTTCTTTTTTTTTTTTAATGTATTAGAATTCCTTATTCTTAGAAACCTTAATTTTTCAATGATTACCAGAAAGCAAACAGATAACACTTTTCAGATTAATATTTATGAACATACCTTAAATGTACTTTTATTTTTAAGAAAATATACCCTTAATAAAGTACAAGAGAACTTCCTTCTGTAATAAAAACTAAGAGTAGGTGAATTAAAACTTGTCTAGCAAAATCTGCTATATTCTTCCTTAGAGATAACATCTCAGGCTACTGCTGCATCTCTAACTTCTTTTACAGCCTAAAAAAGCTGGGTTTTGGTGGTGTAGTGGGAAAAGGGCTGCTTGGAGCCTGAGAGGGGCGCTGAAATTGTATATTATCCTCTTGGCTGATTTTTTAGATTCTCCCCTGGCTGTATAGGGAAGGGAATGCAGGATAAGGGTCTTATTGCCCTTGTTTTTTTGTTTGTTTGTTTGTTTTTTGTTTTTTAGACTTTTCTGCCTTTATAGGGAGAAAGAGGACTGGATTTTATTTATCAACATAATTATTATTGAAAAGCTTTATTTAAAACAGGGATAACTTAATGTGAAAGTACTACTTTATTTTAATTATTCTGTTAACTATGATTGCCCCTTCTGTTCAAAGAAAGGACATGCTAATCTGGCTGGGTGTTTTATGCCTCTAGGGTAAGGTGACCAGATCATCCCGCTTTTGGTGGGACAGTCCCAATTTTTAACAAATCCCTATTTTTGGAAAGAATAAACGCCGTGGGAAGCGGGACAAATTGTTAAAAATCGGGACTGTCCCGCCAAAAGCGGGACGATCTGGTCACCTTACTCTAGGGCCACCCTTGGAATGTGGTCCATCCTTATTCAAGAACCACCCATTCTCTTGCCACCATGGTCCCAAGGTCAGCCTTGGTTCGACCTCGGCTGGCCTGTGTGAGCTTGTGATGTTACAAGCGACGTGCACCTGCACACGTGCGCCCCGGTCAGTACCCACTGTCACAGGACCCGCATGTCCCGGCCACCATCCCTACCCCCAGAGCCTCCCCCGGCCTGACTTCGTAGTTAACAAAAACACAGGACAACACAAAGTAGCTTTCACTTCATGCAGACTCTCATACTCACATTTACACACCAGTCAGTTTGAGCCGCTTCCCCTGCCCCCAAAAGCAGGCCTGAACTCAGACTGCACTTCAGAAGACATTTGCTCAGAAGATAAACAGTTAACCAGATTCCTTCCCAACTCCCCTAACAGAAACAGATGTGGGGGAGGGGTGGAGGGCAAGGTGTCAAGACCAGCCTGACTGAAAACATGACTGAACACACGTGGACATGAATTTTTGGATGAAATACAATAGTAAAAGCATGGAATGCAAAAGCTGGAAGAAATCAAAAGAACATCAAGTACAACCTCTTTATTATGCAGATGAAGTAACAAAAGCATCTACTACAAAACAGTCCTCACAGAAAAGGGTCAGGGTGACTTCTAAAATACTTTGTTATCCAGGAAAAAAAGAAGGTGCTTTTATTAGCCAAATTTCTCTTGTCCTGCTGATTTTTTGTGGACAACCCTCCCCTGGAGAAATCTTACAGATCTTCAAAGGTGTGTGATTAGGTTTTCACCTGTGTGTAGTTTATCAGTCTGCATTTGAATCTTCCTGATAAGTGTGTAACAGGAGCAGCAGCCCTGTGCATCCTGCACCAGTCCAAGAAACAGCAGCCACATGCAGCCCGCACCGTCTGACAAGCAGAAGACCAGTGAGCAGCCCGCCCCCGTCCAAGAAGCAGCAGCCACACATGCAGCTCACTCCCATCTGAGGAGCAGCAGCTGTGCAAGCAGCCCATCTCCCGTCTCAGGAGCAGCAGCCATGCGAGCAGCCTGCCACTGTTCGAGGAGCAGCAGCTGTGCAAACAGCCCGCCCCCATACAAGGAGCAGTGGCCCTGCGAGCAACCTGCCCCTGTCAAAGGAGCAGCAGTCTCACAAGCAGCCCTCCCCATCTGAAGAGCAGCTGCTGTGCACAGCCAGCACTGATGCAAGGAGCAGCAGCCACATAAGCGATCTGCCCCCATCCGAGAAGCAGCAGCCATGTGAGCAGCCTGCCCTGTCCAAGGAGCAGCAGCCTTGTGATCAGCCCACACCTGTCTGAGGAGCAGCAGCTGTGCGAGCAGCCTCCCCCTACCAGCCACAGGAGCCACCACTGCTGAGAAAAGCACCCTCCAGAGGAGTCACTGCCAACTGAGGAGCAGCAACTGCTGTGACCGCCCGAGGAACAAATGAAGCCCGAGGAGTCACTGCCACCCAAGGAGCAGCCCCTGCACTACTCGACATCTATATCCATTGGTGAGATAAAAAATGGGTAGACAAAGAAACCCCAAAGGAAAGAAAAGGAGGAATCTCCAGAAATGCAGCTAAGTGAAACAGAGGCATGCAATATGTCAGAAAAATAATTCAGAATAAGGGTCATACAGTTCATAAACCGGATGGATAAAAAAATCAACAACTTATGTTAGAATCAAAAAGAAATGAAGAGTGATATAGCTGCAATAAAAAACACCCTGGAAAGTTTCAACAGTAAACTAGGAGAAGCAGAGGACTGAATTAGCAAATTAGAAGACAGGGAAGCAAAACACACCCAAACTGAACTGCAATTGGAGAAAAAATTAAAAGACTGGAGGCACCCAAGATGGTGACCGGCAAGAAGGTAGGGAGGGAGAGTGTGTGAGAGAATGAGGGAGCTATAGAGCAGTGTGCGGACGTGAGTGGTATGTGTGAGTGAGAGCTAGGGACAGTTAGATCCTGCAGGTCTTCTAAGGGGCTGCCAAACTGAGCAGTCTTAGACGGCAAAACCCTGTTGCCACAGCAAACACTCTAGGGGTGGCCAGAGACCACGCCATCTTGAAGAACAGAACTGCTTTAGACTAGGATCCTAATGTCGCCACTACCCAATCTGGTCTCAGATGCAAACTGGGACCCTACAGCCACTCGGGTAAAAGACCTGTGACCACAGCTGCAGACCCATGGACACCAAGACCCCAGGCACCCTGAGTGCAGATTTCTGTGAGTCACAGAGCCAATCCCCCTCCCTGCCAGCCCCGTGGCAGTGGCATAGGAACTGACAGACCCTCTCTGGTCAAACAGGCCTCCTGCCCACACATAGCAGCGGTGGCTCTACCTGAATATGAGCCTGGGTGTGCGGACACGGGAAGTTTGTTTCCCACGGCCAGAACCTGGGCCCATGAAGGGAGGCTGTGCTGAATTTGAGCCTGGGTGTGTGGACACAGAAAGTTTGTTTCCCACAGCCAGACCCTGTGCCCACACAGGGAGGCTGTGTGGAATTTGAGCCAGGGAGCGCAATCTTGGGGAGTTTGTTTACTGCGACCACACCCCGGGCCCATGCCGGGAGGCTGTGCTGAATTTGAGCCTGGGTACACGGACACAGGAAGATTGTTTCTGCAGCAGACACCCGTGGGACAAGACCCCAGGCCCACACAGGACAGCAGAGCCACCTGTCCTTGATTCAGGGCAAGCACACATAGAAGACTGTTTTATGCAGGGCAGAAGTGGACCTCCTGCTGACACAGTGCAACTGTGAAACCCGGTCCCTCAAGCATACCAGGGACCCTGATACTCTGTGCAAGAGGCAGCACTGAACACCAATGATTTGACTCTGTTTCTCATCACATGTGCCTGGGATCCCTGATTCTCAGTGCATTCACACTAAGAGCCAGTGACTCCAATTCTTGGCACATGCACTCACAGAGACCCTGATTCTCAGCACAACGCCACACCAAGCAACAGAGACTCTGTTATTCAAATCTTGGCATGGAAACAGGGGGTTTCTGACTCCTGACATGCGCTAGGGGACTCTAATTTTCGACACATGCCAGTGGGGTCTCTGTTTCAGCATGGTGCAGGTGGGGTCTTTAATTCTAGGTGTGCACACTAAGCACCTGTGACTCTGATCCTGGGCGAGCGTGGCTCCCACCAACCCACGGTAGCCACATGTATTGGTGTCTAAGCTCTTCAGTGACACTCGGGGGATGCGAAGCTCCCACTGCACATGGCCCAGGCCCCCGCAACTTGACATTTGAACATTCTGGTGACAGTTAAAATGAGGCACAAAAAAACAATCCCCAGAGGAAAGAAAATGAGGAATCGCCAAGAAAGGAAATAAATGAAAAGGAAGCATGCAACATGACAGAAAAAGAATTCAGAGTAATGGTCATACAGTTCATATACCAGATGGATGAGAAAACCAACAACCTATGCAAAAACCAAGAAGAAGTCTAAAGTGATATAGCTACAATAAAAAACAACATGGAAGGTTTCAACAGTAGACTAGAAGAAGCAGAGGACCGAATTAGTGAGTTAGAAGATAAAGTACAAAAACAAGCCCAATCTGAACAGCAACTGGAGAAAAAAATTAAAAAGGAGGAGGAGAGCCTAAGGGAGATTTGGAAAGAAGCAAAATGAAGTAACATATGTATAATAGGGCTGCCAGAAGGACAAGAAGAGCAGCAAGGATTAGAAAATCTATTTGAAGAAATAATGACAGAAAACTTCAGATATGGGGAAGAAAAAAGTTACACAAGTACAGAGTCCTAAGCAAGATGAATCCCAAAAGACCCACACCAAGACATGCCATAATTACAATGGCAAATGTTAATGACAAAGAGAGAATCTTAAGGGCTGCAAGAGAGAGAGAGTTACCTACAAAGGATACCCCATGAGATTATCAAATGATTTCTCAACAGAAACAAATCAAGCTAGAATGGAATGGAAGGAAGTATACAAAGTGATGTAAAGCAAAGCACTGAATCCAAGAATACTCTATCCATCAAGACTATCAATCACAATTGGAGGAGAAATCAGGAGCTTTGCAGACAAAGAAAATGCTAAGGGAATTGATCAATACCAATCCAGCAATGCAAGAAATACTAAAGAGAATGCTGTAAAAAGAAGAAATAGAAAAGGAGGAAGGAACACAGGCATAAAATACAGAATTGGCTACAAAAAAGTACCTATCAAAAATAACATTAAACGTAAATGGATTAAATGCTCCAATCAAAATATATCAACTGAATGAATGGATAAGAAAATATGACCCATATATTTATATATGCTGTCTACAGGAGACCCACCTCAGAATAAGGGACTCACACAGACTGAAAGTGAAGGGATGGAAAAATATCTATCAGGCAAATGGAAATGAAAAAAAAGCTGGGGTAGCAATACTTATATCTGACAAAATAGACCTCAAAGTGAAGACCATAACAAGAAACAAGCAAGTTCACTTCATAATTCTAAAGGGATCAATACAAAAAGAAGATAAAACTCTGGTAAACATTTATGCACCCAATGCAGGAGCACCCAAATACTGGAAGATATTTTAAAAATTCTGGAAGATATCAGGGGTGAGATTGACAGCAACACAATCATAGTAGGAGACTTTAATACCCCATTAATATCACCGGATAAATCCTCTAGACAAAAAATTAGCAAAGAAACTAAAATACTAAATAACTCACTAGATAAGATGGACTTAACATCTTTACAACATTCCACTCCAAAGCTACAGAATATACATTCTTCTCAACCACAAATGGGACATTTTCAAAGATAGATCACATATTGTGACACAAGCAAAGTCTCTCCAAATTCAAGGGGATTGAAATCATATCAAGCATCTTTTCAGATCACAATGGCATAAAATTAGAAATCAACTACAGTAAAAACAATAACAAAAATTCAAACACTAAGAGGCTGAATAGCATACTAATAAACAATGAATGGGTTACCAAGGAGATCAAAGAAGAAATAAAACACCTCCTGAAAACAAATGACAATAAAAACACAACAATCCAAAATCTTTGTGACACAATGAAAGCAGTAATGAGAGGGAAGTTAATAACATTACAGGCCTACCTCAATAAAACAAGAAAAACTGATAATTAACCATCTAAATCTGAAACTTGAATAATTAGAAAGAGAGCAACAAGAAAAGCCTAAGGTGAGCAGAAGGAAGGAAATAATAAAGATCAGAGCAGAAATAAATGACATAGAGACAAAAAAAAATACAAAAGATCAATGAATCCAAGAGCTGGTTCTTTGATAGGATAAACAACAGTGATGAACCTCTAGCCAGGCTCACCAAGAAGCAAAATGAGAAGACCCAAATAAACAAAACCAGAAATGAAAGAGGTGAAATAACAACAGACCCCACAGCAATACGAAGAATTGGAAAAAAATACTATGAGCAACTCTACTCCAACAAACAGGTCAACTTAGAAGAAATGGATATATTCCTAAAAAAATATGACCTTCCACAACTCAGCCACGAGGAATAAAAAAATCTGAATAGGCTGATAACTAAGGAGGATATTGAAGCAGTAATCAAAAATCTTCCAACAAACAAAAGCCCTGGACCAGCCGACTTCACAGGGGAGTTTTATAAAACATTCAAAGAAAAAATAAAACATATCTTCTTCAGACTATTCCAAAAATTTCAAGAAGGAGCACTTCCAAACTCTTTCTACGAAGCCAGTATTACCCTAATTCCAAAACCAGAGAGGGCAATAAAAGAAAGAGAATTACAGGCCAATATCTCTCATGAACATACACAGCAAAATCTTCAACAAAATTCTATCAAATCAAATCCAGCAATACATTAGAAAGATCATACACCATGACCAAGTGGGATTTATTCTGGGGATGCAAGGATGGTACAATATCTGCAAATCAATAAATGTGATACACCATATAAATATACTGAGAGATAAAAACCATATTATCATATCCATTGATGCAGAAAAATCATTTGACAAAATCCAAAAGCCTTTCTTGATAAAAACTCTGAGCAAGGTGGGAATAGAAGGATCATACCTGAACATAATAAAAGCCATATTTGACAAACCCACAGCCAACATCATACTCAATGGGAGAAAACTAAATCCATTTCCACTAAGAAGAGGAACAAGACAGGGATGTCTACTCTCACCACTCCTGTTTGACATAGTACTGGAAGTACTAGCCATTGTGATCCAACTAGAAGAAGAAATAAAAGGCACCCAAATTGGAAAAGAAGAAGTAAAACTGTCCTTATTCGTAGATGACACGACATAGTACATAGAAAACCCCAAAGACTCGATTGAAAAACTACTGGACTTAATAAATGAATTTGTCAATGTAGCAATTAACACCCAGAAGTCTATGGCTTTTCTATACACCAATAATGAACTCACAGAAAGGGAAATTTAAAAAGCAATCCCATTTACCATTGCAACAAAATTATTGAGATACCTAGGAATAAACTAACCAGGAGATAAAGGACCTGTAGTCAGAAAATTTCTGAATGCTGAAAAAAGAGATAGAGGAAGACATGAACAAATGGACGAATATACCATGTTCATGGATTGGTAGAATCTACATCATTAAAATGTCTATACTATCCAAAGCAATCTATAAATTCAAAGCAATCCCCATTAAAATACCAACGGCATATTTCCCAGACCTAGAACAAATTCTCCAAAAATTCATCTGGGAGAAAAAAGACCCAAATAGCTGCAGCAATCTTGAGAAAAAAGAACAGTGTTGGAGTGATCACAATACCAGGTATCAAGCTATATTACAAAGCCATTGTCCTCAAAACTGACTGGTACTGGCACAAGAACAGACATATAGACCTGCGGAACAGAACAAAGAACCCAGAAATTGACACAAGCCATTATGCGCAATTAATATTTGAAAAGGGAGGCAAGACCATACAATGGAGTCAAGACAGTCTCTTCAATAAATGGTGTTGGGAAAACTGGACAGATACTTGCAAAAAAATGAAACTAGACCACCAACGTACACCATACACAAAAATAAACTCAAAATGGATAAAGGACTTAAACGTAAGATGAGGAACCATAAAAATCTTAGAAGAAGTCATAGGCAGCAAAATAGCAGACATTTGTTGTAGCAATGTATTTAACGATACAGCTCATATGGCAATGGAAACTAAGGAGAAAATAAACAAATGGGACTACATCAAAATAAAATGCTTCTGCACAGCAATAGAAACTATCAACAAAACAACAAGATAGCCCACTGTATGGGAGAACATATTTGCTAATGTTATATCAGATAAGGGTTTAATCTCCAACATTTTCAGGGAACTCATACAACTTAACAGGAAGATAAACAACACAATCAAAAAATGGGCAAATGACCTATATAGGCACTTTATATAAGAGGACATTCAGAAAGCCAAGAGACATATGAAAACATGCTCAAAGTCACTAATCATCTGAGAGATGCAAATCAAATACAATGAGGTACCACCTCACACCTGTCAGAATGGCTATCATCAACAAATCAACAAATGACAAGTGCTGGAGAGGATGTCGAGAAAAAGGAACCCTCCTTCACTGCTGGCGGGAATGCAAACTGGTGCAGCCACTGTGAAAAACTCTATGGTGTTTCCTCAAAATATTAAAAATGGAACTGCCATTTGACCCAAGAATACCACTTCTAGGAATATATCCCAAGAAAACAGAAGCAACAATCCAAAGGATATATGCACCCCTATGTTCATAGCAGCACAATTTACAATAGCTAAGATTTGGAAACAGCCTAAATGCCCATCAGCAGATGAGTGGATTAGAAAATTGCAGTACATCTACACAATGGAATACTACGCTGCTATATAAAAGACGGCATTGTTACCATTTGCAGCAGCATGGATGAAACTGGAGAGCATTATGCTAAGTGAAATAGCCACTCAGTGAAAGAAAATTACCACATGATCTCATTTAAGGATAATAAAGAACATTATAAACTGATGAACAAAAATATATACAAAGTCAGAGAAGCATCGCACACACTGTAAAACAACATCGGGAAGGCTGGGGAGTGCTAGGGGACTGGGGTTGGTAAGAGATCAACTGAAGGACTTGTATACATGCATATAAGAATAACCAATGGATGCAATACACTGGGAGGGGGTTAGGGCATGTGCCAAAGAGTAGGGGAGGCTGGGGGAAGCTCAATTTGGGAAAAAAAGGAGACATATGTACTACTATTTGTAATACTTTAAACAATATACATAGATATATATGCAGGTATGTGAAGTTTGCAAAGACAAACTGGGAAAAATAAATTTATTGAGGAAGATTATGTGGAGGAAAATAAAGTAATTATTCACAAGTCTAATGTGCAAACTGAATATGTGATTGCTATAACAGGGCTGACAACAAGAGGCCAACCTTCTTAGAATCATCACAGACATATGCAGCCTCCCTTGTGCTTGATTGTTTATTATGTTATGACAAGACACTATCAACTAAAATACTAAAATAAAATAAAAATTAAAAAGACATGAAGAGAGGCTAAGGGAGCTATGGGACAAGATGAAACGAAGCAACATATGAATATTAGGGGTGCTAGAACAACAGGAATAGGAACAAGGATTACAAAACCTATTTGAATAAATAATGTCAGAAAACATCCCTGATGTAGGGAAGAAAAAATTCACAGAAGCACAGAGAGTCCCAAACAAGATGAACCCAAAAAGACCCATGCCAAGACATGTCATAATTACCATGGCAAATGTTCAAGACAATGAGAGAATCTTAAAGGCTGCAAGAGACAGATAGTTACATACAAGGGATCTCCCATTAGATTATCAAATGATTTCTCAACAGAAACACATCAGGCCAGAAAGGAATTGAAGGAAATTTACAAAGTGATGCAAAGCAAGGGACTGAATCCAAGAATACTCTATCCAGCAAGGCTATCATTTAAAATTGAAGGGGAAAACAGGAGCTTCACAGACAAAAAAATTAAAAAAAAGTCTAAGGGAGTTTATCACTACCAAGCCAGCAATGCAAGAAATGCTAAAAGGACTGGTATAAAAAGAAGAAATAAAAAGGGAAGAAAGAACACAGGCACAAAAAATGAAAATGGCTATAAACAAGTACCTATAAATAATAACTTTAAAAGTAAATGGACTAAATGCTCCAAACAAAAGACATCGAGTGCCTGAATGGATAAAGAAAACCATGACTCATACATATTCTGTCTAAAAGAGACTCACCTCAGAACAAGAAACTCACACAGACTGAAAGTGAAGGGATGGAAAAATATCTTCTAGGCAAATGGAAATGAAAAAAAAAATAAAAAGCTGGGGTAGCAATACTTATATCTGACAAAATAGACCTCAAGAAAAGCCATAACAAGAGATAAGATAGGCCACTTCATAATACTAAAGGAATCGATACAACAAGAGGATAAAACCCTGAAAAACATATATGCACCCAATGCTGGAGCACCCAAATACATAAAGGAAATTCCTGGAAGATATCAAGAGAGAGATCAACAATAATCCTATCTAATAATAGACAAATATGCAAATTGACCATACCTCTGACACACCCACAAGCAATGTCCACCATCCAATCAGAGCGAGCATGCAAATTAACCCAAACAAGATGGCTACAGCCAGAGAGAGTAAGGTTTCCTAGGTAACAGAGGAAGCCAAGCTATCCGCCTGTCTTGGCCAGGCCTAAGCCTCTACTCAAGCTACAAAGTTTCAATTACAGAAGGTAAATAAATTCAAACAAATGGCGGCAGAATGGAGCTTGAGAGAGCAGGCCAGGGTTGCCACCGGCAACAGGGGAAGCAAAGCTTTCCGCACACCCTGGTCGGGCCCACCTGCTTAAGGCAACAAAGTTTCAATTATAACCCCAACACAATGGCTGCCTGCAGAGGGAGCCCCAGGCTTGGCTCCGCTCCAGGCTACAAAGTTTCAATTGTAGAAGGAAAATAAATTCCAGAGAGGAGGACCAAGATGGCGGCATAGGGCAGACGCCTGATTGTTGCCTACCACAACAATTTTGAAACTACAACTAGAAAACAGAACGGACACCATCCAGAACTACCGGAGGGCTGGCTGAGCAGATGCTCTACAACTAGAGTAAAAGAGAGGGGGACGCGGGATGACGCTGATGCCGGTGAGCCAAAGATCTCACTTTAAAATCTACGGCTCTGGAAGATGGCGGCGGAGTTGAACGGCTGATCTGTTGCCTCGCATGGCAGTTTCGGAAATACAACTAAAAGATGGACTGGTGAGCGTGGAGACTCCTGCTCGCGTCTCCCCAGGCTGGGCGGCTGCTCCTCTCTGTCAGCACCTCAGCCGGGGCCATGAGCTCGTGGGCGGCCGCAGCAGCTGCTATGGCGGCAGCGGCCGTGGACTCGGCGCAGTGGCTCTCGGTGAAGGAAGAGACCATCTTTCTGCAGGACGGGCCCATCCGCGTCACCGACCTGGCCGAGCTGCCCAGTGAGATCCTCGGGGCCCCGGAGGCTGCCAACACCGACTTGGGGGATTTTTAGGATTTCAAGTCCTTTAGCCATTTTGAGAGAGGAGAACCAAGAAGGTGGCAAAGTTAAACAAATGAACTGCGCCGTGCACAGCAATTTCAAAAATACAACTGGAGGACAGAGCGTCTGCCACCCAGAACCACAGGAGAGCTGGCTGAAGGGTGGATTTACAGCTAAAGAGGGAAGAGGACAGAGCGAACTCGGAAGGGATAAGGTGTGGAGGCGCTTGGGTCGGACTGGTGGCGGGGGAAGGGTCGTGCGGCTTTTTTTCCAACCCTAGGGGAGATTAGCTCCCCATCACCCTGAAAGCCAGCTTCTGGGGACTCGCGGGAGACCCAGACGCCTGCGGGGAGAGGCTGGACTCTCGGCCTTCATGTCGGAGAGTGGGAGTAACTTCCTTGCGGAGGTGCGCCCAGCAATCAGTGTTTGCTGCGCTGGAGTGCGGAATGAGGGGGCTTAGAATCGTGGAGAGCAGAAAAAGCAGACTTGCAGCCATTGCGGTTCGCCACGCCATGGCCTGGTGGCGCCCTGAGACCCCGCCCCGCCCTGGGACCCGCCCCGCCCTGGGACCCGCCCTGCACATTATGCATACCCGCCCCGCACGTTTTGCAGGCCCACCTGGGCTCCAAGCAGCGGCTTTTGCATGTGGGAGGCCTGCCTTGTGGCAGCGTGACCAGATGAACTGCGGTTCTAGTCGGACTGCTCCAGGGCCGCTTAGACAGGAGGAGGAAACTGCAGTTTTTGCTGTAATTCCTGCTGAGTGGCCTCAGACAGTAGCTGACCTGCACCCCACTGGAGACCCAGAAACGAGGGCATCTAGTGGTCGGTGTGAGATGACACCAGATTTCAACCACTCGCATAAGGGACACATTCAAGAGGCAGACTCAGTGAGCGCCAAAGCCTTGCTGCAACAAGATCTGGCCCATAAACGTGTCTCCTGCACAGCAACTCTTCCTTTATGGAAACAGAGGGTCCTCACGGACAATTGGCCAGGAGGACAATTCCTCCCAGTGACACCAACAACAATCAAGACTTAACTATACAAAGGAGGACCAAGATGGAGGCATACGGCAGAAGCCTGATTGTTGCCTACCACAACATTTTTGAGACTACGACGGGAGAGCAGAGCAGACACCATCCAGAACCACTGGAGGGCTGGCTGAGCAGATGCTCTACAACTAGAATAAAAGAGAGGGGTACGCGGGATGATGCTAATGCCGGTGACCCAAAGATCACACTTTAAGAACTACGGCTCAGGCGACACAATGGCAGCCTGGAACGTGCTCGGCGCAGTTCCCCCGGCGGTCTCCGGCTGAGGGGATGGCTCCACTCGCTGCCGAGCACGGACAGACGAGCCCCTGAGAGACATGGGGTGGGAGACTCTGCGCTTGCTGACCTCCGCGTCCTTCAAGAATCTCAACGCCCCGGAAGCGGCCAGGTGCGCACGCTCGGCGACCGGCCACTGCTGCAGACCCAAGGGCCGATGCAGCGACCCCGGACCAGCCCACCACCACGCACTGGGCACACTGGAGCTTTGCCAAGCCCGCAGCCCAATGAGTTCTGAGGCAGCCGCCCTGGAGCTCTGAGAAAATGGCCGAAGGAATTGCTGAGAGGGAATTGACCAACAGGAACTGGGATCAAGAAGACAAAACCCTGCTGGGTCCCGGGTCCGGGTGAGGCCTTGCGCACCTGGGTCCGGGTGAGGCCACGCGCCCCTGGGTCCGGGTGAGGCCACACGCCCCTGGGTCCAGGTGAGGCCACACGCCCCTGGGTCCGGGTGAAGCCACGCGCCCCTGGGTCCGGGTGAAGCTGGATCCCAGGTCCGGGTGAGGCCATACGCCCCTGGGTCCGGGTGAGGCCATGCGCCTCTGGGTCCAGGTGAAGCTGGGTCCCGTGTCCGGGCGAGGCTGCGTTCCCCTGGGCTCGGGTGTGGTCACAAACCCCTGGGTCTAGGTGAGGCCTCACGCCCCTGAGTCTGGGTGAGGCCGTGCGCCCCTGGATCGGGGTGAGGCCACGCGACCATGGGTCTGGGAGAGGCCGCCACGCACCCCTGGGTCCGGGTGAGGCCACGAGCCCCTGGGTCCAGGTGAGGCCACGCGCCCCTGGGTCCGGGTGAGGCCACGTGCCCCTGGGTCTGGGTGAAGCTGGATCCCAGGTCCGGGTGAGGCCATATGCCCCTGGGTCCAGGTGAGGCCATGTGCCTCTGGGTCCGGGTGAAGCTGGATCCCAGGTCCGGGCGAGGTTGCGTGCCCCTGGGCTCGGGTGTGGTCACACACCCCTGGGTCTAGGTGAGGCCTCACGCCCCTGGGTCTGGGTGAGGCCTTGCGCCCCTGGGTCCGGGAGAGGACACACGCCCCTGGGTCCGGGTGAAGCTGGAGCATCCCGGGTCCGGGTGAGGCCGTGTGCCCTTGGATCCAGGCAAGGCTGGTCCCGGGTCCGGGTGAGGCCACGCGCACCTGGGTCTAGGTGAGGCCACACGCCCCCTGGGTCTGGGTGAGGCCACGCGCCCCTGGGTCCAGGTGAAGCTGGATCATCCCGGGTCCGGGTGAGGCCGTGTGCCCCTGGATCCGGGTGAGGCTGGGTCCTGGGTCCTGGTGAGGCCACACGTACCCGGGTCCAGGTGAGGCCACGCGCCCCCTGGGCCCGGGTGAGGCCACGTGCCCCTGAGTCCGGGTGAAGCCATGCCCCTGGGTCCGGCCAAGACCAAAACAGAGGGTGTTGGACCTGCATTACCACCATTTGTCCATCATCCAGAGCTGAGGGGTCAGTACTGACATGTACACATAAGGAACTGGTGGACATTGATATTGGGTCTCAAAAGAACTGTTGGTCCAGAAAGAAACTCACTACAGACTGATTCATTTGCCTGTCAGCATAACTATTATTGCTCGTCTCACATTCAGTTCTTATAAGTATATCTCTAGTGACACATGATCTTGCTCATCTAGGGGAAATGATGAACAACATAGACTGATGAACAAGAACAGAACCAGAAACAAGGAGGCATCGATTGGAATATCGGGTCTCAGAGGGAAGATAGGGGAGGGTGGGGGGAGGGGGGGAGAGATCAACCAAAGGACTTGTGTGCATGCATATGAGCCTAACCAATGGTTAAGTTCAACAGGGGGTTGGGGCATCCGTGGGAAGGGGTGTGGGATGGGAATGGGGGGATGAGGACAAATATGTGACACCTTAATCAATAAAGAAATTAAAAAAATAAAAATAAATAAATAAATAAATAAATAAATAAATAAATAAATAAATAAATTCCATATACCAGGGCCTCTGCTTGGGTTGCCAGGGGTTGTGGCTGGCCTGCAAACCACCACAGGCCCCTCACTCAGGCCGCCCCACACCCCAAGAGAACCCCCCCTGATCCGGGACGCCCTTCAGGGCAAACCAGCTGGCCCCCACCCCTGTACCAGGCCTCTATCCTATGTAATAAAAGAGTAATATGCAGATTGATCATCACTGCAACACACAATATAGCTTCCCCTATGTGGTCAAAGATCCTGCCCCCATGTGGACACAAGATGGCCACCACAAGATGGCCAGCAGGAAAGGGCAGTTGGGAGGCACCTGGCCTGCAAGGGAGGGCAGTTGAGAGGGACCAAGCCTGCAAGGGAGGGCAGTTGGAGGTGATCAACCCTGCAGGAGAGGGCAGTTAGGGGTGACCAGGCTGGCAGAGGTGGGAAGTTGGGGGCAAACAGGCTGGCGGCAGAGTGGTTAGGGGGTGATCAGGCTGGCAGGCAGAAGCGGTTAGGGGCAATCAGGAAGGCAGGCAGGCAAGCAGTTGGGAGCCAGCAGTCCTGGATTGTGAGAGGGATCCCAGATTGGAGAGGGTACAGCCTGGGCTGAGGGACAACCCCCTCTGTGCACGAATTTCGTGCACCGGGCCTCTAGTATGATCATATTAGGGGACTTTAATACACCACTGACATGACTGAATAAATCCTCTAGACAAAAAAATCAACAAAGGAACAGCAATCCTAAATGCCTCACTAGATCAGATTGACTTAATTGACATCTTCAGAACATTTAACCCAAAAGCCACAGAATATAGGTTCTTCTTATGTGCACATGGGACATTTTCAAAAAGAGACAACATGGTGGGGCACAAGCAAAGTATCCCAAAATTCAAGAAGATTGAAATCATATTAAGCATTTTCTCAGATTACAATGGCAAAATATAAGAAATAAACTACAATAAAAACAATAGAAAAAACTCAAACATGTGGAAGCTGAAGAGCATGCTATTAACCTTTTGCACTCGGATGTCGAGTGTGACTCAACACGGTTAGCATTAAATCCCGAGTAGAATAAAGGAATCAAGAAAAAAGCAAGCGAGTGCAAAGGGTTAAACAATAATTGGGTTACCAAAGAGATAAAAAAGAAATTAAAAACATCCAGGAAACTAATGACAACAAAAACACAATTCCAAATCTGTGGGACACAATGAAAGCAGTCCTGAGAGGGAAGTTTATAGCTCTACAGGCATACCTATAAAAAATCAACAACAAACAAACAAACAAACAAAAAAATAACACAAGAAAAAATGGTAGTAAATCATCTAACTCTACAACATCAAGAATTAGAAAGAGAGCAACAAAAAAAGCCCGGAGTGAGCAGAAGGAAGGAGATAATAAAAATCAGAGCAGAAATAAATGACATACAGACCAAAAAAATAATATAAAAGATCAATGAAAGCAAGAGCTGGTTCTTTGAAAGGATAAAGAAGATTGAAGAACTTCTATCCAGGCTCACCAAGAAGCAAAGAGAGAGGACCTGAATAAACAAAACCAGAAATGAAAAGGTGAAATAACAACAAACCCCACAGAAATACAAAGGATTGTTAAAAATACTATCAAGAACTCTATTCCAACAAACTAGACAACCAGAGGAAATGGACATATTCCTAGAAAAATACCACCATCCAAAACTCAATCAGGAAGAATCTAAAAATCTCAATAGGCCGAAAACTATGGAAGAAATGGAAGCAGTCATCCAAAAGCTTCCAGAAACAAAATCCTGGGGCCAGATGGCTTCACAGGGGAGATTTACTAAACATTCAAGGAAGAACTAAAACCTATCATCCTCAGACTATTCCAAAAAATTCAACAGGAAGGAACACTTCCAAGCTCATTCTATGCAGCCAGCATCACTCTAATACCAAAATAAGATAAAGACAACACAATGAAAGAGAAGTACAGGCCAATATCACTTATGAACATAGAGGCCAAAATCCTCAACAAAATTCTAGCAAATCGGATTCAGCAGTACATCAGAAAGGCCATAGACCATGACAAAGCAGGATTTATCCCAGGGATGCATTGATGGTACAATATCCACAAATCAATAAATGTGATACATCATAAGCAAAGTGAGAGACAAAAATCACATAGTCATGTCAATTGATGCAGAAAAGGCATGTGACAAAATCCAACACCCTTTTTTGATAAAAACTTTCATTAAGGTGGGAATAGATGGATTATTACTCAACATAATAAAAGCCATATATGACAAACCCACAGCCAACATCATACTCAATGGGCAAAAACTAAAACCATTTCCCCTAAGAATAGGAACAAGACAGGAATGTCCAATTTCACCGCTCCTATTTGACATAGTACTGGAAGAACTAGCCATTGCGATTAGACAAAAAGAAGAAATAAAAGGCATCCAAATTGGAAAAGAAGAAGTAAAACTGTCCTTATTAGCAGATGACATGATTTGTACATAAAAAAACCTAAAGACTCCATCAAAAGATTATAAGACTTAATAAATGAATTTGGCAATGTAGCAGGATGCAAAATTAATGCCAAGAAATTTTTGGCATTTCTATACACAAATAGTGAATTTACAGAAAGAGAGACTAACAAAGCAATCCCATTTACCATCACACCAAAAAAAATTAAGATACCTAGGAATAAACTTCACAAAGAAGGTAAAAGACCTATACGCTGAAAACTACAGGACACTCAAAAAGAGTTACAGGAAGATGTAAACAGATGGAGGAACATAACATGCTCATGGATTGGTAGAATCAACATCATTAAATTGTCCATAGTACCCAAAGCAATCTATAGATTCAATGCAATTTTCATTAAAATACCAATGGCATATTTCACAGACCTAGAAAGAACTCTCCAAAAATTCATGTGGAATAAAAATGACCCCGAATAGCTGCAGCAATCCTGAGAAAGAAGAACAAAGTAGGTGGGATCTCAATTCCAGATACCAAGCTGTATTACAATGCCACTGTTCTCAGTACAGTCTGGTACTGGCACAAGAACAAGCATATAGACCAATGTAATAGAATAGAGTACCCAGAAATCGACCCAAACCACTATGATCAATTAATATTTGACAAAGAAGGCATGAACATACAATGGAGTAGAGGCAGTCTCTTCAATATATGGTGTTGGGAAAATTGGACAGATACATGCAAAAAAATTAAACTAGACCACCAACTTACACCATACACAAAAATAAACTCAAAATGGATAAATGACTTAAACATATGGCAGTAAACCATAAAAATACTAGAGGAATCCACAGGCAGCAAAATCTCAGACATATGCTGAAGCAGTTTCTTCACTGATACTACTCCTAGGGCAATGGAAGCTAAAGAGAAAGTAAAAAATGGGACTACATCACAATAAAAAGCTTTTCCACAGCTAAAGAAACCATCAACAAAACAACAAGAAAGCCCAGTGTATGGGAGAACATATTTGCAAATGTTATCACTGATACAGGTTTAATCTCCAACATTTATAGGGAACTCATACAACTTAATAAAAGGAAGATAAATGATCCAATAAAAAAGTGGGCAACGGACCTAAATAGAAACTTTTTGAAAGAAGACAGAAGGAAGTCCAAGAGACATATGAAAACATGCTCAAAGTCACTAATTATCCAAGAGATGCAAATCAAAACAATGCGGTACCTTCTCACACATGTCAGAATGGCTATCATCAACAAATCAGAAAAGGACAAGTGCTGGTTAGGATGTGGAGAATAAGGAACCCTCGTGCACTGCTGGTGGGAATGCAGACTGGTGCAGCCACTGTGGAGAACAGTATGGAGTTTCCTCAAAAAACTAAAAATGGAGCTCCCTTTTGACCCAGTAATCCCACTTCTAGGAATATATCCCAAGAAACTAGAAACACCAGTCAGAAAGGATATATGCACCCCTATGTTCATAGCAATACAATTCACCATAGCTAAGATTTGGAAACAGCCTAAATGCCCATCAGCAGATGAGTGAATTAGAAAACTATGGTACATCTACATAATGGAATACTACGCTGCTATAGAAAAGAAGGAATTCCTACCATTTGCAGCAGCATGGATGGAACTGGAGAGCATTATGCTAAGTGAAAAAAAGCCCGACATTGAAAGAAAAATACCATGATCTCACTCATTTATGGAAAATAAAGAACATTATAACCTGATGAACAAAAAGATAGACACAGAGGCAGTAAAGCTTCGAACAGACTGTGAAATTACAGCGAGAAGGCTCGGGAGTGTTGAGGAGGTGGGGAAAGAGACCAACCAAAGGACTTCTATGCATGCATATAAGCACAACCAAAGGACACAAGACACTGGCGGGCGGTGGGATGAGGACATGCGACAAGGAGGAGGAGAGGCTGGGGGAAGGTCAATGGGGGAAAAAAGGAGATATATGTACTACTATATGTAATACTTTAGAGTTTATACAATAAAAAAGACAAATAAGTAAATAAATAAATAAATAAAATATCTAAAGACCTCTTGCAAAAAAAACAAAATAAAGAAAGAAAGAAATAAAGAAGGCTAGTTGCCCTTCCCCCAGCAGTCAGGTAGGCCAGTTTCCTGCCAGTAGCCATCTTTAAGGACAATTTTTCATTTGAATACCTCCAAGTTTGCTACTCAACTTCTCTGGGCAGAAAAAACATGGTCGGTTTAAAATCAATTGGCTAGGCCCTTGCCGAAGATGTTTCACCATCCAGAAACGTGGTTTTGGCAGCTTAAAATTTTGCAAGTTTGCTTAAATAATAAAATTTATTAAATATATAGGAACTTTGAATTGATAAAAACTTGTTCAGTAATCTAAATTTGCCTCATGAGGCCACGGGGGCATAGGCTACCAAGGAGACAAAACTGAACCTCACGTCACCCTGCTTGGCCCCGGAGGATGGCTGGTTAGCCAGAGACGGGTAAGATTCCTCAAGGAAGGAACAACCTAAGACAGGCACAGTCGCAGAAGGGCCATCAGGAGAGAATTTGGGGATCAACAGAGGTGGGGCACAGACCCTCACCCCCCAACATTGCAGGGGCCTGAACCCTAGCCCCTTCTGAGGGAGGTCTCCTGCCCCCATGGCTGCTTCATGCTTCCCATGCCCAGCTCAGATCAGGACCCAGCTGAGCGACAGAGACTTGGCCGACAGCAGCTGCCCTCTCACTCCAACAAGAATTGTTTGAGTTGTCTTGTACCCATGGTGTGGGGAAGTGGGTTTAGGATATCTAAATCCAGCCTACCACCAGGAATGCTCAGGACCTACTCAAGAAGGCAAATAAACCCTTCCACCAATATTTACAGGGTAAAATAAGATGGTTGTTAGAGTAATAAATTTGACAGTAAAATAAGTAGTCTAGTTTTCAGGCAAATTTAAATTGGCTAATTGAAACGAGAATATTCTAGAAAAATTAATTGTACTGGACAAAAAGGTGTTCCTAAAGTGTTAACTAAAATTTTTATTGGTACTTCATCTCATGATAAAATTGTGCACCATGTAATGAACCTAAAACAGTAATACTATAGGGCAAAAAATTAAAATTTAAAAGCCATCAAGACTACATTATAAAATTTTTCAAAAGCCTCCTACCATTTAAATCAAAAAAGGAGGGGATAGTAGAGGAATATCATGTAAGGAAAAATATCCTGTAAGTAAATTACATCTAGAAAATTAATACTTTAGAAAATTAATTGTAAGGCTAAAAGCAAAACACCCATGAAAAACACACAAGGTGTCAAAACAAGCCAGAGGAAAACCATTTGGGCAAAAAATGAAATAGGATCCCAAGTCAAATTTATAGAAAATATTCCTTTATTAACTTTTGGTCAAGAATATTTGTATATTTTCAGAAAACAACTCTGAGGCCATGTGGATTCCAGCAACAGAGAGGAATTGACTGGACTACTCCAGCCATGAAGACAGAAGAGAAGCAGTCCAGAGACAGAAGATGCTTATGTGGCCTTCCCATACTAGCAGTTAGCAGCTGTGCATCACTGCAGGTTGCCCAGGACCAAACCAGAGAGAGTCGGACCTGCATTACCACCATTTGTCCACCATCCAGAACTGTAATGTCAGTGCTGACATGTACACATAAGGAACTGTTGGACATTGAAATTGGGTCTCAAAAGAACTGTTGGCCCAGAAAGAAACTCACTACAGACCAATTCATTTGCCTGTCACCATAACCATTACTGCTTGTCTCATTTTCGGTTCTTATAAGTGTATTTCTAATAGCACATGATCTCACACATCTAGGGGAAATAATGAACAACATAGACTGATGAACAAGAACAGACCCAGAAACAAGGAGGCATGGATCAGACTGTCGGGCCTCAGGGGGAGGGTAGGGAAGGGTGGGGGTAAAGGGGAGAGATCAACCAAAGGACTTGTGTGCAAGCATATGAGCCTAACCAGCAGTTAAGGACAGCAAGGGGGTGGGGCATGTGTGGGTAGGGGTGTGGGATGGGAATGGGGGGATGAGGACAAATATGTGATACCTTAATCAATAAAGAAATTTAAAAAAATAAATAAATAAATAAAATAAATTTGCCTCATGAAAAATCTAGAGGAAAAAAAATTAAAGCTATTGATTGATTATGTCTTGTATTTTTGAAATTTATTCTTAACAATATAAAGGTATTACTAATATAAATAAGCTAAATATTTGACTTACCAGCTTTAAAAGTTCAAGATTCAAATTGAATTGGGAGAAAATGTAATTATGGTAATTAAATGCCTAAAGTATAAAAACTTATTTTTGAGAAAATAAAATGTTGTATTTTCTCTGATAATTAGGAATTCAAAATATGATTTTTATTTGTCTAATTAAAAAAGAAGTATTAAATCTGTGATCCCAACCAAATTTTTAATGCAGAAACCAGTTTAAATTTAATTAATATTTAAAGATAATTATAAAAATTATTATAATCTTTAAATCGTATATATAGATACATATTTGATGGTTTTCCCACTTTAAATTTCAAGGCTATAACCGAGGGATAATTTTAAGGCATTTCACGGGCCCTGAAATGTTTTCAACAAGTTATTCTCTCTTCTTAAAGGAAATATTTTGAAATTAATCTGATATAATATACTTGAAATTGCATGGAAAGCTTTATCAAATAAAAATTAATAACTATATTTTACTTATAAATGTTATGAAAGTTTTGGCCTCTAAGGAGGACAAAACAAAATTATTTCTAAATAAACCCACATTTTTAACAGCAGAATTTTAAAACTATTTAAAATAACAAAAGCCTCTAGCCGCCTGAATTAGGCTGGAGGTGAGGCAGCTGTTTGTTCCTTGTGAATCAGATGTAAACTAAATTTGCTTTGCTTTGCCTTTTCAATAAAGATACCTACTTAAATTACTTAATAAATTAGCTTTTAAAAAATATAATCAATGTCCCATATAAATTAAGTATTTATTGGGACAATAAATCATATTGTTGCTGCATGCACAATCATATTGCTGTTATATGAGAAGCCAGTATTTTTAAAAGAAATTGAATCCAAGTAAAATCTAAGAAAGTTACTGAGGCCTCCCATGATCCCTCTGTATATGCAAATAAGACTAAAGTATACCCTTTAAAAATAAAATTCTAAATTTAATAAAAAGGAGAAATTTGAAAATTTTGAAATCTCTTCCACTAATATTTATAGTGTAAACGGAATATTGTTAAAGTATAAAATCTGACAGTAAAATAGCAGTCAACCTTATTGTATAGTTACTTGTAATATAGTTATTCAGATGTATGACTCAGTCCACATCAAGCAGCAGCCCTATAGGTTGCTTGTTGTAAAAAAAGAAAGACAATATCTTGTAAGAAAAAAATTCCTGTAAGAAAATTACATAGAGGCTTAATTGCTTTAAATTCTTACTTTGAAAATTAATTTTCATTTGTAATGCTAACAGCAAGACACCCATGGAAAATCACATGGTGTCAAAATAAGCCAAAGGAAAATCGTTTGGGAAAAAAAAAATGAATAAAGATCCCAAGTCAAATTTATAGAAAAGATTCCTTTATTAACCTTTGGTCGAGAATATGTGTGTATATTTCCAGAAAACTCCAAGCCCATGTGTATTCCTGCAACAACAGATCCCAGAGAGGAATTGACAGGACTTCTTCTGCCACAGAATAAGCAGTGGCCCCCAAGAACAGAGGAGAAACAATCCAGAAATGAAGATGGTGAAGACGCCTTGCCATGCTAGCAGTCAGCAGCTATGCATCACAGCAGGTTGCCCAGGACCAAACCAGAAAAGGTCGGACCTATGTTGCCACTGTTTGACCACCATCCAGAACTGAAATATCATTGCTGAAATGTACACATTAGGAACTGTTGGACATTGAAATTGGGACTCAAAGAACTGTTGGCCCAGAAAGAAACTGACTGCAGGCTAATTCTTTTAATGCCTGACGGCAATTTAAAGGGACCTGATAGAACTCTGTCCTTTCCAATGAATTTAAAAATCTTAAAACATACATTCTTGTTAAATTTAAAAAATCAAAAAGGGTGAGATGATAGGAACCAATTCCAACATGTCATAACTACAAGAGTTTCATCAAACGGTTGGTGAAGCTTGGGAAGCTCAACAAGGGCTGAGCCACATGTGTAGTTTACCTGTTGGAATGGCTGGAAAGGCACTTCCCCCAAACCTGAATAGGATTGACTGCTGCCAAACAGCTCAAAGCATCTTAATCTACATGTTATTGCCTCCTGTTGGCCAAACACCTGAACAGCTGTAGGCTTTTCCCCAATCTGACAATGCTTCTGTAAACCCTACCCTTTGAAACCCTACCCTTTAAAGTGTATTATCTCCACCTTGCCTTAGGACAAATTATGTTAATAAATAGCATGGGGTCCTTAGACAAGGAGAAGTCTTTAGCTCCTTTAGTTAAAACTCCTCTGACCCCCCAATGCCTTACAAAATTATCTTTCATCCTTGGACTCCTTATGAATCTACACACAGCCCTTTCTCCAGATTGCTGAACGTTTTGTAATACTGGGACAAGAACCCTGGCATTAATGGCAACCACGAAGGGACTCCAACATATAGGAATGCCATAAATTTCTTGAAGTTAATTTTGTATCCTTCTACATTGCCAAATTCATTTATTAAGTCTAATAACTTTTTTGATGGAGTCTTCAGGATTTTCTATGTAGAGTATCATGTCATCTGTGAATAAGGACAGTTTTACTTCTTCTTTTCCAATTTGGATGCCTTTTATTTCTTCTTGACTAATCGCAATGGCTAGTACTTCCAGAACTATGTCGAACAGGAGTGGTGAGAGAGGGCATCCCTGTCTTGTTCCAGTTCTTAGGGAAAATGGTTTTAGTTTTTGCCCATTAAGTATGATGTTGGCTATGGGTTGGTTATATATGGCTTTTATTATGTTGAGGCATGATCCTTCTATTCTCACCTTGCTGAGAGTTTTTAACAAGAAAGGGTGTTGGATTTTGTCAAATGCTTTTCTGCATCAATTGATATGACTATGTGACTTTTATCTCTCAATGTGTTTATGTGATGTATCACATTTATTGAGTTGCAGATATTGTACCATCTTTGCATCCCCGAGATGAATCCTACTTGGTCATGGTGTACGATCTTTCTGATGTAATGCTGGACCGATTTGCAAAAATTTGGTTGAGGATTTTGGCATCTATGTTCATGAGGGATATTGGCCTGTAATTCTCTTTCATTGTGTTGTCTTTATCTGGTTTTGGTATTAGGGTGATGCTGACTTCATAGAATGAGCTTAGAAGTGTTCCTTCCTCTTGAATTTTTTGGAATAGTCTGAGGAGGATAGGTTTTAGTTCTTCCTTAAATGTTTGGTAAAACTCCCTTGTGAAGAAGTCTGGCCCAGGCTTTTGTTTGCTGGAAGCTTTTTGATGACTGCTTCTATTTCTTCCATAGTTTTCAGCCTATTGAGATTTTTAGATTCTTCCTGATTGAGTTTTGGAAGGATATCTTTTTCTAGGAACATGTCCATTTCCTCCAGGTTGTCCATTTTGTTGGAATAGAGTTGTTCATAGTACTTTTTAACAATTCTTTGTATTTCTGTAGGGTCTGTTGTTATTTCACCTCTTTCATTTGTGATTTTGTTTATTTGGGTCCTCTTTCTTTGCTTCTTGGTGAGCCTGGCTAGAGGTTCATCAATCTTGTTTATCCTTTCAAAGAACCAGCTATTGGGTTTCATTGATCTTTTTTGTGTTTTTTGTTTGTTTGTTTGTTTTTTGTCTCTATGTCATTTATTTCTGCTCTGATTTTTATTATCTCCTTCATTCTGCTCACTCTGGGATTTTCTTGTTGCTTTCTTTCTAATTCTTTACGTTTTAGAGTTAGATGATTTACTTCCATTTTTTCTTGTTTTTTGAGGTATGCCTGTAGAGCTATAAACTTCCCTCTCAGGACTGCATTCATTGTGTCCCATAGATTTTGGATTGTTGTGTTTTTATTGTCATTAGTTTCCAGGATGTTTTTAATTTCTTCTTTGATCTCATTGGTAACCCAATCATTGTTTAATAGCATGCTATTCAGCTTCTTATTGTTTGAATTTTTTGGATTGTTTTTATTGTAGTTTATTTCTAATATTATGCCATTATGGTCTGAGAAGATGCTTGATATAATTTCAGTCTTTTTGAATTTTGGAGACACTTTTCTTGTGATCCAATATGTGGTCTATCTTTGAAAATGTCCCACGTGCACTTGAGAAGAATGTATATTCTGTGGCTTTGGGGTGAAATGTTCTGAAGATGTAAATTAAGTCCATCTGGTCTAGAGAGTCATTTAAGATTGCTGTTTCTTTGCTGATTCTTTGTCTATAGGATTCATCCATTGATGTCAGTGATGTATTAAAGCCCCTTACTATGATTGTATTGTTGTCAATCTCTCCCTTGATATCTTCTAGGAGTTATTTTATGTTTTTGAGTGTTCTTGCATTGGGTGCATATATGTTTATCAGGGTTATATCCTCTTTTTGTATTGATCCCTTTAGTATTATCAAATGGCCTTCCTTATCTCTTGTTATGGCCTGCACTTTTAGGTCTATTTTGTCAGATTTAAGGATTGCTACCCCAGCTTTTTTTTCATTTCCATTTGCCCGGAAGATATTTTTCCTTCCCTTCAGTTTCAGTCTGTGTGAGTCCCTTGTTCTGAGGTGGGTCTCTTGTTTTTTTATCCATTCAGCCACTCGATGTCTTTTGTTTGGATCATTTAGTCTGTTTACTGTTCACGTTTAAAGTTATTATTGATAGGTACTTGTTTATAGCCATTTTCATTTTTTGTTCATTTGTTCCTTTTTCATTTTTTATTTCTTCTTTTTACACCAGTCCTTTTAGCATTTCTTGCATTGCAGGCTTGGCAGTGATAAACTCCCTTTGCCTTTTTTTTTTTTTTTTGTCTGTGAAGCTCCTTATTTCCCCTTTAATTTTGAATGACAGCATTGTTGGATAGAGTATTCTTGGATTCAGTCCCTTTCTTTGCATCACTTTGTAAATTTACTTCCATTCTTTTCTGGACTGATGTATTTCTGTTGAGAAATCATTTGATAATCTAATGAGAGATCCCTTGTACATAACTTTCTGTCTCTATCTTGCAGCCTTTAAGATTCTCTTTGTTTTGAACATTTGCCACCATTTTTATGGTGTGTGTTTGTGTGGCCCTTTTTGGGTTCATCTTGTTTGGGACTCTTTGTGATTGTGTGACTTTTTTCTTCCCCACATCAGGGAATTTTTCTGATATTATTTATTAAAATAGGTTTTCTAGTCCTTGTTCCTCTTACTGTCATTCTGGCAGTAAGATGAACAAGGATTAGACCATTATTCGTATGTTGCTTCATTTCATGTTGTCCTATAGCTTCCTTATGCTCTCTTCCTGTCTTTTAATTTTTTCCTCCAATTTTAGTTCAGGATGGGTGTGTTTTGCTTCCCTGTCTTCTTCTTCACTAATTCGAATCTCTATTTCTCCTAGTCTACTGTTGAATCTTTCCATCGTGTTTTTTTTTTATTGCAGCTATATCACTCTTCATTTCTTCTTGATTCTTACATAAGTTGTTGATTTTTTTCATCCATGTGGTTTAAGAACTGTATGATCCTTATTATGAATTGTTTTTCTGACATATTGCATGCCTTCCTTTCACTTAGTTGCATTTCTGGCGATTTCTCCTTTTCTTTTCTTTGTGGGTTTCTTTGTATACCCATTTTTGTTCTCACCAGAGGACCTAGGTTTCCAGTTGTGCAGTGGCTGCGCGCACAGCTGCTGCTTTTTGGATTAGGGTGGGCTGCTCCTGTGGCTGCTGCTCCTCGGATGGGGGCAGGCTGCTCCTACAACTGCTGCTCCACAGATGAGGGCTGGCTGCTCACAGGGCTTCTGTTCCTCAGAAGGGGGCATGCTGCTCATGCAACTGCTGCTCCTTGGATGGGGGCATGCTGTGCACGACTGTTGCTCCTGGGACGGGGTGGGCTGCTCATGTCACTGCTGCTCCACAGATGGTGGCAGGCCACTCACGGGGCTGCTGCTTCTTGGATGTGGGCAGGCTGCACATGGCTGCTGCTCCTTGGATGGGGGCAAGATGCTCACAAGCTGCTGCTCCTCGGATGGGGCAGGCTGCTTGCAGGGACTGCTGCTTCTTGGACTGGGTCAGGCTGCTCACGCAGCTGCTGATCCTCGAATAGGGGCATGCTGCTAGTGAGTCTGTTGCTCCTCGGACAGGGTTGGGCTGTTCGCAAGGCTGCTGCTCCTCATACGGGAGCAGAATGCTCATGCAGCTGCTGCTCCTCGGACAGGTCAGGCTGTTCACAAGGCCACTGCTCCTCAGATGGGGGCAAGCTCCATGCATGGCTGCTGTTCCTCAGATGGGGGTGGGCTGCATGGGGATGCTGCTCCTTGGACGTGGGTGGCTGCTTGTGCAGCTGCTGCTCCTAGAACTTGGGCAAGCATCTCAGGCAGCTGCTGCTCCTCAAATGGGAATGGGCTGCTCTCAGAGCTGCTGCTCCTCATACCGGGGTGGGCTGCTCACATAGCTGTTGCTCCTCTGACATTCAGTCTGCTTATACGGCTGGTGCTCCTTGGAAGGGGGCAGGCTGCTCGCGAGGTTGCTGCTCCTCAGACAGGGGTGAGATGCATGCGAATTTGCTGCTCCTCGTATGGGGGGGGCGCTTGCACAGCTATTGCTCATCGAATGGGGGCAGGATGCTCGTGCAACTGCCACTCCTCAGACAGGGATGGGCTGCTCACGCAGCTGCTGCTGCTCGGACAGGCCCTGGTTGTGTGCAGCTGCTGCTCCTTCCTTGGACGGGGGCAGGATGCTCATGCGGATGCTGCTCCTCAGATGGGTGTGGGCTGCATGCGGCTGCCACTCCTCAGATGTAGGCAGGCTGTTCGTGCGACTGCTGCTCCTCGGGTGGAGGTGGGCTGCTCCTTGGACTGGGGTGGGCTATTCACACAGCTTCTGCTTCTCAGACAGGGGCAGGCTGCATGCACGGCTGCTGCTCCTTGGACAAGGGTGGGCTACTCGTGCAGCTGCTGCTCCTTGGACAGGTGTAGGCTGTGTGAGTCTGCCACTCCCCAGCCTGGGGGGGGGCTGCTCTCGGGGCTGCTTCTCCACAGACAGGAGTGGGGTGCTCACGTGTCTGCTGCTCTTGTGGTCACAGTGCCCTGGGCTAAAGCATTGGGCCATTCAGAGGGAAAAACTCTCTGGAACTCATAGGAGCCTGTGCCCAGGGTGGCTGGAGTCTTGGTGACCCTGGGACCACCACCAAGGCAGCGGGTCCCTGGCGGGGTTGGCTGTAGAGTCCCAGGTGTTATCTGAAGGCACCCTGAGTGGAGGTGAGGCTGGGCTCGCAGTCACAGCAGCTCTCTCTTCAAAAAGGCAAGGCCTCTGAGGAAGAGCCGGCTGCTCCAGGAGTGTTTGCAATGGTAGCAGAGGCTGCCTAGTTAGGCGAGCCTGGTCAGCCTGCCCCTGGAATTCCTGTGGGATCTAACTGTGCCTCACACACACACCCCACACAACCACACACTCCTCTTTTGCTCCCTCATTCACTCATGCTCTCTCCCTCACTGCCGCCTTCTTCCTGCCTCTGTAGTTGAGTCTGGAGTGTTATTAACCCGTTCGTGGATGGAGTCTCCTCTCTGGGTGTCTGGTTAGGTGGTTTTCTCTCTAGCACATTGGCCAAACAGGATAAAATTCACCTCGATAAGACATGACATAAAGAGAACAAAACACGAATGTACTCTCAACATCGAAAATCCCAATATAAGTGACCACTTGAGAAAAGAGAATTAGGGAAGAGAAAATAGAGCACAAATGATATTGAAGAGAGAAAAAAAAATGGTATAAGAGAAAAGAAATAGAAGAAAAAGAAAGAAAAAGGAAAAAAAATATATATATATATGAAGAAAATACCAGATAACAGGTAAACCAAACCATATAAACACCAAATTCCCAGTAAAGAGGGTGGGGGCAGAATCTTATATACAGAAAGTAAGGTTAAGAATTGGATAAATGTGGGGAGGACTTCAGTTCGTACAGAGGAAGTATAAATAGGATGAGTGGATAAGAAGAATGAGAAAGAGAAGAAAATAATAATAATTAAAACATTTTTTAATTGATTGTAAAAAGGATAAAACAAATAAAATAATTTACAATGATGGAAAAATAATGTGAAAAAATAGAAAATATAGAAACAAAGAAAAATAAAGAAAAAAGAGATAACAAAATAATAATAAAATAAAATAAAAATGACAAAGTGAAGTGTTGTTCCTCTGGCTGGTTTAAGATCCCACTCTTCTGTACTGTCTGTGGCTTCTCAGTTTCCTGTTGCTGGGACTGAAAGCCTTTCTTTAGGCCAGTCCCTATGGACTCTCAGGGACTATCCAGATTTTTTTTTCCTTTGTCTCACTCAGGGTATAGTCTGGGTGTGGCTTATTGCTTGCCTGGAGACTGCAGGGAGGGGCTATCTCTTCAGGAGAAAATGGCTACCCAGGTTCTGTGCGTCAGGTATGAATCAGCGCCAGACTTATGGCCACCTCTTCTGGGCCCTCTCCTCACTCCAGCCTCTCCCCAGATTCCACAAGTCCACACTTCCTCCTGCACCCCAGCCATGGATGAGTATCCGTATCCAAAAGGTCCTATGAACTAGGTTCAGCGAAGAAAAGCAAATACCACAAAGAGGGGAAAGATCTGCACCTCTCTGAGTCCCGCTCTTCCCGACTCAATGCGGTCTGGGCAGCCGTCCCAAATGCCCCCTCTGGACCCAGTCTTTCGTGTCTGTAGACCCAGATCTAGAATTCCCTGCCACCAGCAGTCCTGCGGACCTCCTTTCCACAGTCAGATGCTGTGCCTGACCCAAGGGATGGGCCTCATTGTTGTGCGGTTTCCCCCAGACCCTCTGGGCTCAGAGTTTCCACAGCTCTCCCCAGCCCAGATCCCTGAATTTTACCATTCTCCAGGTGTCCTCCGCCCTTCCCGGCTGTAATTGTCTCACCAGTTGTATCTACTTCGCCAATTTGGGGTGGATGTTATTCTATTTAGTTGTTCATTCTGTCTGCTCTGGGACAAGGCTCGGGACACGTCCATCTATTCTGATGCCATTTTGTCCCTCCCCTGTCCCTCACTCTTGATTGGTCTGAGCTTGGGTTCACATTCTTGTACAATTGGCTAATTCAAAGGACAGGGAGGGGTTGACATTTGTGGTTTTAAGATGGCGACCCCTAGGGGAGTGCAAGTCATGGAGCCAAAATGGTGGCTGCTTAAAACTCCCTTCTTTGACAGAAAAGAATATTTGTTTATTCTTACAACTCTCACAACTTGGAGGTTCAAGCAGTTTTCTGAAAGATAAAGAGCAGTGCCTAATAGTGGTTAGCAATTAAGTACCTAACAGGAAACCCAGAATTGGCAGACAGAACAGAAGAGTGGGGTCCTAAACCAGCTCCCATGGGGCATTAAAACTCAGCTGAATCAAATGACACTTCACTTTTTTATTTTACTTTTTTTATTTCTCTTTTTTCCTTTTCTATTATTTCCTCCCTTTTTTCTTCTCTTTTTTTGTAATTTTTTTCTTTTTTCCCTTTTTAAATTTATCTTCTTTACATATCTACTTTATTGATTTGTTATTATTACAGTCTGTTGTTTCATTCATATATCTAATTTTCCTCTTTCCATTCCATACTCAATTTTTCTGTCTACTTTTTTTTTCACTACTCATTTTTGTCTCTTTCTCCTGCTTACTCATTCTCTTATTTCTTTTTCTTATTTTATGTCTATTTGGTTTCTCCTCTACTTTCCTTTTCAAAAATTTTTTTTGTCTTTTCATTTTTTTCTCCCTCCTTTATTTTAAATCATTCTCATCCCCTTATTCCTCTAATTCTTTATTCTTATTTTATTTATTGCAGTTCTGCATCTACATATTCCACCTCCCATCCTATTGTTGTTTTATGTTTGTGCTTTTTTTTATGTGTTTGTTTTGTTTTGACCTCATAGTTTTACTTTCTTTCTTTTATTCTATCATTCTTGATCTCTTTTCCCTTTCCTAAGTCTCTTTTCTGGTGGTTACTTTTGTTGATGCTGTAGGGGTCTTGTGAACATTCCTGTTTTATTTCTTCTATTTTGTATGTTGTTGTGTTGTATTTTGTTCTGTTCAATCAGCACCTCCATGACAGCTCACATAAGGTGGTCAAGGATGAGTGACATAGTCAGCCAGCCTGAGAGGAAACTCCATTCACGAATGGGAAAATAACATTCAAGGCACAACTACAACAGGATAACCCAAATAACTCAAGTAAGGGGCTCTCCAAGAGCATCCAGTTCAGGAGATCTAAGAGACTACAAAACACCTACTACAAAAGACCACCACACAAAATTTGGGAGGCATAGCAGTTTGATTTAATAGATAGAAACAAAAATAAAGGGAAAGCAATAATTGAGAGATAAAGACACACCTCCAAATGAAAGAAAAGGAGGAATTACCAGAAAGGGAACTAAATGAAATGTGGATAAAGAATTTGTCAGATAAAGAATTCACAGTAATGATGATAAGAGTGCTCAAACAATTAGGTGAAAACTACAAGCAACTTCATGAGAATTATATGGGTCTTAATGAGAGTTCCACCCACATGAAAAGAGAGTATGAAACAATAAATAAGAATCAATTGGAAATGAAGAATGATATAGCTGAAATAAATAAATAAACACCCTAGAAGGATTCAGTAGACTAGAAGAAAATGAGGACTGAATCAGCTAATTAGAACACAAGGTAGAAAAAAATACCCATTCAGAGCAGCAAATGGGAAAAAAATTAAAAAGTAGGAGAGTTTGAGGGAACTTTGGGAGAACAAGAAAGATAAAACAAGCCGAGACTGGTTTGGCTCAGTGGATAGAGCGTCGGCCTGCGGACTGAAAGGTCCCAGGTTCGATTCCGGTCAAGGGCATGTACCTTGGTTGCGGGCACATCCCCGGTATTGGGTGTGCAGGAGGCAGCTGGTCGATGTTTCTCTCTCATTGATGTTTCTAGCTTTCTATCCCTCTCCCTTCCTCTCTGTAAAAAATCAATAAAATATATTTTAAAAAAAGATAAAACATAATGACATTTGCATTATAGGGGTACTAGAAGAAACAAAATCTGAGAAAGGAATTGAGAACCCATTTGAAGAAATAATGGCAGAAAATTGCCCTAATCTGGTTAAGGACAATCACTCAAGCTCAGTAAACACAGAGAGCCCCAATCAAGATGAATTACGAAAGATCCACACCTAAGCACATATTAATTAAAATGGCAAACATTAAAGACAACCTTAAAGGCTGCAAGAGAGAGACAAAATTACCTACAAGGGAGCTCCCATTAGATTGTCAGCTGACTTCTCAATAGAAACACTTCAGGCCAAAAAGAATGGGGCATGAAGTATACAGGTAATGAACACCAAGAAACTGAACCCAAGACTACTCGATCCAGGAAGAATAGCATTCAAAATCAAAGGGGCAGGGGGGAAGCTTTGCAGACAAAAAAAAAGAGGCTTAAAGTATATTACCACCACACCAGCACTGGAAGAAATGCTACAAGGACTGATGAAAGAAGAAGAAATAGAGAGAAAGAGAAAAACACAGGCATAAAGAATAAAAACGGCAATAAATAAATACTTATCAATAATAACTTTAAATGTAAATGGCTTAAATGCTCCAATCAAAACACATAGGGTAGCTGAATAGATAAGAAAACATGACACATATATATGCTGTCTACAAGAGACCCACCTCAAAACAAAGGATTCACAAAGAATGAAAGTGAAGGGATAGAAAAAAATTGCCAGGCAAATGGAAATGAAAGAAAAAAGGCTGGGGTGGCAAAACTCATATCTGACAAAATAGACTTCAAAATGAAGGTCATAACAAGAGATAATGAAGGCCACTTCATAATACTGAAGAGATCAATATAACAAGAGGATATAACTCTAGTAATATATATGCACCTAATACAGGAGCATCCAATTATATTTAAAAAAGAAAACTTCTGGAGGATTTTAAGGGAGAGGTCAACAGCAATACAATCACAGTAGGGGTCTTTAACACCCCAATGACATCACTAGATAGATTTTCTAGACAAAAAAAATCAACAAGGAAACAGCAATCCTCAAAGACACACTAGACTAGATGGAATTAATTGATATTTTAAGAATAATTCATCCCAAAGCTACAGCATATACATTCTTCTCAAGTGCACATGGGACATTTTCAAAGATAGACCACATGTTAAGACAGAAAACAAGTCTCTACAAGTTCAAGAAGACTGAAATCATATGAAGCACCTTTTCAGATCACAATGGCATAAAATTAGAAATCAACTACAAAAAAAACAAAAACACTCAAAAACAGTTAAACACATGGAGGCTAAAAAATAGCATGATATTAATTAATGAATGGGTTACCAAAGAGATTTAAAAAAATGCTTAAAACAAATGAAAATGAACACACAACAACCCCAAATATATGGGACACAGTGAAAGCAGTCCTGAGAGGGAAGTTCATAGTACTACAGGCCAACTTCAAAAAAACAAGAAAAACTTTTAATAAGTTAAAGAATTATAGAACAATAAAAAAAAAAGCACAAAGTAGGAAGGAAGGAAGGAAATAATAAATATCAGAGTGGAAATAAATGCCATAGAGACAAAATAAAAATTACAAAAGATCAATAAAACCAAGAGCTGGTTCCTTGAACAGATAAACAAGATTGATGAACTTTTAGCCGGACACATCAAGAAACACAGAAGGAACCTAAATAACTAAAATTGGAAATGAAAGAGGTGAAGTAACATCTGAACCCACAGGAATAGAAAAGATAGTAAAAAAAAAACCCAAAAACTATGAATGACTGACTATTCAAACAAATTGGACAACCTGGATGAAATGGACATATTCCAAGAAAAATGCACTGTTCCAAAACTCAATCAGAAGGAATAAGAAAGAGACATAGGAAGATGGCTGCCGACGGGAACGCAGACTGCAAGATAGTGTGTGAGTGAGAAAACAAAGGTAGAGTGTGTGGTTGCACGGGGCGTGTTTGTTGGTGAGTTGAGGGACAGCTATACTCCAGGAGACTGTGGGGAACTGCTGGACAGGGCTCCCCTGACCAGGCAGCCCCCACTGCTGCTGGGTTCCCTCCCAGAGCGACTGGCTCAGACAGGGAGACTGTGCCATCTTGAAGGGGAAAGTGGATGCTATTGGAAACCTGAAAAGCCCGGTTAATCTACAACTATGGTACCCACTGAACAGCTGCGAACCCGAGAACACTGGTTCCAAGTGGTGCAAGCACGCAGATTCAGAGGAACTCTACACTCCCTCACAGAAAGGTCTGATTTTGCCTGGGATAAGGTGAGGTCTGTGGTCCCGGCAGGAGAGAGAAACACACACGGCGGGAGCTGGAGAACCTGGGGAAGCCTGGGGAAGTCTGTGCCTAGAAAAATCCGTGGCTGTTGGGGCTGGCGTGATCCGTGAATGTGGAAGGGGGTCCTCAGAGCTGCTAACAGAAGGGAACTCTAAAAAGCAACCAATTTTGATCTGGGTGCAAAAGGACAGCCTAAAAATTTTAAAAGTGTGCTGGCTGCTTAGACCCAAGGGGAAAAAAAGACTGCACAGACTTGCATGCAGCCCGGTAGTTTGCACACTTACTCTGGCTCTTTCCCTTTTTTTCCCCCGCTCCTTAAATTCTTGCTTCTGATTACTAAGCCCAATACATAGGATCACCCAATTGGGGACACTCTAAGAGACTGCAGAGGAAAGTTGTTTTTCTGGAACCTGGGGATCAGAGCAGGGAATAACCATCAGAGAACCAGCTCTGGGGCAACCCACTCCCACAAACCGGTATTAAGTGCCACAGGGAAAACAAAATCTAAATACTAGCAAGAGAGGACCTATAGACTTGGAGGTCAATCCAGAAACACTGCCACTAAGGGGTTGAATCACAAATTGACTCTTGTGTAAACACAAATAAAGGAATATAAGGAATAAAGACATACTGCCTGCTTACAAATCAGGACTGGCTTACAACACTGAGGAGCATTGGAACTCAGGGAACTTCAATACTGTCCTGACTAGGAAACAGGCGTGCCAAACAGAACAGTAGAGGAAGTGAATGACCTTCACTACTGCACATTTTTATTTTTGTCAACTTTAACTTAAGAAACTAATTTTTTTCTTTTTTCCTCACTTGATTTTACCTTTTTAATTATTACATTTTTATTTTCAATCAGTATTATTGCTACTACTATTTTACCTTTTTTTTTTTAAAGTGTCATTTTATTTTCTCTTTATTTTACCTTGGGATTAGTGTTCTACATTCTATTTTCATCTTTCCTTTAGCATCATTTTACTCTATCTCAACTTTACCTTTATGCCATCACCCTCTTCCTCACTTCTCCCATTTTGTTGTCCTGTTTCTCTGACCCTGTTCCTGCTTTAGATTTTCCCTATTCCTTCTTTTTAACCCCTGTTAAAATTTCACCCTACTTATATATCTAATTTCCAATCCCCTGCTCCAAGTCCATACACACCTCTCTCTTCTCTTTCTTCACTATCCAAAAAAATTATTTTTTCTCTCTGTCCTTTTGTTGTTGTTTGCTTGATTGTTGAATATATTGATTTTTTATGCTTGTTTGTGAGATGGTTTTGCTTTTTCTTTTTGTTTTTTTGTTTTGTTTTTGTTTGTTTTTTGCTTCTGTTTTCGCTCACTTCGCATCATATTAGTTGTTGTTTGCAGTTTGCATTCATCTCCATGTACTTGTTGCTGGCATTTGTTGGGATTAGTGTCTGTTCTATTGGAGTTTTCTCCCCATATATATAGTTTGCTCCCATCTTCTTTCTTAATCTCTTTCTTTTCTATCTTACTTTTTTCCTTTTCCCAATTTCATTTTTGCACTCCTTTTTTTTTAATTATTCTTCTTTCTCTCCTATCCTATAATTCACCTTTCTCTGGTGGTCATCTTTATTTGGGGTTATTAATATCTTGAATATATTTATGTTCAGCGCTGTGTGCGTTGTACCTTGTTGTGTTGTATTTTGTGCCTGTAAATCAACACAGGAGAGAGAGAACTGCATAACCAGACACTCCAAGAAGAGAGCTCATTGGGAGACAAAGAAACAACCTGCATATGAGTGAAAACAGGCATCACTAGAAATGGAAGTAAATGAAATGGAAGCAAGCAACCTGTCAGAGAAAGAATTCAGAAAAATGGTCATAAGGTGGATGAAAAGAATGGAAGACAAATTCTATAATATGTGTAAGAACCAAGAGGAAATGAAAAATGACATCGTGGTAGTAAAGAACTCAATAGAAAGCATCAAGAGTAGACTAGAAGAAGCAGAGGACCACATCAGGGAGCTAGAAGACAAGGTAGGAAAAAATACCCAAGTAGAGCAGCTTCTAGAAAAATAAATTAAAAAGCAGGAGGAGAGCCAAAGGGAATATTGGAACAAGAGTAAACAGTAAACAATATCCGCATAATAGGGGTGCCAGAAGGAGAGGAAACTGAGCAAGGAATATAAAAGTTGTTTGAAGAAATAATGACAGAAAACTTCCCTGATATAGAGAAGAAAAAACCCACACAAATCCAAGAAGCTCACAGAGTCCCAAGCAAAATGAACCCCAAAAAACAGATGCCAAGGCACATTATAATTAAATTGGCAAAGACCACCGACAAAATAAGAATATTAAAAGTGGCCATAGAGAGACAGAAAGTTACCTACAAAGGATCCCCCATCAGACTAGCGACTGATTTCTCAACAGAAACACATCAGGCCAGAAGGGAATGGAATGAAATATACAAAGTCATGCAAAGGAAGGGTCTGAATCCAAGAATATTGTACCCAGCAAGGCTATCAATCAAAATTAAAAGTGAAATCAGGAGCTTCACAGACAAAAAAGGACTACAGGAGTTTATTACCACCAAACCAAGAATGCAAGAAATGCTAAAGTGTCTGCTGTAAAAAAAAAAAAAAAAAAAAAAAAAAAGAAATAGAAAAAAAAAAGAAATAGGAAGCAAAGAAACAACACAGGGGTAAAGAATAAAAATGGTGACAAAGAAGTACCTATCAATAATAACTTTAAATGTAAATGGATTAAATGCCCCAATCAAAAGACATAGGGTAACAGATTGGATAAGAAAACATGACCCATATATCTGCTGTCTACAAGAAACCTATCTCAGAAAAAAAGATGCACACAGATTGATGGTGAAGGGATGGAAAAAGGTGTTTCAGGTGAATGGAAATGAAAAAAAGTTGGGGTAGCAATACCTATATCTGACAAATTAGATCTCAAAGTGAAGGACAAAAAAGGAGATAAGGAAGGCCACTTCATAATACTAAAGGGAGAAATCCAACAAGAAGAAATAACTCCAGTAAACATATACGCACCCAATATAGGAGCAACCAAATACATTAAAAAAAACGCTCCTGGATGATATCAAGGGAGAGATTTACAGCAACACAATCATATTAGGAGACTTTAATACCCCACTATCACAATTGGACAAATCCTCTAAACAAAAAATCAGCAAAGGAACATCAATCCTAAATGACTCACAAGACCAGATGGAATTAATTGACATCTTCAGAACATTTCACCCTAAAGCCACAGAATATACGTTCTTCTCAAGTGCACATGGGTCATTTTCAAAGATAGAACACACATTGGGCCACAGGCAAAGTCTCTTCAAATTAAAGAAGATAGAAATCATATCAAGCATCGTCTCAGATCACAGTGGCATAAAACTGGAAATCAACTACAATAAAAAAAATAAAAATAAATCAAACACATGGAGATTAAAAAGCATGCTATTAAACAATGATTGCATTACCAGAGAGAAAAAAGATGAAAAAAAACATAATGGCAACAAACCACAATGAAAACACAACAGTCCAAAATCTATGTGACACAGTGAAAGCAGTCTTGAGAGGGAAGTTCAGAGCTCTAAAGTCTACTGCAAAAAAAACAAGAAACAATGGTAATAAATTAACTAACCCTACAACTCAAAGAGTTAGAAAGAGAGCAACAAGAAAATCCCAGTGTAAGCAGAAGGAAGGAAATAATAAAGATCCGAGCAGAGATAAATGACAGAGACCAAAATAAAAAAAATAATACAAAAGATCAACAAAACAAAGAGCTGATTCTTTGAAAGAATAAACAAAATTGATGAACCTCTAGCCAGGCTCACCAACAAGCAAAGAGAGAGGATCCAAATAAACAAAATCAGAAATGAAAGAGGTGAAATAACAACAGACCCCACCAAAACACAAAATATTGTTAAAAAATAATATGAAAAACTCTATTACAACAAACTGGAGGAAATGCACATATTCTTAGAAAAATGCAACCTTCCAAAACTCAATCAAGAAGAATTTAAACATCTCAACAGGCCAATAACTATGGAAGAAATTGAAACAGTCATCAAAAAGCTTCCAGCAAACAAAAGCCAGGGGCTAGACGGCTTCAAAGGGGAGTTTTACCAAACATTCAAGGAAGAACTAAAACATATCCTCCTCAGACTATTCCAAAAATTTCAAGAGGAAATAATACTTCCAAGCTCATTCTATGAAGTCAGCATTACCCTAATACCAAAACCAGATAAAGACAACACAATGAAAGAGAATTATAGGCCAATATCCCTCATGAACATAGATGCCAAAATCCTCAACAAAATTCTAGCAAATCGGATCCAGCAGTACATCAGAAAGATCGTACACCATGACCAAGTAGGATTTATCCCAGGGATGCAAAGATGGTACAATATCCACAAATCAATAAACGTGATACATCACATAAACAAATTGAGAGATAAAAATCACATAGTCAAATCAATTAATGCAAAAAAAAGCATTTGACAAAATCCAACACCCTTTCTTGATAAAAACTCTCAGCAAGGTGGGAATAGAAGGATCATACTTCAACCTAATAAAAGCCATATATGATAAACCCACAGCCAACATCATACTCAATGGGCAAAAAAATAAAACCATTTCTCCTAAGAACAGGAACAAGACAGGGATGCCCACTCTCACCACTCCTGTTTGACATAGTACTGGAAGTATTAGCCATTGCGATTAGACAAGAAGAAGAAATAAAATGCATCCAAATTGGAAAAGAAGAAGTAAAACTGTCCTTATTTGCAGATGACATGATATTGTACAAAAAAAACCTGAAAGAGTCCATCAAAAAACTATTAGACTTAATAAATGAATTCGGCAATGTAGCAGGATACAAAATTAGCGCCAAGAAATCTATGGCATTTCTATACACCAATAGTGAACTTACAGAAAGAGAGACTAAAAAAGTAATCCCATTTACCATCGCACCAAAAAAATTAAGATACCTAGAAATAACTTATCTAGGGAGGTAAAAGACCTATTCTCGGAAAACTATAGGACACTGAAAAAAGAGATAGAGGAAGACATAAACAGATGGAAGAACATACCATGTTCATGGATTGGTAGAATCAACATCATTAAAATGTCCATACCACCCAAAGCAATCTATAGATTCAATGCAGTCCCTATTAAAATACCAACGGCATATTTCACAGACCTAGAAAGAACTCTCCAAAAATTCATCTGGAATAAAAAAGATCCCGAATAGCCACAGACAACCTGAGAAAGAAGAACAAAGTAGGTGTGATCTCAATACCAGATTTCAAGCTGTATTACAAAGCCACTGTTCTCAAAACTGCATGGTACTGGCACAAGAACAGATATATAGACAAATGGGATAGAAAAGAGAACCCAGATATCGACCCAAACCACTATGCTCAATTAATATTTGACAAAGGAGGCATGAACATACAATGGAGTCAAGACAGTCTCTTCAATAAATGGTGTTGGGAAAATTGGACAGATACATACAAAACAATGAAACTAGATCACCAACTTACACCATACAGCAAAATAAACTCAAAATGGATCAAGGACTTAAACATAAGACGGGAAACCATAAAAATACTAGAGGAATCCACAGGCAGAGAAATATCAGACGTATGCCGAAGCAATTTCTTCACTGATATTACTCCTAGGGCAATGGAAACTAAAGAGAAAATAAACAAATGGGACTACATCAAAATAAAAGGCTTTTGTACAGCAAAAGAAAACATCAACAAAACAACAAGAAAGCCCACTCTCTGGGAGAACATATTGGCAAATGTTATCACTGATAAAGGTTTAATCTCCAACATTTATAGGGAACTCATACAACTTAATAAAAGGAAGATAAGTGAGCCAATAAAAAAATGGGCAACAGCCGAAACCGGTTTGGCTCAGTGGATAGAGTGTCGGCCTGCAGACTCAAGGGTCCCAGGTTCGATTCTGGTCAAGGGCATGTACCTTGGTTGCGGACACATCCCCATTAGGGGGTCTGCAAGAGGCAGCTGATCGATGTTTCTCTCTCATCGATGTTTCTAACTCTCTATCCCTCTCTCTTCCTCTCTGTAAAAAATCAATAAAATATATTTTAAAAAAAAATGGGCAACAGACCAAAATAGAAACTTTTCAAAAGAAGACAGAAGGAAGGCCAAGAGACATATGAAAACATGCTCAAAGTCACTAATTATCCCAGAGATGCAAATCAAAACGACAATGCGGTACCTTCTCACACCTGTCAGAATGGCAATCATCAACAAATCAACAAAGGACAAGTGCTGGAGAGGATGTGGAGAAAAAGGAACCCTCGTGCACTGCTGGTGGGAATGCAGACTGGTGCAGCCACTGTGGAGAACAGTATGGAGTTTCCTCAAAAAACTAAAAATGGAGCTCCCTTTTGACCCAGTGATCCCACTTCTAGGAATATATCCCAAGAAGCTAGAAACACCAATCAGAAAGGATACATGCACCCCTATGTTCATAGCAGCACAATTCACCATAGCTAAGATTTGGAAACCGCCTAAATGCCTATCAACAGATGAGTGGATTAGAAAACAATGGTACATCTACACAATGGAATACTACGCTGCTATAAAAAAGAAGGAATTCTTACCATTTGCAGCAGCATGGATGGACCTGGAGAGCATTATGTTAAGTGAAATAAGCCAAGCAATGAAATAAAAATACCACTTGATCTCACTCTTTTATGGAAAATAAAGAACATTATAACCTGATGTACAAAAAGATAGATACAAAGGCAGTAAAGCACCGTACAGACTGTCAAATTACAGTGGGTAGGCTGGGGAGTGTTCGGGAGGGGGGAAAGAGATCAACCAAAGGACTTGTGTGCATGCATATAAGCACAACCAATGGACACAAGACACTGTGTGGGTGGGATGAGGGCATGTGACAGAGGTTAGGGGAGGCTGGGTGAAGGTCAATGGGGGAAAAAAAAGGATATATATGTACTACTATATGTAATACTTTAAAAAATAAAAAAAGATAGAATAAGAAAAACTAGATAGGATAATAACTAATGATGAAATTAAAGCAGTATTAATAAAATAACAATAAAAAACTCTCAGCAAACAGAAGTCTGGGACTGAATTGATTTATAGGAGAATTTTACCAACCATTGAAAGAAGAATTAACACCTACATTCTTCCAACTATCCCAATACCAGGTAAAGACACTACAAAGATAGAGAATTACAGGCCAATATTCCTAATGAACATAGATGCTAATATCCTCAACAAAATATTAGCAAATATGATCCAGCAATACATTAAAAAGATCATACACAATGACCAAGTGGTGTTAATTCCAGGGATACAAGGCTGGTACAATATTTGCAAATCAACAAATGTGATATAGCACATAAATAAATTAACTGCAAGACAAAAATCACATAATCATATCAAATGATGCAGAAAAAAACATTTGACAAAATCCAACACCCTTCTTTGATAAAAACTCTCAGCAAAGTGGGAATACCTCAACATAATAAAAACCATATATGACAAGCCTACAGACAACATCATAATCAATTGACAAAAATGAAAACCATTTCCCCTAAGAACAGCAATGAGACAGGGATACCGGCTTTCACCACTCTTGTTCAGCAAAGTACAGGAAGTCCTATCCATAGTGATCAGACCAGAAGAAAAAAATAAAAGCAATCTAAATTGGAAAGGAGGAAGTAAACTGTCATTATTCACAAATGACATGATAGTGAACATAGAAAGCCCTAAAGACTCTATAAAACAAAAACAAAAAACAACACTACTAGATTTAATAAATGAATTTGCCAAAATAGCAAGATATAAAACTAATGCCCAGAAACCTATGGCATTCTGTACAACAAACATGCCAAACTCAAAGACTAACATGGGCCAAATAAACAAGGTTTAAATTTATGTGGGCCGTAAAAAAACAAAAGCTTCTATTTTCATAGAAACGTAGATCTGTTTCGATAGAGACATTCTGAATACAAAGGGCTGAAATAAATGAGTAATCATTAACATAAAATAATAGAACATTTTAATTAAAATTAATATTTTTTTCTTGAACATTAAATTACCAGACACTAAATAACTGCACAAATTAATAAGTGTAATGCAAATAAACCTATTTTTCTTTTTTTAAAAATTTCTTTATTGATTAAGGTATCACATAATTGTCCTCATCCCCCCCATTCCCATCCCTCACCCCTCTCCACACATGCCCCCACCCCCCTGTTGTCCTTAACCGCTGGTTAGGCTCATATGCTTGCACACAAGTCCTTTGGTTGATCTCTCCCCTTTACCCCCACCCTTCCCTACCCTCCCCCTGAGGCCCGACAGTCTGATCCATGCCTCCTTGTTTCTGGGTCTGTTCTTGTTCATCAGTCTATGTTGTTCATTATTTCCCCTAGATGTGTGAGATCATGTGCTATTAGAAATACACTTATAAGAACCGAAAATGAGACAAGCAGTAATGGTTATGGTGACAGGCAAATGAATTGGTCTGTAGTGAGTTTCTTTCTGGGCCAACAGTTATTTTGAGACCCAATTTCAATGTCCAACAGTTCCTTATGTGTACATGTCAGCACTGACATTGCAGTTCTGGATGGTGGACAAATGGTGGTAATGCAGGTCCGACTCTCTCTGTTTTGGTCCTGGGCAACCTGCAGTGATGCACAGCTGCTAACTGCTAGTATGGGAAGGCCACATTAGCGTCTTCTGTCTCTGGACTGCTTCTCTTCTGTCTTCATGGCTGGAGTAGTCCAGTCAATTCCTCTCTGTTGCTGGAATCCACATGGTCTTGGAGTTCTTTTCTGAAAATATACAAACATATTCTCGACCAAAAGTTAATAAAGGAATATTTTCTATAAATTTGACTGGGGATCCTTTTTCATTTTTTGCCCAAATGATTTTCCTCTGGCTTGTTTTGACACCTTGTGTGTTTTTCATGGGTGTCTTGCTTTTAGCCTTATAATTAATTTTCTAAAGTATTAATTTTATAGATGTAATTTACTTACAGGATATTTTTCCTTACATGATATTCCTCTACTATCCCCTCCTTTTTTGATTTAAATGGTAGGAGGCTTTTGAAAAATTTTATAATGTAGTCTTGATGGCTTTTAAATTTTAATTTTTTGCACTATAATATTACTGTTTTAGGTTCATCACATGGTGCACAATTTTATCATGAGATGAAGTACCAATAAAAATTTTAGTTAACACTTTAGGAACACCTTTTTGTCCAGTACAATTAATTTTTCTGGAATATTCTCTTGTTTCAATTAGCCAATTTAAATTTGCCTGAAAACTTGACTACTATTTTACTATCAAATTTATTACTCTAACAACAATCTTATTTTACCCTGTAAATATTGGTGGAAGGGATTATTTGCCTTCTTGAGTAGGTCCTGAGCATTCCTGGTGGTAGGCTGGATTTAGATATCCTAAACCCACTTCCCCACACCATGGGTACAAGACAACTCAAACAATTCTTGTTGGAGTGAGAGGGCAGCTGCTGTCGGCCAAGTCTCTGTCGCTCAGCTGGGTCCTGATCTGAGCTGGACATGGGAAGCACGAAGCAGCCATGGGGGCAGGAGACCTCCCTCAGAAGGGGCTAGGATTCAGGCCCCTGCAATGTTGGAGGTGTGAGGGTCTGTGCCCCACCTCTGTTGATCCCCAAATTCTCTCCTGATGGCCCCTCTGTGACTGTGCCTGTCTTAGGTTGTTCCTTCCTTGAGGAATCTTACCCGTCTCTGGCTAACCAGCCATCCTCCGGGGCTAAGCAGGGTGACGTGAGGTTCAGTTTTGTCTCCTTGGTAGCCTATGCCCCCGTGGCCTCCATGCCCAGCACCTGCCTTGGGATCCCCTCGCCTGCTGGCGGGGCCCCAGCACTGATCCATATCTTTTGGAACCCGGGTTTCTTCTCCAGGGAGGGCTCGGTTCACCCTACTGGGTGAGAGACAGATCCATGGCACCAGTCATCACGAGACTTCAACCTCGACATGAACAGAGAGCTCATGCAACAGCTGTGAGCAATTGAATTGTGAGAAGAGGGTCTCTCTTGGCCTAACGGGTAGGAGGGACCAATATAGAATGCTCAGGTGCCTTCCCAGGAGGCCCTCTACACAATGAAAAGGATTAAATCCTTACATGTCCTTTTTAAATTGCTGCCAGACATTCAAAGAATTAGTTTGTACGTTTGCTTGGGGTAATTGTATATTGTGCTGTAGTAATTCTGAAGTATCAAGAGATGTGTTAAGTTTGTCTCCAAGCACCAAACAGATGACTTTTTTTTTTTTTATCCCCAAGGGTGCGAGGAACTATTTTAAGTGCTGGGGGTAATCCAAATCTGGGAAAAATTTTAATGATAGTGTAGAATAATATCATGCAAGGATATTCTTTGTTCTAGTCCATGGGAATTCCCTTTCAAACTGGCTTTCCATTTCTTTTTATATAGACAAGGTCTTAGTTACATTTTCTGCACCTCTACCGGGGGCACATAGTGATAGTAGTGACACCCTTTCTTTGGTGTCCACACAAGCCAGAAACCTCTCTTTAATTGTACACACAAAGGGGCATTGTTTTGATTTCGTGTCATACAAAAGGGAAGCTTGGTGGAGACCCCTGTGTATTTATACTTTCTTGCCCCACCCATGGACCTCCTGGATGTCCAGGGTGTTTGGTATTATTGGTAACTACATTAGTCAGGGGATCAGCCCACGTAAGGGGTCTTACCCATGAAGGGTCAGGAGCATAAGACCAAAATACTTACCCTCTTGTCCCAGGTAAAATTACCGTACATCTGATGATTGCTACCATGGCTAGAAAGACGTTCTCAGGCATTCTTGGGTTGCTGGTTACCTCACAATTTCTTCCCTGAGGTTTGACGTTCTGATTGATGTTTCTCTGTTTCTGGATCTATTTTTCCCCCCATCAGTTTATGTTGTTCATTATATTCCACAAATGAGTGAGATCATGTGATATTTATCTTTCTCTGCCTGGCTTATTTCACTAAGCATAATGTTCTCCATCTCCATCCATATTGTTGCAAATGGTAAGAGCTCCTTCTTTTTTACCGCAGCGTAGTATTCCATTGTGTAGATGTACCACAGTTTTTTAATCCACTCATCTGCTAATGGGCACTTAGGCTGTTTCCAAATCTTAGCTATGGTGAATTGTGCTGCTATGAACATAGGGGTGCATATATCCTTTCTGATTGATGTTTCCAGTTTCTTGGGATATATTCCTAGAAGTGGGATCACTGGGTCAAATGGGAGTTCTATTTTTAGTTTTTTAAGGAAACTCCATACTGTTCTCCACAGTGGCTGCACGAGTCTGCATTCCCACCAGCAGTGCACAAGGGTTCCTTTTTCTCCACATCCTCGCCAGCACTTGTCATTTGTTGACTTGTTGATAATGGCCATTCTGACAGGTGTGAGATGGTACCGCATTGTTGTTTTGATTTGCATCTCTCTAATGATTAGTGATTTAGAGCAGGTTTTCATATGTCTCTTGGCCTTCCTTCTGTCTTCTTTCGAAAAGTATCTATTTAGATCAGTTGCCCATTTTTCCATTTTTTGATTGGGTTGTTTATCTTCTTTTTGTTAAGCTGCATGAGTTCCCTGTAAATGTTGGAGATTAAACCCTTATCGTTGACATCATTGGCAAATATGTTCTTCCATATAGTGGGCTTTCTTGTTGATTTATTTATGGTTTCCTTTGCTGTGCAAAAGCTTTTTATTTTGATGTAGTCCCATTTGTTTATTTTCTCTTTAGCTTCCATTGCCCTAGGAGCAGTATCAGCGAAGAAGTTCTTTTGGCATATGTCAGAGATTTTTCTGCCTGTAGATTCCTCTAGTATTTTTATGGTTTCCTGTCTTATGTTTAAGTCCTGTATCCATTTTGAGTTTATTTTTATGTATGGTGTAAGTTGGTGGTCTAGTTTCATTTTTTTGCATGTATCTGTCCAATTTTCCCAACACCATTTGTTGAAGAGACTGTCTTGACTCCATTGTATGTTCATGCCTCCTTTGTCAAATATTAATTGAGCATAGTGATTTGGGTCGATTTCTGGGTTCTCTATTCTATTCCATTGATCTATATGTCTGTTCTTGTGCCAATACCAGGCAGTTTTGAGAACAGTGGCTTTGTAATACACCTTGAAATCTGGTATGGAGATCCTACCTACTTTGTTCTTCTTTCTCAGGATTGCTGTGGCTATTCGGGGTCTTTTTTTATTCCAGATGAATTTTTGGAAAGTTCGTTCTAGGTCTGTGAAGTATGCCGTTGGTATTTTAATGGGAAGTGCATTGAAATTATAGATTGCTTTGGGTAGTATGGACATTTTGATGATGTTGATCCATGAACATGGTATATTCTTCCATCTGTTTAGGTCTTCCTCTATCTCTTTTTTCAGTGTTGTGTAGTTTTCCGCGTATAGGTCTTTTACCTCCTTATTTAAGTTTATTCCTAGGTATCTTAATTTTTGTGGTGTGATGGTAAATGAGATTGCTTTTTTAGTCACTCTTTCTGTAAGTTCATTATTGGTGTATAGAAATGCCATAGATTTCTTAGCATTTATTTTGTATCCTGCTACTCTGACAAATTCATTTATTAAGTCTAATAATTTTTTGATGGAGTCTTTAGGGTTTTCTATGTACAGTATCATGTCATCTGCAAATAAGGACAGTTTTACTTCTTCTTTTCCAATTTGGATGCCTTTTAATTCTTCTTCTTATCTGATTGCAATGGCTAGTATTTCCACCATATGTTGAACAGGAGTGGTGAGAGTGGGCATCCCTGTCTTGTTCCTGTTCTTATGGGAAATGGTTTTAGTTTTTTCCCATTGAGTATATGTTGGCTGTGGGTTTGTCATATGTGGCTTTTATTATGTTGAGGTATGATCCTTCTATTCCCACCTTGCTGAGAGTTTTTATCAAGAAAGGGTGTTGGATTTTGTCAAATGCTTTTTCTGCATCAATTGATATGACTATATGGTTTTTATGTCTCAATTTGTTTATGTGATGCATCACGTTTATTGATTTGCGAATATTGTACCATCCTTGCATCCTAGGGATAAATCCTACTTGGTCGTGGTGTATGATCTTTCTGATGTATTGCTGGATTCGATTTGCTAGAATTTTGTTGAGGATTTTGGCATCTATGTTCATGAGGGATATTGGCCTGCAATTCTCTTTCATTGTGTTATCTTTATCTGGTTTTGGTATTAGGGTGATGCTGGCTTCATAGAAGGAGCTTGGAAGTGTTCCTTCTTCTTGAATATTCTGGAATAGTCTGAGGAGGATAGGATTTAGCTCTTCCTTGAATGTTTTATAAAACTCCCCTGTGAAGCCGTCTGGCCCTGGGCTTTTTTTTGCTGGAAGCTTTTTGATAACTGCTTCAATTTCTTCCATAGTTATCAGCCTATTGAGATTTTTAGTCTCTTCCTGAGTAAGTTTTGGAAGGTTGTGTTTTTCTAGGAATGTATCCATTTCCTCCAGGTTTTCTAGTTTGTTGGAGTAGAGTTCTTCATAGTATTTTTTGACAATCCTTTGTATTTCTGTGGGGTCTGTTGTTATTTCACCTCTTTCATTTCTGATTTTGTTTATTTGGGTCCTCTCTCTTTGCTTCTTGGTGAGCCTGGCTAGAGGTTCATCAATCTTGTTTATCCTTTCAAAGAACCAGCTCTTGGTGTTGTTGATCTTGTGTATTGTTTTTTTGGTCTCTATGTCATTCATTTCTGCTCTGCTCTTTATTATTTCCTTTCTTCTGCTCACTGTGGGCTTTTCTTGTTGCTCCCTTTCTAATTCTTTGAGTTGTTGAGTTACATGATCTATTACTATTTTTTCTTGTTTTTTGAGGTAGGCCTGTAGAGCTATACATTTCCCTCTCAGCACTGCTTTCATTGTGTCCCATAGGATTTGCAATGTTGTGTTTTTATTGTCATTAGTCTCCAGGATGTTTTTAATTTCTTCTTTGATCTCATTGATAACCCAATCATTGTTTAGTAGCATGCTATTCAGTTTCCAAGTGTTTGAATTTTTTGGAATGTTTTTATTGTAGTTTATTTCTAATATTATGCCATTGTGGTCTGAGAAAATGCTTGATATGATTTCAATCTTTTTGAATTTGGGGAGACTTTGCTTGTTACCCAATATATGGTCTATTTTTGATAATGTCCCATGTGAACTTGAGAATAATGTATATACCATGGCTTTGGGGTGAAATACTCTGAAGGTGTCAATTAGGTCCATCTAATCTAGTGTGTCATTTAGAATTGCTGTTTCTTTGCTGATTTGTTGTCCAGAGGATTTATCCATTGATGTCAGTGGTGTATTAAAGTCCCCTACTATGATTGTATTGATGTCAATCTCTCCCTTGATATCTTCCCGTGGATTTTTTATGTATTTGGGTGCTCCTGCGTTGGGTGCATATACGTTTACCAGAGTTATATCTTCTTGCTGGATTGCTCCCTTTAGTATTATGTAGTGGCCTTCCTTATCTCTTATTAAAGCCTTTACTTTGAGGTCTATTTTATCTGATATAAGTATCGCAACCCCAGCTTTTTTCTCATTTCCATTTGCCTGAAAAATGTTTTTCCATCCCTTCACTCTCAGTCTGTGTGAGTCTTTTGCTCTAAGGTGGGTCTCTTGTAGACAGAAAATATTTGGGTCATGTTTTCTTATCCATTCAGCTATCCTATGTCTTTTGATTGGTGCATTTAATCCATTTACGTTTACTGTTATTATTGATAAGTACCTGTTTGTTGACATATTTTTCCTTAGTGTTTGTGTTTCTTCTTGCCTTTCTCTTTCTTCTTTTTACAGCAGCCCCTTTAGCATTTCTTGCATTGCTGGTTTGGTAGTGATGAACTCTCTTAGCCCTTTTTTGCCTTTGAAGCTTCTGATTCCACCTTCAATTTTGAATGATAGCCTTGCTGGGTATAGTATTCTTGGATTCAGTCCCTTCTTTTGCACCACTTTGTATATTTAATTCCATTCCCTTCTGGCCTGGTGTGTTTCTGTTGAGAAATCAGTTGATATTCTGATAGGAGATCCCTTTTAGGTAACTTTCTGTTTCTCTCTGACAGCCTTTAAGATTCTTGCTTTATCGTTGGTGTTTGTCAATTTAATTATGATGTGTCTTGGTGTCGGTCTTTTGGGGTTCAACTTGTTTGGGACTCTGTGTATTTCTTGGACTTGGATAGTTTTTTTCTTGCCAATATCAGGAAGTTTTTTGTCATTATTTCTTCTAACAGGTTTTCTATTCCTTGCTTCTCTTCCTCTCCTTCTTTTATCCCTATTATTCGAAGGTTGTTTCGTTTTGTGTTGTCCCGAAGCTCCCTTAGGCTCTCCTCTTGCTTTTTAAGTCTTCTTTCCAGTTGCTGCTGTGTTTGTGTGTTTTTTCCTACCTTGTCTTCTAATTCGCTGATGCGGTCCTCAGCCTCTTCTACTCTACTCTTTAAGCCTTCCATTGTGTTCTCTATTGCAGCTATGTCATTCTTCATCTCCTCTTGGTTTCTTTTCATGTTGGTGACATTTTCATTCAGCTCCTTATAGTTCTCATTGTGTTGTGTGTATTTGTCATCCATCCGTTTAAACATCCTTATAACGAATACTCTGAATTCTTTCTCTGTTAAGCTGCTAGCCTCAAGTTCATTTAACTCCCTTTCTGGTGATTCCTCTTTTTCCTCCCTTTGGGAATTTCCTTTTTTCTCCCCATATTTTCCTGTAATGTTTTAATTGTAGATCTGCTTGCTTTGCTACCCAGGTTCTTTTGGGGATGGTGCTACTGGTGTAATCTCTCAGTTCTCCTGGGCTTGGTAATCTAGTGTATCTCCCTACTTGAGCTACTTGGGTTCTCAAGCTTGAGAGGCACAACTGTGGTGTCTAAAAGTCAGCAGCTATGGAGTGGAGTGTCCCAGTCTTTGCTGTCTTGCACCCTTATTTGAAATCACACGTGTCCAGTGGAGACTCACAGTGGCACCCAGGAACCGTCTGTTGGGAGAGCTCCCAGTGGCTCCCACTAGCACCCTGTGTGTAGATAGGTTCAGGGTGCCTGCCTGTTGTAAATTCGCTTCTGTGGAGGTGTGTTTGCAGGGGCACAGCTCTGACGCACTTTGAGGGACTCTGGCACTGAAGTTAAACAGCTAGGGTGTATGTGGGAAGTTATTCAGGAGAAAGGAGTTCAGAGTTTCTGCTGTGGGGCAGCGCGTCCTTGGCTGTACAGAATCACACCCAGCAGGGGCTCAAAGCAGCTCCCCAGAGGACCCTGTGGATATTTGGGCTCAGGGTGCCTTCCCTTGCTGTGGCTGTGAGTTTGCCTGCCCTTGAGTGTGCGCAAACTGGTGGCGCGCCCGCCAGTGCAAAGCTCTGATGCACTCTGAGGGACCCTGGCACTGAAGTTGTACCGCAGGGGTGTCCATGGGCAGTTATTTAGGAAGAGGCAGTTCAGAGATTCTACTGTAGGGCCGCGCACACTTGACTGTGCAGAATCACCCCCTCAGGGGCTCTCAGTGGTTCCCAAGCACTGCCTGGGTAGTGGAGTGCCTGGGTGCCTATGTGCTGGGGATGCTGCGAATCCTGAGTTCAGGTGCTGGGGAGGGGGAGGTTGTACTTACTGCTTTCAGCGGTGCACTTTTGGAGGTGGAGTTCTCAGGGTTTGCGCATCTGCAGCTGGGGTGGCAGGTCTTCTACCAGAGTGGCTGTAGTGACCAGGTTTGCTTCTGAGACCAGACTGGTAAACTTATTTTTCTTGTTCTCTGAAAGCGCAATATTTACAGTTGTGCACACCAAAGAAGTCAGTACAAGACTAATGATGTGGCAATCGGCTGCTAAAATATTCACTGCTAGTATTAGTGGAGAGAAAATGGTGCACCTGCGAGTAAGGCACATAAGGGAAATGAATGCAACACAAATATGGTAATCAGTCATTAGCGAACGTTGTAGCTTGTTATTAATAATTATGTATAATAGGATACTCTAAAATTAAGTTACAAAATTTTTAGTAAAATGTTTCTTACATACCATTATATTGACTGGGCCGCAAAAATATTCATTGTGGGCCACATGTGGCTCGTGGGCCGTGAGTTTGACAACCAAAATGACCTCCCAGAAAGAGAAACTAAAAAAAAAAAAATCCCATTTACCATTGCAACAAAAAAATTAATATACTTAGGAATATACTTAACTAAGGAGGTAAAAGACCTGTACTCAGAAAACTATAGGACATTAAAAAAGGAGATAGAGGAAGATATAAACAAATTGTAGAATATACTGTGTTCATGGATTGGTAGAATCAACATCATTAAAATGTCCATACTACCCAAAGAAATCTATAGATCCAATGCAATACCCATTAAAATACCAACGGCATATTTCACAGAACTAAAAAAAAAACTCTCCAGAAATTCACATGGAACAAAAAAAGACCCTGAATAGCCACAGCAATCCTGAGAAAGAAGAAAAAAGTTGGAGAGATCACAATACCAGATATCAAGCTATATTACATAGCCACTATTCTCAAAACAGCCTGGTACTGGCACAAGAACAGACATATAGACCAATGGAACAGAACAGAGAACCTAGAAATTGACCCAAGCCATTAAGTTCAAATAATATTTGACAAAGGAGGCAAGAGCATACAATGGAGGCAAGAAAGTCTCTTCAATAAATGGTGTTGGGAAAATTGGACAGATACATGCAATAAAATGAAACTAGACCACCAACTTACATCATACCGAAAAATAAACTCAAAATGGATAAAGGACTTAAATGTAAGGAATGAAACCATAAAAATCTTAAAAGAATCCATAGGCAGCAAAATATCAGACATATGTCATAGCAATATCTTTACCAATACAGCTTCTAGGGCAATGGAAACTAAGGAGAAAATAAACAAATGGGACTACATCAAAATAAAAAGCTTCTGCACGGCAAAAGAAACCATCACCAAAATGAAGAGAGAGCCCACTGCATGGGGGACATATTTGCCCATGATACATTTGATAAGGGGTTAATTTATAAAATATATAGGGAACTCATACAAATTAACAAAAGGAAGACAAACTATCCAATTAAAAAATGGACAAAGTACCTAAATAGCTACTTCTCCAAAGTGGACATACAGAAGTCCAAGAGACATGAAAAAATGTTCAGTCACTAATCATTTGAGAGATGCAAATTAAAACGACAATGAGGTATGACCTCACACCAGTCAGAATAGCTATCATGAACAAATCGACAAATACAAGTGTTGGCAAATATGTGGAGAAAAGGGAACCTAAGTACACTGCTGGTGGGAATGCAGACTGGTGCAGCCATTATGGAAAACAGTATGGAATTTCCTCCAAAAATTAAATATGGACCTGCCATTTGACCCTATGATCCCACTTCTAGGTATATATCCTAAGAAACCCAAAACACCAATCAGAAATAATGCATGTACACCTATGTTCATTGCAGCACAATTTTCAATAGCTAAGATCTGGAAACAGCCCAAGTGCCCATCAGCAGATGAGTGGATAAAAAATCTGTGATATATTTACTCAATGGAATACTATGCAGCTATACAAAGAAGGAGCTTTTATCATTTGCAACAGCATGGATGGACCTGGAGAGTATTATGCTAAGTGAAATAAGTAGTCAAAGAAAGATAAGTATCACATGATCTCACTCATATGTGGAATCTAATGAACAAAATAAAGTGAACAAAATAGAACCAGAGACAGAAGTATGGAACAGACTGTTGAATCTCAGAGGGAAGGCAGGGGTGGTTGGGTGGGAAAAGATCAACCAAAGAACTTATATGCATATATGCATAACCCATGGACACAGACAATAGTGTGGTGAAGGCCTGAGGTGGGGGGCAGAGGTTAATTGGGGGAGGGAGTGAATAGATGTAATACTTTCAAAAATAAAGATATTAAAAACATAAAAAAATAAAAATACTATAAATGGTAAAAAAAATAAAAAATAAATCCCAAGCCGAATTACTCAATGGTGAGAGCATTGGCCCTCAGAGATTAAAGGGTTGCAGGTTTATTTCCCAGTCAAAGGCAAGTACTTCTGTTGCAGGCTCAATCCCAAGCCCTGGTCGGGTCATGTGTGGGAGGCAACCAATGGATGTGTCTCTGTCACATCTCTCTCTATCTCTCTCTCTCTCTCTCCCTCCCTCTCAATCACTCTCAGTCGCTCATTCTTCTCCACATTCTCTAAAAATTAATAGAAAAATATCCTTATGTAAGGATTAACAAAATAAATAGAAGACCCAAAGAAATAAAATAAGAAATGAAAAAGAAGTAACAACTGACATCACAGAAATACAAAAGATTATAAGAAAATTCTATGACACTGATCCGAGATAGCTGCTGATGGGACGGCAGGCTGCAAGATAGTGTGTGAGTGAGAAAATTAAAGAAGAATGCATGGACATGCGGGGATTGTCTGTATTTGTGAGAGAAGGACAGCTATATTCCACAGGACTGTTGGGGACTGGTGGACCGGGCTCACCTGGCTGGGCAGCCTCTACTGCTGCTGAAATCTCTCCTGGAGTGGCCGGCTCTACCACAGAGACCATGCCATCTTGAAGGGGAGACTGGCTATGATCGGAAGCCCAGCTTTACCTTCAACCAGGGAGATCTCAGATCCCTCCGGGGATGTATAATCACAATGCCCATGGATCAGCTGCCTCAGTTGTGAACCCATGAACACTAGGACTCCAGCCTCCCAGACTGCAGGCACCTAAAAAGTCTGTCCAAGGGGAGACAAAGCAGCGCTGAATACGTGGAAGGGCCCTGCACCTTCTCACAGAGCAGATAGAAGGAACAGCTGAATCGAATAACATCCACCCAGAATTGGCAAATTAAATACAGCTGGTGAGACAGAAAGGTCAAATATCGCCTAGATCCATGGTCAGCAAACTGCGGCTCACGAGCCACTTGTGGCTCTTTGGCCCCTTGAGTGTGGCTGTTCCACAAAATACCACGGCCTGGGAGAGTCTATTTTAAAGAAGTGGTGTTAGAATAAGTTTAAGTTTTAAAAATTGGGCTCTCAAAAGAAATTTCAATCGTTGTACAGTTGATATTTGGCTCTGTTGACTAATGAGTTTGCCAACCACTGGCCTAGATAAAGATTCATCTAGGTATTTGTTGTTTGGGTGCTTGTTGTTTGCATTTATTGGATTCGTTATTGTTTTATTGGAGTTTTTTCCCCATATACATATATTTTCCCCTTCTTTTCCTTCTCTTTTCTCTCTTACATTTTTTCTTTTTCTCAATATCATTTTTGCATGCTTTTCTATCACCTACTTCTTTTTTCTCTGGTGGTCACCTTTATTTGTGGTTATTAGTATCGAAATACATTTGTGTTTGGTGCCCTGTGCATTGTGTCTTATTGTGTTGTATTTTGTGCCTTTCAGTCAACACAGGAGAGAGAGAGCTACATAACCAGATATCCTGAGAGGAGCAACCATGGGGAGACAAAGAAACAGCCCGCATATGAAAGAAAAGATGGAATCATGAAAAAAGGAAGGAAACAAAATGGAGGCAAGCAATATGACAGAGAAAGAATTCAGAGCAATGGTCATAAGAATGCTGAAAAGGTTGGAAGACAAATTCAACAATATGTGGAAGAACCAAGAGGAAATGAAGAAGAACCAAGAAGAAATGAAAAATTACATCACTGCAATAAAGAACTCAATAGAAAGCATCAACAGTAGACTAGAAGAAGCAGAGGATCACACCAGTGAGCTAGAAGACAAGGTAGGAAAAAATAGAGCAGCATCTAGAAAGAAAACTCAAAAAACAGGATGAGAGCCTAAGGGAACTTTGGGACAACATGAAATGAAACAACTTCCACATAATAGGGGTGGCAGAAGGAGAGGAAACTGAGCAAGGACTGGAAAACCTGTTTGAAGAAATAATGACAGAAAACTTCCCTGATATAGGAAATAAAAAACACAAGTCCAAGAAGCTCACAGAGTCCCAAATAAGATGAACCCCAAAAGACTGACACCAAGGCACATTATAATTAAATTGGCAAACAACAATAACAAAGTAATAATCTTCAAGGCTGCCAGAGAGAGACAGAAAGTTACCTGTAAAGGATCTCCCATCAGACTATCAACTGATTTCTCAACAGGAACACATCAGGCCAGAAGGAAATGGAATGAAATATACAAAGTCATGCAAAGGAAGGGTCTGAATACAAGAACACTGTACCCAGCAAGGCTATCAATCAAAACTGAGGGTGAAATCAGGAGCTTCACAGACAAAAAAGGACTAAGAGAGTTTATTACCACCAAACCAGCAATGCAAGAAATGCTATAGGGTCTGCTGTAAAAAGAGGAACTAGGAAGGGAAGAAGGAACACAGGCATAAAGAATAAAAATGGCAGAGACAAAATAGATGCACGTGTTCCAAGCCTTGTCCCGGAGCAAATAGAATGAGTAGCTGAAACAAATAACATCCAACCCGAATTGGCAAAGGAGACTCAGCTGGTGAGACAGTTTGCAGCCGGGAAGAGCAGAGGATCCCTGGAGAAAGGTAAAATCAATGATCTGGGCAGTAGTCTGCCAGACCTCTAAGTCCAGAGGGTCAGAGGGAACCCACACAGCACCAAGCCATGTCCCTGGGGACAGGCACAGCATCTGACTGTGAAAAGAGGGTCCACAGGACTGCTGGAGGCAGGGGATTCTATATCTGGGTCCACAGTCACAAAAGGCTGAATCCAGAGAGGGCAGCCTAGGGGGCTGACCAGACTGTGCAGCATCGGCAGGAGAGGAGTGCACAGAGACGCAGTCTTTCCCTTTTCTGTGGCCTGTGCCTTTCTTCACTGAACCTGGTTCATAGGACCTTTCACATACAGATACCCATGGCTGAGGTGCGGGAGAAGGTGTGGTGTTGTGGAATCTGGGGAGAGGCGGGGTTCCAGGAGAAGTGGCAGCAAGTCTGGTGCTGGGTCATATCTGAGCCTGGGACCTGGGCAGCCATTTTGTCCTGAAGAGATAGCCTCTCCCTCCAGTATCAAGGCAACCAATACAGCCACACCCAGATTCCACCCTGAATGGTACAAAGGATTAAAAAGAACTCTAAATAGTCCCTGAGAGTCCAAAGGGACTGGCCTAAAGAGAGACCTTCAGTCCCAGCAACAGGAACCAGAGAAACAGTACAGTACAGAAGACTGGGATCTTAAGCCAGCCAAAGGAACCACACGTCACTTTTTCATTTTTATATATATTTTTATTATTATTATTATTTTGTTATCTCCTTTTTTCCCCTTTTTTCTTTGTTTTCCTGTTTTTGTTTCTTGCTTTATTTTCTATTTCTTTTCACATTATTTTTCCATCACTCTTTTATTTTATTTGCTATTTTTATTTTTTATGCCATTTTTGAAATCAATTTTTTTGAAAATTTATTTTTATTATTTTCTTTTCATTCTCTTTCTTCTTATCCACCCATCCCATTTCTACTTCCTCTGTACTGAACTGAGGTCCTTCCCAAATTCATCCAATTCTTAACCTTATTTTCTGTATATAAACTCAGCCTCTACAGATTCTGCCACCACACTTTTTGCTGGGTGTTTGGTGTTTGTATTTTTTGTTTGTTTGTTTATCTATTGGTTCTGTGTTTTCCCTTATATATATTCTCCTTTTTCTTCCTTTTACTTTTCTCTCTTATCTTTTTCTCCCTCTTCAATATCATTTGTGCTCTCTTTTCTCTCCCCTAATTCTCTTTTCTCAGGTGGTCACTTATAGTGGGGTTATTGGTGTCATGAGTACATTCGTGCTTTGTTTCCTTTGTGTTGTGTCTTGTCGAGGTTAATTTTATCCTGTCTGCCCAGGTGCTAGAGAGTGAACCACATAACCAGACAGCTGGAGAGGAAAATCCATCCATGAACGGGTCAATAACACCCCAGAGCCAACTACAGAGGCAGGAAGAAAGCGACAGTGAGGGAGAGAGCATGAGTGAGTGAGGGAGCAAAGGAAAAGTGTGCGGTCATGTGGGGGTGGGGGTGGGGGTGTGTATGTGAGTGAGGCACAGTTAGATCCCGCAGGACCTTCAGGGAAGGCTAACTGGGCTTGAATAACTAGGCTGCCTCTGCTACCATTGTAAACAGTACTGGGAGGCTGGCTCATCCTCAGAGGCCTAGCCTTTTTGAAGGGGAGAGCTGCTGTGCCTGGGAGCCCAGCATCACCTCCACCCAGGGTGCCCTCAAATAACACCTGGGACTCTACAGACACCCCTAACAGGGACCTGCTACCTCAGCTGTGGTCCCATGGTCAATGAGTCTCCAGCCACCCCAGCTCAGGCTCCTATGAGTTCTGAAGCATGCTCCCCTCTGACCGGCCCAACGCTTTAACCCAGCGCGCTGCAACCATGCGAGAAGCAGACACATGAGCAACCCACTTCTGTCCAAGGAGCAGTAGCCCCACGAGCAGCCCATCCCAGGCCTAAGAGCAGCAGCCTTACGTGGCATACCCCTGTCCAAGGAGCAGCAGTTGTGTGAGCGGCCCGCTCTCGCAACTGAGGAGCAGCAACCATGCAAGTAGCCCATGCAATCCAAGGAGCAGCAGCCACAGGAGCAGCCCATTCACGATTGAGGAACGGCAGCCCTGTACAGCCCGCCCCCGTACGAGGAGCAGCAGCTGAGCACAGCCTGCACCCTACACCTGTCTGAGGAGAAGCAGGTGTCTGAGCAACCTGTGTCCGTCTGAGGAGCAGCAGCCTCATGAGTATCCTTCCCCCATCTGAGGAGCAGCAGTTGTGTGAGCAGCCTGCCCCGGTAAGAGGAACAGCAGCTACACGAGCAGCCCACCCCCATTCAAGGAGCAGCAGCCACCTGAGCAGCCCACCCTTGTCCGAGGAGCATCAGCCACAAGAGCACACTGCCTACGTTTGAGGAACAGCAGCCCTGTGCAGTCCTCACTGGTCCAAGGATCAGCAGCCACACACAGCCTGCACCTGCCCAATGAGCAGCTGCTAGGTGAGCGGCTGAGGAGCAGCAGCCACACATGCAGCTCACTCCTTCCTGAGGAGCAGCAGCCACCGGAGCAGTTTGCCTCATTCTGAGGAGCAGCAGCTGCGTGAGTAGCCCGCACCAGTACAAGGAGCAGCAGCCTTGCAAACAACCTGCCCCTGTCCAAGAAGCAGCAGCCTCATGAGCAGCCCGCCTCATCTGAGGAACAGCAGCAGTGTGCAACCAACCCCAATCCGAGGAGCAGCAGCCACATGAACACCCCACTCCACCCAAGGAAGAGAAGCCACACACAGCCCACCCCCATCTGAGGAGCAGCAGCCTCATGATCAGACCACCACAGTCCAAGGAACAGTAGCTGTGCAAGCAGCCTCCAACACCAGCCAGGGGAGACACCACTGCTGCGAACAGCACCCACCAGAGAAGCGGCTGCCAACTGAGGAGCAGCTGCTTCTGCGACCGCCCAAGGAGAAACTGCAGCCTGAGGAGCCACTGCTACCAAAGGAGCAGCCCCTGCACGACTCAACATCTAGATAAGTTGGTGAGACCAAAAATGGGTAGACAAAGAAAACCCCTAAGGAAAGAAAAGGAGAAATGTCCAGAAAGGCAGCTAAGTGAAACAGGGGCATGCAATATGTAAGAAAAAGAATTCAGAATAAGGATCATACAGTTCATAAACCAGAAAAAATCAACAACTTATGTAAGAATCGAGAAGAAATAAAGCGTGAAATAGCTGAAAAAAAAACACCATGGAAAGTTTCAACAGTAGACTAGGAGAAGCGGAGGAACGAATTAGCGAATTAGAAGACAGAGAAGCAAAACACACCCAAATGGAACTACAATTGGAGAAAAAAATTAAAAGACAGAAGAAAAGCCTAAGAGAGATTTGGCACAACATGACAAAAAAGAAACATATGGGAAAGAAACCAAGATGGCGGCATAGGTAAGCACCTAAACTGCTGCCTTGCACAACAATTTCAAAACTACAACTAAAAAACAGAACAGACATCATCCAGAACCACAAGAAAGCTGGCTGAGTGGAAATTCTACAACTAGAAGGAAAGAGAAAATCTCACGGAGAATCAGAGGAGCTGCAAAGGGCTGAGGTATGGAGACACGCATGCAGAGTGCAGAGAGGAAGGGGGGCTGAGTGCCTGGCTGGCTTTCTCTGGCAGGAGGGAGAAGGAAGCTCCCAACTGCACTGAACCCCAGTTCCAACTGCACTGAACCCCAGTTCCAGGCGAGACCCTGTGGACCCAGGCTCATATGGGGGGAGTCTGGACTGTCAGGTAGAGAGAAAGGCACATGGAGACTCGGGGGAGCCATGGAGGGCAGGGGTTTAGAGGCGTGCACGCGAGTGCGCACAGAGAGGACTGACTGCTGAGGTTGCCCCTGGCTTTCCCTAGCAGGAGGGAGTCAGAAGCTCCTGACTGCACTGAACCACAGTTCTGGGCAAGCCCCTGGGGACCCAGACTCTTACAGGGGGAATCTGGACAGTCAGGCGAAAACTCAGGGAAGCCGCGAAAGCAGAGGTCTCGAGGCGCTCACGCAAGTGCGCACAGAGAGGACTGACTGCTGAGTGTGCCGCTGGCTTTCTCTAGCTGGAGGGAACCAGAAACTCCTGACTGTGCTGAACTCCAGTTCCAGGCGAGAATCTGGGAATCCAGATTCATTGGGGGAGAAACTGGACTGTCTGGCAGCAGGTGAAACTCGAGGGCGGCTTTCTCTCAGAGGTGCTTGCAGTGATTATAGAGGGACACTGAGACCCAGGGGCCTCAAAGGGCAGGGCCGAAGGGAAGCAAAAATTGTCTGCGCAACCCTAAGACTCCGCCCCATCCAAGCTGAGCACAAAGGCTTTTGCAATTTTGCAAGTCTTGTCTCATAAGGCTGTCTCCAGGACAGAAGTTCTCCTGGTGTAGACACAGCTGATCCTCACAGCCAACTGGCCTGGAGGTCAATTCCTCCCAATGATACCAACAACACTCAAGACTTAAGTACAACAAGGCTGTACACACAGTCCACAAAGGGGTGCACCAAGAGTGTCCACCTCAGGTAACTTGGAGGCTGACCCATTGAACCATATAGGACACTTAGCACACAAATCTACCCTACCAACTCAGGGAAGCAGCAAAAATGCAGAGACAAAGAAACAGATCACAAACGAAAGAAATGGAGGAAAACTCTAAATATAGAGTTGAAAACTACGGTTATAAGGTTTTTCAAGAATTTCCTAGAAAAGGCTAATAAATGTAGTAAGACCCTCGAGGATATGAAAAAGGACCAACTAGGAATTAAACATACCCTGACTGAAATAAAAAATATTATACAGAGACCCAACAGCAGACTAGAGGAACACAAGAATCAAGACAAAGACTTGAAATACAAAAAAGCAAAGAACAATCAACCGGAAAAGCGAAAAGAAAAAAGAATCCAAAAAGTTGAAGATAGTGTAAGAAGCCTCTGGGACAACTTCAAGCGTACCAACATCAGAATTATGGGGGTGCCAGAAGAAGAGAGAGAGCAAGATACTGAAAACCTATTTGAAGAAATAATGACTGAAAACTTCCCCCACCTGGTGAAAGAAATAGACTTACAAGTACAGGAAACACACAGAACCCCTATCAAAAGGAATCCAAAGAGGACCACACCAAGACACATCATAATTAAAATGCCAAGGGCAAAAGAGAAAGAGATAATATTGAAAGCAGCAAGAGAAAAACAGTTAATTACCTACAAGGGAGCACCCATACGATTGTCAGCAGATTTCTCAACAGAAACTATGCAGGCCAGATGGGAGTGGCAAGAAATATTCAAAGTGATGAATAGCAAGAACTTACAACCAAGATTACTCTACCCAGCAAAGTTATCATTCAGAATTGAAGGTCAGATAAAGAGCTTCAGAGATAAGAAAAGCTAAAGGAGTTCATTACTGCCAAACCAGTATTATATGAAATGCTGAAAGGTATTCTTTAAGAAGAAGATGAAGAAGAAAAAAGTAAAGATAAAAATTATGAACAACAAATACATATCTATCAACAAGTGAATCTAAAAATCAAATGAATTAAAAATCTGAGGAACAGAATAAACTGGTGAATATAATATAATCAGGAGCATAGAAAGGGAGTGGATGATAATTCTCAGGGAAAAGGGGTGTGGGGGTGCAGGAAGAGAATGGACAAAAATCATACACCTATGGATGAGGACAGTGCGGGGGAGGTAAGGGCAGAGGGTGGGGTGGGAACCGGGTGGAAGGGAGCTATGGGGGGAAAAAGGAGAAACAATTGTAATAATCTGAACAATAAAGAGTTATTAGATTAAAAAAATCAATAAAAATGTTTTTAAAATTTTTTTAAAAAGCAACATACGAATAATAGGGGTGCCAGAATAACAAGACGAGGAACACGGGTTAGACAACTTATTTGAAGAAATAATATCAGAAAACATCCTTGATGTGGGGAAGAAAAAAGTCACAGAAACACAGAGTCCCAAACACGATGAACCCAAAAAGACCCACACCAAGACACGTCATAATTACGATGGCAAATATTCAGGACAAGGAGAGACTCTTAAGGTTGCAAGCGAGATAGAAAGTTACATACAAGGGATCTCCCATTAGATTATCAAATGATTTCTCAACAGAAACACATCAGTCCAAAAAAGAATGGAAGAAAATTTACAAAGTGATGCAAAGCAAGGGACTGAAACCAAGAATACCCTATCCAGCAAGGTTATCATTCAAAATTGAAGGGGAAATAAGGAGCTTCACAGACAAAAAAAGGCTAAGGGAGTTTATCACTACCAAACCAGCAATGCAAGAAATGCTAAATGGACTGGTGTAAAAAGAAGAAATAAAAAGCTAAGAACAAAATAGGCACAAAATAATAAAAATGGCTACAAACAAGTACCTTTCAATAATAACTTTAAACATAAATGGACTAAAAGCTCCAATCAAGACATCGAGTGGCTGAATGGATAAAAAAAAACATGGCCCATATATATGCTGTCTACAACACACTCACCTCAGAACAAGAGACTCACACAGACTGAAAGTGAAGGGATGGAAATATATCTTTCAGGCAAATGGAAATGGAAGAAAAAATCTGGGGTAGCAATACTTATATCTGACAAAATAAACCTCAAAGTGAAGGCCATAAAAAGAGATAAGGTAGGCCACTTCATAATACTAAAGGGATTCATACAACAAGAGGATATATCCCTGATAAACATATATGCACCCAATGCTGGAGCACCCAAAGACATAAAAAAAACTCCTGGAAGATATCAAGGGAGAGATCAACAACAATACAACCATGGTAGGGGACTTTAATACACCACTGACATCACTGGATAAATACTCTAGACAAAAAATCAGCAAAGAAACAGCAGTCCTAAATGACTCATTAGATCAGATGGACCTAACTGACATCTTCAGAACATTTCACCACAAAGCCATGGAATATACATTCTTCTCAAGAGCATATGGGACATTTTCAAAAAGAGACAACATATTGGGTCACAAGAAAAGTATTCCCAAATTCAAGAAGATTGAAATCATATCAAGCATTTTCTCAGATCACAGTGGCATAAAACTGGAAATAAACTACAATAAAAACAATCCAAAAGATTCAAACACTAGAAAGCTGAATAGCATGCTATTAAACAATGATTGGGAGAAAGAAACCAAGATGGCGTCAAAGGTAAACACCTAAACTGCAGCCTCGCACAACAAGTTCAAAACTACAACTAAAAGACAAAACGTCTATCACCCAGAACCACGGGAAAACCGGCTAAGTGGAAGTTCTACAACTAGAAAGAAAGAGAACAGAGCACAAGCGCTGAAAAGCTGAGGTACAGAGGCTTGCGAATTGGGCTGGTGGCAGGCGACTGGGCGCGCTGCTATTTTTCAACCCGAAGGGAGACAAGCTCCCAATTACTTTGAGATCCAGTTTCTGGGGAGATGCGGGGTACCCAAACTCCTATGGGGAGAAGCTGGACTGTCGACAATCGGGTCAGAAAATGAGGGTGACTTTCTTGCATAGGTGTGCCCAGCAACCATTGTTTACTGTGGCGCAGGATGCGGGGACTTGGAAACACGAAAAGGCAGAGACGGTTGACTTGCAGCCATTGCTGTTTGCCACGCCCTAGCCTAGTGACTCCCTGAGACCTCGCCCCACACAATCTACAAACCCGCCCAAGCTCTGTGCAGCAGCTTTTGCATATAAATGGCCTGCCCTGTCGCAGCTTAACCAAATAAACTACAGCTCCAGTCCCCAAAGCCAAGAGAAAACTGTAGTTCTCGCTGTAGCTCCTGCTGGGTGGCCTCAGACAGTAGCTGACCTGAACCCCACTGGAGATCCAGAAGCTAGTGTATCTAGTGGTCTGTGTGAGATGACACCAGATTTCAACTACTCTCATAAGGGACACATTCAAGATGCAGACTCAGTGAGCACCAAAGCCCCACTGGAACAAGTCCTGCCCCATAAGCGTGTCTCCAGCACAGCAATTCTTCCATTATAGACACAACGGGTCCTCACAGCCAATTGGCCTGGAGGTCAATTCCTCCCAGTGAAACCAACAACAATCAAGACTTAACTACAACAAGGCTGTACACACAGAAGTTCTCCTGGTGTAGACACAGCTGATCCTCACAGCCAACTGGCCTGGAGGTCAATTCCTCCCAATGATACCAACAACAATCAAGACTTAAGTACAACAAGGCTGTACACACAGTCCACAAAGGGGTGCACCAAGAGTGTCCACCTCAGGTAACTTGGAGGCTGACCCATTGAACCATATAGGACACTTAGCACACAAATCTACCCTACCAACTCAGGGAAGCAGTGAAAATGAAGAAACAAGGAAACGGATCACAAACGAAAGAAATGGAGGAAAACAAATGACTAAATATAGAGTTGAAAACTACGGTTATAAGGTTTTGCAAGAATTTCCTAGAAAAGGCCAATAAATTTAACAAGACCCTTGAGGATATGAAAAAGGACCAACTAGAAATTAAACATACCCTGACTGAAATAAAAAATATTATACAGAGACCCAACAGCAGACTAGAAGAACACAAGAATCAAGTCAAAGACTTGAAATACAAAAAAGCAAAGAACAATCAACCGGAAAAGCGAAAAGAAAAAAGAATCCATAATTAAAATGCCAAGGGCAGAAGAGAAAGAGATAATATTGAAAGCAGCAAGAGAAAAACAGTTAATTACCTACAAGGGAGCACCCATACGATTGTCAGCAGATTTCTCAACAGAAACTATGCAGGCCAGATGGGAGTGGCAAGAAATATTCAAAGTGATGAATAGCAAGAACCTACAACCAAGATTACTCTACCCAGCAAAGTTATCATTCAGAATTGAAGGGCAGATAAAGAGCTACACAGATAAGAAAAAGCTAAAGGAGTTCATCACCACCAAACCAGTATTATATGAAATGCTGAAAGGTATTCTTTAAGAAGAGGAAGAAGAAGAAAAAAGTAAAGATAAAAGTTATGAACAACAAATACATATCTATCAACAAGTGAATCTAAAAATCAAGTGAATTAAAAATCTGAGGAACAGAATAAACTGGTGCATATAATAGAATCAGGGGCATAGAATGGGAGTGGATTGATAATTCTCAGGGGGAAAGGTGTGACGGGGGTATGGGAAGAGACTGCCAAAAATCATACACCTATGTATGAGGACAGTGGGGGGGGGGAGGTAAGGGCAGAGGATGGGGTGGGAACCAGGTGGAGGGGAGGTATGGGGGGGCGAGGAGAAACAATTGTAATAATCTGAACAATAAAGATTTGTTAAATTAAAAATAGAAAGAACGAAAAAAACCCACAATGATTGGGTTCCCTAAGAGATCAAAGAAGAAATAAAAAACATCCTGGAAACTAATGACAATAAAAACACAACAATCCCAAATCTATGGGACACAATGAAAGCAGTCCTGAGAGGGAAGTTTATAGTGCTACAGGCCTACCTCAGAAAACAAGAAAAAATGGTAATAAGTCATCTAACTCTACAACTCAAAGAATTAGAAAGAGAGCAACAGGAAAACCCAGAGTGAGCAGAAGGAAGGAGATAATAAAGATCAAAGCAGACTGGAATGACATAGAGACCCCCCCCCCAAAATAATATAAAAGATCAATGAAACTAAGAGCTGGTTCTTTGAAAGGATAAACAAGATTGATGAACCTCTATCCAGGCTCACCAAGAAGCAAAGAGAGAGGACCCAAATAAACAAAATCAAAAATGAAAGAGGTGAAATAACAACCAATTCTACAGAAATATAAACGATTATGAAAAAATATTATGATCAATTCAATTCCAACAAAATGGACAACCTAGATGAAATGCACATATTCTTAGCAAAATACATGCTTCCAAAACTCAATCAAGAAGAATAAAAAAAAACCTGATAGGCTGATAACTACCAAAGAAATGGAAGCTGTAATCAAAAATCTTCCAGGAAATAAAATCCCTGGTCCGGACAGCTTTATAGGGGAGTTCTACCAAGCATTCAAAGAAGAACTAAAACCTATCCTCCTCAGACTATTCCAAAAAATTCAAGAGGAAGGCATACTTCCAAGCTCTTTCTATGAAGCCAGCATTACTGTAATCCCAAAACCAGATAAACTCATCACCAAAAAAGAGAAGTACAAGCCAATATCATTGAAGGAAATAGATGCTAAAATCCTCAACAAAATTCTAGCAAATCAGATTCAGCACTACTTTAGAAAAATCATACACCATGACCAAGTGGGATTTATTCCAGGGATGCAAGGATGGTACAATATTCACAAATCAATAAATGTGACACATCACATAAACAAACTAAGAGACAAAAAACACATAATCACATCAATTGGTGCAGAAATGCATTTGACAAAATCCAACACCCTTTCTTGATAAAAACTCTCAGCAAAATGGGAATAGAGGGATCATACCTCAACATAATAAAAGCCTTATATGACAAACCTACAGCCAACATCGTACTCAATGTGCAAAAATTAAACTCATTTCCCCTAAGAACAGGAACAAGAGAGGGATGCCCACTTTCACCACTCATGTTCGACATAGTACTGGAAGTGCTAGCCATAGTGATCAGACAAGAAGAAGAAATAAAAAGCATCCAAATTGGAAAAGAAGTAAAACAGTCTTTATTCACAGATGACATGATACTATACATAGAAAACCCCAAAGACTCCATCAAAAAACTACTAGAGCTAATAAGTGAATTTAGCAATGTAGCAGGATAAAAAATTAACATCCAGAAATCGATGGCATTTTTATACACCAATAATGAACTGACAGAAAGAGTAATGAAGAAAACAATCCCATTTACCACTGCACCAAAAAAATAAAGATACCTAGGAATAAACTGGACAAAGGAGGTAAAAGACTGGTACTCGGAATACTAAAGGACATTGAAAAAAGAAATAGAGGAAGACAAAAATAAATGGAAGAACATACCATGTTTATGGATTGGTAGAATTAACATAATTAAAATGTCCATACTACACAAATCAATCTATAGATTCCATGCAATCCCCATTACAATACCAATGACATGCCCTAATTGGTTTGGCTCAGTGGATAGAGCATCGTCCCTGGCATTGAAATGTACCAGGTTCGATTCCTGTCAAGGGCATGTACATTGGTTGTGTCATATTCCCAGTGGTAGGTATGCAGGAGGCAGCTGATCAATGTTTCTCTCTCATTGATGTTTGTAACTTCCAGTCCCTCTCCCTTCCTCTCTGTAAAAAATCAAATATATATATATATATATATATATATATATATATATATATATATATATGGCATATTTCAATGATCCAGAACAAACTCTCCAAAAATCCATATGGAATAAAAAAAAAAAAAAAAAAAAAAAGACCCAGAATAGCCACAGCAATCCTGAGAAAGAAGAACAAAGTGGGAGGGATCACAATACCAGATATCAAGCTATATTACCAAGCCATGGCTTTCAAAACTGCCTCATATTAGCATAGGAACAGACATATAGACTAATGGAATAGAACAGAGAACCCCGAAATAGACCCAAGCCATTATGCTCAATTAATATTTAAGAAAGGAGGCAAGAGCATACAATGGAGTCAAGACAATCTCTTCAATAAATGGTGCTGGGAAATTTGGTCAGATACATGCCAAAAAAAAAAAATGAAACTAGATCACCTGCTTACACCATACACACACAAAAAAACCCTCAATATAGCTAAAGGACTTAAATGTAAGATGGGAAACCATAAAAATACTACATGACTCCATAGGCAGCAAAATAGCAGAAATATGTCGTAGCAATATCTCTACAGACACAGCTCCTAGGGCAATGGAGACTAAGGAGAAAATAAACAAATGGGACTACATCAAAATAAAATGCTTCTTCACAGCAAAAGAAACCATCAACAAAACAAGAAAGCCCACTGCATGGGAGAACATATTTGCCAATGATATCTCTGATAAGGGTTTAATCTCCAAAATTTACAGAAAACTCATACAACTTAACAAAAGAAGATAAACTATCCAATCAAAAAACGGGCAAAGGATATAAATAGACACTTTTCTAAAGAGGACATACAGAAGGCCTAGACACATATGAAAATATGCTCAAAGTCACTAATCATCCGAGAGATGCAAATCAAAACAACAATGAGGTACCATCTCACACCTGTCAGAATAGCTATCACCAACAAACGACAAGTGCTGGTGAGGATGTGGATAAAAAGGAACCCTCATGCACTGCTGGTTGCAATACAGACTGGTGCAGCCACTGTGGAAAACAGTATGGAGTTTCCTCAAAAATTAAAAATGGAACTCCTATTTGACCCAGTGATTCCACTTCTAGAACTATATCCTAAGAAACTGGAAACACCAATCAGAAAGGATATATGTACCCCTATGTTCATAGAAACACAATTTACAACAGCTAAGATTTGGAAACAGCCTAAGTGCCCATCAGCAGATGAGTGGATTTAAAAACTGTGGTATATCTACACAATGGAATACTCTGCAGCTATAAAAAAGAAAGAACTTTTACTGTTTGCAACAGCAAGGATGGAACTGGAGAGCATTATGCTAAGCGAAATAAGCCAGTCGGAGAAAGATAAATATCACATGATCTCACTCATATATGGGATATAATGATCAACATAATTTGATGAACAAAATAGATCCAGAGACAAATGGTAGGGGAGGGGGTGTTAGAGAGCAACCAAAGGACTTGTATGCATGCATATTAGCATAACCAATGGACACAGACACTGGGGTGGTGGGGGTTTGCCTGGAGTGGGAATGGCTGGGGCAGGAGGCTCAATTGCGGGAAAAGGAGACATATGTAAAACTTTAGACAATAAAAATAAAATAAAATAAAATAAAATAAAATAAAATAAAATACTATGAACAAAAAATTGGACAACCTGGGCATAATGGACACATTTGTAGAAACATGTATCTTTCAAAACTCAATCAGGAAGAATTTTAACAACTGAATTGATTGATAACAGCTAATGAAATTTAAGAAGAAAAAAAAAAAAAAAAAACTCCCAGCAAACAAAAGTCCTGGATCAGATGGCTTTACAGATGAATTTTACCAAACATTGAAAAAAATCACTATCATCTTTCCTTCTCAAACTATTCAAAAAATGCAAGAGGAGGGAAAACTCCTTAGCACATTTTACACGGCAAGAATTATCCTAATTACAAAACCAAAGACACAAAAAGAAAGAAAATTATAGGCCAATATCCCTGATGAACATACATGCTAAAAATCCTTAACAAAATGTATTCCTGATCCAGGAGTACATTAAAAAGATCACACACCATGATCAAGTGAGATTTATTGCAGGGATACAAGGCTGGTACAATATTCTCAAATTAATCAATGTGCCTCATATAAACAAAATGAAAGATAAAAATCACATTATCATGTCAATAGGTGCAGAGGAGCATTAGGTAAAATCCAGCACTCACCTATATATATAAAAGCCCAACGACCAAACGGTGGAACAACCAGAACAACCGGTTGACCAATCGCTATGATGTGCAATTACCACCAGGGCGCAGATGCCCACAGGTGGTCAGTGCAGTGGGAGTGCTGCTTGGCTGACCGGGCCTGCTTGGCTAGCAGTCCCAGGGTGAGGCTGAGTCTCTGCACCTATAAAATACCTGAGACAATCCAGATTCTGACCTGACCCCACCAGCTGATGCAGGCCCTCTAAGATGTGTTCTAGAAAGAGCACAGGGAGCTGACATAGGCAGATGGCAAGAGGTGGCATGACTGTGGACCCCCTGGGAAGGCTGTCCTGATGGCTGAGGATCCTAGAGCATGGCTTCCCTGAAAATCCCCATTGGTGTCACTGACCTGGCATCACACATCAAGGACATTCACCGAGTGGCTTTGGGGTGCAAAGCTCTCCGCCAGGTTCCTCCAGGATACAGAACATGCCTTTACCCAAGACATCATCCCAAAATATCATTTCAGACTAATTTCCTCATTCAGCAGCCGCTCAGAGGGTGGGTCCACAGCCACTTAGCTGACCGAGATGAGCAGCACTCCCACAGCAGGCTGATCCCCACAGGCCACACCCCACACCAGTGCACGAATCCGTGCACTGGGCCTATAGTCTATAATAATAAAAGGGTAATATGCTAATTAGACCGAATGTCCTCCCAGATGAAGCCCGGACCAGAGCGAAGCCTTGGTCCTGGGTACCTGCCAGCGGCCAGAGGGGAGCTTCCCGGGTCCTGGGTGCCTGCTGGCGGCTGGAGGAAGGAAGCCTGGGTCCTGGGTGCCAGAGGGAAGCCGGTGTCAGCAGCTGGGGGAAGGAAGGCCTACTCTCATTTCTGTATTCAATTTTTAAGTTGTTTCATAACCCTATTGAGTGTTTTTTAACTAAATGATCATGGTTCAAATTAACTGCCCAGCTCCTATGGAAGTTATATACAAGATCATGAGATTTCTTATCACAATCCAACCAATGCAACCATAAACAAATTTATAGAGGAACTTAAGAAATATGGAGTTACCACAATAGTAAGAGTATGTGAAGCAACTTATGACACTACTCTTGTGCAGAAAGAAGGCATCCATGTTCTTGATTGGCCTTTTGATGATGGTACACCACCATCCAACTAGATTGTTGATGACTGGTTAAAATCTTGTAAAAATTTAAGTTTCATGAATAACCTGGTTGTTGTATTGCTGCTCATTGTGTTCCAGGCCTTGAGCTCCAGTGCTTGTGGCCCTAGCGTTAAGGTGGAATGAAATATGAAGATGCAGTACAGTTTATAAGACAAAAGTGGTGTGGAGCTTTTAACAGCAAGCAACTTCTGTATTTGGAGAAGTATCATCCTAAAATGGGGCTGTACTTCAAAGACTCCGATGTCATAGAAACAATTGCTGCGTTCAATAAAATAGGTGCCTGATGCCATTGCCTTGGAAGTGGAACTTGATATGGGCCTAATTTGTCATAGATATTAGCTAACATGTTGGCTTGGTGAATAAGTCTGATGAAGTTTCCAAAGGAGTTTTGAAAAGCAGTTTCATGGGGCCAAAAGCTTGACAGAATTGCAGCCTCTATGTTTGGGTTATGATCAACCTATTTTGACACTTAGCAAAAGATTCTTACTGTTCAGCATTTAAAATGTGCTTATCATTTATACCAATTGATTTTTCTTGAAATAATGCAGTATTGAGTTATATATTTAAATCTATTCCCATGACAGAATCTTATTTATATAATAAAGATCCAGGGTCGTAACGACCGTTAATACCGAAGGCTCGACCAAACTGGAAGTCAGTGCTGGGTTGCCGTGGTGACCCAGCACTGACTGGGGCTGCTGCCGGCACCCCGACCCAGCACTGACTGCTTAGGGGGCTGCAAATCAGGCCCGGAGAGAGGACTTCAGAGAGAGAGGCAGGGTGTGATCCATAGCCTCTGTGGCAGCCGTTGATCAGAACTTGCCTCTCTTTCTCTCCCAGCCTGGTCAACAGCCATGCCTCCATTTCTCTCCAGGTCTCCACCAGGGCTACTGATCAGCCTCGCCTTTCTGATCAGGCCCCATTGATAGGCCCAGAGACGCTGACTGGCATAGAAACTGACCAATAAGAACCAAATTGGCCAGCAGAGGAGGGCAGTTGGGGGCGAGATCAGGCCGGCAGGGGAGGGCAGTTAGAGGTAATCAGGCAGGCAGAGGCAGTTAGGGGCAATCAGGCCAGCAGGGGAGAGCAGTTAGGGGCTATCAGGCAGGCAGGCAGAGGCAGTTAGGGGTGATCAGGCAGGCAGGCAGAGGGGTTAGGGGAAATCAGGCAGGCAGGCAGGTGAGTGGTTAGGAGCCAGCAATCCCAGATTGTGAGAGGGGTGTCTGACCCACAGGGATAGGGCCTAAATCAGTGGTAGGACACCCCCCAAGCATTCACCGATTGGAGTGAGTGGAGGCTGGGCTGAGGTAATCCCCCTCCATGCATGAATTTTGTGCACCGGGCCTCTAGTCAATATATAAGAGATTTAGAAAGATTAGGTGCCAAAATACCCAGCACAATACTTGTATATTTTTAGTTTCATACAGAACTAAAATCCCAGGAATTATGAACACTGGACCTCATGTGGTTTATCCCTTCAGTCATTTCAAACATAGAAAGTAGGTCCTATATAGTTATTTGCCTGCTCACTTTATGTTTACATCTCCTAAATTCATATAAATATACATCAGGTTTGCTCAACTTTTTTTATTTTTATACCAAGTCTTAGTTATTATTTAATGTCTTTCTATAAATCTCATTTTGTACTGTTATGGAAAGCCTCCATTTTGAAAATCTGCATTGTATAGAAGCATATGTCTTTAATGTCTCCAGACAAAAAAACCTTACAGTTAATTATGTTTGCACTTGATGTACAACTCATATGGATGGCCTGAGAAAAGAATGGGAGGGGGCTATTAAGTATTTTTAGTAAAATGTTGCCTTTGTGTAGGACATGTAGAATATGTTCTTTTGTAAATGTTTTTAAAGGTAGACATGCTTTGTTGTAGCTAAAACAATCTTAACCATAAAAATTCTGAAATTCTTGGTTTTTTTTCATATATTCTGAAGTTGTTTACAAACTTATTTTTGTTTGAAGTGTGATTTTTTTCCCTTCCCACCCTCTCTTGTAAAAAAAAAAATAGTGGGTTTCTGCTAATAAATTAAGCAGACATCTAATATGTTATATGCCTTTTGAGCTGTGTAACTTAATATTTGGATACTTGATAATTTATTTTATTATGTAAGTGACAAAATGGTGATGTGTATTGATGTTAGTTCAACCACACATTTATGTTGTTTGGGAAAGTGTGATTATAGTTATGTGGGAGAAATAATTTGTCAATGTTCACCAGCTTGTAAAAATTTAGTGCAAGAGCTTAAACATCTAAATAAATGAGATGCATTTTAAAAAATAAAAAAAATGGAACTGTATTTTTACCCAGTGATCCCACTTCTGAGAATATATTCTAAGCATCCCGAAATATCAGTCAGAAAGAATATATGCACCCCTATGTTCATAGAAGAGTTATTTACCATAGTCAACATCTTGAAACAGCCCATGTGCTCATCAGTAGATGAGTGAATAAAAAAATCTGTCGTACATTCACAAAATGTAACACTATGCAGCTGTCAAAAAGAAGGATCTCTTACCCTTTGCAACAGCATGGAGGGACTTGGAAAGTATTATGCTAAGTGAAATACGCCAGTCAGAAAAAGACAAATGCCACATGAACTCACTTATATGTGGAACCTAATGAACAAAATAAGCTGAGAGACAAAATATAACCAGAGGCTTGGAGCACTGGAACAAAGTGAGTGATGTCAAAGGTGAGGGTAGTGGGAAGGACTGGATAATAAAAGATGACAAGATTAACCCCCCCCCCCCCAAATATATATAGCCCATGATAACAGACAACAGTCTGGTGAAAGAGGCCAGGGGTGGAGTGTGGAAGGAGGTGGGCAAAGAGGTGCAGGAAATGGGGGACATCTATAATAGTGTCAAAAATAGAGATAAAAATTTAAAAATCCCACAAAAAATACAGATGGCTTCCATTTTCTATGTTAAGTAGGGGGTATACATACCTCTCAAGCTTTATCTTCTGTAAAATTTCACCCTCCCCTCTATTTTCTAGTCATACCAGACTTCTATCAATTCTTCCAATATATTTAGTTTTTTCTTGCCTTGGGACTGTCACACCTCCAGGTTCCTTTCTCTGGAATGTCTTCCTTCTTGCACCCAAACTCATATTCATTTGAGCCTTTGCTAGACTGGATTCATTTTCTCATATGTACTTCCACAGCAATTCATGATTGCCTTTTATAATATAAACTAGAGGCCCGGTGCACAAAATTCATGCATGGGGGTTGTCCCTCAGCCCAGCCTGCACCATCTCCAAACTGGGACCTCTGGCTCCTAACCATTCACTTGCCTGTCTGCTTGATTGCTCCTAACCACTTCTGCCTGCCAGCCTGATCACCCCCTAACCGCTTCCCTGCCAGCCTGATTGATGCCTAACTGATCCCTTGCTGGTCTGATCGCCCACAACTGTCCTCCCCTGCTGCGACCCACCTCCTCTGCCGGGACCCGCCTCCTCCACTCGAGGTGGTGGAGATGCTGGGCCCGGCCTCCTCCGTGCTGCGCAGAGCCACGGGACCCCCAGGCCTCACCATGCGGAGTGGCTGCCGGGCCCTGCCTCTGCTGTGTGTTCAACCATCTCATGGCGGCCATCTTGTGATGACGTGAGGGAGTGACAACCAACTAGGCTATTATTAGTATAGATTGCACTTATAACTTCTTGTCCATTGTCTTCTCTACAAGACTGGAATCTCCACGAAAGTACGCCCCATGTCTCTAGCTTCTAACACCATGCTCAGTATATAATAAGCTCTCAGTGCATATTTATTGAATTGAAATGAATTGGTTCCCCCTCACACACCTGGAACTGACTTACTTCTCTCCATTTATCCAAATTATACCTTTCAAAGCCCTGCTCCAATACCCATATCTCCATTCAGAAGACTCTTTTGGCTTCAGCTCAGTTTCATATATATATTGATTTTCTAGATCCAGCTAAAAAATCTTTAATCTTCTTGAAGGTCAGGGTCACATCTTAAGTTTCCAGGGTAGCCTACCTGCCCCTCATACCCAGGTAGTGCTTCTTGATTACTTGTGCTCCTGTTACTTGCTGATCTTTATTGCCTATTTCATTCCTTCTCCAAGTGTTACTGATTCTTTTGCCACAGTGTCACTTCTAAATTTCATCCTATTTTCTGCCTCCATGGCCATCGCTCATATATAGCTAGGTCTTTAAGCATATACAGTAGCCTTGCAGCCAGTTTAATTGCTCCCAGTCTTACTCTTTCAGTTAATACTTGTAGACTGGTCTATATTTTGACTTATAAAAAAATGTGTCCTGTCTTATGTAACTCATCCAAAACCTGCTTGAAATTATGTGTGGGTATAAATATGTGAATAAATCCTATATTGATTTATTGAAACTCTTAATCATTTCATCATCACATTCCTGCTCAAGAGGCTACAGTTTTCTACTGAATCAATTTTTAAAACTATACCTGGTTCTATTACTTCCTTTCCCATCATTTTTATTGTTCTCTCAAGAGAAAACTCTTACTTGCCCCCACTGAAAAATAAACCCATTCCTGTTTTCCATTTTTTTTTCCAGCAATAGCATGCCCTTTAAAAAGAACTGAAGCCTTTGCCTCCAAGCCACAGTATAACAGGACATTGTGGCAGGACATTGTATGGATGCCCTCTAAAATCTTTTCTCCTTATATACTATAGTGTGCTCATTATATGGCTGTCCAGTTATACTACCAGCTTCATTGTGGTGAGGTTGTCTATATGACCAAGTTTTTTTCAATGGAATTTTGGCAGATGTGATATGTGCTTGCTCATAAAACCCACCCTCCTTTATTCTTTTTTATTTTTGTGTACTGGAATGACCACTGTGATAACCCAAGCATCTTTAAAGGCCATGTGTTAAAGACAGCAGTTCCATTGTTAGCCTGGGTCCCTAAATGTTTCACAGAGCAAGTCCTCATCCCACCACCACCAGCCAGCTTGGAACTTATACATTGGACTGTTACATGAAAGAGAAAAAAAAACCTCTTATTCTTAGACAGATGAGCCTCTTTTAACTGGATGGGTATTGTCTTAAATTATTTTTTAAGGCTCTCCTAAATAAGTTTAAAGTTTCTCTTCAGGTACTCCACAAAGAGCTCTGCTCTGTGCATGCACTGGTTGACATCTGCCCAGGAAACAGAGAGCTCTGCTCTGCACCACTGCCAGTCAATATCCGCTCACCACAAGAACCTAGAAAGCAAAGAAATCTACTCTACACTTGTGTGAAGAATCCAGCCCTATATAAGCCAGACCTGGCAACAGTGTGTGCTCCCTTGATGCATCAAACTCCCTCCCTTTCTCCTTTCCATCTACTTTGTTTTCAGTAAACCCCTTAATAGAGCTGATGTCTATCTTGAGGGGTGTAAGCAAGAACCCTTTGCCTGTGACATTCTAATGAGTAAATGTTAGTTCTATTTGTTATAGCAGTTTGCACATATGGCAAATGTGCAAAAAGTTACTGAGGATAACATCACATGGCCTGAAGATTGGCCTGGGACTGACTTCCCACATACTCACTCAATTAATTTTCCCCAGATCTTATTAATTCCCAAACTGTTTTGTCTAAGTCTCCCCCTTCCCCCTCTTTTGGGTGGCTCATTTTGATGCCTTCTCTGGCTTAAAGACCTAGAATCTGCCTTGACCCTCAACTCAGTTTGCCCACCTTTCAGCTTCACCCACCACTGTGGATAAGCCACATCCATAGCAAACCCCTCATGCCCCTTAGAAAACTCAGGAAAAAGGAGTGATTCAAATATTTAAAGCTTTACATATGTCATTATCCCAGTACAAGTTCTAATCCTTTTTTCCATTTCTCCTCTTGTCAACACCTTTTTCCTTTCCTTCAAGATATGACTCAAAATCTTACCTAATAATAGACAAACATGTAAATTGACCATACCTCCGCTACGCCCATAGCCAATTAGAGTGAGTATGCAAATTAACCCAACAAAGATGGCAGTTAATTTGCATACATAGGCGCCCAGCGCCTGTGTCCCGGGAACATCCTGGCACCCAGATCACTGTGAGGTAAGGCCGCCTGGGCCCAGAGCAGCCTGGGAAGGGCCTGAGTCAGGGGGCTCCTGGGCAGGGCCAAGCCTGTGATCAGAACGAGGGGGCAGGGGCAGAGCTTGCCATTGCAGGGAGCTGGGGGTCCCCTGCCCAAGGCCAAAAGCCTGGGCCAGAGGCAGAGGCGGAGCCTCCAGTCACAAGGAGCTGGGGGTCCCCTGCCCAAGGCCAAAAGCCTGGGCCAGAGGCAGAGGCTTTTGGCCTGGGCAGGCCTGGGCAGGGGCGGAGCTTGTGATCGCAAGGAGCTGGGAGTCCCCTGCCCAAGGCCAAAAGCCTGGGCCAGAGGCAGAGGCGGAGCCTCCAGTCACAAGGAGCTGGGGGTCCCCTGCCCAAGGCCAAAAGCCTCAGCCAGAGGCAGAGGCTTTCGGCCGGGACAGGCCTGGGCAGGGGCGAAGCTGAAGATCAGAGGGAGCTGGAGGGCCCCTTCCCAGGCCTAAAGCTTCGGCCAGAAGATTTAGGCCTGGGCAGGGCCCAGCCCGCAATTGGTGTGAACTATAGAGGAAACACCTATTCTGACTGCACATTGCCTAAGCTTCCTGTATGCCACTGGTAATATTCTTAGTAACCTGGGTAATAAGAATCCAAAAAGGTGATCTAGGGTTTTTCCACCACACTTTTGGAGAAAAAAACAAAGGTCCGCTGCTGGAGGGGCTAAGAAATATCATATCCTGCCCTAGCAGGTTTGACTCAGTGGATAGAGCCTCAGCCTGCAGAAAGCAGGGTCTGGGTTTGATTCTGATCAAAGGCATGTACCTAGGTTGCAGGCTCCTCCCTGGCCAGGGCCCAGATCAGGGCTCAAGCAGGAGGCAACCAATCAAAGTGTTCCTCTCACTTTGATGTTTCTCTCTGTCTTTCCCTTTCTCTTCCACATTCTCAAAAAGTCATTGGAAACATATCCTCAGGTGAGGATTAAAAAAAAATAAAGAAATGCATATCCTATGAAAGACTCATCTTGAAAATGCCTAAAGAAAGTTGTCATTTTTTCTTGGTGAAGGGACTGAAGTCTGTGTTGATGAAAACACCTTGGTGGCTGTGGTGACTGGCAGTGGCTGCAGCAGCGGGGTGATGGGGCTGGTGCCTTCCCCTGATCAGCCCGGTTGCCTCCCAGTAGGACTTCCCCTGAGGGCTCCCAGTATGTGAGAGGGGGCAGGTTGGGCTGAGGGACCCTCCACCCCCAGTGCACGAATTTTGTGCACCAGGCCCCTAGTCCTTCTATAGAAATAAAATCCCTATAAATTCATACCACTTCTTAGATCATCTCTTAACCCACATACCCTTCTGCATCTTGAACTACCATAACAGCTTGTGGTTTTTGTGTGTTTTTTGTTGTCGGAGGCTGGTCTAGATAGTATGGCTAGGACCCCTCCCACTTTCTTCCATTGTCCAATTTGCAATTATTGATATTGGGAAGAGAGACAAAGGTATTTGTCTTATAACCAAGAAAAGGAAGATAAAGTGGGTCTCAGGAGAAATGGGGAGCCAGAATCAAGGGAAAGAGTGTGTAGTGTTTTCTCTCAACCCTGTACCTTGGATGGGTTTGATTATTGGGTGTTTTGGACAGAGGGCACAGTCATTTTATTAGTGTGGGAACTAGGAATGCTCTTTTGGAATCCAGGTGACAAAGACTGGCATGAAATTGGGTTAAGATCTTTCTACATGGAACCTTAACACTACTCTGGCACCCCAAGGAATGGTGGTTTGTAAGAACTAAGAGATAGCATCAGTGGCACAGACTTGGATTCCACATAATGGATATCATCTTCAAGAATTAATAGTGAGGCTCCTTAGAATAGCTTTGCAGGTAGCAGATGTTGCCAAAAGGAAACAGAGCATGAGAGAGAAAATATGGCAATCATGTAGTGACTATAGCAGAAATGTTGATTGCAAACACCATTGCTCCACCCCCTTTACCTCACTCCCACACTTTGGAGATTCCCAGCAAAGTTGTAAGAAATACTGGAAGTCCCTTTAGCAAGCCGGGGTGGGAATGAAAACTATAGGTTCTTGATGTTAATAGAATGTATGTATCCACAGGCTGGTGAGGACTAGAGGCAATTTGGTTAACTATATGTACTTGAATTCCCTTATATGTCCTTTGTAAATGTTTCTAGCTTATTTCCTAAGTGTCTATTTTTAATCTGAATGTAAGTTCATTGAGAACAGAGATAATGTATTTTGTATCTATGCTTTTTTCTCTCTGAGAGTTAAAAACTATGTTTGTCCTATAGAAATCCCTTTGCTTCCATTTTATTCCATTTCCTTCCTTTATCAGACATCCACTGATGTGCAGAAATTGTTCTCCACTAATCTTAACCTCTGGGCCTTCTCTACCTTAAGTACTTAATGGAAACAATTTTATCCAAAGACAATTGCTTTGTTAGTGTCCAAATACTAGCATTTTATTTTTAATGCATAAATTTATTGAGTCACAAAGTATGACTGCTTGCTTACTTGCTTTCATATACAATAACTGGTGTGCTCCACAATACATTCTATAATGAATCTATATATCATTTAGTATATTCCATTTATAACATCCAATAAATTTTCATATTTTAATTGTCAGCACTAATACATACTCTTTAAAATTATCTCATTCATATTATAACAATTACTTTACCTTATCAAAACAAGTATGCATACAGCACTATCACCAGACAATAATTCTGCTTCAAACATAGACAACATTGATTAATATTAAGTTCAGGCAAGCCATAACTTAAGCAAAATTTCAGGGGTTGGCGTAATTGGATGTTTGGGAGTTGATTTTCTCTCCCCTCCTTTTAAGTAAAAAACACACATTGCTTACAATTCAACACACTTATTTTCTAATAGTCCGTACTTAAAATATCAGCCACATGTGCCAAGATTATAGTCTTTCTTCATGACAAATATTAATGGCCAAGAAATAAACTACCACATCATGAGCCTGATACTAAACAAAATTTCTGTCTGTGTATTCAGCTGTCCACCCTTGGTAAGTAAATGAGCAGTACAGAACTTCTATTTGCTCACACCCCCACCAAATCAAAGGTTAAGAGTAAATAAAACATAGATGTCAAATATGTGATAGCTTTGCATTCACTTTACAACAAAGAAACCTATCACCAAATTGCTTATAACCTGTGATAAAACTGTAGTCAGCACTCAAACAATTAACAGCTTGGTTAACAGATCAGCTGCATGAACTCTTGCTTTGAGAATTCATTGTACAATTGTCATTCTTCTCTCCTTTCACTTCATGTTGTTTTGCAGCAGGTCATTTTGCTGCCAGTGGTTTTTTAATACATGTTATTTCACTTTTTATTATTTCATGTCTAATTTCTTTATTTCTTCTAATGTCATGTTTTTTCATTTCTTGTCACATGTTATGTTGCTTTGTTGCAGATGGCGCACTTCATGTCAGTTGATTGCATTTTTAGGTAATAAGATCAGGAAAGCTCTGAAATATATATTTCTCCTGATCTCTTTGATACTCTTCCTGGGCTGTCTGCAGCTTGTGACCCTTCAGCCTCCACTTGTGGAAACAGTACATCACAAAGGAAGTCATTACCAATGAGAAAATAATCATCAACACTATTATCAAGGCCACTGTGGAGGAAAGTGGAGCCTCCAGATGGGTGACTTCAGCCTGTATGGTTGCATTCAGCTTATCAACATTCTCATAGTCCTCAGAAGTCCAGAAGGTAGGCATGAATCCTAAGTTGAAGGGTGATCTCACTGGAAAAAAACAACAACAATGAAACTGTTCCCCTCACAGCTTCCTGGTTTGAAGATGGTGCAGAAGAGTGAACTTGGATTCTCTGTTCAGGAAAATGGCAGCAACCTCCACTAGGTGGCCTCAGGATCTGGTTTTGAAGAGAGTGGAGTCAACTTTCCATTAATATTGGGCTACTGAAATTAAATTTTTAAAAAGTTTTAAAACCCCAAGAGTGACTGCAGCATACACACGACACAGGCAGTTCATTGATTAAGTACGGCAGGGTATATTCATGATATTTTAAGAGATATCAGCAGAACCCTGTCTCCTTTCTTTTGGATGTTAGTACTCACAGCCTTTGACAACAAGGACTTTCCTTAAAGGCTCTTTAATGAGAAACTAAGCATTTGCTAAAATTATAGAAAATTGGGCACTTATAAAAATAAACCAGGCCCAAATAGCATGTATTTGGTAATCATTTTAATTCTAGTTAAAAGACCATCTTATCTGAAAGACAAGGTAAAATAGTCATTTTGGAAACACACCAACCCACATAACCTGTGGCACACAATAGCACAATACTATTTTCAACCTCCATTCTAGAGTAGTTCCCTTTAGTGGTAGTTTCAGTGCAAGAAATGTAATGATGGAGTTAATCTAGAAGAACAAATTTTAAAGTAATGTATGCTTAGAAAATACTTTATATTTTTCAAAAAATTGCTTATATACTGTCATTTTCATAATTACCACCTATCCTTACCCCCAATACTTCTCTGTAACTCCACCTAAATTTGGACACTCTGCATAGTAACTTCTGTTTAGGGAATAACAACTCATGCCATAATCATATTTCTTGTTTAAAGTTTTATTGATTTTTAGAGTGAGAGGAAGGGGGAGAAAGAGAAACATCTATGAGAGAAACCTCTATTGGTTGCCTCCCATATGCATCCTGACCAGGGATCAGGCCTGCAACCTGGGTATGTGCCCTGCCCGGGAATCTAACCAGCGACTTTTTGGTGTATGGGAGGACTCTTAACCAACGGAGCCACACCACCAGGGCAGCAATCAATTTCTTAATGGGAGTCTATAGCATAGCCCTCCCTGCAATGGAGAACTGACTGTCTGATTATTAATGAACTGTGTTATTAAGCACTTTCCAATTCTACACACTCCTGTTTACTATAAATTGGCATACTATTATTATTATTAAAAGAAGTAAATTAAAGCTTTTCCCTAATCAGAAGCACATATGCTCCCACAATATGTTAACTTCCAAAATAATTTAAATGCTGGATTTTAGAGAATCTTTAAGTCAAGAAATATGGTGCACCTTGATAAAAAGATGGTGAAAGGTTAACATGGTGGTATGCAAGCAAGTTAAATAGCCATCTCAGATGGTGGATAAAGAAAATTTGAATTTATTTAAGGAAAGGAGATGGGGGATGGGATATCCAAAGGAAGGGCTACATAGCACTGAGCCAAGGAAATATTGGGTTGATGATGGCAGCACCCAGGAGCTGGAGGTTCATCCTTATATGTAGTCATGGCTGGAAGCTCTTGTTGTCAGTGGGTCTTGGGGCTGAGTTGGTGGGCTTGGAATATGGATAGAAAGTGAATGTGTGATCAGGTGTTTTTAGGACAGTTTTAACTACTTATATGTTAAGTAGTGTCCAGCAAGTTTTCCTTGGTCTTTGTTCTCCTGTGGCAGGAGGCTTACAAATGGCTGTTAAGGATTATATTGACCTATAGTCCAAACAGATAGGATAGCGGATTTAAGGGTACACACCTGAAAAATAGTTGTATAAAGTTTTGGAAATATAAACAAAATATAGTCAAAGTTCAAGATACAGGCAGTAAACATTATGTTCTACTGCCCAAAATGTACAACACAGTGCAGAAGTGCTACAGAAGAATGCTCCCATTAGTGACTCTAAGATATAGCTCAGAATAATCCTCATTTTGAGCAATTTATTCATTTTGGTGGGTGCCATTTGAAAAATGCAGCTTCTGATAGTTCCTTGGTGAATATGGGAGGGATAGGATATATTTTACTCACATTCAAAGAGTTCAATGACCACACCATTATGTCATTTGGATAAAATGACAAAAAAATGAAAATGACAAGGTAAGTTCATCTTTTGAGAGAGGAGCTGGGGTTCCATTGCATTGCATTTCAACAGCCCTTACACCTTGTAACTTCTCCTTTTAAAGTGACTCACTTATCATGGTAGAGCAAGGTAGGCAAAATGGAAGGCTTACATTTCTCTTCTCTGGTTTGTGCAGATACCAGAAGGCAGAGATATTTTGAGGCCCTCTCTTTGTTCTTCCACCAAAAGGCCAAATTATTCTTTAAAGAACATCACCCCTTCCCTTTAAGATCTGTTTTCTGGCTTCATTAGAGGGACCTGTGTAGTTGGAGATATATCTTGGAGTTTCATCAAGTCATAGAATCCTAGACTGTCATAGCTGGCAGAGGCTTTAAGCAGTTTCCCTTATTTTTCCATTTAAAAGCCTGAGAGTCTAACTAGGAAGATGGGAGACATGTTTAGCACTTTCAAAGTGATATTATGCCTGCAGCAGGGAATGAAATACCAAGTTTCCAATGCCAATTAAATCATGGATTAAAGATTCACTGTGAAGTACTTATCTCAATTAGAGAGCTGCTGTTGAGCTTGTTTTGGCAACCAAGGGAAGTAGTGTGCTTCAGCAAATGCTTTTCAAATTACCTTTAAAAACTGTCCCCATTCATTAGTCAGAGTGAGACAGGCCAGTAAGCCAGGACAAGTAGAATAGGGAAACTGAGACAGATAGCTGAACAAACTGGCAGAGCAATTTACAGCAGATATAGAAATTCACTTCCCTAGACCTCAGTTGTATTTAAGCTCCAGTCCCAGAAAAGCAGCAAAACCAGGTGGGCTACACCAGGACCAACAGCAATGACTAATGACTCTCTGCCTTGGCACTGGCCAATCAGTGGAGACCATGACCCTGAAAGGACACACCTGGAAGCTGATGAATATTCTGCTAAAACCCTCCTCTGAGACCTCCCCTAAGATTCCAGCCTGCAAGAGAGATAAAAACCTCAAAACAAAAAACTCAGCTCACCTTCTCCCTCTGGGTAACAGCCTCTGTCATTCCCTTCCCCTTATTCTTCCCTCTCTTCATGCCCCTAGTAGTATATCTCCTAAACTCTAAGTCCCCAAGAGACTTGCAACCAGGGGAGTAATGGGCAGCAGCAGCTCATCCCAGGCTACTACTCTGAATCTGTCCCCAAAGCCCCCTTTTCTCTGGCTTCCCAGAGAGCTAAGGAGGCCCAGCCTAGGCTCTCCTGTTGCTGCTCCTATGCTAAGCCCTACCTGTTGTAATGTCCCCAGCTTTAGTAAATGTCTTCTAAAATTCACCTGGACTAGTGCTGTGAAATTCTTCCTGCACAAAGTCAAGAACCCACACACTATTGGCTGGCCCTATGCAGACCAGCTCAGGGCCAGGTCCCCTTTCCGATAATAAATGAAGTATGGTAGTAGAAACTGCTGTTTGGGTTCTGTACTTATTTGTTTGCTAAAACAATAGAAAGTTACTTTGATTTTCTGAACTTATGTATGATTGAATACTCCACTGATGATGGTTTGAATATCCCATTGATTGTGATCTCACTGGTCACTGAAGCACATTCTTTTGGGAACCAGGACAGCACGATTATCCTAAATTGTCTCAGTAGCTACAGATAGTGCATTCCTGTTGACTCAGTGATCCCAGAATCTGGACAGAACAATTATTCTAAATTGCCCCGGTGGTCCCAGATAATGTGTTTCTGTTGATTCAGTGATTCGTAGATACTTTAGATAACTAACTTGCTCACGAAACAGGTTCCTCATTCCAGACCCAAAGATGTAATCGATACCTTTGTGATATTCTGCCAATATAAGCCAGATGTGGCAAGCTGTTCAGGGCTGCAAGATTTGGAGCTTTAGCCCCTCGTATGCCACCGGCTTTTAATAAATGACTCCATAATTCGACTTTTTGAGGCGTCCTTTGTGAGATTCGGGGTACATCACAACATAAGAGCAGTCTTGGGTTCATGGAAACATATTTTATTGACTATGCAATCTAGTTTGTGGCCAAGAGATAGTCTCATCTTTTCTGTTCAACAGACCATGGAAATCATGGCAACCGATTTTGGCTCTATCAGGAGACTACAATCCACAAAAGAATGTCTGTCACCAATTGTTCTGTGCCAGGGCCAACTTATCAGATGGTGGTTTCTACAACAGAATAATCTCTTCTCCATCTATAATATCTTCAAGTAAAATAATAAGCTTATTAAGATTAAAGCAGCCTGGCTGGCATGGCTCAGTGGTTGAACATTGACCTATGAACCAGGAGGTCACAGTTCTATTCCCGGTCAGGGCACATGCCCGGGTTTCAGGCTCAGTCCCCAGTGTAGCGTGTGCAGGAGGCAGCCGATCAATAATTCTCTCTCATCACTGATGTTTCTATCTATCTCTCCCTCTCTCTTCCTCTCTAAAAATAATAAAAATATATTTTAAAAAAGATTGACATATTTTTTCTCAGAAAAAAAGGCAAAAAAACAACAACAACAACCCTGTCCCCATTCAACTATCTGCCCAGCCCCCATCTTTGCCCTCAAACACTGGAATCTTATTATTGTAATGGAGTAGCCCACAGAAGGAAAATAAACCCAGAGTTCCTTCTCTTTTCTTTCTTTTTTTTTTTTTCCCCAATTTTTTTATTAAGGTATTATATGTGTACATATCTTACCATTGCCCCCCCCCACCCCACTCCCATATATGCCCTCGCCCCCCAGAGTTTTGCGTCCATTGGTTATGCTTATATGCATGCATACAAGTCCTTTGATTGATCTCTTATCTTCCCCACCTCTCCCTAACCTTCCTGCTGTAATTTGACAGACTGTTTGATGCTTTACTGCCTCTGTATCTATCTTTTTGTTTTTCAGTTTATAATGTTCTTTATTATCCATAAATGAGTGAGATCATGTGGTATTTTTCTTTCATTGACTTGCTTATTTCACTTAACATAATGTTCTCCAATTCCATCCAGGTTGCTGCAAATGGTAAGAATTCCTTCTTTTTTGTGGCAGCATAATATTCCATTGTGTAGATGTACCATTGTTTTCTGATCCAGTCATCTGCTGATGGGCACCTAGGCTGTTTCCAGATCTTAGCTATTGTAAATTGTGCTGCTATGAACATAGGGGTGCATATTTCCTTTCTTATTGGTGTTCCCAGTTTCTTAGGATATATTCCCAGGAGTGGGATTACTGGGTCAAATGGGAGTTCCATTTTCAGTTTTTTGAGGAAACTCCATACTGTTCTCCACAGTGGCTGCACCAGTCTGCATTCCCACCAGCAGTGCACGAGGGTTCCTTTTTCTCCGCATCCTCGCCAACACTTGTCGTTTGTTGATTTGTTGATGATAGCCATTCTGACAGGTGTGAGATGATAGCGCATTGTTGTTTTGATTTGCATCTCTCGGATAATTAGTGACCTTGAGCATGTTTTCATGTGTCTCTTGGCCTTCCTTCTGTCTTCTTTGGAAAAGATTCTATTTAGGTCCGTTGCCCATTTTTTTATTGGATCATTTATCTTCCTTTTATTAAGATGTATAAGCTGCCTGTAGATGTTGGAGATTAAACCTTTATCAGTGATGCCATTTGCAAATATGTTCTCCCATGCAGTGGGCTTTCTTGTTGTTTTGTTGATAGTTTCTTTTGCTGTAAAAAAGCTTTTTATTTTGATGTAGTCCCATTTGTTTATTTTCTCTTTAGCTTCCATTGCCCTAGGGGCAGTATCGGTGAAGAAGTTCTTTTGACATATGTCTGAGATTTTGCTGCCTGTGGATTCCTCTAGTATTTTTATGGTTTCCCATCTTATGTTTAAGTCCTGTATCCATTTTGAGTTTATTTTTGTGTATGGTGTAAGTTGGTGATCTAGCTTCATTTTTTTGCATGTGTCTGTCCAATTTTCCCAACACCATTTATTGAAGAGACTGTCTTTATTCCATTGTATGTTCATGCCTCCTTTGTCAAATATTAATTGAGCATAGTGGTTTGGATCAATATCTGGATTCTCTATTCTGTTCCATTGATCTATATGTCTGTTCTTGTGCCAGTACCAGGCTGTTTTGAGAATAGTGGCTTTGTAATACAGCTTGAAATCTGGTATTGAGATCCCTCCTACTTTATTCTTATTTCTCAGGATTGCTGTGGCTATTCGGGGTCTTTTTTTATTCCAGATGAATTTTTGGAGAGTTCTTTCAAGGTCTGTGAAATATGCCGTTGGTATTTTAATGGGGAGTGCATTGAATCTATAGATTGCTTTGGGTAGTATGGACATTTTAATGATGTTGATTCTACCAATCCATGAACATGGTATGTTCTTCCATCTGTTTACGTCTTCCTCTATCTCTTTTTTCAGTGTCCTGTAGTTTTCCGTGTATAGGTCTTTTACCTCCTTAGTTAAGTTTATTCCTAGGTATCTTAATTTTTTTGGTGTGATGGTAAATGGGATTGCCTTTTTAGTCTCTCTGTCTGTAAGTTCACTATTGGTGTATAGAAAGGCCATAGATTTCTTGGCGTTAATTTTGTATCCTGCTACATTGCCGAATTCATTTATTAAGTCTATTAGTTTTTTGACGGAGTCTTTTGGATTTTTTATGTACAATATCATGTCGTCTGCAAATAAAGACAGCTTTACTTGTTCTTTTCCAATTTGGATGCCTTTTATTTCTTCTTCTTGTCTAATTGCATTAGCTAATACTTCCAGTACTATGTCAAACAGGAGTGGTGAGAGTGGGCATCCCTGTCTTGTTCCTGTTCTTAGGGGAAATGTTTTTTAGCTTTTGTCCATGGAGTATGATGTTTGCTGTGGGTTTATCATATATAGCTTTTATTATGTTGAGGTATGAGCCTTCCATTCCCACCTTGTTGAGAGTTTTTATCAAGAAAGGGTGTTGGATTTTGTCAAATGCTTTTTCTGCATCAATTGATATGACTATGTGATTTTTATCTCTCAATTTGTTTATGTGATGTATCACGTTTATTGATTTGCGGATATTGTACCAACCTTGCATTCCCGGGATAAATCCTACTTGGTCATGGTGTATGATCTTTCTGATGTACTGCTGGAGCCGATTTGCTAGAATTTTGTTGAGGATTTTGGCATCTATGTTCATGAGGGATATTGGTCTGTAATTCTCTTTCATTGTGTTGTCTTTATCTGGTTTTTGTATTAGGGTGATGCTGGCTTCATAGAAGGAGCTTGGAAGTGTTCCTTCCTCTTGAATTTTTTGGAATAGTCTGAGGAGGATAGGTTTTAGTTCTTCCTTGAATGTTTGGTAGAACTCTCCTGTGAAGCCGTCAGGCCCCGGGCTTTTGTTTGCCGGAAGCTTTTTGATGACTTCTTCACTTTCGTCCATAGTTATTGGCCTATTGAGCTGTTGAGATTCTTCTTGATTGATTTTTGGAAGGTTGTATTTTTCTAGGAATATGTCCATTTCCTCCAGGTTGTCCAGTTTGTTGGAATAGAGCTGTTCGTAGTATTTTGTAACAATCCTTTGTATCTCAGCGGGGTCTGTTGTTATTTCACCTCTTTCATTTCTGATTTTGTTTATTTGGGTCCTCTCTCTTTGCTTCTTGGTGAGCCTGGCTAGAGGTCCATCAATCTTGTTTATCTTTTCAAAGAACCAGCTCTTGGTTTTGTTGATCTTTTGTATTGTTTCTTTGGTCTCTATGTCATTTATCTCCGCTCTGATCTTTGTTATTTCCTTCCTTCTGGTTACACTGGGCTTTTCTTGCTGCTCTTTTTCTAGCTCTTTGAGTTGTAGGGTTAGGTAATTTATTACCATTGTTTCTTGTTTTTTGCAATAGGCTTGTAGAGCTATGAACTTCCCTCTCAAGACTGCTTCAGCTGTGTCCCATAGATTTTGGATTGTTGTGTGTTCATTGTCATTTGTTGCCATGATGTTTTTTATTTCTTCCTTGATCTCTCTGGTGACCCAGTCCTTGTTTAATAGCATGCTGTTTAGTCTCCATGTGTTTGATTTCTTTGGATTGTATTTATTGTAGTTGATTTCCAGTTTTATGCCACTGTGATCTGAGAAGATGCTTGATATAATTTCTATCTTCTTGAATTTGAAGAGACTTTGCCTGTGACCCAGAATATGGTCTATCTTTGAAAATGACCCATGTGCACTTGAGAAGAATGTATATCCTGTGGCTTTGGGGTGAAATGTTCTGAAGATGTCAATTAATTCCATCTGGTCTAGTGAGTCATTTAGGATTGCTGTTTCTTTGCTGATTTTTTGTTTAGAGGATTTGTCCAATGGTGATAGTGGGGTATTAAAGTCTCCTACTATGATTGTATTGCTATTAATCTCTCCCTTGATATCTTCCAGGAGTTTTTTTATGTATTTGGGTGCTCCTATATTGGGAGCGTATATGTTTACCAGAATTATTTCTTCTTGTTGGATTTCTCCCTTTAGTATTATGAAGTGGCCTTCCTTATCTCTTGTTATGGCATTTACTTTGAGGTCTAATTTGTCAGATATAAGTATTGCTACCCCAGCTTTTTTTTCATTTCCATTTGCCTGGAAGATATTTTTCCATCCCTTCACTTTCAATCTGTGTGAGTCTCTTGTTCTGAGGTGGGTCTCTTGTAGACAGCATATATATGGGTCATGCTTTTTTATCCATTCAGCCACTCGATGTCTTTTGATTGGAGCATTTAGTCCGTTTACATTTAAAGTTATTACTGAAAGGTATTTTTTTGTAGTCATATCTATTTTTGTGTCTGTATTCCTTCTTACCTGTTTATTTCTTCTTTTTACAGTATTCCCTTTAGCAATTCTTGCATTGCTGGTTTGGTGGTGATAAACTCCCTGAGTCTTTTTTTGTCTGCGAAGCTCCTGATTTCCCCTTCAATTTTGATTGATAGTCTTGCTGGATATAGTATTCTTGGATTCAGTCCTTTGCTTTGCAACACTTTGTATACCTCCTTCCATTCACTTCTAGCTTGTTGTGTTTCTGTTGAGTAATCATTTGACAATCTGATGGGTGTTCCTTTGTAGGTAACTCTCTGTCTCTCTCTTGCTGCCTTTAAGATTCTCTCTTTATCATTTATATTTGCCATTGAGATTATGACACGTCTTGGTGTGGGTCTTTTGGGGTTGATCCTGCTTGGGACTCTCTGTACTTGCGTAACTTTTATCTTTCCCATATCCGGGAAGTTTTCTGTCATTATTTCTTCAAATAGATTTTCTAATCCCTGCTGCTCTTCTTGTCCTTCTGGCAGCCCTATTATACACATGTTACTTCGCTTCATGTTGTCCCGAAGCTCCCTTAGGCTTTCCTCCTGCTTTTTAATTTTTTTCTCCAATTGCTGTTCAGATTGAGCTTGTTTTTGTACCTGATCTTCTAACTCACTAATTCGGTCCTCTGCTTCTTGTAGTCTACTGTTGAAACTTTCCATGGTGTTTTTGATTGTAGCTATATCACTTTTCATTTCTTCCTGATTCTTGCATAAGTTGTTGATTTTCTCATTCATCCGATGTATAAATTCCACGACCATTGCTCTGAACTCCTTTTCGGTCATGTTGCAAGCTTCAGTTTCACTAATTTCCTTTCTTGGCGACTCCACATTTTCTTTCCTCTGTGAGTTATTTCGTTTCCCCATTCTGGCTATCACCAGAAAGCTCAAGCTTCCGTTTGTGTGGACCTCGGCCGTGCGCTGTGGGGACTTCGCTCCACCCGAGTTTCACTGAAGTGCTCTGACACTAGGATGTGTGGCTGCCTTTGGTTGGTGGGAACCAGACTTGCCCAGGGTCAGTGTCCCCAGTGTTCCGTGTGGTCTCGTGTGCACACTTAGAATCAGGGGCCCTGTCAGCACCACACTGTTGGTATGTGCCGAAAATGAGATCCTTAGCATGTGCCCGGAGTCAGAGTTTCCCTGTATCTGCACCAAGAATCAAGTGTCAGAGTCTCTGTTGCCTTGTGCAGTTTCTCGTTGAGAATCAGGGTCCCTGTGTGTGCATGCACCAACAATTGGAGTCGTTGGCTCTTAGTGTGAATGCGCTGTGAGTCAGGGATCCCAGGCAGCTGTGTCTGGCGTGCCAAATTCCCTGAAGTGGAGCTGCGTCCTGTGTGTGCTCTCTCTACTGAGCCAAACCGGCTAGGGCGCACACTCTCAAATCCCTGAAGGTGAGCTGCCTTTGTGCACTCTCCCAGAATCCCCGAAGAGGGGCGGAGTCCATCCTGCGCACCAAATTCCCCAAAGGGAAGCCCCTTTGTGCACGCTCTAAGATTCCCCGAAGGGGAGCTGTGACCCGCAAGCCAAATTCCCCCCAATTCCCCAGAGGGGAGCCCTCTGTGCGCACTGACAGATTTCCCCGAAGGTGAGCTGCTTCTGTCCTGCGCGCCAAATTCCCTAAGGCAGAGCGCGTCCCTGCGCAAAGCCCTGCAGCTTGGGCGAGGGGCGTGTCTATCAGTTACTATGGCGCTATCCGCACGCGCCTGCGGGGAGGGGGATAGGCTCTTTGACTCACGGGAATCTGCTGGGAAGTCTGGATTCTTGTTGTTTCTTTGTCTGAAGCTGTGATAGCAGTTCTCTGTCCCCAGTGGCTGCAGGGTCCTGCTTGTGTCAGAAGCCAGGATCCGAGTCTCAGGCAGCTCTGTTTCTCAAGATGGCGTGGTTTCCGCGTCCGCACCAGCCGCCGAGAAGTGTCCGCTTTGTGCACGGGGCTCCGCCATCTAGGACTGCCCGGTTAGGCAGCCCCTTGGAAGCCCTGCAGAATCTATCTGACCCTAGCTCATACAGACACACACACCACACACATCTACACGTCTACGCTCTCCTCTATGGGTTCCTCACTCACACTCTCTCTCTCCCTACCTTCTTGCCGGTCGCCATCTTTCTCCTCCCTTCTCTTTTCCATGCCACTGTCAAATCACATGAATGAACAATTATTTACATCAGCAGGGGCTTTCACAATTAGCTATACAAGTCATTCAATAAAAGTACAGATTTGGTTTTGAATAACAGAAGAAATATAATGAAGCTTTAAATGAGCTAATTAGTGATTTTATTGTGTCTATGCAATGTCCTGTCCTATTTCCTCTGTTTAGCCAAGTTTAAACTCTAAAGAGAAATTCCAAGAAAAAGGGAATGAGGGTGGGGGTGGGGTAATTGAAGACTTCAGATTTATTCCTTGATTTCAAGTGAATTCAACAAAAACTCATCTAACTAAAGTGTGTGTGTGTGTGTGTGTGTGTGTGTGTGTGTGTGTGTTGCATACATACAGAGGATACAGAGGGGTGGGATTCAGCTACAGAAACATAGAAGGCCTCCAGCTTCCTTCCTTCAGTATCCTGCCTCAGGTATCATCTTGAAAGTGAGTCCTATCAGTGTAGGTATCACATGGATGTTCAAGTCATTTAGCTTGTTCTTTTCTTATTCCTGAAATCCAGCATCTAAAGTTTCCATAAACTTGGTGAAACCAACTCAAATTGATCACTTACGAGTGCCTCTAAGGATATGCTCTGGTCTTCACTCCCTTCTCTCATTCCCTTCTTCTATACCCTATGACTCCTCCCCAAGGAAAAAAGCTCCCATACTGTTTATGAATTTTACTTCCATAGACGAGCAAGAAAAAAGAAAACAGAAATCAAGACTTCATGGCCTAACCCTAGCCGGTTTGGCTCAGTGGACAGAGCATCGCCCTAGGACTTGAGGGTCCGCGGTTCAATTCTCGTCAAGGACACATACCTCCATTGCAGGCTCCATCCCAACCCTGGTTGGGGCATGTGCCGGAGGCAACCGATCCATGTATCTTTCTCACATTGATGTTTCTCTCTCTGTCTCTCCCCCTCTATTGTGGGGTCGAACCCTGGAGTCAGAATAAGACCACCGGAGGCTGCTGATTGATTAAAAAAGCAGGCAAGGATTTATTGAACTGGCTAGGATGGCCGCGAGAGCACCACACACAGGTAGAGTCCACCCTCACAACCGCGCTGTCCCAGGTGTAGGCAGTCCTTTTAAAGGTCTAAACCACAAAAATTTTCCTTTGTTCTAAATTCTAAATTCTAAAGGCTGGGAACAGCCTGCAGGGCCGCTCCCAGCAACATCCTGCTGGACATTATTAGAATGTGTCCCTATTTTGCGAAAGCAGGTTTTTACAGAAGCAGAACCAAGCGGACTCAGTAATCTCTAAAGGTTATCTACAGTTTCTACTCCTGGAGCTACTGAGTCAGTGGGAATCAATCTCCTATAGTCCTGGTCCACAGGCACAGGAAAATTACCTTTGTGAGTCTCCAGGTCTCAGTCTGGAAGCTGAGGTAACTACCCTATTGTTTAAGCAAGTAAGTGCGTGCAGAAGCCAGAATAGCAGGGTTAAAATTCAAACAGCAGTTTTTACCTAAGTATGGTTGCTACCATACTTCACCTCTCTCTGAAAATCAATGGAAAAATATCCTCGGCTGAGGATTAACAGAGCGGGGGCGGCGGGGGGAGCGGGGGGAATAGCCCCTGAATTGGAAAAAAACCCACAAAACTCTATGGCCTAAAACTTTCTCTTGTATATGTTTGTAAGAGTAATTGGTGGTTATTATGTGTCTGCTTTAATTTTACTTCAGCATAGGTGGTAATAAAAAATGTCTTTCACCTAACTAACCTGGGACTAAAAAGATTTTCAAACACAAATATTAAAACAAAAACATAAACTATGGCTACCCTTAAAGCAGCCTAGCACTAAAGCATTAAGTCTGTCGTCGAGTTTTCTAGGCTACAGTTCTCTGAAGTAGTGCTGCTAAGGAGGAGCAGGTACTAACACACTACTTACTTCAGTAGTCTGATGCTGAGCTAGTCTTCACTTAAAGCCACTAGAAAGGAAGATGGGACAGCCAGGGTTGCATTGCAGGTCTGGACATGGTTAGGGACCATCTTTGAAAACCACACATTGAAAATTACTGTCACCTCTTTATTCTTCCACAACAATCTGTAAATCTATTTCCTTACCTAAGTCTAGATATATTGCTTAAGCAGATTAATTCCCTCCCCCAACCCAAAATTAGCTTCTGACTGTACCATAAGAGTGTGTGTGTGTGTGTGTGTGTGTGTGTGTGTGTGTGTCCCTCCTATGAACAGAGCCCTGCATCTCTGACTAACCTAAATCCTACTTTATACAGGAGTAGAAACTGAAGTGGGTCAGTGGCTCCATAACTATATTGGTTACCTATCTGCCCCACCAGAACATGTCGCTGTTGTCATTTCTTTTTTGAATCCCATCTCAAGTCCTAGTCATGGTTGGAGTCTTAATAGTTACTTGTTGATGGAAAATAAAGGTGATGGGTACTATGAGAGAAGAATTAATACCACTTCCAAGTCAAGGAATTGAAAGTGCATTGATAGCAGGGGTAGAATAAAATATTTGCTTTCAAGATAGGAAGATAGGAGTACTACCCTGTCTTAGCCCAGTGAAGGTAATCTGGAGGGACAGGGGCACAGTCTAGGATTCAAAAGAAGGAAACTGGTCTTGCAATGCATGTCAGGCCATAAAAACTGTGAACAATGCACTGACCTGGTGTGGGGGGGGGAAGGGTCGTTATCGCTGGCCCCAGGACAGATCATCGGATATGGCCTGGGGACCCCCAACACGGCGGGTGGGGGGGGGGCTTCCTGTAAGCCCACCAAAGGGGGCGGATCCATATCTGCAAGACAAAGACCCCAGAAGGTTATAAAAGTGAAGCCCTCTGAGTGTTTCTTCACTCTGATTTGGAAATTATTCCTGGAGTCCACTAGTGTTAATAAACGGGGTCCCTCCCTTTCTCTAGGAAGCATGCTTGATATTTCTTTGGTCTTCTGCAACATAACCTTCCCTGGTTCTATCCTTCCACAGGGTACCTGAGGTCCAATACAGATGGCCTAGACTCAGGGCACTATTCTCCCTTTCAGGCTTCCATCTTCTGGGCCATTCAGATGGTTGGTGCAGCTGCTACTGCTGTCAGAGGAAGATGGCCATGTGGAAGAAAAGGGGAAACATGCTAAAGTAACCACAAAGGATAGTCTGAAACTAAAACTTTTTTTTAACTAAAAGCAGTTTATGGTGGGTAGTCATGTCCTAAGGCAGTATTTTTCCCTAACAAAGGTTAATCTTCACCTTAACTAAGCCTGTCCATTTGTCTTTTTGCATCTAAGATAACATGCCTGATTAACATACCTTTGCAAAAACAAAGTAATTTCCCTTTTTCTGGATGCCTCAAAGCACAGTACTCAAAGTACAGGCACTGCTCTGTGGAGACCACAAATCCCCTCATTGTTATTGAGTTAATTGTTGACTGTTAACTATCCTGTACCCACCTAAGTAAAAGAAGTTATGTGTTTATCATTTTACTTTTTATCCACTCCCAGAGGTTTCTCCGCTTTGATTTCTCCCACTTCCCTAATCTATCACCAATGGATTTCTTATAGCCCACTTACCTCTCCTCTTTTTTTAAAAAAATATATTTTTTATTGATTTCAGAAAGGGAGAGAGAGAAACATCAATGATGAGAGAGAATCATTGATTGGCTGCCTCCTGCACACTGGGGATTGAGCCAGAAACCTGGGCATGAGCCCTGACTGGGAATAGAACTGTGACCCCCTGGTTCATAGGTCGATGCTCAACCACTGAGCCATGCAGGCCTGGCCTCTCCTCTTTTGATTATAATGTATAAAACAAGGTACAAAACTGCCATTCTCCAGAGCATTATCTCAATCCAGTTGAGATTCTGCTTCCCTGCAATTGTCAACAGTTTGGTTCAAATAAACTCACAAAATTTCTTCACAGGTTTGAATGTTTCTTATGTTAAAACCAGATAAGGATCTGGAATGTATAGGTGCCATCCACTGCCTAGGCCAGTATGTTTGCCTTCTCTGCTCCACCACACCCCACTCCACCCCTCCCTCAATGTGAGATGAAACCTGTGTCTCAAAAGCACTCTCAGGTTTTGGCTGCGGGGCTGGGCGGGGCGGGGCGCGAGGGAAGGGTTCACAGCCCCAGGGCTCCAGGAGGGTAAGCTTCCTGCTTGTCCACCCCTATTCCAGGTGGGGCATGGTCTCTAAGCTGTTACCTCAAGGACTGTATTGGGATAGAGGGCCCTCCTGAATTGAGATTGGAGGCTTGGCAACCGATGGATGACTGAGAATTCCAGGCAGCATCACCAACCACTACTGCACACACAGACAGTCCAGCCCTCCATATCGGTTCCCACCTTCTCTTTCCCGCCCCCTCCCTTTCTCCCAGTCATCCCAGAACACAGGCATATTGGGGAGGTGTGGCCACGGAGGAGCCTAGGCATTCTGGGAACCCTTATCAAGCAAGTTTGGGTCCCGCTGCCACACATAAGGCCCAGGAATCGGATTGGACACCGGCCAAATTGGAAGGAACTGGCAGCTCGCCGGTAGGGCCTTTCGACCCAAGCTCTGTCCACAGCTGCAGCTGGATCTACACGCGGGTGCCACAGGAGTTAGTGCCCCAGAGATAAGAGCCAGATCCCGCCCCCATATGTCGGTCCCCTCCACATTTTCAAGAAGGCCTCTGCCCCACCCAGCGGGCTCTAACGCTGTGCCTCAAGTCTGCAGTCCGCACAGGTGCGCCAGTCTTTCCGCCATTGTCTTTTCTGCACTTTCAGCAGCATTACTAGCTGGAATCAGTGCGAGCCTGAGCCTGGTTCTTGCAAATGAGGAAACTGAGGTTTACAGAGGTTAAGGAAGCCTCTTCTCTCAAGGTTACGCTGCAAAGATGAGGCGGGGTGTTATGCCCAGATTTCAAGATCCCCAAAGACCACCAGGGAGCCGAGTCCGATGCAAAAGCAAAGAGCCTTTATTCAAGCTTGAGCCCGGTCTCTCCACCTCTACCAATGCAGCGGCAGGATGCAAAAGAGCCTTGAGTTCCAGAAGTACAGCAATTTTATGGGGCTTGGGGTCGGGTGATGGGGTGATGCTCGGACCATTGAGTTGGCTGATTCCGATTGGTTGGGTGAGAGCTAGGGTCCAGTTACACAGTGACAGGATGCGGTTAGCATACTTTTGGCCTTTGGTTATTTCCGGTGCATTCCTATTGGCTGATTTCAGGGTGGGTTAGGTAACTGACACATTCTGTGTTTTTTTTTTTCAGAAAGGGGTCATGTCGGGGACATAGTTACACAAGATGGAGGACGCAGTACAAAATGGAGTTAGTCCTGCTCTGCCCTTTCATTCCCCCCTTGTCTTGAAACTTACGGGCCCAATCATGGGACGGACTGCATTTCTACCTCGCCTTCTGCTACTAGAGGCCTGTACTGGGCACACAGAACCATCAACTGAACCGCCCCTATGCACTCTTTGACAAATTGGATTAGTCTGTTGATAATGCAAGGGCCGAAGGTCAACAGTATGAGTAGGATTACAAGGGGTCCGGCGAGGGTGGAAATAAGAGTTGTTAACCACGGGGACCAGTTAAATAAAGATTCATACCAAGACTGAGACTGTTCCCTCTCTAACTTCCGCTTCTGCAGTCCCTCTCTAATGAGGGCCATGGATTCTTTCACAATTCCTGAATAGTCAACATAAAAGCAACACTCCTCCCCTAGGGCTGCACATAGGCCTCCTTGCTGCATGAATAGTAAGTCCAATCCTCTTGTGTTCTGAAGTACTACCTCAGATAAGGAAGTAAGGGATTCTTGCAGGTGGGTAATGGATTTTTCAATTCTTTCTATATCTAGGTCAATGGCTGCTCTTAGGGTTCCATAGTTCTTGTCTTGTATTACCAACGAGGATATCCCGGTTCCTGCCCCTGCTAGTCCCAGCCCTAAGAGCGCGGTCAGAGTTAGAGCTATAACAGGTTCTCTCCTACTTCAGGGGTTAGCAGAACCTAACCTGCTAAGTATTTCCTCCCCCGAATTGTATACTAGCTTGGGGATTAGCTGGATGAGTATGCAAAAGCCTTCTTTTGGGGAGTTGAGGATTTGGGAGTGGATTCAGGGAGCGAGGCCGCTGGAACAGGCCCACCACGCATTTTCAGGGGGAGTAGGTAAGCTGTCCCACTAAGGACTGATAGGGTGTTATTACAAAGATGTGATTTCCCAGAGGGCACTCGGCCTATGCAAGTACCTTGCCCTATCACTGCCTGGAGGGTTAGTCTTGCAGTGGCCTGTTGCCATCTGCAGGAGCTGGAATTGGGGGCCGTTGTATAATTGCCCCTAATAGCAATACCTTCGTAATATGGTGGCCGGACATCTAGGCAGAGCCAACAGGACTCGGTCAGGTCAGGTCGGGAAGTGTTCAAAACATGATATGCTCCTATGACCATGCTCCATAGGGGTTCTGTGTCAGATGTTGAGGTGCAGATCAGGGCAGGGAGGGCAGAGGGCTGTGAGGCCAGGGGCGGAGTGCTCCTGGGCGGGGACTCCCGTGTAGGGACAGGTCGGAGGGCCAGTACTTGGTTTGGCTCTACCCCCGCTGAGGGCTGCCGGGCTACCTGTACCCGGATAGTGAACAGCATCCCCTGGTCTCAGGCCCCCATCCGTACCTGGTCATATATTCTGATCCCCCAGATTTTGCCAGTGTCCCATCCTGTCGCTGTCTTCCCCTGTTCCATGAAGGATATTCGTACAGGGTTACAGCGGTCCCCCCGATAACCCGGACAAGGCGGCGCCTCTGCCCGAGTCACGGTTATCAGGTCACTGGTTTTCAGGGGAGTCTACCAGATGTGCCCGGTCGAGACACACGACCAGGAGGCGCAGAAATAGTCCTCCACTCCTCCGCATGGGTCCTGGGTGCAACCCCATGGAGTCCGTGGGTGCCCGAGGCAAACATAGAAATGGAATAATCTGAGGTCCTTGGGCCCCATGTACAGAGGCTGGCCATGACTATTGTCGGGAAAAAGGGTAAGGAAGTCTATGTAGAGGTCCAGGTATCAAGTGTCTTTAGGGTGCAACTGGGAAGTCTGATTAAGCACGGTCCCCGAGCTGGTGTCTATGATTTGCCAAGTAAGGTTATGGGGGGCGTGGGGACTCCCGGCAGCATGAGTGACCACGAGCAAGGTTACCAGTATCAGGCAGGTCGAGTACGCCGTAGCTTGAGCTTGAGCGGGTTGTGCTGATTGTAATCGAGGCTCCATTGTGTGATGAGGTCCTCCCGGACTGCAGAGGGATCAGCTGGGCGGACGTGGGTGTGATGGACTCAGGTCGCGACACCGTCTACCTTGAGAGCGGTGGGTGTAGTCAGCACTACGACGTAGGGACTCTTCCAACGCGGCTCGAGGGTCTCCCGGTGGTGCCTTTTGACAAAACCCAGCCTCCTGGTCTGTACTGATGAGGTGTTGGGGTCGGGCCAGCCTCATAGATGGCACGGAGGCGTGGCCAAATGTCCTCGTGCACCCTCTGGAGCCCTCTTAAGAGAAAAGATATTTCTTGATTTTCAAACTCATCGAGAAGCTCAGCCTTAAGGTTAGGAATGATAGGGGATGGCCTGCCAAACATGATCTCATAGGGAGTAAAGCCCAGGGTGTAAGGGGAGTTCCTTACCTGGTAAAGGGCATACGGTAGGAGAGCCACCCAGTCCCCGCCAGTCTCCATGGTTAATTTGGTAAGGGTCTCTTTTAGGGTTCTATTCATCCTTTCTACCTGCCCTGAACTTTGGGGCCTATAGGCACAATGCAATTTCCAACCTGCCCCTATAGCTTTGGCTACTGTCTGTGTTACCTGTGAAATAAAAGCTGGCCGGTTGTCTGATCCTATCATAGCAGGAAATCCATACCTGGGTAGGATGTCTTCTAGCAGTTTCTTGGCTACCATCTGAGCTGTTTCATGCTTGGTTGGGTATGCCTCGACCCA